>OX371020.1:3600000-4200000 GCA_947308005.1 Yponomeuta malinellus | reverse complement strand
TAAATAGATGGCATTTTAATAACTAATGAAACAACCGTGGCTCTCAAACCACCGAAATTAAGGTTTCACTCACGGAATTTACAGTGTGGTGAAATAGAGTGCATGCACGGCGGGCCGGTAAGTCATTGAGTGTCAATTAATCTACTTATCTTCTTGAAAAGGGGTGGATCCCCACGTCAATACTATACTCCGTTCCACGAAACGAGCTCCCAAAGAAAATCGTCCATGTGCGCCCCATTGGCCACTGCATTTAGTAAGCCTACCCTATGAAGCGGACCGTCACCGCTTATTGTTTCGCTTATCTCTAGCCGCGCGCAATGACCAATGAGATGCGAGTATTTTGTTCCGTAGGAGTCCGACTCGAGGAACAGAGTATTGTACTCATGTTTTAGCTTTTCCTCGTCCATTTGAAGATATATGGAACGGCCAATATTTCGATGTGGCACCTACTGTAAAATCTATTGGCATTGACACGTAGAACCTCCCCTTTTCGGTAGGTACACAATATTCTCATTCTACTCGCTTTATCGGAATATATTAGAGAGATCACAAGTAGAAAGACGTACAGTGTCGCTACTTGTGATTTCTCTAATGTGTTCGAATAAAGCTATCGTATAATTATGATAGAACCTAACTCACAGGTAAGTTCATCTTATCATTCATTCTCTCTCAGAGAGAAGGCCCGTGCTCTAAATTGGATCGTTTAATCAATATTGCTTTTTGCATGTAATTTGACCTTAGTTTGGCCATTTTATAGGTTGGTATAAATAAAGTAAGTGACAATATAAAATTAATACACAAACAAAATATTTTCATTAACTAAAATAAAATATGCCAAACTAGAATTATAAACTTGTTTTAACTCATGTGATTTTGTTTGTCACGCCGTTTATCTCGCGCGTCTGTTAAATTAGGCAACATACGTTGTTCTCGGCCACTATTTCGCGTTGAACGCGTGACACATTAAGTAGCGCATTGTTGTGCTACGCCTGCTGAAAGTGGGAATTTAGGTTTATATGTTTTGTGTGTAAACTTATGTTTGATTTCTAGTGTCGGCCATGTACCACTGAGGTGAGGTTACTTGTTGCATATCTAAAACAAAACAGACACTTACGTTAAAAAACGTATTTTATATAACACCTGCTCGTCAATGGCATATTATGTGCCATGCAAACTCAACTTAAAGCAAGTCATTTGTGTCCTATGGTCTAGCCGGGTCATTATAAATGTACTGAATTTCATAATCCCCTAGGGAATTATGACATTTGAATTTGGAATGCAATCAACATTGAATATTCGAGCTCCTTGCAATCCATGACCAAACGTCAAAATTAGAATATAAACTTTTCATAGAGCCCTACACCAAGAAGAATTTATTCAAAATAAGAATGAAAACTTTTCATAGAGCCCTAAATCAAGGAGAATGTATTCAAAATTAGAATGAAACTTTTCATAGAAACCTGCATGAAGAAGAATTTGCCACTACAAAAAAAAACAAATAGAACGAAAAGGAATTTATTGCCTCGCAGTGTTTATATAAAGTAGAGTATGCATTTTGGGGATAAAGCAGTGTATTTGTCTCGGGCGTTTTTGAACCCCTCGGCCTCGGGAGTTAACTCTGTAACTCCCTCGCTTCGCTCGTGAGTTAACCCTAGGATCCCTCGTCCTTGGGGTTCAAAATATCGCCCGAGACATAATACACTGCTTTATCCCCTTAATGCATAATCTACTATTATTTAATACTTTCATTGCACTTAAACTAGATGTACAGTACGGCGGACTTAATTCCATTAGCCTCAAAATATTTTATCAAAATATGGTTAGGAAATTATTGTTCGCTTTCCTTCAGTGCGTTGGATCTTACTGCAAAGCCACGGTAAATCTAATTTTTCACTTCATGGCGTTTCAAAGAAACATAATATTATTGCCTAAGGACGTAGGTTTCTGTTAGGCAGATTCACAAATATTTTTTTAGTTTATTTTCTCACTGTGCTCGTCATTTCAAGAAAAAACGGTCTCATATACTGTAGTATATGAGATTATTTTATCTAACTAGAGATGACTCTGTTTTTCTTTAAGAAAAATTATATAGCCATTCTACATGCTTTTCATAGTTTTCGTTGAATTAGATTATAATTAATACTAGTAAATATATTATACAGGCCCTAGAAACTATGAGTACAAAATTATATGAAACTATTTTCAAGTCACTGGCGCCTTAATATTCATTCACATGTTTATGTAAATGAATTTTAAAACGCCGGTCAAGTCAAGTCTTTATGGCGTTCATCATAATTAGCAGAACGATGCAATTTACGCGTTCAAGTGTTAAAAGTCACGACCTGTCAAATTTTGACATTGTAGTGCCAGAAAACGCGCTACTCGCCTCGTCAAGCTACCTGTGCAGCTATTTGAAACATCTGTCAGTCATAGTTTTTCCACTGGTTATGTAAACATGTCTTAAAAGAATAACCTCCTTGACATTTAAACAACACAAGTCAGTGAAAAGCTAATCTGACAACTTAACTCGGCACCTCAGGCAATGTGATCTTCATCCTGATATATGCCTATTTAATTCGCGCGGGTTGTACCATTGGAACAACAATGCACTGCTATTGATTTGTAGACTACCAAATAGAGGCAAATAATAGCTATTGTCGTTCTTATATAATTTTATTGAATTAGTCCCTAGGGGGTACCATTCGAAAGTTCAACAGTTATTTAACAAATTCTCAGATTTAACAACAAAATGCACATGTAGTATCATTTGACAACTCATCATTCTATATAAAGATGTTTCGCAAACCTTACACCTCATAAAGAAATTATTATAATCGTGGAACGATACTTTGCTAAGGAATTGGTTGCAAGACACCATAGACTCGGCTCTAGGGCCTGCTCCGCTGCAGTGCTATATTGCGGTGCATCAGTTTGGTTTAAGCTTTTGAGTCTAAGGATTTTATTGTTTTTTAAGTGTTATGGGGACAAGTGCTCATCAAAGGTAAGTCTGAATTAGGTAGATATCTAGATAAATCATTTAATTACATAGGACACACACACGTCTTGCAACACATTAATACGTGTGTTGATAAATTACTTAAATTACTTATTATATTGTTTTGTTGCACTGACCCGTGCTGAGGACAGTTATAAAAACCTATTTAGAGGCTAAAGATTCCACCCATGCCGGGACTTGAACCCGCGACCTCTGGCTAACCGTACCAGAGGTCGCGTTCTCCGTACGTAATACAGAAAAGTTTGTAAAGAGGCTCGAAATTTCGCTGATGCTTGCCCATTAGCTCAGCTCAAGAGCGCTGGCACGGTTAGCCAGAGGTTGCGGGTTCAAGTCCCGGCATGGGTGGAATTTTTAGTCTCTAAATAGGTTTGTAAATTACTTATACATTATTTATTTCAACTATGTTGGACATTCCGGAATTTGTGGCTGGATGAGAATAGTCGAGGACAAAACGAAGTAGCGCGCCTTGGGCGAGGCCTACGTCCAGCAGTGGATGAGAACGGGCTGATTGATTGATTGATTTAAGTAGGAAATTCGCCTGTAACGTAACTAAGCAGAGTGCACGGATGTAAAGTTTGATATTATGTCTACTGTATCGACCTATTTTAAAAATAATTGAGGATTATAAGTATATTGCGCGAATTTTTGCCAATTTTGACAGCATTTTTTTCTTCAGTATCTTCGTAAACATGATCTGAATCTAATCTACGTAATTTTATTGGGTAAACATTTTTACTTCCATTTTAGTGCCATGGTAGAGGCTGTTTTGCTTGGGTATGTATGTTTTAATTGAATTTTAACGTTATACTAACCATTAACCAACCATGCATGAAAACACCTTGGCGCAGTGTGCCTGATTTCCTAACTCAGCAATTAAAATTTAACCCTCTGCCTAATAAATATGCGCAAGTATGTCAGCGTCACTGCCCACCTTCTTAATAGGTTCATCATCATCGTCATCAGCCATTTGACGCCCACTGCAGGACATTGGCCTCCCTCGTGGTTTTCTAACCATGAAGGGTTTTGCCATAATCAATACGCTTGGCAGGCGGGTTGGCGATCGCAATATGCGGTTGGAATCTCAGGAGGACGCTGCTGCCCGTCGCCTGGTAATTGATTTCCTTAGTCACCTTCTACGACATCCACGGAAGGAAATGGAGTGACGCTATTCTTAATCCGGCGCCACACGGAACTCTTAATCCGGCGCAACATGGAACTATTCTATTCTATTAAATCTTGATGTACCTAGATTTAATAGAATAGACTTTTAGAATTATTAAAAATATGTACAATATAACCTACATAGTTAAACCAATTATTGGCTGCTTGTACAAATTATTAAGAACCTATTGTTTACTGTAAAGATCATTCTCGGTAATTGATTTCCTTAGTCGCCTTCTACGACATCCACGGAAGGGAATGGAGTGACGCTATTCTTAACCCGGCGCCACAAGGTTATAAACGGCGTGCCATAGGAGAGGCCCATGTCCAGCAGTGGACAAGCGTAGGCCAATGATGATGATGATGACACAAGAGTGAAGGTTGACGTGCTTTCATCTGTACGCTAATCTTGGCATGACCTTTTGCTTCGTTCACAGTGCAATGGAAAAGGATGCCATTTAAGCCAACTCAGACTTCCTAGAACGATGAAGAAGAGGCCCAGAGGCTGATGGCCAGTTTCTGAATAGAGAATTTCGCTAAGCAAATGGTTAACTGTAGTACTGTCTCTTCGAATTTCTCAGAAAAGAGCGAGACAGAACGTTACTGAAGTATTTACTTAGCGAAACTCTCAACTCAGAAACCGGCCCTAAGCCTTTCACACTTTACGTTACCACTTGTTTCGTACTTCGTCGACTTATTACATTTGTTGAATACATAAGAAAATGTTACCTATTAGGGAATATTAATATAATAAATAAATATAAATTCCACACTATACAGTCATGTTTCCTGTTACCAAACTAGAATACCCTGTTTTCCCATGTTGTGATGTTTTTTCAAGGTTAACACCCAGACAGATTTTATTTATATCACGCTTTTTAGGGTTCCGTACCCGAAGGGTGACAAACGGGACCCTATTACCAAGACTTCACTGTCCGTCTGTCTGTCTGTCTGTCACCAGGCTGTATCTAGTGAACCGTCATAGCTAGACAGTTGAAATTTTCACAGATGATGTATGTCTGTTGGCGTTATAACAAAAAAGACTAAAAACAGATTAAAATAATATATAAGTGGGGCTCCCATACAACAAACGTTGTCTAAGGACAGCGCTCGACATCTAGCGGCCATCTGTATCCTCACAGCACCGATGTCGTATCGTTAAATGTCAATGGCAAACGCTTCTGGTTCGTTTCTCTATATGGTGCTGTACTCAAATTCGATCTTTGTCTAATGTTGTATAATGGTACGGAACCCTTCGTGCGCCAGTCCGACTCGCACTTGAGCGGTTTTTATTAGCTGCACTTGTTTATAACTGACAAACTAAGTCTGTTGTCCACATGCAGGTTAATCTAGGAATTCGGTTCTAATCTATTTCTATCGATTTAAAAATTGCAATAATAATACATGTAAGGTGTGCTATAATGAGGACTAATCTAATCCAATACAATAATTTGGTATCATCAAACTGATCTGCCCTCCTATAACGTAACTGTCCACTGTGTTGGGTTATCTAGTTTTCACCGACTTCAAAAAAAGGAAAATCTTTTTTTTATGTATGTTCCCCGATTACTCGAAGAATCGTGGACCGATTTGGAAAATTCTTTTCGTTTGAATGGGTAGACTTCACAGGTGATCCCACAGTCATCAAGTCGGGATCTGATGATGGGTAGGTACCTGGAGAAATCGAGGGAACTCTTCAAATTTTAAAGATTTCACCTAAAGCCGTGAAATAAAAATTTCTAAATAAAAAATAAAACCCGACTTCAAAATGCTACAGCACTAAGAATACAGAAATAATTTGAACTAATATGACCTTTAAATTTGATGTTTAGGTATATTGTAGAAATATATTTTGGAGTCGGTGCACAAAATGTATATGCTGGTCATGTAACTTGGCACCAGGTCCATTTAAATTACAGACCACGGGCATGTACACTTCTCAAAACACGCAAAACAGGTGTCCCTTAATAAGCGTAGAAAATTTTCTATCATCGTAAATTCACAGTGAAATTAGCAATTTTTCACTTGATTCTCTTTTCCTAGCAGTTTCAACTAGAAATAGCGAGCAAAATAAAATTTTAATTATGCTTTCGCTTCTTTATATGTTTCTTTCCTTTTTTGCCAAGTGTTTATGTACTTTTGAAATAAATCACGTAAGTAAAGGAGGATTAAGTCCAAAAAGGGAGGCTATGCTAGTAAAGCAGCACCAAGGAAAAATATCATATCTTCTTTTACAGACCGATTTTTAAAAATGAGTCTGAGTATATTCTCAATCGTGTTTTTTTTTCATGGGTGATTTTTAATACCCATGGCCGAGAACCTAGGGCAAACCACCTAGAACTAGATAGTATTAACGGTAAAAATGGCAGTCTTGGCAAAAATGCTATCTAGTACTAGGTTTGTTGGGTTAGGTTTTCGTGATTGAGAAGATAGTCAGACGTTTACTGCAAAAATTATAGATAGATAGAAATACTATAACTTTCAATAACCTATATAGAAATACTATAAATAACCGTGTGGCGCCGGATTAAGAATAGCGTCACTCCATTTCATTCCGTGGATGTCGTAGAAGGCGACTAAAGAAATCAATTGCCAGAAGACGGGCAGCAGCGTCTTCCTGAGATTCCAACCGCATACTGTGATCGCCAACCCGCCTGCCAAGCGTGGCGATTATGGCAAAACCCCTCATGGTTATGAAAACCAGGAAGGAGGCCTATGTCCTGCAGTGGGCGTCAAATGGCTGATGATGGTGATGATGAGATAGAAACAACAATCTGCAACATCAAATCAAATGATCGATAAAAAAGATATGATTTTTAGGGTTCCGTACTCTAAAGGAGAAAACGGAACCATCCATCCGTCCGTTCGTCAAAACCCTTTATCTGGGGAACGCGTATACGCGTCCCTTGAAGCTGTAAAAGAATCAAACTTCTAAGTTAAAGTAAAAAAAAAGATACGGCCGTTTATGCCACAAAAAAACGTGTATTTCGACACTCAAGGGAATCAAAATTTATAGGGAACTTTCCGTTGACCTAGAACTATGAAATTTGGCAAGTGTACTACAAATATAGGAAAAAATGTCAAAACTATACATTTGTAATTAAATCATAAAAAAATTGTCTTACAATTTCGGGAAAAGCTCGGCCAAAACTGCGATATTCGATTTCTGATCTTTTATTAATAAGTACCTACAAATTTGTACGGATTCTTCGGTGGGCGAGTCCATCCAACTCGCACTTGTCCGGTTTTTTATTTTCCATTGTTTGTGCTGGTGACCCATATGGAGCCCCTTAAGGACGCTCGAACTTAAAATTTAAATAACAAAAGTTGTGTACCACACACAGTTAGACCTATAGTTTTTAGGGTTCCGTAAACCAAGGGTGCCAAACGGGACCCTATTACTAAGACTTCACTGTCCGTCTCTCTGTTTGTCTAGGTATATGTCCGTTTGCCTGTCTGTCTGTCTGTCACCAGACTGTATCTTATGATCAATTAGGCTAGGCAATTGAATTTTTTTCACAGATGATGTATTTCTGTTGCCGCTATAACAACAAAAACGCATCGCAGAATGCGGTTAAAACCTCAGGAAGACGCTGCTGCCCGTCTCCTGGTAATGTATTTCCTTAGTCGCCTCCTACGACATCCACGGAAGGAAATGGAGTGACGCTATTCTTAATCCGGCGCCACACGGAACAAAATCACGCTATAGTATAAATTCATAAGTTCTAAATCACGAGTTCTAAATCACGCTGTAGTATAAATTTAAAAGGCTTAACTTTTTTAAAGGGTATAGAGCCTCGGATCGTTTATGCACTAAACGAAAAAGTGAGTTCACGTTTTCTTGATTTGTTTTTAAAACCTTATAATCTCATATCGCTTTTGCATTCATTGCTTCTTCCTTGCAGGCTTTAGTACCTCTGATAGAATATACCTTAACCGACAGTCAAGAAGGAGTAAGTATATTTAAAAATTACTACATTAGGTCGGTACATCATTGTATATTATTCATATAAAATTTTCAATAACAATTTTATTAAAATAAGTTCATTCTTTAACTCGATGATATTTGCAGGTTGCCCGGTCACGAAAACTATTTCTGGTTTGTAAATCCATTAATTTCAAAAACAACAACACTTATGTATGAGAGCGAGACTTGGGTATGGCTCTGTGATATGGCAAAAGAATCAAGAAAGTAGTAGACATGAGGTCCTTAAGAAGTATGTGTGGTGTGACTTTGAATGACAGGATACGCATTAGTTTGATTAGAGAACGTCGTGGACTGAAAGAGGATGTAGTGACTAGAATTGAGAAAGGAATGTTGCGTTGGTTTAGACATGTGGAGAGGATGAAGGAAGAGAGATTGACGAAACAAATATATCGAGCGAATGTAGGTGGAAGAGCCGGTAAGGGACGTGCCATGCGGACATACTTCGACCAAATAGGGGTGTAGTAGCAAAGAGCAAGATAAAATTTATCCGAAAACGACGTGCGTGCATGCAACGACTAATGAAAGTTGATTAAGCGAAATAGATCTGTCAGGATTGTGGCAAGTGGCAGACCACGGTCTCTGCCTACCCCTCCCTTATTTTAAAAACGTATACATCAAAGCCTCATTTAAAAAAGTGCTTCAAATAAGAGGTTATGGAAATCGCTCCTTGATAAATAAAATAAAAAAAAATCGTATCATTTCCAGGTTGTTGGTGAAGATGATGAAGTTAGTACTTATACGTGTCATGTTTTTTATAGAAAATATTAGATTAATACTTAATCGTTAATTACGGGCTATCCATAAATTACGTCACACGTTAAGGGGGGGAGGGGTCAGGAAAGTGTGACATCGTATAACAGGGAGAGAGGTATTAGGAGCTGCGAGTCAGTAGCTTCGTGGCGTCACATTTAAATGATTACAACTGAAAACGTTGACTCTAGCGAAAATCTTAAAATATCACCAACATAAAATTTTGTATAGCTGTGTAACTTACTTTCGTTGTAAAGAACGATATCCACCCTTGTAGCAACTTGAGACCTATGTCATCAGAAAAGGTCTTTGAAAATACAAATACATTTATTTTACGGCAACTTTGTAGCTTGCTGAAGAAAAAAGCTATTTGAATTAAAATACTCACCCCTTGCGACGCTCGCGCACAATTAATTCGGTCGTTCATTTTTGAGTGTATCAAATAAACCTCTTTTAAATGACACCTACTTTGTAATGCTGCAAGGGTGGGTACGTGGTCCATAAAAAGTACCTATTGTTCTTTATTAATTAAAATTATGTGTGACCACTTGCGACAAGGACAAAAATTAAAAAAATAGTAACTTAGTGTGAAGTAGTCAATTAAGATGAATGGCTTAATTAACAAGTAATTTCGATAACAGTGTGTAGGAGATGATTGCAAAGTAGAAGTGAGTACAATGAAGTCACAATACTGATAAATGAATATGCATTTAAGAAATTATTTTGCCCTAAATGATTTATTTTTTTCATTTAAATTTTATTACTCAAATTTTGTATATTATGTTAACTAACAAATTGTAGTAAGAATTTGTATGAACTAAATGTCCATTAAAATAATTATTTTTCCAATCTAGACAACTGGCGATGACAAAATAGCGTTGGTAATGCCTTCATTAAACTACTTAGGTTTCTTTTAAAAATATACATATTTTACATTTCTCATAATTTAAGGGTGCTGTTTTATCTGGTATTCATCATCATCATCAGCTATTTGACGCCCACTGCAGGACATAGGCCTCCTTCGTGGTTTTCATAACCATGAGGGGTTTTGCCATAATCGCCACGCTTGGCTTGGCTTGGGTTGGCGACCGCAGTATGCGGTTGGAATCTCAGGAAGACGCTGTTGCCCGTCTCCTGGTAATTGATCTGGTATTCCATCTCGCATATTCTAATATTTTTAATGATTGTACAAAAAGTGTATACATTGTTAAATGGAGTCTAAGGTTTTGGTAGATATTAAAATTACGGACATTTTACATATGCTTATTTTGATATCATATGCTTAGTTTTTTATTGAGATAATTTTCAAAAAATATTTATAATTTTGAAAACGACTTTTCGTAATCGAGAACTAAGTATAGAATCCCAAAAATTTAGAATATCCGTCGTCATAATCTAACAAAACCGCAGACCACATTATTAAATACATTGATATAATTTATTCTCACTATTTTAAGCTTTTTAGCTTATTTTTATTCTAAAACAACATGGCAACATGGTAACCTAAAGCAACATGATAAGTCCATAATTAATCAAAATAAATAGTTTTCCGACCATCCTGTAAAGTAGAGGAAATTGACTTGAGACGTGTTGTTAGCTAAGCGACGATTTATAGAAAGAATACAAAATGTTTCTAACCTTCTAAGTCTTGACCTTGAAAATAACGATGAATTTCTATTTTTAATTTTCAAGGTCTGACCTTTAGGAGGTGACATTCGCTAAAAATATTAAAAAAAAAAAAAAAAAAAAAAAAAAATTAAGCTGTTTATTTCAAAAAATTATATATATTACATGGCATGAACTTAACTTCTAATCTTAATATTTAAAGATTTTTGAGTTAAGGAGCTGCTTATTCATAAATTTACATGTACATTATATTTTTACATTTATTGAGGTAGGTTTAAACAAGTGCCGCTTAATAATATTTTTTGTTTGCTGACAAGTTTTGTTTTCTATTCTACTAACTAATTCTATTGGAAATCTATTCAATACTCTAGGCAGAATTGACTGCCAAACTCTCTGGCCATATTCGTTATTATTCGCCATATTCATATTAGAATATGCGAGCGAGACGGAATACCAACTGTAACAGCTGCCTTAACTTCTCAGTGTATCGGTGTCCGGTGTGCGGCGTTGGTAAGTCTCTGTTTTCGTGACTGAGTTATTATCCTTACCTTATTTGTTTTCGGGGCATTGTTCCAAACTTACTTGAAAACGATATATAATTTAAAAAGGGTATGTTTTTTAAACATTTATATGAATTTCCTGCAACTCCTCGGAGAGCGTCCTCCTCAGTGGTGTGAAGTGTAATAGTTATTTGGAATTAACTAGTATGGTACCTAAGTTAGGAAAACTATAACTTAGTACGTATTTTGCTTACGTTTTATTTAAAAAATTAATACGTTAATAATAATAGTAAAACGTTAAGTTATTATCATTTATTTATGTTCTGTTATTTCAGTGTCACGGCAACCGATGTTATGCAGAAGTAAGATTATATAGACAAAATGTTTGTTAAGTAGGAGCACAAAATTGTTATTTAATTCTGTAAAAATATAATAAGTATATGTATAATATTCTTAATTCACAGAGCGCTGACAGTAATTCGTATACCTTCGTAAGTATACAATTTTAACTACATTACATTACATAAACTCACTCCTGTATCCCGAACGGGTAGGAAGAAGAAGAAGAAAGACGTTTATTATACCAACAAGACACATCACAGAAACAAAATAAGCAGATAAGTAACATAATATGCACAACAACAGAAAGAAAAAGTTAACGAAAGTTATCACAATATAAATAAATAAATAAAACAGGACCATTAAATGTGGCCTGTGGTGTATCTAAGTTGCCACAGTTGTAGCGATGGTAGCCTAGTGGGTAGAACATTGGACTCGGAAGCGGGAGACCCAGGTTCGATTCCCAGTGCGGGCATGTACCTATGACTTTTCTTTCTAAGTTATGTACATTTGTGAAGTTATAGTAGCAATACCACTCGCTAACGGTGAAGGAAAACATCGTGAGTAAACCTGAGTGTCTGAGCTATTCATATACCTCAGCGCTTAAAATCGCCAATCCACGGTGGGCACGCGTTGTGATTAAGCCCATACTCTCTCTCTGAGAGAAGGCCTGTGCCCTACAGTGGGACGTATATAGGCTGCTTATGGTGAAATGTGGCCTGTGGTGTATCTAAGTTGCCACAGTTGTAGGCAGAGATCAGTCTTTGCCACGATAACTTTTTAACAACATAACTGCTCTCACCCTAATTCATTGACGGTTCATTCAATTCGTCGTTATTTTATTTCCCTCTTTTATCCTACCTTAGTGCAATGGTGAAAGATGCACATCTGAAGTAAGTTATTGCATAATTAGTACCTATATATATTTTTTTAATTACTAAATATCAAATATTCAATAGCTTTTTGTTTACAGTCCATGGGCACTCTTACAAATTCAACGGTATGGTAAAATGCAAAAATATTTTATACATTGCAACAAAATAACTGTTAATAACTGCGAGAAAGAAACACGTATCCCCTTTTCATATTTTGGCATACACAATTTCATATTTAAAACACTAGTAAAACAATCAATAAAAATAACATCCTCATAATAAAAAAATACTTTTTACCACTTTCTTAGTCATACATCGAATTAGACATAAATGTGAAAGAAACGAGATTTTTACCACGATTATGAATCCAATATAGCTATTCTATCGTAATATTATTTGAAAAACTGTCTTTTCTGTTACTAACAGTGCTTTGGAAAAGACTGTACGTCAGAAGTAAGTAATTTGGGGTACCTGTAAAACTTAATATTAAACTCAAATTCAAAATTTTAGCCCCGCGTTGTTTGGCTTAGCCGAATTACAAAGTGACCGGTTGTAATTGATATAAATTTAATACTGAAACAAATCTTCTTTTTTAACGTTAATTTATTTGTATTTATCGCGATCTCTTTAAATTCGTAAACTGCTTTAAATTGGTTACAGTGCACCGGAATTCATTGTCATTCTCAGGTGTGTTAAGATGAGATACTTAATAAAGGAGGTACAAAACATTCTGTCCTCAGCACGGGTTAGTGCAACAAAAAGAATATAATCATGTAGGTACAGCAATATCATTCCGATGTAAAAACCTAACTGCAAGTAGGTACCGGGGCTGCAAGTGATGTAAATTGCTTCTGCCGGATGTCGCTGCCTGTACATTATACAGAGAAGTTTGTAAAGAGGCTCGAAATTTCGCCGATGCCTGCACTTGCCCATTAGCTCAGTTGGGAGAGCGCTGGCACGGTTAGCCAGAGGTCGCGGTTCAAGTCCCGGCATGGGTGGAATTTTTAGCCTCTAAATAGGTCTTTAAAAATTGTCCTCAGCAGCACGGGTTAGTGCAACAAAAAGAATATAATTCCCTCAGTATTTTCATGTTTGTGATGTACTCGCCTGGTTACCGGGATATCCTACTATAGGACCAGGACAAGTGATTGTGTTGTGTGGAAGTTATTATTATTAGTAAGATCCCATATTTATTAACCCAATAATAAATGGTGGATAGCGAGTGACTGCAAGATGGCGTGATGTGGAAAAGGCTTAAATACCTTGCAGTGGACAGAACTGGGCTGATGATAATGATGATGATAAATACATTTATTCCTATTTGAGGTGGGGCAGCAAGGGGAACTACCTTTGGAACACGTTGTAACGAAAACACTCTTAACTTTTGGGGAAAATGCGAACAGAATTCACAGATTTTGAAAAAATGGGACAGTCAGCAAGAAAAACGCCATTTGTCACATATTTTATTGTCATTTCATTCTGTCGCTGATGAGGAGATTGAGACTATCTAAAGTTAGAGTACGAGAAAATTCTTAGTTTCTAAAATAGCCAGTTTCTGAATTGAGAATTTCGCTAAGTAAATAGTTAACTGTAGTGGCTGTCTCTTCGAATTTCTCAAAAAAGAGCGTGACAGAACGTTACTTATGTATTTACTTAGTGAAATTCTCAATTCAGAAACCGGCCCTAAGACACTTTAAGTGTCAAAAATTTGTTATCATTATTTTTAAGACTGAATAGAAAAAAAACCTTATGCTTACTACAAAGAAAACATAAAATTGGACACGAAAACATACGTTCTTATCTTTTCGTGGCCAACTTTATGTTCTTTTGACAAGTGATGAGGGATGATGTAGGTACCTACTAGGTAGATTTGAGTACAAAAGTGTTTTTTTTTTCAACAGTGTCAAGCTGAAGCTAATAGCGGTTGCAAAACCAACGTAAGAAATTAGGGATTAATCATTCTTATAATAATTATTAAGTGTCATCACCGTTATTATGTCACTGTGTACACAGAACAGTGATTTGAACGTGAAATGTTTTAGAAAATAACTTTATTTTTTGAATAACTTGTTTTCCATAATTCGGTACCATTAATCTAAACAGGATTTTAAAACTTTATTAATCACTTACCAATCAAGTACCCACTTTATTTATTTATTCGTTTTTTACTCCTTTATTGGTAGTGTTTTGGGGCAAATTGCGCAAGTTCTGTAAGTTTCATAAGTACTTTGTTTTAGCACCAATTTATTTTGTCATTAAAATGTTATTTAATTGGCCTTCATTTACTGTACAGTGCAAAGGAGTAAAGTGTTCGGCAAATGTAAGTAATAACTTGGAATTCAAAACACGTTATATTGTTTTATTGAGATTATAAAAAGAAGTATAAATTTACTATGAAGTTTTTTAAGGACTTCATACAAATTTTTACTTGTTTTTTAATTTAATTAAAATTTATCAGACATCTGAAATTTTATTTTAAAATGACTTCCATTGTTTTTTACTTTTAGTGTGGTCGTCAATGTAAACAGGTATTCTTGATGTGAACTTCTGAAGGTTTATGAACAGTCATGAAAGAAATACAATTGAAAAAAAATTTATATCTTACGTAGTCATTATGGAATGTTATATTGCGATGCTTCTTAATCAGCGGAGATAATAATTTATAAATTTAATTTAAAAATTTGACAAAACAAAAAAAAAACCTTTACAAATGTCTATAATATTACAGCAAACAATACGAGAGACGGTAAAGAAAACATAAATTAGAAATCATTTGCGCGGATATCCATTAACAATAGAATTTTTTCCAACACGGTGCAATATGAGGCACAATAGAATAATTTTGTCATGCCAGATTTGCAAATCCAATCAGTCCGTTCCCCAATGCTGAGGACCGTGGCCGCTATGACGGGGATGAGTGTAAAGTGCTTGGGGGACTTAAGGGACTTGTCGTAAAATTAGCTGATAATATGTGTTAAAAAAAGACACTCCCAGAAACAACTTTCTATTATTAAGCAGTTATGTTACTTTCTATTATTAATATTAAGCAGTTGTATTTTGAACAACTGTGCACAACATTCCGTGTGACGCCGGATTAAGAATAGCGTCACTTCCGTGGATCGACTAAGGAAATCAATTACCAGGAGACTGGTAGTAGCGTCTTCCTGAGATTCCAGCCGCATACTGCGTTCGCCAACCCGCCTGCCAGGCGTGGCGATTATGGCAAAACCCCTCATGGTTATGAAAACCACGAAGGAGCCCTATGTCCTGCAGTGGGCGTCAAATGGCTGATGATGATGATGATTTTGAACAGAACTATATAAACATAATAACAAGTAGAATGAACCATTTTCGGGCGGACTTTAGAATGCCCGGTGGTAGGTCATAATAAAGCAAAATGAATAGTTAAAACAGATATTTAACACTTTTTTTTATTAGATTTTGAACAAAATGGCACACGTTTCCAACTCTCACTTACAGGCGACCTATGATTCCTGGGAGCACCGAACTCTTACGTCTTCAAGTCTTTTTCGTGCGATACCTTGGAAAAAGGTAAAAACAACTGATTGTACATACATACATACATAAGCTCACGCCCGTATCCCAGAGCCGTAGGCAGAGACCATGGACTGCCACGTGCCACGATCCTGACAGATCACTTTCGCGTCCTCAACATTCATTAGTCGTTGCAGGCACGCACGCCGGTTTCAGGTACTTTTTATCTTGCCCTTTGCTAATACATCCCCTATTTGGTCGATGTATGTCCGCCTGGGTCGTCCCTTACTGATTGTATCAAAACAAAAACGTACCATTTACCCTCGAGATGGTTTACTCGCACGTTGATATTGGTTTGAGGGCCATCGCCCACGACGATTAAAAACGCGATACAAACGCAATTCACATGCGTGGCCGCAGGCAGCACTTCGCAAAGATGGAAGCAAAACATGCTAAACTGCAGCGCGTTTGCATCGCTTTTGAAAAATGTCACAAATTGCGCTTTGAAGCGCGTTTAAAAGTCGTCGTGGGCGATGGCTCTAGGAGTTTAGAAGTTATGGTGAATTAAAACCGAAAATACGGACTATACAGACTAGAAAGTAGATGATATCTCTATAGATGATCTAGAGTAGAAAGAGCACTTCCTTTTTTCACTATTGCAATAGGTTTATTTAGTTTATTAATTTACTCAGGTATTTATTTATTTACGTATTCTAGTTATTTAAACTTATTTATCATTTTATAAGTAGGTTTATGTAACTTTTTAATTCTATAGCCAATATATACATGTGTATGATTGTATTGGGTTAACATATAGTAGTTAATAATTATTGTACACTTTCCTCCCTTGTTTATAATGTTCGTATCACCACATCAAGGGTTGGCTGGAAGAGATTTCTGCTGAAATAAGCTCGCCATGTACACTTTTTAATTTTCCTGTAAATGTTTTGTTTTATTCATATTATTTTATGTGTGCAATAAAGTATGAAGTAAAGTAGACAGGAATGACCAGTAGACGCTATAGTAGACGGATCTAAAAGGCGTACTGAATTATACAAATAAAGTACTTGGTCTAAAATACTCACATTCTGTAAATTTTGGAAAAAGATTACCAAATCCCTAAAGGTTTTGTTTATACATTTATTTGAAGAAAATAGTTTTTTGATTTATTTTATTGGTTCCTTAATTTTTAATTTCAGTGTCCCAAATGTGAAGTAAAGGTAACGATGCTTGCTTTAAGTGTATATTTTTTAATAGTAACGAAAGTAAAATGAAAAATATATTTACAATTAACACTCAAGCTAATATAAAATGTTATTTTACACTCTGAATATTTTAGTGTTCAGGAGAGAACTGCGAGGCTGTGGTAAGATAGTCAAAAGTGACAGTGAAAGAGGAAAAGTGATACTTTCAGAAATCTAAATATACTTTTATTTACTTTTTTGAAATTAAAATATACTTTTAATAAATTTTGTGAAAGTACATGTTCACATTAATTGTGCAACTGGAACTATATACCTACAAACATAAACTCACGCCTGTATCCCAGAGGCCTAGGCAGACACCAGGGAATACCACTTGCCAGGATGCTCACTTTCGCTCCCTCGACATTCATTAGGCGTTGCATGCACGTCGGTTTCGGCTACTTTTTATCTTATCCTTTGCTGATACATCCCCTTTTTGGTCAAAGTATGTCCACCTGGGACGTCCGGTACTGGCTCTTCCACCCTCATTCGCTCGATATAATTGTTTCATCAATATTTCTTCCTTCATCATCTCCACATCCTCTCGCAACTGGGACTGTGTGTAAAATATATATTTACTACCTACTTTGTTTATTTCAGTTTTACCTGTTTAAAATTACAACTAATATTGCTTTGTTGCCTTCCAATGTTGTTGAAGGCAACAAAGGAATATGGGTTAAAAGGTTTTCATGGTTTTAAGCCTTAAAATAGCAGTCATTCATATAAAGTCAATAAAGGCGGTGGTAGCCTAGTGGGTAGAACCTCGGGCTCGGAAGTGGGAGAACCAGGTTCGATCCCCGGTGCGGGCATGTACCTATGACTTGGTTTTCTAAGTTATGTACATTTGTGTAGTTATAGTAGCAACACCACTCGCTAACCGTGAAGGAAAACATCGTGAGGAAACCTGACTGTCTGAGCTATTCACATACCTCAGCGCTTGAAATCGCCAATCCGCGGTGGGCACGCGTGGTGATTAAGACCATACTCTCTCCCTGAGCCTGTGCCCTACAGTGAAACGTTTATAGGCTGCTATGTATATAAAGTCAATAAAAAATTTGAAAAAATTAAACTAAGGGCTAGTTAGTAATTTTTAGACTTAGAAAACATTTTTATAATAGATTTTTTCTTTCAGTGTCACGGCAATAACTGCATAGCAAGTGTAAGTTACCACTGCATTATTTTTTTGACCTTTCATAAATGAAAATGTTTATTATCATACTTTTTTGTTTGTTACTGATGTTTTGTTCTGATTTAGCCAAATTACCCATACAAAGCTAACAGATCTCTTTATCAATTTTTCTCTAAAATTCGGTTACCTTTTAAATAATCCATTTCTGAAATACCCCAATTAAAGTTTGTGTTTTACAAAAACTTTTGTTCTACGAGATTTTTCTCAAATTTATGTTTTTCCAAATGTTAGAGCTTACGTAATTTTATTGATTGCGCGCTTTAGGGTCTCTACAATGTAGTAAATCTTTATCCTATGTAGAAGAATGACCATTTTATTTAACATTAGATCAAACATTTTCTGACAAACAGTGTCACCGCGAAGCAGAAAATCCATTGAATAAGAATGGAAATTTTTGGACCGAAATTTTTCAGAACTCATGATTAAGCTCAATTCTAATTGTCATAAACTCCAATTGACGCGTTCAAAAAATTGCACAATTTTGAAGTAACCCTGCCTACTGAGAAATAATAAATAAAATGGTACATTCTACGATGCTTCTGTCTATCTATTTGGGTTCTAAAGTTCAAATTCCGATTAAACTTCAGCAATTTCACAAAATTTCAAAAATAAAGTAAATATCGAGAGGGTGGTTTCCTCAGTAAGAACAACTGTCATTAAGATACCAATTCTAAAATCATGAAGAACATATCACCTCCTTCATTCAATATTCGCTAGAGCAAATATAAAAAATTGTATAAGACAGCTGATATATTTAGCTAGTTCTAGTTCTAGTTAGACCTGAGATTTCCACACTTAGCCTCTTAGTTGGGCCATTGTACCTAGCAAGCGCTAAGGCATGTGAATAGCTTAGACACTAGGGTTTCCTCACGATGTTTTCCTTTACAGTATATTTTAGCTATTTCAGAGTTAAAACTCTTAGTTCATCGGACCTTTCTTCAACAGATGCAGCGTGTCTTAGCTCTTATATACTCACACATAAAAATATTATATACTTTCAGTGCGAAGGACATAACTGCCAAACCAAAGTAATATTTTCTTTTTACTTCTGCTTAAACTGCAATTCGATAAAGCAACCACGATTATATACGCTGAAATTTGAGAGTGGTTTGAGAGTGGTTTGAGAGCCGCGGTTATATAATTAGGGCCGGTTTCTGAATTGAGAATTTCACTAAGTAAATACTTAAGTAACGTTCTGTCACGCTCTTTTCTAAGAAATTTGAAGAGACAGCACTACAGTTAACTATTATTTACTTTGAGAAATTCTCAATTCAGAAACTGGCCCTCTGTAATTTAAAATGCCACTTATCTACACTATTACTTTTAATGTAACAAAAAGAGAAATCTTGTTTCAAAATTCACAGTTTTCATGCCTCACACGACTATAGAGCACATTGGAAATGAATCGACTCATATGTCATGTAAACTTTTTTTTTCAAAAAAGGGAGGCTACAGGGCAAACCCTTAACGCGATCGTCTTTGTTTCAGGCTCAAATGTAGCTGACTTAATTGTCTAGGGGATTTTTTCTCAAATTTTTGATATCTTTCTTCGTTTCCAAAATATCCGCCAAAATCAAAAAATCGGTTTTTTCCCTATTTTTCTTCTTGACTTTCTCGAAATTCTTTTTGCACCGCACAGCTCTCATAAATACGCGTCTTTTGAGTCTTTCTTCACAACAACTCTCACAACTCTCTGGCACGGTTAGCCAGAGGTCGCGGGTTCAAGTCCCGGCATGGGTGGACGTTTTATTTTTACACTGGAGCAAAATGTCAAAAAATTTGTCAAAAAAATTGTCAAAAGAATTAACACCGTCTATCAGAAGAATTACCCGCGGACCCGCAGCGCGCACGCACCGTTCTGACTGGATACTAATGGTTCTCGCAGATTCGAATTTGTGTCGAGATATTTTGGAAAATGTGCAAAAATAGTCTATAAATAGTAAATAAAAAAATTAATAAATAGTATTCGTACTGTGTTGAAAAGCCATTTTGAAGCCACGGTCATGATGCTCTCAAACCACTCAAAATGCATGGTATTAAACAAATCTAGACAAAAAAGGCAATGAAATATTTTATTAAAATAAGAAGATAGGAAATATTAGTTCATGAACATTTAGGAAAATAATTTGGGCTGTTTTTCAACATGTTTTTGTGGTGTTTAATTTTATTGCTCTAGAACACTTCCGTTAAATAAGACCCTTAAAAGCTTATTCACACTATAAAGTTTTGAAGGGTCTTAAAATAAAATATTCTGGCATAGCCTGGTTGGGCTTGCGGCATCACGTCTGGTTACCATGCCGGAGGTCGTGGGTTCGATTCTCACTGGGGGCCCCCGTACATTTCTACACATGGCCCCAGTGTGGATGCCTGGCTACCAAAGCACAGGGTATCCTAGTTTGGGACCAGGACAAGTGATTGCGTTATTATTATTATTACTTTTGTAATTTCAAATAACATCATAGAAAATATACAAATAACAATCGAAGAATTACTCTCTTTTTTAGGGTTCCGTAGTCAGCAAGGAACCTTATAGTTTCGCCGTGTCCGGGTACATCCCGTACACCTAAATTAGGGAAGCAGTTTTTTTCTCACCTACACCATAGTGAGGGGTATCGTTGGATTGGTTGTTTAAAAATATTGTGTGTGTACGAGAACCATTTTTGGATTTATGGATTCGTTTGCGAAATATTAAGCTTTATACATTTTTGTTAGAGTCGGGCCTCTCCCCCCCCCCCCCCCCCTTCTCCCGCCTAAACAGTTGATTGAATAAACGCGACCAACTTATAAAAGGAAAACTTCGTACAAATTACTTTGAGGATTTTTTTTTCTGTAAATCAGGTGACAAAACACTCTTACGGGACCCTACACTGCGCGTGGCCCGATACGCACTTGGCCAGTTTTTAAAATATTATGTTCTTTTGCAGTGTGACGGACTAAACTGCAAAATGCTCAATCCTAACAACAATAAGGCCGGAAAAAGGTCGGAGATGTTAAAAAAAATTAATTTTGACGTGTCTTTTGACATTTAAATTAGAGTACATTACATTTCATAGCAAAATAAAAGAAAAGGCTGCTTTTCCAATAAACTTTACAGATACAGATGGTTGCATTATTTTTAACCGACTTCAAAAAAGGAGGAGGTTATCAATTCGACGGGTATATATTATATATTTTTTGCTATTTTCCTCCATAACTCCGTCAAATCTTAACCGATTTCGACAATTTTTTTTTGTTCGAATAGATATAACGTCCCATTGGTCCCATTTTAATTTGGTGAAGATCTGATGAAGACTTTCAGAGATGGAGAGAACGACGGAACTCTTCAATGGACAGCAGTAAATAAGGACTAATGGGGCCTCCTTTAGTAATATCCGTATGTTTCATAAAATAGCGTAAAATAGTCCCAAGGTAATAATTTGGTGATGTTCTGTTGAAGACTTT
Source organism: Yponomeuta malinellus (assembly GCA_947308005.1). Taxonomy (NCBI): domain Eukaryota; kingdom Metazoa; phylum Arthropoda; class Insecta; order Lepidoptera; family Yponomeutidae; genus Yponomeuta; species Yponomeuta malinellus. Next base: position 4,178,376 of record OX371020.1, on the reverse strand, counting down.
CGGAGATGGAAATTGAGAACGTCAAATTTTAATGCAACAAATAAGTAGGGCAAATTATGGTTATAAGGGTCTTGTTTATTTTTCTCCCGCTCCCTACTAAAAAATGAAAAATAAAAAGTTTTAAATAAAAACTAAAAACCGACTACGAAACACTACGGCACTAAAAAGTTAGAAATAATTTAAATAATTAGAAGTATGTATACTCGTACATGTAGGTATTGTAGAAGTATAATTTGTAGTCGGTGCCCAGTTTCATGACCAGCACATATATTTTGGACACCGACTCCAAATTATACTTCTACAATACCTACATGTATACGTACTTCTAATTATTTAAATTATTTCTAACTTTTTAGTGCTACCTATAACGTTTCGAAGTCAGTTTTATTTTTTATTAAAAAAAATTATTCATTATTTTTACTGAAATATATCATGTAATATATAAAAATCTCGTGACACAGTATTTGTTATCGAACTCCTCCGAAACGGCTTCACCGAGTTTTGGGTTTTTTTTTTGTATATATTTCGTAGGTCTGAGAATAGCTCTTCGGCTAATTAATATGGCAAAACAAGGTTTGCCGGATCAGCTAGCAGTCTTATAAATATTTTGATAATTCGCTTCCACTTATCACTCTTAAGACGGAGTTAAGGTCGGACTTCTGCATTTCTGTTATAAAATCAATATAGAGAGGTGGCGGCGGAGCGGTAGAACGCCGGCCTCACATTCGGGAAGTCGTGGGTTCGAATCGTGTACCGATGACTTTCTTTTCTGAGTTACGTACATTCGTGAAGTTGTAGTAGCAATGCCACGCGCTAACGATGAAGGAAAACATCGTGAGCCCTTCTTACCCACGGTCCACCTCCTGAGACCACCTGGGTGGACCATGGAATTTGTTTTTTACAACGGACCACCTTTGTGAACCTGGGTGTTCGCTGGGAAATATTTTTTTCCATCGTACACCTCGACATCGAAACTCCTCAAAGCCTGGGATGGACTGTCACCAATAAAAAATTGAGTCTTTTAATGTTTTATGAGAGAGGTGAACCGTTGTAAAAAAAAACGCCACGGTTCACCCAGGGGGTCTCAGGAGGTGGACCATGGATAAGAAGCCATCGTGAGGAACCTGAGTTGTCGAGTTGTTCACAAACTTCAGCGCTTGAAATTGCCAAATAAATAAGACCGTAAGTCTGTTCCAAGCGGTGGCAGCCTAGTGGGTAAAACAATGGACTCGAGAGCGAGAGACCCAGGTTCGACTCCCAGTGCGGGCATGTACCGATGACTTTATTTATTTTCAAAGTTATCTACATCTGCGAATTTGTAGTAGCAATACCACACGCTAACTGTGAAGAAAAACATCGTGAGGAAACCCGCGCATTGACTTGTCTTCCCTGTGGGCTAGGCCGACTAAGCAGTCAGGATGTTATTGGTGCTGGGCAAGCCTACTCCATCTAAAGAACACAATGTCCCAGGCACTGCAGCGTCCGACTCGTCCGAGTGGTCCCATAACTCATATAGTGTGAGTGAAGGTGCCACTGGCCGCTATATAATAATTATCTCATGACGTAGATGCAAAGGCCTAAGTCTGTTAACCGTATGGGCATGACAAGTGAAGCAAATCAAGTGAATGGCTTTTCAATGAACCGTGAAATGACAATTAAGATTCAGTTTTACATTTAAATTTTTTCGTGAGTCGAGAGCAATGTTTCTCACGGCTGTCGGTGTTGCTGCAATGTTGCTGTCGCTACATTTTCAGGTGAGTGCAAAAGTTTTCTAAAGAAAGGTAGATAACTAAATTCACGGCAAATAAAAGGTAGGTACTGATAAAGAAGGTTCTTAAATGCAAAATGATGTACCGACGAGTCATACTCTTAAATATAATGAATGACGATGACAGATAAACATAAACATAAACATTTACATACAGGCACATACATTGCTTCTGGCCCCACACTAGGATACCCTGTGTTGTGGGAACCAGAAACAACGACATCACAAACATGTAAACATCCAAGACCTGGTTTTTTTTTTGTCCCCAGCCGGGATTTGAACCCGGGACCTCTCGCATGGTATGCAGATGCACTACCGCTACGCCACGAGGTCGAGATAAGGTGCTGTGTATCATTATAATATACGGCTAGTTACATACTTATTTCATACATGATACTATTATTATTATTTAATACTTTTATTGCACTTAGCCTAATGCGGCGGACTTAAGACAAGATAAGATAAGAATATTCATTATTGTATACCGCAAAAAATGCCGAAAAAAATGACTTAATGCCGTAGGTAGAAGAAACATGTTTCTAAAAGATTAATCTATTAGAATAGAAGGAAAGAGGTGGTGGAAGGCCACGGAGAAGCTATGTTGATCAAATTTAAACAGAATTATGGATTTCATGAACCTTGCCGTGAGGAACTGGCCTATGAGTAAAGAAAAGAAAGAAAGAAAGAGGATATTTATTTAGTACGTGGAGGATGTTATACTCACAGTATCCCAGAGTTAAAGATGCTTCTATGCTAAAATTTTTGGTTTAATATTAATAAATTGTTTGCTCTTACATACATACATACATAAACTCACGCCTGTATCCCAGAGGGGTAGGCAGAGACCAGGGACTGCCACTAGCCACGATCCTGACAGATCACTTTCGCTTCACCCTGAATGTTTGCTCTTGTTTAAAAAAAAAACAGATTTAACTTGTTAAAGTCGTCAATATATAAGAAGCCCGTTTTGACAGTTACAAAAACCATAGAATCTAACCTAGTTTGAGATCAAGAACATTAAAAATCTAAACTATGAGTAACTTTTCCGGTTACAAAATATGTTTTTTCTTTCGAGCGTTAAATAATATGCCAGAGTATGTGTCTTTTTATGTATTTGTTCGAGTAAGTCCAAAGTGAAACGCATTTTTGTGTAGCTGTCAAGACGGGCTTCTTACATTTCGACAACTATAGATTATAATATTGAAAAAAAAATTAAAAAACATTGTTGTGGTGGTCCGATCGGGTCATTTAGAATTTAACAGATTAAAAATGTAATCAAATATAATATACCTCTATAACCTCTCAAGTCCTGGCCTTGAAAATAACTATAGAGAACAATTGTAATTTTCAAGGTCATGACTTACGAGGTGCAACGGTATTAATGAAAGATCAGCAATTGAAAGAAACTGGACTTTAACCACTATTATAAATTTATTTCAGTTTATTAAATTAATAAACAATTTTTTTATTAGTCTGTCTGAGTACAAACCTTGTTTTATGAGTATAATTATAATAATTGGATTTTTAATCAGACATTACCAAATAAACCTTGTTATTATATTCTTTTGTCAATATATTAGTTCGACGTAACAAAGGTAAGTTTTTGAATTTTTTTCTGGTGTACAAAAATAAACAGTGCACCATTTGTACGAGTTCAATTAAATATATTGTGTGCTATTATGTACCTTTGGGTCAGGTACGTATCAGGGCGATTGCTTTGCTTAACTGTATTTGTATATATTTTTTGGTATTTGTTTTGGTTAGGTACTTGTATTTGAACCTTGCTTATAGACGAAACCTTCTTGAATATTTTATCATAAATACATTTTATTTTTATTTTGCTGTCAAGTTAAATAAATACGTTTTTTAACATTAATGATGTTCAATGACATGGATAATAAGAAAGGCCTCGTAATAGTTGAACTTATGATACTTACAGGCTTTTAAGACTGATGTAAGTAATTTTATTAATACTTCATTGAAGAGATTACGTTCTCTGTTTTGAAATACCTGTTAAAGTTAAGCCACAATAATTTTTACCAATATCGTAATAGTGTAGGTAATTTCAAGACTATAATTTTTTTTTTTATATTTCGTCAATTAGTTGAAAGTCTTTTAAATTTACAGAGAAGGCTTTTATTGGAATTTCATCTCGGGAAACTGTCAGTGGCAGCCAGGGAACAAGTTAATAATGCCGAGGTAAATTTTCATTATTTGTTAAAATTTTAATTTGTCTTGAGTTTAGTTCATAAGCCTCAGATAATAATTACAAAGCAAAAGAGTATGAAAATGAGTTAAAAAGTATGAAAAGGAGTCAAATGAACGAAAAACAAATGGATGAAAAACAAATAAATTTGGTGATTTCACCTTCAATATGAAGCAAAGGCAACAACGTAACAACATGCTCGTACCACTGAAATGTGTGACTGAAACTTAAAATATCATGTACCATAACAGTGTACTATAGTAAGTTGAACAAAAATTCGCGCAATGCGGGTGAGATTGCATCGCAAAAACATTCAAGCATCTTCATCGCAAAAAAAATCGTACTCATTTTATTTCAACTATTTTTTTAAATTATCTAACTTAAAAAAAATCTAAACTACCCGACCTGAAATAAGCACACGCGAAGCCAAAGTCTTCGTATATAACTGAGTTACATTACTAGTAAAGTATTTAATAAAGAAAAATATTCTTCGTACAAAACTGGGTAATGTACCAAGAAACCTACCTTCTTTTCACATTACCAGTTACATTGCCAGTTATATACACGGAGGTAAATATTCTTCCTACATAACCCGGTTCTGGCGGTTCTGTACAAAGAAATAGCTGTTCCCTGTACAAAACGAAGTAGGTTCTTCTTGCAGTGTATCTAACTTATTAATGTGGATCCATCTTTTTATTTTTAAATATTTGCAAGCTTGACATAATATCATGCATTCATTGTCATGAAATGATTCATGTGATATCATCATCAGCCATTTGACGCCCACTGCAGGACATAGGCCTCCTTTATTGTTTTCATAATCATAAGGGGTTTTGCCATAATCGCCACGCTTGGCAGGCGGGTTGGCGATCGCAGTGTGCGGTTGGAATCTCAGGAAGACGCTGCTGCCCGTCTCCTGGTGTTTGATTTCCTTAGTCGCCTTCTACGATATCCACGAAAGCAAATGGAGTGACGCTATTGTTAATCCGGCGCCGCACGGAATATACTCATTCATGTCATATACTCGTATACAAAGGCAAAGGGAAATAATATCGTATATCGCTATTGTTGAAGTCAATTCAAGTGCTTTCAAAGATTTCTTAATATGATAATTGTTTTAATTGATTTTATAATAGGTTTTAGTTCAGAGAGAGTTGTGAATACTCCTGAGTGGATCGGTAGGTTTTTATTTGTTGCTTTCTCGGAGAAGCTATTTGTTGTTGGGTGAAGTTATTTGTTGGGCATTATACTTTATTTTGTCTGCAAATTTGTTGTCTTTATTTTAACAGTGTCGGTACGATGGGTGTGTGGCAAACGTAAGTATTACCGATTAAAATGTGTTCCACTTACATAATTATCTAAATATATGTTTTGTTTGTTTTTTTTTTTTTTTTTTTTTATTTTATTTATTCAAGGAGAAAAAACAGAATTGACAAACTTATATGATAAAAAATATTCGAGTCAAGTCAAAATATCAGTACATTTTGCCAATTCCTCAGCATTTCACACGGATAGGTAGGTATTATTTAATATCATAAATAAGAGGCGCATTATACGATGTAATTTGGATCTGAAATAGAAATAAACAAACAATAAAGCAACTGTTTCGGAAAGAGTTACAAAAGCAGATATTTACTAACATAAGAATTAATTATTCGTAGATAACCGGTGATTACATGAAATCGCAGGTACGCAGTTGTGTTTACTTTTGTCTATGCCACTTTTAAATCCTATCTAAAAACCGGCCGAGTGCGATTCGGATTCACACACGAAGGGTTTCATACCATCTATAAACAACATTTGAATATTTCAAGCGTCTACCTGTTGCCGTTATTAATATTGACCAAAAACGGCAAAAAATTCACGTTTGTTGTATGGGAGCCCCCCTTAAATATTTCTTTTATTCTGCTTTTAGTATTTATTGTTATAGCCGCAAAAGAAATACATCATTTGTGAAAATGTCAACTGTCTAACTATCACGGTTTATGAGATACGGTCTGGTGACAGACGGACGGACGGACTGACGGTCGGACATCGGAGTCTTAGTAACAGGGTCCCTTATGGTGTTTAAAGCCATATCTTATTTTTTCAGAAATATTTCTGAACCAATAAGAAGTAGGTGTATATGTTTATTTTTAAGATCTTCTTTGATGTCCTTAAGAAATTGTTTTTTACAAAGAATCGGATATTTTCTTGGTTTTTAAATAGTTATTTATAATAAAACTTTAACTAATTTAATGTTTTTTGTATAATTGCGTAGAATTTAATTTAAAAAAAATACTTTTTTCTGTTAGACTGCTAGTCTTTTCTGAAGACAAAAAATCACTAATTCCTAAATTATGGATTTAATATGTTTTAATAACTTTTGTCTTTGAAATATCGCAACGTTATTAATTATGTTGTTAATTTCAGTGTACCGGTGCTAATTGCGTATCGCAGGTAAACATTTGATATTTAAAAATATACATTTAAAATAATCCTGGTTGTACATGTACATAGATGGAAAGAAAAAAAAAACAGATTATTTTACCACGATTATGTTTTATTTGAATTTCCGATATATAAGCACGGTTGCAGTCATCATGGTCGCAAGTGGACTTGATTTCGCAAGCTATTATGGGCAGACATAATTACTATCTGTCTCACCATCATTCTATTTAAGTGTTAGGCTTTTGTCGGTACAGCATCTTCCACGTACTCTTGTCACAGATCGGTTATTGGACAACCTGTCACAACAAGGGTGAATGTCCAGCTCTTGACGTCCACCTTTGATTAATTTCATTTTGATTAAAACATCCAAATAAGATATCCACCCAATTTGATTAAAATAGCTTCTCTGTAATGTACATCATATCCCTTTCCCTTTACTCTTTTATCTTCCTTTTATCTGTCTACCCGTATTCTCTATTTCATAGAAATTACAAAAATTTAATATAATCTTTGTGAGATTGTATTTAATTTTCGTAATTTGAGATATATATTTATATAAAATAATATAATTTCAGTGTTACGGTCACAGCTGCTACACTGACGTAAGTAAGCAATACCCTTAATTTATACTGTATAGTATTATATAAAGTATGTCATAAGTCATAATAAGCAGCCTATATATATACGTCCAACTGATGGGCACAGGCCTTCTTTCAGGGAGAGAGTATGGGCTTAATCACCACGCGTGCCCACCGCGGATTGGCGATTTCAAGGGCTGAGGTATATGAATAGTTTAGGTTTCCTCACGATGTTTTCCTTCACCGTTAGCGAGTGGTATTGCTACTATAACTTCACAAATGTACATAACTTAGAAAACAAAGTCATAGGTACATGCCCGCACTGGGAATCGAACCTGGGTCTCCCGCTTCCGAGTCCAATGTTCCACCCATTAGGCTACCACCGCTCTCATAAAGTATGTAGAAAAATATAAAAGTTAATTAGCTACAAACGCTTTAGCTAGATTTAACTGTGCGGTTGCTAGTCCTACTGAGTCGCTTATGCTAATTTTTGTGTTGTTTCAGTCCGCTGGAAATGGTAGCGGCAGTGTCGTACGTATATTTCTAATCGCTGTAACAGAATCGATACACAAAGATTATTTTAAGACATTCTTGATACACTTAAGGGGTCATCCATAAAGTACGTCACACTAATTTCGTGATTTTTTTTTACCACTCCACCGTCCTTCTCGCAGTTGGTCCCTCCCTAGTGTGACGTCACATATTTTGCAATTTTACATCTAGAAATTATCGAATTAAAACAGCAGTTCCGGCATATGATTTATTTCCGTTTAATCTTCAATTATTTCAATTATGAGCGAACGAAAAGGCAGTCCCAATGTAAAAGCATACCTATCGACGCATTCAACGACTAATGCATGTTGATGAAGCGAAAGAGGTCTGTCAGGATCGTGGCAAGTGGCAAACCGCGGTCTCCGCCTACCCCTCCAGGATACAGGCGTAAGTTTATGTAATGTAGTGTTCCCCTCGACCACCTTTACATTAAGGCAATTTTGTATACTAAAGTGGAAATAAGTTTCATGTTATATTATATTAATAGAAAATATCAGTACTAATAGTACCAAATCATACATTCCAATATATTTTACTTACAGTGCAAGGGATACGACTGCACGTCAACTGTGAGTGAGTAGGTGCTCACTAGCCATTAACGCCTGTCACACACTAGCGCACTTTGTTGTATAGACCAGAAAATATACATTACAGTATATTTTTTCACATCTCAGCGAATCAGGCGCAGCAGAAAACCAGCGCTAGTCACCTTTGACTAGCATTTTGCTGAGCTGCAGCCTTTTTCTGATGTAGCACTTTTGTTAGTAGGTATTAGGTATCTATTAATATTTTTGTGTTCTCGTTTCTCCCATAACTTTGTTTTATTTTTGTGTTATGCTCATTTGTCATCATCAGCCATTTGACGCCCACTGCAGGACATAGCCACCCTCATGGTTTTCCTAACCATGAAGGGTTTTGCCATAATCGCGACGCTTGGAACTTGGAAGGCGGGTTGGCGATCGCAGTATGCGGTTGGAATCTCGGGAAAAGGCTGCTGCCCGTCTCCTGGTAATGTATTTCCTTAGTCGCCTTCTACGACATCCACGGAAGGAAATGGAGTGTCGCTATTCTTAATCCGGCGTCACATGGTCATTTGTGTTACAATAGAAAGAATTTTTTTTTTCACTTTCACATTAAACGGCTTACACGTCGATGTTAGAGTACCGAAACTGAAGATTGTATGAGGAACCTTTTATGGTTTTATCAATAACTTTTCGAACTTTTTTTCTTTTTTAGTAAGCTGGGTTTGATCTTCCACTCCTCTCTGGTTTGAGCCATCCTCTCCCATCCCACAAAAATTTTTCACAATTTTCGCTCGAAACTCTTCATGATATATTTTATTTTTTTGTATAATTTACATTATAATTACAATATAATAATTTTGCAAAAAAATAAATTAGCTATTTAATAAAAATATTTCACATAAAACTTTAACTTATTACAGGCATCGGGAGATTTTTGTACATCTATGGTAAGTATAATTTAAATGGTAGCCCAGTAGGTACGGGTTCATTTCGAAATTGATATAAGCATTTAGAATATAGTATTTTTGTAATTTTGTAATTTTGTTGCTATTAATATTAATGTATTGAAAAATGCTTAAAATCATATTAATTTTGAAAGTATTATTTCTTAGCGTCAAATAATTTAAAATTATTATGAAAAAGTTCAAACTTTCTTAGTTCAAAGCCCAAAGATTAGTCCAGTCAAAATAGATATTAAATTTACAATGTCAAGTGATGCCTTCGGGCCGTATTTAAAATCATCATTTATACAATACGACATCGTGGCCAAAGCCTGCTTAGCTAAAACATATTTAAATAATCTATGTCATCATTTATTTTAATAGTGCACTGGATGGTGTTATGCAACTGTAAGTTTAAACTTATCGAAGTAATAAGGATTCTTTTAAAAATATTAACTATTTGGATGTGGTAGATTAGCCTCTCTATTCTCGATTACGCAATTTGAATACGTTATTGTATTCAAATTGCGTCAAAATTAAATGCAATTAGTCAGAGTACCACTAGAATAAAATCTAAGAATTTTTATATTTGAAATAAAATTAATTGAATAGAATTAAATCCTTACGAAGCTAGAGACTACCATACTAGCACAAAAAAGCCCGGCCACTTGCGCCCGACGAACACGTCACGGGAACGGGCTTTTTGCACTTGTATTGTAGTCTAACGTTTAGACTAAAATAATGCCGGTCGTACGTACCTGTATTCATTGGCGTCGGTAATACTACGCCACACGTCATAAGGTTATTTGGTAATGGGATGATAAGGCCCTTCAAACATCATATTTGACGGGCTATTACATGCACCATTTATTTCACTTTTTACCTGACGAAGGTAAATCTACGGCCCAGAGAAGCTTCAACCTCCAAATTAAAGCGCTTTATATGGCCGTGACTTCCGAAACACCCTATGGGATGAATGTACTTGCGAGCACTTACGGTAAATGATTTGAAAAACACGTAGGTACCGCAAGTGCGCAAGTTTCAGTACATTTTCATAAATGAATGATTAAGTGAGTGAGTTAGTGAGTGAGTGAGTCAGTGAGAAGTCAAAGTCAAAAGTCAAAATTTTTTTTATTCAAAGTAACACAGAAACTGTGACTTATTGAACGTTACAAGAAAAACTAGGTGTCCGTTTCAAAGTCTAGATCATTTGGAGAAAAAACGGACAAAAAAACTCCAAACTTAGTTTTTTCAAACATATTCCTTAATTAACAGAGTTTACATGTCATATCTTCTAAAAAGCTAGTACTAGGATGCATTGAACTGGCTTAAATTACACATATATTTGTCATCTAAATAATCCTTAATGCTATAATAGCCCATTTGGCATAAAGTGCGCTTTACACATTTTTTGAACCGCACTTCGGGCAAGTTTATTATGTCTTCAGGGATCTTATTGTAAAAACGCCCCATAAAGGATGTATTAACCTTTGCCAGCCTAAATCTTGGGAAAGAAAGTTTATGTTTACTTCTAGTATTTACATCGTGTTGGCTACCTACGGTTTTAAAATTACTTATATTTTTCCTGACGTACATAATATTCTCATAGATATACTGAGAGAGAGTAGAGAGAGAGAGTGTATTACTTTTCTTGTGTTAAAAACGTAGGTTACATTTAGATAATGTAGTTGCTTAGATCTAGATTTGCATATTAATCTACCTTTTCTGGATTCAGGAAATCGCTTTTTAATTTTCAGAGTCAAGGTGATCAAAGCAAGAGTACTGTAAGTAACCCTATTATGTCCGGCAATATAAATTGAGTAAAAAGCCGCGCAGTCGTAGTCAGGATGAGTTTGAGTTGATTTTTTACTTTTAATTACTTGTTAATTTGATTAAAGTCCAGAGGTTACCTGGTAGAGATCCCTTTTACTGATAGGGCTGCCGTCGGTAGGTACTTTTAGGTTAGTATTTTATTTTTTTAAGTATAATAAAAAAAGTATTCTTTATCTGTCTATCTATCCGGAGAATTCTAATTATTTATTACTTTTTCGCATAAGTTTGATTATCAGTTTTAGAGTTTCATGCGTTTTTTTTTTTTCAGTGCATGGGACACAATTGTAAAAGCCGGGTAACAATATTTTCCTTTTTGGTGTAAAATTTTTCATTTTAGGTGTATTTCGTAACCGAAAGATACAAATAGGATTTTGTGACTAAGCCTATCCAATTTATTCATACAATTTCTAGAATGAATAAAAATATTTATTTTTCTAATTTTTATATCAATATCACGCGTGCCCAATGTATGATAAAAAATAAGATCTTTAATTAGGAAATAACGAGCAAATAAATGGTTAAGACCACAGAAAAATCAAGTTTTTTTTAGGTGCATCTGATATCGAGATCAGAACACACCTTGAGTGCGATATAAGTTTTCACACACAACGGACAACGGATCGCGCGATCAGATTCTACGAACCCACTTTTTTAAGTCAACAAAAATATTTGTCCGATAGAAACAAAAATTTGACATTCCGAATAAAATCCTTTTCCGTAACCAAAGGGTAAAAACGGGACCCTATTACTAAGACTTCGCTGTCTGTCTGTCTGTCCGTTCGTCCGTCCGTCCGTCCGTCCGTCCGTCCGTCCGTCCGTCTGTCAGTCACCAGGCTGTATCTCAAGAACCGTGATAGCTAGAGAGTTGAAATTTTCACAGATTATGTATGTCTGTTGCCGCTACGAGTATAACAACAAATACTAAAAACAAAATAAAATAATTATTTAAGGGGGGCTCCCATACAACAAACGTGATTTTTTGCTATTTATTTATCTTTGTGTCTAATGTTGTTCAATTCAATTCAATTCAATTCAAATATTTTTATTCATTGTAAAAACAGAATGTTTACTTAATGAACGTCAAAGTTGCTAGTTTCACAATTAATGGATTATGTGGAGAAGAAACTAACAAAGAAACTCCACATTTATTCTTTTCAAAACACGTTTTAACTTAATAAACAGAGTTTTCAACTTAAAATATTAGTCATGAATGTGTTGAACACTAGTCACAATCGTCCTTTAAATAATATTAATCTACTGTTTAATGCCAAACATCTTTGTCTTCTAAATAATCCTTGATGTTATAGTAAGCCTTTTTGCACAGAATGTGCTTAACACATTTTTTAAATCGCGTTGGAGGTAACTCTAATATATCTTGAGGAATTTTGTTGTAGAACCTTATACAGTGCCCCATAAAGGATGTGTTAACTTTTGCAAGTCTAAATAGTGGAAATGACAATTTATGTTTATTTCTAGTATTAACATTATGGTGGCCACCAACATTTTCGAAGTCTTTGATATTTTTTCTAACGTACATAATATTTTCATAAATGTATTGACATGCAACTGTTAAGATGTTGGTTTCTTTGAAGAAATCTCTTAGCGAATCCCTACTACCTAACTTGTAAATAAATCGGATGGCTCTCTTCTGCAAGATGAAGATAGTCTCAATGTCTGCTGCCCGGCCCCATAGTAGTATACCGTAGGACATAATACTATGGAAGTAACTAAAATAAACAAGCCTAGCAGTTGCAACGTCAGTGAGTTCCCTAATTCTTTTCACTGCATATGCTGCAGAGCTAAGTCTGTGTGCTAATTTTACAATATGTGGACCCCATTGTAGTTTTGCATCGATTGTGATGCCCAGAAATACAGTATCATCTACAAATTCTAATTTTTCATGTCCAATTACTATGTTGTTCTCAACTACTCGTACGTTAGGTAAGGAAAACTTTATACATTTTGTCTTTTTAGAATTTAGCAGCAGATTATTTGCTGTGAACCAATCTAGTACTTGCGAGAGAGCATTATTTGCATCGTCAAGATTATTTTCTTGTCTCCTTATTTTAAAAATAAGTGACGTGTCATCAGCAAATAACACTATCTCAGACATTTTTTGTACCATAAACGGTAAATCATTTATATAGACTAGGAAAAGGAGCGGCCCTAAGATAGATCCCTGCGGGACTCCTATTTTTACAAGTGAACCCGAGGATTTAATACGATTTACGTCTGCTTTTTGGACCCTTCCTTCTAAATACGATCTTAAAAGATCTAAACCTGCACCCTTTATTCCGTAGTGTTTTAACTTTAGGAGTAGCGTTTCGTGGTCTACACAATCAAATGCTTTTGATAAATCACAAAATATGCCTACTGCATCCTTGCGATCCTCCCACGCGCTGAAAATATGTTTAAGTAACATAACTCCGGCGTCTGTTGTATTCCGCCCTTTAGTAAAACCAAATTGCTGGCTATGAAAGAGTTGGTAATTATTGAAATGCGTAAGTAATTGATCTAAGATGATCTTCTCAAATATTTTACTTAATACTGGTAGTACTGAGACGGGCCTAAAATTGGTTGGATCGTGTTTATCACCGCTTTTAAATAAGGGTACTAGTCTACTACATTTCATGAGGTCCGGAAATACTCCCTCATCTACACATTTATTGAAAATTTTTGCTAACGGTAAAGCTAGGACATGGATCACTGAACTAACAATTTTTACCGACATACCCCACAAGTCCTCGGTTTTTTTAAGATTCAATAATTTAAATTTTTTAAGAACGTTATGGGGCTCAATGTAATTAAATGAGAAATCGTGTTCGCACGAGGAGACATGGTCTTTTAGTAATGTTGTTGCACGATCAGGTGACGAGTACAACGGAGCTGTAGTCACGATTGGAACATTAGTGAAGAACTGTTCAAATGCTGCAGCGATATCTTCATTTGTCGTTATTATTTTGTCGTCAATCTTAAGCGAAATATCTCGGTCTCCTAATTTTGTTTTACCCGTTTCTCTATTTATTATTGTCCAAATTGTTTTAATTTTATTCGGTGACTGTAAGATTTTATTCTTTATATGATCGCATTTAGCCTTATGGCAGACGGCCTTAAATAACTTGGAATATTTTTTGACGTGCTGTATGAATTTGGTGTCATATGTATAAGTCTTTTTGTCATACAGTTGTATAGATAATGGTACGGAACCCTTCATGCGCGAGTCCGACTCGCACTTGGACGTTTTTTATTTTTTTTCAGTTTTTCTATGTTTTTCTATGTATAAAAGCAATGCCACTTTAATCTAAGTTTGACGCAAGTTCCTCACTAAAAACTATTGTTATTTTCAAGCTCAGGACTGCTCCTATATTACGCGCACCAAATCCTGAGCGATTCCAATCGTCTAACTGTCAAATTAGTATGCAAAATTGACAGTTAGACGATTGGAGTCGCTCAGGATTTGGTGCGCTTAATCAGGCCTCTCAGTAGGTCAATATCTGAGTTGGTAACATAAGTAAGGAAAAACTGATACTCTATTCGCGATTTTGACGTCTTCCTTTTTGAAAAAGTTGTTCGTATTGCCGAGTAGGAATCCTATTTCCAGAGTATGTGCTGTATCACGTCTGATCTGCCTCGTGAGTCTAGCGGTATCACGTCTGATTACCATGATTACCATACCGGAGGTCGTGGATTCGATTCCCACTGGAGGCCTCCGCATATTTGTACAATGGCCTCATTCTGGGTGTATTTCCGTGTATGTGATATCCATTTCTATGTAGTGGTACAAAATCTTTGGTGCAAGAGTCTAACTCGTACTTTATTTTTCGGAGCAGTTTATTTGAGGTATAGTATTCCATTTCCTGTATCTCATGAAAATAATAAATATTTTTATCATTTCAGTGCCACGGTTTCAAATGCCTCTCACATGTAAGGAAGAGTATTGTTTTATCCAATTTATATTTTTAAATAAAAATATTTTTTTTTCAACATGAACACGCAAAACCTGAAAACAGTTAATAATTTGTATTAAAATAAATTTGGGATTGTACACTTTTGCTTATTATTAGTAGTTATAATTAATTCAATAGAACATTTATTTAATAATTAATATAATTTTGATAATTTATAACGAAATAAATTCTGACGAGTGTTTTCAGTTATTTCAGTAACACATTGTAAAGAACAAACTTAAATTAATTGATTAAACTGTTTAAAACATACAAATTTAAATTCATAAATACAACTTAAGGTAAAGAATTAATTTGAAAAATATTTTAATTTACAGTGCAACAGTTTCGACGGAAGTGAATGTTATGCTTATGTAATTATTAGATATCTACGAATATTTATAGAGTTATCCCCTATGTCTCGCACACTAACAATCTGTTAATACTTATAGACTTATCCCCGGTTTCTTGCACACTAACAAGCTGTTAATATTTATAGACTTACCCCCTGTGTCTCGCACACTAAAAATCTGTTAATATTTATAGACTTACCCCCTGTGTCTCGCACACTAACAATCTGTTAATATTTATAGATTTATCCCCGGTTTCTTGCACACTAACAATCTGTTAATATTTATAGAGTTATCCCCGGTTTCTTGCACACTAACAATCTGTTAATATTTATAGACTAACCCCCTGTTACTCGCACACTAACAAGCTGTTAATATTTATAGACTAACCCTTGGTTTTTGCATCCTAACAATCGGTTAATACTCATAGACTTACCCCCGGTCTCTCGTAAACTAACAATATATTAATCTACTGCTAACAGCAGTTAGTTACTTGTTTTGTTTTTTTTTGTGTTTTTCTATGCACTTTGGTCAACTGATAGTTCTATGCTTAGTACGGTGCCAAAATGGTCTTATATCAGATCTTATTTGTCTTATTTGTGATTCTTTCTTCTGGCTATGCAATAAAGTATTCTGTATCTATCTATCTATCTTATTTATAAAAATACGATTCCTTAAAACGCTACTCAGAGGCAGTTAAATAGTCTGTGGCAAAGGGAAAGACGTAACCATAGATTCTTTAAACTGCCTCTGAGGAGTGTATTAGAAAAATCGTGTTTTAGAACCCTAGACACCTAACCTTCGTCGTTTCGAGGAATACGCGACAGAAAAATTGTTGTATCTTTTTGGTGCGTTCAATACGTACAATCAATTATTTCTGGTGAACATACAATTTATTTTTGTACTGAATGGGCGTAAAAATGTAAAAGTTTTATTTTCTGATGTCTACAGTTTATGTGTTCCCTTAAAATGAACAACTTTTTTAAATTTCTTTTTTAAATAATTTTTTAATAAGAATGTCGATTTTGATCCGTCGAAACGCGTGCCATTTTAAATAGAAAGAAAAATAAATAATAGTATGTGATAAACCCCACAAATTATTTTATTAAAAAATATACAATAGCCTGAAATCTGGGTGCAATAACCAAAGACTTTTGAACAAAGCTTCATTTAAAATTTAACACTTCAAAAAATGGTCATCGATTGACAAATGTTTGTGTATTATGAGATACGTGAGAAGGTTAGGTGTCTAGGGATAACTAAGACCGTTAGCCTTTAACATCAGAAGTCCAAACTCAAGCGCAATAATAAGGCGCAAAAAAGATTGACCAAATCCGGAAATCCGGTTGGACCTGCGTTGAACTGAAGTGGAGCTGGGCTGGTCATGTCAAACGTATAGGCTCGTCACTGAGTGGGTACCATGCGATGGCCACCGGCGGCGTGGCAGACCAAGGTGGAGATGGTGTAACATCACCATCATAAGCACACCTCTGCCCACTGCTGCGCCTTTTCCCCGTCACGCCCATCTTACGCAGACTGTCGGACGGCGGTGTGACTACATGACCATAAATATTTGGTGGCAAGAAAGACAAGGAGGAATAGAAGTGTGAAGGAGAGGCATTTTGCCCAGCAGTAGGACACAATCATGGTAACATAAAAAAAATTACGAATCCTTTTGAAACTCATGATGTAGATACAATATGCTTGTATCGATAAAACAATCATTATCTACATTTTACTACGATAACCTTCGATTTACAGACTTTTATAATATACATATAACTAGATGACCCCGTGAACTTCGTATCAACGACGTCAACCGTTTTTTTTTTCTTCTCACCGTTTAAACCTTCCCTGGACTTCCACAAATATATAAAAACAACAATTAGCCAAATCGGCCCAGCCGTTCTCGAGTTTTAGTGAGACTAACGAACAGCAATTCATTTTTATATATAAGATATGCAAATAAAAATAATAAGAAAATTACAATAAAATATAATGAATAATTTATTTCTAGTCCTTGGGTCGAGAAACTCTTAGTAGAGTAAGTGCGATATACAACGTATACTTAATTGGAATAACACGAAACTTGAAAATCGTTTTCTAAGTATGTATCGATAACTGAAACACTTCCAATATGCAAAAGTTTAAAATGTTTAGATAATAGTTTTTTTTTTTAATATTGACCAGGTCAAGTTCTAAGATTTTATGTAAAACAAACAATTAAAGTAAGAATATTAAAGTTTTACATGTTAGAAATGGTGTTTTCAATATCCAGAAAACGGTGGTCATTGGCCTAATTACGCTCACCAAATCCTGAGCAATTCCAATCGTCTAACTGTCAAACTCCATACTAATTTGACAGTTAAACGAGTGGAATCGCTCAGGATTTGGTGAGCGTAATATAGGGGCTGGTCTGCTTTATTTTAATAACACGTATTATTATGGGCTATCTTTAAACCTACTTTAAAATAGATCTTTAAAATAATTGGTTTGCACTATAATTTTACGGATAGTAACTATAAGCAAATCGTCTTTAGAATTGCTTCTTTTAACTTAACTGTTAACGTTAACATGAATAGTTGGGGACCGAACTCAGATCCTCCTTATTGTTTTTTTCCGGAGTTTCTTGACAATACCACTGAACTATCGATACATGAGACTTCAGTGAAATTAAGCGACACTCTTTCTCTTCTCTTGTTAAGTGTATCTTAAAAATGTATGATGTGCAATAAAGAGTATTAATCCACTCTAATCCGAAGTTTACAAAGCGCGGTTTTACAGTAGAAACTATAAAGTTTTATTAGTATTTTTATTGCGATGTATTGTTATTATATGGGTTATTTATTATACTGAAATAATTTTGCTGACGGAGTGTAGTGGCATTAGTTATATTAGAGTAATTATTTTTAAAAATGATTTAAATGAGTCCATGCAAGATTCAAAGAGTCAAAAAATTATTATTTGCACCCCAACTAAACTAACTTACCTAGACTTAATTAGCTTAACCTAAATCAAGCTATCGTAGGTATGAGTCCTGTTACATTTCGATGTTCGTTGACCCTTGCACTGGTCGCAGGGGGTGAAAGTCCTTGATACCTTTTTATTATTGTTTTCCGGGGTTTTTTCTACCTACTTTGTTACAATAAGCAATGATTATCTTGTTATAACATATGGTTGTGTAAGTTTTTGTCTCATTTTTATTGTGTGTTATTTTGGTATAGCAAATAAACTTTATTATCTATCTACATTAGGCAGTGCAATGTATTTATAATGTATATTTTGTCCATTACATTACCGACATATTTTCGATATTTTTCAGTGCACTGGACCACGATGTCACTCCGAAGTATGTTATAGTTAATTGTATTTTTAACCATATTCATAAAAAGACGAGATCCTTTACGTATGTTTAGCGATAATTTTTTACGTATGTTCAGGGATAATTCTTTACAAAGTTTTTGTTTTAGTTAAGCGGGTTTGTGTCCCACTTACGGGCAAAGACCTCCCCGTGATCCTCTACAACGCCCTGTCTTAAGCCATCCTCTCCCATTCCGGGCAAAAAGCAGAGAGAACGTCCCGCCATCTCCGCCTTGACCGACCACGTCTGCGACAAGTGGTTTTGCTGTGTGGAAGTTATTTAATATTTTTCCCCATAGTAAATAATAATAATAACTTCCACACAATACAATCACTTGACGTAGTCCCAAACATACCCTGTGCTATGGTAACCAGACAAGGACGTCACAAACGTGAAAATACACCCAGACTGAGGCTATTTGTACAAACATACGGCGGCCCCCAGTGGGAATCGAACCCACGACCTCTATTTTGGTAAAAGAGCCCTCATTATTGAATGTATATGAGATTTTTTTTACACCCTACAGAAAATATGTAAATCTCGCTACACTATTTTTAGGGTATTGGAGAAGAGGTCAGTGCCGAGGTAAGTGTCAGATAGATAGAGATACAGAGCACTTTACTGCACAAACAGGAGAAAGAATTACAAATAGTGTTAGTGTTCTACTAAGACAGAAGAATTATCAACTGTTCAGATTTCTTTTATCTAAACCGCCCGCGAGGAAACCTGAGTGCATGAGGTGTTCACTGCCAATCCGGGGTGGGCTTCATCATCATCATCATTCAGCCACTGCTGGACATAGGCCTCCTCCATCGATTTCCAAAAAGACCGTTTGGAAGCGGCCTGCATCCAGCGCCTTCCTGCCACTTGGATGAGGTCATCTGTCCATCTTGTGGCTGGTCGTCCTACGCTGCGCTTGCCGATATGTGGTCCCCATTCGAGAACTTTTCGGCCCCATCGGCCATCAGTTCTGCGTGCTATATGCTCCGCGCACTGCCACTTCAACTTACTAATCCGCTGGGCTATGTCGACGACTTTCGTTCGTCTACGGATCTCATCATTTCTGATTCGATCTCGTAGAGAAATTCCGGTGGGCTTGCGTGGTGATTAAGCCTATGCTGAGAGAAGGCCTGTGCTCTACAGTGGGACTTATAGCGGCTGCATTATAATCAGCCCAGAGCCTGCTAAAGGCGCTTACACACGGGCGGCACGTGTGCCAAGTGCAGCCATCGACATGTCAGCGTCGCATATCCGCGTCAGCGCGTCGACTGCTGCCGTCGACGAACATTGACGACTGCAGTTGGCACACGTGCCGCCTGTGTATAAGCACCCTAATGGACAAAGGCTTCTTTTCTATCACGCCAAACGATTAGGAGCCTGGTTATACACACCAAATCCTGAGCGATTCCAAGCGTGTAGCTGTCAAATTCCATACTAATTTGACAGTTAGACGATTGTCATCGCTCAGGGTTAAGTGCGCAGGGGCCTAATTATTCGCACCAAATCCTAGCGGATTCCTGACATTTGCTATTTGATGCGCGCAATGATTCCAATCGTCTAACTGTCAAATTTCGTAATAATTGCTATCGCAAACGTCAGGAAACCGACAGGATTTGGTGCGCATAATCGGGCCCCCGTTTATTGTATGTATTGTGATATAATTATTATTTTTTATACATACACAGTGCAGTGGAACCAGATGTCACGGTCGGGTAAGAAAACACTTCATACAAGGCAACAAAGTAACAATTCAAATAATAGTGTATGATACAAATTACACTGCATCAATTTTGGGTGCTTTGAATGACATAATAATATCAAAATGAAGGTGTCTGACAATAGCTATCGGATAAGCTAGTTTGTTAGATTTAGTAACTTTAGTAACGTTTTACATAATCATAAAACTGTTTATTTATAAGTACTTGCACGTTTTTTTTTATTAGTGTACCGGTGGTCAATGCTACAGTCATGTAAGATCTTTGTCGCTGTCTTTGGGCAATAAGATAAGTAAGATATGGCAAATAGTAATAACCAACATAATCACTTGACCTGATCTCAAACTAAGATACCCTGTGCTATAATGGTACAAAAACCTTACTTACTTCCACACGACCTGTGCTATAGTGGTACATAAACCTTTTATTTACGTACTTCCACACGACACTATCACTTGTGCTGGTCCTAAACTAGGATACCCTGTCATATGGTAACCAGGCAAGGACATCACTAACATAGAAATACCATACCGAGGCCATTTTTGTACGGCGGCTTCCAGTGGGAATGGAACTCACGACTTCCGGCATGGTAATCAGTCGTGATACCGCTAGACCAACGAGGCAGTCGACCAGCAACGTTTAACCAGCAACGGCCAGCAGTAGAATTGTGATGACGATGATGATGAACATTTAAGGTCTACCCACGTTAAAAGGGCCGGCGAATATTAGTCCAGTAACTTCAGCATAAAAAGGGGTCAACCTCGTGATGAGAGATAATAAGCTAAATTTTCGTATATACCTTCATTTTGGCGTTCTCAAAGTTATCTCAAATTCTCATAAAATTTCGTGTCTGTGTCGTAAGATGAAAGGTAAAAAAACAGTTTTTCGTGATTACCTCGGTTTCTATTGCTCCAATGATGTTAACATCTATTATAAAATTGTAGAGCATAAAATTTGCGACCAATTCGGACATACGTACTTACTATAAAGCAAGGTTACTTTACAATGAAACAGCATTGAGGCAAGCTGGCCCCGCAAAGCTTGCAAATTTCTCAAAAACGGTTGAGCGCATGAAAAATGTTGCAAACAAAATTTGTCGCAAATTTTATACTATAGGTACATGTTCAAAAAAACCCGCGCCTGTTGGGCTTTTTTGTTTAAGGTTTATTTTGGTTTGTATCGTTACGACCGCATGTCGCCGGCCCGTTTCAATGTGGATAGTTCTTTATAGTTTTTTTTTACAGTGCCGTGGAGAAGAATGTGAAGCACATGTGAGTTAGTTTATACATAGGTAAAGTAAAAATTGTGTCATCAAGTTTTTACTCTGTTACCACTTACAGCCCCTCTACTCTCGATGTTAATTAAGCCAACTTGTATAACAAGTGCACTTATTTAATAATTCAGCTAAAATATGCTTTCAGTTTCCGATGCGCTCTGAAGTTTCAATAAGTTTAATGTTAGTGCTTACAACCAAAACTTTTACTAAGACGTCATTACTGACTTTTTGCATTTAATTGCGTCACAATTTGAACACAGTTGCGTCATGAGTAGAGGGAGTGGTGGTCGCAGGTTCCGAGATATTTAACCCGGTAATTCCTGGACTTGCTGCACCATTGGCAAGTCCGCCCTCTAACACAATTGAACATAATGATGATGTCTACTAGCATACGGGTAGAACATCGGACTCGGAAGCGAGAGACCCAGGTTCGATCCCAAGTGCGGGCATGTACCTATGACTTGGTTTTCTAAGTTATGTACATTTGTGAAGTTATAGTAGCAATACCACACGCTAACCGTGAAGGACAACATCGTGAGAAACCTGGGTGCCTGAGCTATTCACATACCTCAGCGCTTGACATCGCCAATCCGCGGTGGTTACGCGTGGTGATTAAGCCCATTCTCTCCTTGAGAGAAGGCCTGTGCCCTACAGTGGGACGCATATAGGCTGATTATGAACTCATTTTTGGCGCTAGGTAGTCGTAACACATTTTACTGTCATACATACAAACGTACTGCTTTACGTCTGATAGAAAGCCTGTGCCCTACAGTGGGACCTATATAGGCTACATTAGTATACATAAACAGGAACTCATGCCGGCGTCCCGGAGGACTAGGCTAGGTTTGCCTTTTACTACGATCCTGACAAAACCCTTCCGCTTCGTCAACATTTATGCGTCGCTGTGAGCATGCATGCCGGCTTGGGGTACTTTTTATCCTACCCTATGTACTCATGCGGACATACGTCGACCAAATAGGCGTTTTTGGTCGACGTATGTCCGCCGGCCCCTTAATGATCAAGTAAGATAAGAATATTCTTTGTTTTTTTTAAGTTAATATATTTTAATTAGGTATCCTGCAAAAACTGACATGATGAATCTCCACAGTTACTTCCTGTATGTAGGCACCATAGAGACTGGTCGGAAAACTATATGGCATTTTTTTTTCAGTGTGGCAAACCCTGTATGAAGGTATAATAATTATGATTTACTCACAAGTTAAAATATGTTTCATAACATGCACTAAACCCAAAACTTGTTAGCATTAACGCCAACGGCCGCTTTTGGCATAAATGCTATCTAGTCCCGGGTCCATGATTCTAGGTTCTCGGTCGTGTGTCCTTAAAATCATAATTAACACAATTGTGTGATTGGTCTAACACTTTTTACAAAAACAAACTGTAAGGAAATTATATGATATTTCCTATTGGAGGCGCGAGCGTTACTGCATGGAGCCCCATTTTAAATTATAAAATTTCAAATTGAATTGTATTTTATTTTATATAATTTCAGGGTTTTGACATCTTTATAGTTTGCCCGCATTGCACTTCAACGGTAAGAAGGTTTTGTACACGAAAAGGTTAAACAAGGTTATTTCTAAAATGCGTAATTCCCGAAACAATTTTGCTAGAGTGTTCATGTTTTAAGACAACTTGTTCCAAAGTTAAAAAGCTCATTTATTTACAAAATTAAACACAAAATAACAAAATTTTCAAATCACATTAATGTGCATAAAGCTTTGTCAAACGTACAAAGGAAAAAAAAATACTTTATAATCTAAATTTCAGTTATTTTTTTTCTACAATTTTTTTTAGTTTAGTTTTTTTCTTTGATTAATGTTTCGAAATCTCAGTGTTTATATGTATAGGTGATTTTATTAAATTCTGCAAATAATTACACTCTTCGTAATCATCATCAGCTATTTGACGCCCACTGCAGGACATAGGCCTCCCTCATGGTTTTCCAAGCTTCCCGGTCTTGTGCCGCCCGCATCCAGCAACTCTCCGCCACCCTAACCAGGTCATCAGACCATCTGGTGGGGGGCTTCCCACGCTGCGTCGTCCGGTCCGCGGTGGCCAGGTCAGAACTTTTTCGCCCCGCCCATTGCCACTTCAACTGAGGAATTCTTTGAGCTATATCAGTAACTCGGGTTCTTCTGCGGATCTCCTCATTTCCTCCTGATTCGATCACGCAGTGAAACTCCTAATACAGCTCTCTCCATTGCTCGTTGTGCGACCTTGAGCTTTCAATAATTGCTCTAATAGAAAAATATGGATTCTGTATGACACATAATTATGACACAGAGTAAACCTTTTATCGATCAAACATCGCCACTACAAAGCAAAGAGAACGTCTTTTTTACATGGATAAATTACAAAAAAAAAAGTCGTTAAACGAATGTAGTTAGTATTAATTTATAACCTCTAACTGTAACGTTTCAGTTATTGCGCACTTTGGAAATAACCCTGTATTAAGTAGAAAGTACAAAAAGTCGATTTAATATTTTAACACGCGCCATGAACTTTAATCACAACCAGTTATACCGTTTTTATTTCAGTGCTACGGGGATAATTGCTTGGCAAAGGTAAATAATTATAAAAACATAAACTACTGTATCTCGATGGGCTAGGCACTTGCCACGATCATGACAGATTTCTTTCGCTTCATCAAAATTTATTAGTCGTTGCATGCATGCACGCCGGTTTCGGCGGCTTTCCTTTATAACTTTAAAGGACAGTAATTTGAGATAGGCCAATGAGAGGAATTGCCTAAGCCTTTTGAAGAAATGACAAACTTTTTCTTCATAGTTTCCCGAGACCGAGACTTACTTTTATTCCAAAATGATAATACATTCAGTAATTTCTTAATATTCCTAAAGTAAGGCACCGGTTCTTCAGTTTATGTCATCATATGAGGACCCAGAGTCTCAGGAGATAAATGTGCTTCTTCATTACTACAGCTTGGAAGAAAATATTTTACAACGATCTCTGTTCAGTGCACCTCTGAACAACTATTCCCTGATTTTAACACCGGTTCACTCCTTGATGTTGCACAACCATCTTTCTTCTTCCCGACTTTCTCCTTCCTTTCACCTTGCCCAACATAATAGTAATTATAAATTGCATTTCTTCATCTTCCTTCAGTGCCTCTCCACTACTAGAGGTTGGCCGTCAGCTCTGCATAATTCTGTCTTCTCTTTCTTCTTCGACGCTGACAACTCCAGTCCGTTCTCTGATGTTACGGAGCCATGATTTTCTTTTTCTACCAGCGCGCTTCTTCCCCTCAATTTTGTCCATCGTGATAACTTCAAGAAGTCTGTACCGTTCGCTTCGAAGCACATGTCCCAAGTAACTTACCCTCATCTTTAGTCAATTTGTGTTTCCGGGATTGATTGACACGCCGTAGTACCTCTCATTGTATCAAAAGCTATAAATTGCATTTACAGCTTTTAATAAAATGGTAGAGTCAGTAAGAAAAGTGCCATTTCTCAAATATGTTTTTATTATATTATTCGATTTTGCTGCTTTGTGAACAAAAGTATCTTTTGATCCAACTGAGGTTGGGGTGCTACGAGTTTTCCGTTGATGCACCTTGCTGCGCCCCATCTCAAATTACCGCCCTGTATAATATAATAATTTCTAACTCTTTCACCGTCCGACCTGTGCAACTATGGGACAAGCTTCCTAACTTTATTCAAGAGAGTCCTTCTATAACATCATTCAAGAAGAGATTAAAAGAGCACTATCCCTCTAACCTATCATAGATAATAGGTTTGTGCACGTATAAGTATATATGTATATGTAAATATATTATCTTATTATTACATATTTATCAAGGTATAAATATTTCCCTTCTTCCCGTTATCTCCGTTTAAACACCCTATACTAAAGTTGGCTGGAAGAGATCGCTCTTAGAGATAAGTTCGCCTTTGTAACTACGCTATGTAATCAATCTTCAAATTTACGATTTGCAATGAAGAATATAATAATAATATGCTTATTTTTACCATAAAGTGGTGCAACAGTACATACAATACCTACTTCATGTATACATATAATAACCGGTACATGCATCAGTCATATCAGTCATCAGTCTAATTAGTCTGTAAGTTAAGTGTAACACATCTTTCTTATTATATATTCTTTTTGTTGCACTAACCCGTGCTGAGGACAATTTTAAAAACCTATTTAGAGGCTAAAAATTCCACCCATGACTTGAACCCGCGACCTCTGGCTCACCGTGCCAGCGCTCTCCCAACTGAGCTAATGGGCAAGTGCAAGGATCGATGAAATTTCGAGCCTCTTTACAAACTTCTCTGTATTACGTACAGGCAGCGACATCTGGCCGAAGTTTATTACATCTTTCTTATTGGCAACAAATGGTTATTCATTCATTCATTCATATTTGAAGGATAAGCCATTAGTTAATATCACATAACAGGCTCTTATGTAGAAAATATAACTATCTAACACACTTAGCTCTCTATGAGATAGCTTCTGGTGAACTAGTTAGATCCCTTATTACAACAATAGATTTACTATTAATTTTATTAGTAGATTTAATTGGTTCGTGCAATCCGTCAATGGTTGTCTGGATGAAATTAATATGAATAATGAGGCCGCCAATTTATAGATAATAAGGATTTTTTTATTGTATTCTATCTACTTATTTGGAATCATTTGGTAGAAATGAGGTCTTTGAAAAGTATGTCTCGTGTTAATTTGAATGAGGCAATCGTTTGATTAGAGAACGTTGTGGACTCTAAGAGGATGTAGTGACTAGAATTGAGAAAGTAATATTGCGTTGTATTGAGGAGAGGATAAAGGAAGAAAGATTGACGAAATTAATAAATCGAGTGAATGTGGGTTGAAGTGCCGGTAAGGGACGACCCAGGCGGACATACTTTGACCAAATAGGTAATGTATTAGCAAAGGGCAAGATAAAAAGTACCCGAAACCGGCGTGCGTGCATGCAATGACTTATGAATGTTGAAGAAGCTTAAGTGATCTGTCAGGATCGTGGTAAGTGGAAGTCCCTGGTCTCTGCCTACTCCTCTGGGATACAGGCGTGAGTTTATGTTTGTATGAATGTATGTCATTTTGAATCAGCTCTATTAAATATGTATTCTATTTCAATTGCAGTGTCAAGGAGATGGATGCATAGCAACTGTGAGTATAATATAATCTTGATGAGCAGCATATTACTCCCTGTTTTTTATTTGCTAATTTTAAGAATGAAATATATATAAATAATTACGTTGGCTCTCACTACATTGGGTTTTTCAAAATACTAGTTTAAGATGAAATAAAGCACAACCTCACAATCTTAAATCAGAAGCCTCTTGGTTTCTGATTTAAGATTCATAGGCTGAAAAACTTTTTGGAAGTCGTTGAAAAGAAGCCGTTGAATTTTTTATATAGATTGCTTCAGTTAGTAGGTAATTCCACCGCGCCGTCTGAGTTTGAACGATAACGTAATCTCATATAAAGCTATGTTAAAATGTTCCTTAGTAGATTTTTATTTCTTACATTCATTATACTGCATGCTGCTTGAAAATTGCTGTGCCCTAAGTGGGCATCATGTACCTATGAGACAAACCCTAAATGTAACAACTAAACAACTACATGATCACAGTAAAGTTATGAATTATGAATTAATTATGCAGACCACAGAATATAAATTTTATTCTGTGGCACATTTTCATAGGCCGTTTTTTTTTTTAAGTAGAAACTGGTAATTTGGACTAAACTGCCAGTGTCATTTATGTACTTATATTTTATTTGTTTTATTTCGTTTTTATTTTCAGTGTACTGGCCACGATTGTCGGACGGAAGTAAGTTGTGATTTATTTTCACATGAAAGGTAAAAACTATCCTGCGATACTCTTTAGATTGTAAATGGGGAACTTGTCTTAAAAGTAGATTGCAGTAGCATTGTATTTATATCATAATGCACAAAGAAAAAACTCTTACAGGTCAGTTACTATTTACAGGTCACAAAAAATGTGAATAATCCAGTAACTCTTACAACAAATTGTATTTAACAACAACTACCATGCTAAATAGGTTTCTTATAAAGGCGTAGACACAAAGGATACGAGAAGCGTAGTCGCCTAGTGGCGTCACCGCTTACGCCCATTTTCGAATTCGATTTCTCTGCGGTAATAAAAGCTTCATTGTCTCGTTTCACTTACTCCAGTGCTTTTTTTTAAGTGCGAAGGAGAGAACTGCCAATTGAATAAGCATCTGAGACCGCTGTCCTCGACGTCGACTCCACTGACACCACCAATAATGGGAAACCACTCTCGGCTGAAATTCAATGTTGAGTTGGATTTTTATAAGTAAATATTTTATAAGTAAGCCTCGGCACTGTTCATATGGATGCGAAATAAACAGAAAAAACGGGGTTTTTTTTTATTACCGTCAACAGTAGCGAATTTTAGAAATAACCCTGTATATATCCATAGGCTTTTGTAATTAGTTTATTAACCCCAAAACTAAAGATAAATGTTTAAATAAATCCATCAATTTACATCGTAAACTAATTTGGTATTGTTCATACTTTGCATTAACCTATGACCTAATATAAAATTAGATATAGCGTACGTCATGACCGCGGGTTGCTAAAAATTCATGCTTGCTTTTGCTGACGCTACCTACCCCAGAAGATATATTGTTTCAAAAAGGTTCATATAAAAACGTCAAAGATCATGAGATATTATTACAAAAAAGATCGATTTAACTGTATTAAAATAAATTTAATTGACTGAATCAAAAGTTTTTTTTTTAATAAAACCAAATAACCATTTATTAAGAAAAAGTAGTTGGTCGACTTTGTTTTAAATCCCCATAAGGATCTATCCACGTCACAAAGAGCCGCGAATGTGCGGGCGCAACGATACAAACTAAAATAAGCCTTAAATATATTAGGTTAGAGACTATAGTACTAAAGCAAAAAAAAACGGTTCCTCGGTCGTCTCGAATTTCGTAAGCATTTAAGGATTATTTATAGACTTAGTAAAACTGTGTCTTAATTTACGAAAAAAATTAAGACCAATTAAAATTGTCAAGGAACCAAGTCAAAAATCGCCAATTAGTTATTGGTGGTCTTTAAGGTTTTTGGGTTACGTTAAGTGAAATTAGAATCAATTGTATATAAATAAATAGATAACTCTTTATTGCGAGTCCGTAATGGCAGTATCAAAAAAAAATACTGTATTTAATTATTTTTTTTGAAAATTTGTAATTTTGAGAGCCTGGGCAGCATAAGATAGATATATAGCATATTCTTTATTGTACGTACACCAGGAATTACATATTATGAGAATTAAACACTAATATAGTACAGTACATATTACGGAATTACATATTATGAGAAACAAACAATAATGTAGTTGGTGGCTTTATTACTAAAAGTAATTTCTTCAGTAGATTTTTAAAGAAACCGGTAGTACGTCAGTAACTGAGATCCTACGAGCTATCAGTTTCTAGTGATACCATGACTGGATACAAGAACTCTTTGAGTAAACATAACTAAAAAGATTCTTAATCTATAAAAACGTAAAAGAGGTTTATATTTTTTTTTTCTTTCACGGAATACCGAAATGTCAATATCTTGGCGATGTTTATTCAAAAGTATCTACCAAAAATATGTAAATAGTGAACCTACTTTCATTCACGTGTGACAGGAACGTTATAAGGTCGTATATTAGTCATACATTTATTCACTAAAATACATGAAATCAGTGAACATTTATTTAATTTATAATTGTAGCATAATATTTAAGAAACTTATGCCTTTAAAATGAAGTATAGTTTGTAACTGTTGTCAATATTAAGGACAATGCCCATTATATTTACAGAGATATTCAAAGAATATAAAATATTTTAATTTGAAAATTCAATAATCATCTCTATCCCACTGGGGAGGCAGTTTTAGTGGTTCTTCAATGTCCGGATAATGTTCTTCAAAATTGCCGCCCCCTCCCTTCACGGAGCCGTTCTCAGCATACCGGCAATTGAAGCTTCGACACTGCGGAAATAATTAATAAATTAAATAATTACACAGTTTATTGCTTTCTTAATTTTTCGAATGTTATAATATTTTGTTATTCAATAAAAAGTAATAAATTATAGCAATTTTTTTTACATTGGCACAAAATAAACTTAAATAACTTATTCTACGAGTACCAGCGAGTGAAAAGCACAAAAGGTTTATCTGCCACTGTTATCACTCATTGTTTAACCATTTATAAATTAGTCTGTGGTTTGAGCAGATGTGTTCTTGTTCTTTGTATCTAAGATGTTTTTTTTAATATGACCGCTCATAAAAAGTTAAAACAGGCATTAAAAGAAAAAAAAATAACTGCTATACTGTTTAGAACAGAATAAATATGTCAGAAAAAATATTTATCGTTTTATTGTAACCCACAAATCATTCCATTCTATCTATTAGTGTCGAAAAACGTATATCCACGCTATGACCGACCGGTGACGTACGGGCCGCTCGATAAGCTAAAATAATCCTTAAATACTTATGAAGTTAGAGTCTACGATACAAGTGCAAAAAAGTCCGTTCCCGTAACGTGCCCGTCGGTCGCACGCGCTTGGTTTAGCGCTATTGTAGTCTCTAATCTCAACAATATTAGGTTTATTTTAGTTTTTTTACGTAGCCTCTATGTTTGTGTCCCACCGCGGTTCCAGTCTTGAGTTTTCGGTCCTGGGCCACCTCGGACTCTCCAGCAGATGTTGATCGAGATCGTCTCTTCACCGTCTCCTAGGCCGCCCTCGACTTTGATGTTCGTAAAAGCCGAGTTTTGTGTCAGAAAAAAACCAAGACATACCCACTTAGAACTCGGCTGACAATAAAAAAATCTGAAATAAAAAAGTAGCCAACAACAAGATGGCTGAGCAATAACTACTAAGCAGGCGGGACCGTAATACGGTATCTGACACGATCAACAATAAATTATTTCATATGCTCGATTAAAACAAAAATTACAAAATATCTCGGAAAATGTATGTCTTTTAGTCAATTACCAGTTATTACAATTTTTAAATAGATTAAACATAAAAAGAGTGCTCTGAAATGTGACGTCATAAGCCGGTATTTTCATACAAAATTCCGTTTTAAAAGTAACTCATTTAATATTTTGTCAAATACCCAATTACATTGTTACTCATTGTGAGGTTACTTATACTCACCAAACGGGTTGTTGGTTATTTTTTATTGCAGTGTTTTTTATTGTAAGTCAACTTCTAATTTAATTTCCATTTAAATAAAAGAATTTTTATTTCAAATATAAAAATTCATATAAAGTTGTTGGTGACCATATTTATCGTCTTGAAATTTTTCGGACACAAAACTCGGCTGACAAACGAATACATAGGACTGACAATTTTGTCTATATATTTACACATATTTTGAAGATATAAAAAGGCAAATTGGTCTCATCGTGGTAACGTATGATGTCGGGTTAATAACGGCTGGCCCAACGCTTAATTATTCATGAAAATACTTACCCTGGCCTGACAGTTTTGACCTCGACACTGAAATTTTATGGATTTTCAAATTACTATTGATTTTTTATCCTTATCGTTATCTATTTAGATAAAAAAATAATATTTTTGCTCACCCTGGCTTCACACGCTTGGCCGTTGCACTAAAACGAATATGGAAACAATATACAGGGTGTAAAATTTACTTAAATTAAATTTATAATAGGTAGGTAGATACGAATGTAACAAACGAGCGTTCTCTCGACATCAAACGTAACAGTTTGGCGTAAAATAAAAGAATAATAAAAAAAAACCTTTATCTCGTTAAGGATCAAAACAGCAACAATACTGAGAAATAAATTCCAAATACCTTTGATATTTATTTTAATGACTATCATCAGTTATTTTATGAAGTAACAAAATATTATATAAAGTTCGTATTTAGTGCCAATATTTAGTAAGGTTAATAATATTTTTTAATTAAGTTGTACTCACTTGAGACACGCAAGACGGTCCTATGCACTGCAATTATGCATTTTTTTCTTTTATATTGATTGATAAACTTTTATATATTATATAATTCACAATAACAAAAAAAACATTAAACATACCATTGAAAAACAACCGGGGCCTTCGCACTTTTTAGGTACAAAAGAGAATCAATAAGAGATAAATAATTAGTTTTATAATACAGCGTGTCGCAAAGAGGTCCGTTGAAACTTAAGGGCCCGTACAAAGCCAACAATCGTTAGCTAAAGGCGAAAATAATTTATTTTTTTATTCATCTTGTTTTTCAATTCCAACATGTTACTAAATCCAAAAATGAGTCATATCTTACAATTTTCCATTAAAAACTGTTTGTTCAAAGAATCAATGGAAAGCATTCATTCAAACATCTCCTCCAAAAATTGCTATATTATATTATGTGTATAGACATATATAACAAGTTACCTCATGTATATAGAGAAAATCCAACCAATTGTTTTAAAAACCGCCTATTTAAATATCTTATAGACAATTGTTTCTATTCCATTAAATAATATTTAGACTTCAAGTAACAAGTTCCTAATTACTGTGATAAAAAATTTAAGATTCACTTTATAGTTAAAAATAGTAATAGTAATAAATAGTAGTAATAATTAATCGTTATGCATGCTAATTATAAATGCCAAAATATGTGTTTACACCTGAGAAGGTAGAACATGGAGATCTATATGTAAGCAACTACAACCGTTAAATGTAACCTATGTTTTTAGCACAATAAATTCATTCATTCAAACATTCGCTAGAGCAGATATAAAAAAACGGGTTTACTACTCCATTTCGAAGAACGTCTCGTCGAATTACAATTCATCGATGACACCTCGTCGATTGTTTGTTTGAACGACGCATTACTTACCCGAAAGTTGTTACGTCGATGGTTCATTTCATGGAATGTCTTTTTTTAAATGGTCGACATATCATTTCGTCGATAGTTTATTTCATCTTATTACTTTTGACCCATATGTCAATTTTAATTCGATATCGCATTTTGTCGATAATGGTTTGGTTTTATATAACGGTTTGGATGAAATTTGACATGAAGATATGTACGCACAGTCTGCGTAACAGGTGAAGAAACGAAACACAGATCTATTGAATTAGTTTTAGTATTATTTATGATTACATTAGCAAAATGAAGTTTTAACATTAGCTTGACTACCTAATTTAGTTTGCAAACGAATTGAAATCTTCCAATGCTCTTGGAAAACTACGAAGTAATCTGCACGATTGCAACTAAATGTTAAAACTAATAATAAGCTAGAGCGG
The DNA here is from genome assembly GCA_947308005.1 of Yponomeuta malinellus. Classification (NCBI taxonomy): domain Eukaryota; kingdom Metazoa; phylum Arthropoda; class Insecta; order Lepidoptera; family Yponomeutidae; genus Yponomeuta; species Yponomeuta malinellus. The sequence continues at coordinate 4,145,591 of OX371020.1, read as the reverse complement.
GTAGATTAAAAAAAAGCTGAAAAAACGCCTGGATCTTACTAAAAAAAACCCCAGGTCTTGGATGCTTACATGTTTGTGATGTCGCTGTTTCTGGTTCCCATGACACAGGGTATCCTAATGTGGGGCCAGAAGCAATGTAAGTGCCTGTATTTAAATGTTTATGTACATGTTCACTTTATAGCAAACACTTCAATTTATTGCTTTGCTTACATTTACCACGCGTCCATTCGATCAAATGAGTTTTCGACCTATTTATTTATCGATCAAATAAGGCTTCGATGAATTATACAACCGGTGGAAAGTATTTAGATGTAGCATCGATCAAATGTTCTTCGAAATGTTGAGCAGTCGATTAACTTCACGTTCGACTTATTATATCTACTTTCGATGAGGTGTCATCGATGAATTGAAACTCGACGAGACGTTCCTCCTAATGGAGTCATCATCATCAGCCATTTGACGCCCACTGCAGGACATTGGCCTCCGTCGTGGTTTCATAACCATGAGGGGTTTTGCCATAATCGCCACGCTCGGCAGGCGGGTTGGAGATCGCAGTATGCGGTTGGAATCTCAAGAAGCCGCTGCTGCCCGTCTCCTGATAATTGATTTCCTTAGTCGTCTTCTACGACATCCACGGAAGGAAATGGAGTGACGCTATACTTTATCCGGCGCCACACGGAATGAAGTAGTGAACCCAAAAAAACAGTAGAGACTATGACAGTGACTGTCTCTTTGAGTAGTTCGTTTGTAAACATGGCCTCAGTCTCGGTGTTTTCCATGTTTGTGATGTCCTTGCCTGGTTGCCATAGCACGGGGTGTTCTAGTGATTGTATTGTGTGGAAGTTATTATTAAAGTATGTAGCAAACAGCTGATATATTTTGACGATTCTAGAGTTGGAGACATAATAAAAAAAATTGTATACGAATAACCGTAAGTTTCGCCTTAAGTTTCACGGAACTATTTTGGAACATGCCGTTTAAATATATTTATTTGTTATATTTACCGATGAAGTGCACATGTCTCCGACACACTGTCGAATTAACATACTAAATTTGATATTAACTCTTTCGAAACATTCTAATGTATAATATAATATCGATTATATTATATTCGATATTATATTATACATAAGTATTGTCTTTTTATGTGTGTTTTTTGTAAGTTTTAGTCATTGTAACATTGATAGTTAAAATAAATTTGTACTGCTTAGTTAAAATATTAATAAAGATAATCATTGTACAATTAAAATAATATGTAAAGGATAGATTCTTTGAAATTGCTTACTGAATTACGATAAGTTAGTACTTACACCGTTACGGCACGTATCTCCTCTGCACTAAAATATGCCAATCACATGATCAATAATTATGTAACTTAATCATCAAAGATTATCTTATTCAGAATTCTTATATTAAGGGGCTCCATGGAGCAACACTAGCGCTACCAAGCGAAAAAGGGAAAAAAGGCTTCTTTTAAAGATTGTATTTGCATAAAGTGTCTATACAATGTCTCAATCATGTTAATAGTGATTTTTTGGACCCACGACCGAGAACCTAAGATCACGGAATGGATTAGATAGTATTTATGCCACGAACGGCCATTTCTGGCGTTAGTTCTATCTAGTCTTAGGTTTTTTCACCCTAGGTTTATGGCCATAGGTCCTAAAAATCACTATTAACAATGATTGAGAGATTGTATAGACACTTTATGCAAATACAATCTTTAAAAAAAGCCTTTTTCCCTTTTTCCCTGACAGACAATTTTTGGAAAAAGGATCAATATTTTTTTTCCATATGTGGCGCTAGTGTTGCTATATGGGGCCCCTTGATATAAATTACTGAAACTAATTATTATTATTATTTAACAAGAAACCCATCATTTAGATTACGCATTAGTATTAAGTCTACCGTTTGTGCACTGTCTTTGTGCAATAAAGAATTAATAAAAATAATAATAATTACATACATTATTTTTACATACACATACATAAACTTGCGCCTGTATCCCAGAGGGGTAGGCAGAGACTAAGGACTGTCACTTTCTACCGATCCTGACAGATCACTTTCGCTTCCTCAACATTCGTTTTCGTTTTCGTTGCATGCTCGCACGCCTTTTAGGTCCTTTTTCATCAATACTTTTTTTACATTATTTTTAACGCGATTACCCTTTGTTTCATCTTACCTTTGTTTCACATGGTGTATACTTGCACTAAATCAGAATAACTCATAAAATATTACTGCGCATATTTCTGACTTCCTAATTAATTATCATCAACATAAATCATTAATATCGTTTCTTTAAGCTAACGCAAAAATGTATCTATTAATATGAATGTATCCATAGTCAGGTCGAATTGAATAATAATCTAGTAATAATATTGCCTACAACTTTGTTTAATAGCAGGTCTTTTGTAGCTTCTTTTTATTCCATTATAGTTATCATCATCTGCCACTTGACGCCCACTGCAGGACATAGGCCTCCCTCATGGTTTTCCTAACCATGAAAGGTTTTCCCATAATGGCCACGCTTGGCAGGCGGGTTGGCGATCGCAGTATGCGGTTGGAATCTCAGAAATGGTTTTTTTTATTACATTTATTGCGTAAGATGATGATGCGATAGGTTAGGGCAAGTCTAAGAGACCCCCCACACTAGCGTCTTTCGAGCGTCGTCGTTTGCCAGCGTCCGCACAGCGTCGACGCAACGCCGACGCCGCGGCGACGCGACGCCAGCGCTGGGCGGCCGCCGAACGCCGGGCTTATGCAGCGCTGGCGTCGCGGTACTGCGGCGCTTGTCGCATACAGTCAGTGCGAATATGGATTCCGACGAAGAAACACTGCTGTTGACATTACTGATAAAACGAAAATTAAGTAAACGAAAAAAGAAACGTCATCGTCAATATTGGCACGATCCTCTGTGGAGTTGTTGTGTTCAGGAAAGCGATTATTACGTATTGTATTGTAAACATATAAAATAATAATAAAAAACATTTTTACGTTTATCTACGAATGCCAAAGCAAACATTTGACGAACTTTTACAACTGATTTAAAACGATATAAAATATCAAGATACCCAAGAGTGCGTTGTGTTATGTATTGTACTTGTTCGCCAAAAACGTTGTGCTGGCGCCGCGGCAACGCGACGCCAGCGCTGCGTAAGCCCGGCGTTCGACGGTCGCCCAGCGCTGGCGTCGCGTCGCCGCGGCGTCGACGTTGCGTCGACGCTGTGCGGACGCTGGCACGACGACGACGCTTGAAAGACCCTAGTGTGGGGGGTCTCTTACTTTTTCATGTCATTATGCAGCCTATATACGTCCCATTGTAGGGCATAGGCCTTCTCTCAGAGAGATAGTATGGGCTTAATCACCACGCGTGCCCACCACGGATTGGCCGTTTCTAGCACTGAGGTATGTGAACTCATTACATATACGGGGATAAATAAGGTTTAGTTGTCTTACGTGAACAGAAGGCGTGTCGAAAATTGCTTAAAATTGTCTTATATAAAAAATGGGCAACACTTAATTTAAAAGTGCTTACTCTAGACTGACAGCCATCTGCATCGCACTGGAAAAAAAAACTTATTATACAATATCATTTAATTATTGATGATTTTATTGCACTTAAAGCAAGGATGAAAGAAATAAATACCACTTAATATACTGCACTTAACATCAATTTTAAAATCCGCAATTCTGGAAACATGTCATTTATCGTTTACTACTTTATATTTTTGATCTTCTGCTTTTGTACATTTTCCGTTCAATATTATTATTTTTTAATCCTATGGTTTTGCTATTTTTTGTGACTGTCTGTCTGTCTAAGTCATACAGACAGACAGACAGTCATCGGAGGCATAGTGATTAATAAACTACCCATTTATTAATCACTATACCTCCGATGCCAAGTTCGAGTCGGACTCGCGCGCCGAGGGGTTCCGTACTTGTGTTTGGCCGTTTTTTCTTATTAATTGTTCTTAGAATATACAATAAGTCCCACAATCTGTATATATTGCCGTTTTTACGACAAAATATAAACAAAACATATAACCGGCCAAGTGCGAGACTGATTCGCACACGAAGGGTTTCGTAACATTACCTAAACAACATTTAAATATTTCAAGCGTCTACCTGTTACCTTTGCTAATATCGAGCAAAAAACGGTAAAAAAATCACGTTTGTTGTATGGAGACCCCCTTTATTTTTTTATTATTTATTTAATTTTATTATTTGTTTGGTAATCCACCGTAACACAGAAAATTTCAACTGGCTACCTATTACGGTTCCAAAGATAGAGCCCTTTAAATTTATGTCGGACGGACGGACAGACAGACCGCGGAAACAGAGTAAAAGGGTCCCGGTTGGTACCCTTCGGGGACGGAATCCTGAAAAACACTCACCGTAAGCGGGTAATCAATATTCTGCAAGATGACCTCATACGCTAGCCAGTCAAGGTCGTCGGCCATTCGAACGTCGAACGACGTGATCACTTTGTTCAACACAGCTTCGTCGACTTCTCCTTTCAAACGCGGTTTTATCGGCTAGAAATTAGGGTGCACCCATTCATATAAGTAAATAATATATAGAGATAGAGCGCTTCGCCAACAAACTGCTTCGCAGTTTGGCGAAATTGTGCACTGATGTTAAAGTTTTTTTTAATATTTTGAATAAATAAACGTATGAAAAATAATAATATAAAGTTACATTACATTAGAAGAAGAAAAAGAAATACATTTATTTATCACCACGCTGACATTATACGTGACAAAGGAAACAGGGAAACAAACAAGGCGACACACGGCAAAAATAATAAAAACAACAAGACGGGGACACAGGGGCTGTAAAACGGCCTGCGGCTCAGTATTTGCTTTGCGGCAGGTTTATTACCCACAGCAATGATTTTCTGCCAGGGCCTAGTCTAGTGACGCACGGGACAAACCATCGAGACAGACAAATACAACAATGGTGGCCCGGGCTGGTTTGTTTTTTAGATTAGGTTTTTTTTTTGTAGGCTTAATCTTTTATTGTACGTATTTGTTCCGTGTTGTGGACGAAGCTCTTGGTGGATATTTTATGGTGCATGTTATGTAATTTAATGCTGTGTAATGTTCACTACGTTTATATTTAATGAGGAATAAAATGTAAGTATGTAATGTGTGTCTACTTAAACTAAAAATACAAGCACAAGAAGATACAACAATACAAGACAGACAAATACATTACATTAACCCACGTCTGTATCGGTATCACGGAGGTTCAGGCAAAGACCACGCAGGGTTTGCCACTTGCCACGATCCTGACAGACCTCTTGCTCTTCATCGACATTCATTAGTCGTTGCATGCACGCACGCCGGTTTCAGGGACTTCTTATCTTGCCCTTTGCTAGTACATCCCCTATTTGGTCTACGTATGGTTATATAACGTTCTTTAAAAATAATGACTCTAACATAAATAAAGCTACTTTGCACTGTAAATAAATCGGTACATTGTAATATAAATTGGTTCATTTTCATACAAAATACATCTAGCGAATGTGGGTGAACCAGCAGGTAAGAGACGTCCCGGGCGGACATACTTCGACCAAATAGGAGACGTATTAGCAAAGGGCAAGATAAAAAGTACACAAAACCTTCGTGCGTGAACTAATGAATGTTGAGGAAGCGAAAGTGATCTGTCATGATCGTGGTAAGTGGCAGTCCCTGGTATCTGCCTACCCGTCTGGGATACAGGCGTGAGTTTATGTATGTGTGTATGTCATACAAAATAACTGTACGTCTGTAATATACTACAAATTATTACTATAAATTAATATACAGCTTTAAAAAAGATGGTTGGCAATATAAAATAAAGCTCCAAAGTCTAAACCAGCTTTGTAAGTTTTATTAAAAGCAAGTGAGCTTAAAATGTGTTGCATAATTTCACCAAAGTCTCATGGCTTGATAGCTCTAGCTCTCTGGCGCATCTGGATTCAGTCCCCAAGTGTTAATTTTAAAGTTAACAGAAGATAATTAAATGTAGCAATTTTAAAGATCGCGTGCTTAAAGTTCATATGCGTAAAATTATAGAGCAACCCATTTATTTTTAAGGTAATAAGTTAAAGTTGAAAACCTCTATTCTAAAGCGCATTAAAATGTTACCAAAATCTAGGGTCTGGAAAGTTGCTAAATCAAAAGAATTCAGGCCGTACATTTCTACGCGTGGCCTCACTCTGGGTGTATTTCCATGTTTGTGATGTCCTTGCCTGGTAACCATAGCACCTATCCTAGATTGGGATTACTACAAGTGATTGTCTTGTGTGGAAGTTATTATTATCGTTAGTATGATGGTATATATTAAGATTCACGGGTCCATAGGGAGCCGGTCTTTTGAGGCCTGCGTGGGGCTGAAGCCAACAGCCAGCGAGTCTTTTGGGAGATCTAGGGTCTGATATTCCGCGTGGCGCTGGATTAAGAATAGCGTCACTCCATTTCCTTCCGTGGATGTCGTAGAAGGCGACTAAGGAAATCAATTACCAGGAGACGGGCAGCAGCGTATTTCTGAGATTCCAACCGCATACTGCGATCGCCAACCCGCCTGCCAAGCGTGGCGATTATGGCAAAACCCCTCATGGTTATGAAAACCATGAGGGAGGCCTATGTCCTGCAGTGGGCGCCATATGGCTGATGATGATGATGATGAGGGCCTGATAAGTTGTTATTTACCAACCTTAGGCCCAGATTTGAGGTCCTACATTTGAGGCCTCAGAGAGAGGTTTCTCTCTCTCTTTTTATCCTTTTATCTCTTTCTTCTTTATATTTTAGGGTTATAGTTTTGTACATACCCGGGGCTTGGGCGTCTTCTTTTCTGTCCGGTCTATAATCGGCACATAAATGGAACCCTGGCGACCATAATTATATTTTACTACCTGACTCGGCCAACTCAGACCTACCAAATATACACAAGAAATTTCATAAAAATCGGTGAAGCCGTTTCGGGGGAGTTCGATAACAAACACTGTGGTACGAGATTCTTTGGCGGTGCAGCGTGGCAATATTGCCAGCGTGCTGAGGACTAATATAATTTAATATTGTAATGTAATGCTATGTAACGTTCACTATGTTTATATTACGATTATAGTTACAATTACAATTTAAATATAAATATGTTGAAATTAGTTTGCTAATATTATTGAAGTCAATTGGGTTTTGGTCTCATGAATAAAACGAAAAATATTACACTTTTCATGTTTTGTAGATATTATTTATTAAGGAATTCTAACAGAACACACATACAGACAGCATTTACGATGAGAATTACGTTTTATAAGTCTCATTTTTTTTATTGCAGACAAGGTGACTTTACTTTTTATTCGAAATCAGAACATATCACGTAATATACGATAATAAATTACTTGTTCATCCTCGATGTCGATTTTAATGATGATTTTGTCAGACTAGTGGCAACCTCTATCTACATTAGAGTACGTTTGAAGATAAGACAAGCCAAATTAGTTTAAACTTTAACAAAGTGAGAAACTTACGTCGATGAAAACTTCATAATTTCGATGAGTTTTCGGATCCTAGAAAATTAAAGGGCTAAGTAAATTTTATCTATTAGCTAATCAATTGTCATTGAACTAGCCGTGACTTCGGCCAAGAAAATATTATAAGTACATGATAAGTAAAAGGTTTGTATGTAAGCCAACCACAAATCGGCAAGCGCAGCGTAGGACGACCAGCCACAAGATGGACAGATGACCTCATCCAAGTGGCAGGAAGACGCTGGATGCAAGCCGCTTCCAACCGGTCCTTTTGGAAATCCATGGAGGAGACCTATGTCCAGCAGTGGACTTCTTGTGGCTGAATGATGATGATGTAAGCCAAACATGCAGGAATGCAAATCCGTTCAGCAATTCATGTGTAATTCCGTGATTAACACACAAACATTTAAGCACTCGTCTGCCGCGACACAGATCTGTGTCCAACTTAGTATGGGCCACCTATACGTTCTATTCCGCGAGGGCAGTTCAGAGGTTAAATATCCAAATATTTGAACAGACTTATATTAGTGAAATTAGAAATACAATATGTATAAGCAGCCTTTATAGAGCTATCATGGGCAGACATAATGACTATCTGTCTCATCATCATTTTATTTAAGAGTTAGGCTTTTGTCGGTACAGCATCTTCCACGTACTCTTGTCACAGATCGGTTATTGGACAACCTGTCACAACAAGGGTGAATGTCCAGCTCTTGACGTCCACCTTTGATTAATTTCATTTTGATTAAAACATCCAAATAAGATATCCACCCAATTTGATTAAAATAGCTTCTCTGTAATCTACATCATATCCCTTTCCCTTTACTCTTTTATCTTCCTTTTATCTGTCTACCCGTATTCTCTATTTCATAGAAATTACAAAAATTAAATATAATCTTTATGAGATTGTATTTAATTTTCGTAATTTGAGATATATATTTATGTAAAATAAAATCGCTCGTAGCCTCGGCTGCCTGAGTGATCTTAAACGATCACGAAGGTTAAGCAACACAGGGCGCGTTCAGTGCATGGATGGGTCGCCGTCTATGCCTAACGCTAGTGGCATTTTTCCGAGCGGTTCCGTGCTTCGCAAGGCACGTTAAGCTGTTGGTGCCGGCTGCCGTCGATAGATGGCAGTCGTTAAGCCAAGTCAGAGGCCTTAGGGCGGCTTGACAACTTCTGACAGTAGACGAGCCACTAGTCTACAAGCCTCCACCAATCCGGACTTGGCCCCCGTGGTGGAGTATGGCCTATACCTTCCTCGGGGAAGAGACCCGTGCCCCTCGGTGGGGACATAATGGGTTGATGATGATGATTGATAAAATAATATAATTTCAGTGTTACGGTCACAGCTGCTACACTGACGTAAGTAAGCAATACTCTTACTTTATACTGTATAGTATAGAGTATGTCATAAGTCATAATAAGCAGCCTATATATCGCACCTTAATTTCCTTAACGTCACTAAACGAAATACACACATCTTCAGCGAAGATGTCAGTCTTCAGTGAAAACTCATGCGTTCCGCGAGAAAGTACCTAACGACACAATGCCATCTAGGGGGTTTTTAGTGAACTATTCAAACCAGTGTCTTCAGCAAACATAGGCCCGAGATTGTAGGTTAGATGGCGGTACTTACCTCCATTTTGATGATTTTTGTTTAGTGACGTTAAGGAAATCAAGGTGCGATATATACGTCCCACTGTAGGGCACATGCCTTCTCTCAGAGAGAGAGTATGGGCTTAATCACTACGCGTGCCCACCGCGGATTGGCAATTTCAAGCGCTGAGGTACGAGTATGTGAATAGCTCAGACACCCAGGTTTCCTCACGATGTTTTCCTTCACAGTTAGCGAGTGGTAATACGTCCCCTATTTGGTCGAAGTTTGTACGCCTGGGTCATCCCTTACTGGCCCTTCCACCCACATTGGCTCTATATATTCGTTTCGTCAATCTTTCTTCAATCAATATTTGCCTAGCAGTGGGACATAATAAAGGCTAAAAAATATATTTAAAATACTTACTGTAACTCTCGCTAATCCTTCGGAAGCGTCGTTCTTCGAAATAGAATGAAACGGTAAATAAAAACCCGAGAAGTGCGAGTCGTACTTGCGCACGAAGGGTTCCGTACCATTATCTATACAATATTAGACAAAGATCGAATTTGAGAACAGCGCCATCTGTAGAAACCAACAAGAAGCGTTGAACATTGACATTGAACGACATGACATCGGCACTGTGAAGGTTACATAGATGACCGCTAGATGGCGAGCGCCGTCTTTGGACAACGTTTGTTGTATGGAAGTCCCCCGTAAATATTTATTTTATTCCGTTTTTATTAATTTTTGTTACAGCGGCAACAGAAATACATCACCTGTGAAAATTTCAACTGCCTAACTATCACGGTTCATGGGATACAGCCTGGTGACAGACAGACAGATAGACGGACAGTGAAGTCTTAGTAATAGGGTCCCGTTTGGCACCCTTCGCGTACGGAACCTTAAAAACCAGTTTTTTTATTGTTACATAAACTATTTAAGTATAATAAAAAAAAAATACCGAAGTTGGTTTGACCCAACGAATGGGGACGCCAAAATCATCCTTGGAGGTAAAACGATAACAGTAAGTTACTTTGGAGTGTACTCGTGCAGAAATTATGAGAAGTCTATAAAAAAGCGAACACAAACAAATAATAAGAATAAAATCTTAAAAAGATATACATAATCTCTGAATATAATTATCCTGAATATAATGAATCCCGAGGGGGTACTTAAAGACCAGGGTTCCAGAATATTGTTGATTAAAATCCAATTTAAATAATTATAAATAGTATTAACCTGCTGAGGTATCTTCAATGAATCATTCAGGCCTAAGCCATGCTGTGAATAAAAAATACACTCGTTCTATAAGTATATATTTATTTATAAATATAGGTAGATAGATGATAATACTTTATTGCACACCAGTAATTTACAGAGATATCAGGTACTTAATATCTATTCTTAATAAAAGCGATCTCTTCCAGACAACCTTAGGATGGACAGCACTGAAAGAAGGTGAGAGTGGGTAGGTAGGTGTACATAAGACAGATAAGATATAATTATATATTTATAGTAGTAAGATTTATTACTGCTATTGAATTACCTTAATCTTAGATTAAGGTTGCTGTTACACCTGGCATGCTGTCTCAATCGCACAGTCTATTTTTTTTATGATTGTAATAAAATGAGTATACTTTTGATAAATGTGGCCTGAGGGTTTGATAGGTAATAAAATTCACATTCAAGTCCACCTTTTCTACACTATAAGATAAGATAAGAATAATCTTTATTGTACCAGGGAAAACATTATCGTCGTGCAATAAAGAATTAATAATAAGAATAATAAAATTAGGGACAGTTAAGACATTTTTTTCTTATAATGTACCTCGTTTTTTATTGAGAATATTTATACTACAATCCTACTAATATTATGAAAGTGAAAGTTTCTGGAGATGTTTGGATGTTTGATACTCAATCACGCAATAACGGTTGAACGAATTTAGATGAAATTTGGTATGGAGAGATTTTAAGTTCCGGGGAAGGACAAAGGAAGTCGCGGGCAAAATCTAGTTAATAATTTTGCAAACTACTTTCCTTTCTTAAAACCTCAGTATAGGAAAACAATAATCTATTTAAAATTTCCTTAATTTTAGTATCCCAGATATTACTCATTCCATGCGGACGAATTCACGGGCAAAACTAGCTAATAATTTTGCAAAGTATTTTCCTTTCTTAAAACCTAAATATAGGAAAACAATAATCTACTTAAAATTTCCTTTATTTCATTTTCTATGCAAACCTCAGACCACATTTATCAAAAGTACAAAATTTTTCTTACAATCTTTAAAAATGTTAAAATGTGCGAGCGAGGTATAATGAGAGACGCAAAGCAGCATTAATAATTCAAAAACAATGTTAGTAAGTTTGTCGTACTTACGAGCCCCTTTGGAATACTAGGTCGTAAGTCAGGGCCGTATGTTATATTCAAGCCCTGAAAAATATAACATTGCATTGCTAAATGATAATACGAGTAAACAAAAAAGTAAAATTATCTATTAAGTAACGTAAGCGTAGTTCATTTATTAATAAATAATGACAACCGTTTGTGATGTCCTTGCCTGGTTACCATAGCACAGGGTATCCAAACTTAGGATCAGGACAAGTGCTTGTGTTGTGTGGAAGGTATTTATTTTATTTAACTCTATAATGAACACAGGTATTTAAATTATTTAATTTATATATACCTACATTTTGAACAACGATGATTAACATTTAAAAAACCTATCTATAATAAATTACAACAGCTTGTTAGCGCAAAGTAAATAAACAAATTGTTACAATTTATTATCTAAAGATGGTTTTTTTATAAAAAAAACTGTAACATAAATTATTTGCTTGTATGTTAAATTGGAACATAGTTTATTTGCTTGGTCGAACTAAATTTTTATGTAACAAGAAAATTCAAATAAGTAAATAATTGTATTATTACCAAAGATTTCCAAGAATTAGAAGCGGAAACTAACCTTAAGCTTTTCTTTAGCTTTCTTCATAATTAATGTTTTATTAGCCTGCGAATTATGGTTTATAAACAATTTAACAAAATTATGTACAACTTCTAAAAAAACTAATTATACGTACGTATTATTAAATACATACTCTTTATACTTCAAAGTAACTATTCATTTAAGTGCTACACAATCATAAGTGCATTATTGAAAAAAAATATTTTCCAAATCGGTCTAGGCGTCTTCGAGTAATCGGGGAACATACGTAAAAAAAAAGATTTCAACAAATTGAGAACCTCCTCCTTTTCTAAAGTCGGTTAAAAACAAAACAAAACATTCCATGCGATACTTTACCACTTCAGAAACTTTCTTAGCTGTATCGGCCGAAACTTTCATAGTTTTATCAGCAGAACCTTTCTTAGCTTGAAATCCAGCTAGCATGCCCTGCTTGAAAATCTGGGAAAAGACAAAGACATAAATCTAAGTGTCATTTAAATTTAAGCCCTGAAAAAAATCGTGTCATTAAAATCTGGAGTGGCCAGCGTCAGAGATTTATTTTGTCTGGCAAAGAAACGAGAGGAACATAAAAATAATTGTGAACAGTATCATGTTATAAATAGAATTACCGCTGAATAAACATTAAACTAATTTAGAACCTCCTCTTTGAAGTCATTTAAAAACAGCTTTATTCGTATAGTACACTGTACAGTGACTTTTAAAAGTATTAAAAAACAATACAAGTATGCAAAAATAGACTAAAGGTAAGTTTGTGTTTTTTTTTTCATTTTTCAAGTGCCAATCACGGGATTACGTCTGTATCACGGGAATCACCGGGATACAGGCGTGAGTTTATGTAATGTAATGTGTCTCCAAACGTACCTAAGTGCAATAAGTTACAACGTTACTCAGTATCTTGCTGAGATACTGAAAAATTCAACATTCGACCTATTAATACGACCCGATCGGGGTTCAAACCTGAATTTCTGGAACACTACTATCTATTATTAGACCACCTAAATATTACGAGTACGAGGACTATTTAAGGAAAATATTAACAACTTTATATGAATTCTTATATTTGAAATAAAATTAATTGAATTGTATTGAATTAACTTACGGTCTTATACATAAAAACACGATCCGTTAATAAACTCAAACGCAGATTAAATTGGTCTTTCACTTTCCGCTATACTGTTTAAACGGCATTTGAGGAGTTTTTTTCGAGGAATCGTGTTCTTACCCAACTGCGGTGGTGTCCAAGAGGAGGTTAATGTGTTTGACTCGTAAGTATATATGTTTGTATGTAAGTATGTCCGATTCTATGTTTCCTCATAACTTCTTAATCAATCTTCAGGTTTTGACAAATAAGATCTCAATCGATTCGTCGTGTTTGTGCAAGGGTCATAAGCTATATTTAATCAATATAAATGTAATACATAAAAATCCCGTGTCGCAGTGTTTGTTATCGAACTCTTCCGAAACGCCTTAACCGATTTTTATAAAATCTTTTTTTAGTCTGAGAATAGGTCGTAGGCTAATTATTATGGCAAAACAACGTCTGCGGGTTCAGCTAGTAAATACATTAATTTACATACCTCAGCGCTTGGAATCAGCACGCCGCTGTGAGCCCGAGAAAAGGCCTGTGGCCCATTGGACACGCATTTATGCGTTTATGCGCACTTATGTAAGTCAAACTGTGGTAAAATTGCAATTTTAAACTCGACTCTTTCGCATTTTTCCTTTACCTGTTCCGGAGTGAGCGATCGCAGGTTTGGCGGTAAACCCTGCGCGCGCGCATGGAGCGGCGTGTCTTGCCCGGGCGCACTCTCGTCGTAGTTGGAGTAGTGCGGTACTGTCCTCTCGAGATTCACCTGGGCAAAGTCAATTTGTTCAGATTCCACATATGGTTATGAGACGCACCTCGAGTCCGCTCTATGACCGTAAATATATTAACTTGTCTGTCGCGGAATGAAAGTTCATATAAAAAGGAGGTCTTTGAGGTTTCCTAACAGGTTGTGTCGTGTATTTAGTTTTCTTTCTGTTGTTGTGCATATTATGTTACTTATCTGCTTATTTTGTTTCTGTGATGTATCTTTTTGGTATAATAAATGTCTTTCTTCTTCTCCTTCTTCTAGTCCCCTTTCCTTGCCGAAAGGGATGTCATCGATTTAGTTCACAACAATAAACAACTGCTGGATGAGAGTAGCCGAGGAACGTGGTCAGTGGCGTGCAATAGGACAGGCCTGTGTCCAGCAGTGGACAAGCGCAGGCCAATGATGCTGATGAAACAACTTCCGGCGACATCTGGACCGTTCCTAGTTTATTCAATTTTCTGGCTGGGCAAGTATTCTTTATCTACCTACTTCTTGTATTCCCAAAAGAAAAGAGAAGAACTTTTACGATGGGGTCAACAAAGCGGAGGGTGACATCAGAAACGTACATATCTCACTTGTTCCGCTTGTCTTTCACAAGGAATATTTTTTATCATAGGATGGAACACGACTAGGGTGACATCAGAAATTTCCTCGCCTTTACCGCTTGTCTTTCCTGAAGAGGGTTTCCTTACCACTATAAATAACTTTTACAATAGGGGTTAACAGGAGATACGGCGACATCAGAAACTTACCTAGCCTTTTTCGCTTGTCTTTCCCAAAAGGGGTTTACTTACTATTAATAACTATTAACTCAATTCCGGAATCACTTACTCGATTTTTTGTCGGACGAGTGCGATTAGGTCTCGCTCTTATCCTAAGAGCTTGTAGTGGCGAGTGAAAGTGAACTACATTTATTGCCAAAAATACACTTTATACATAAAGCTTATGTCTATAAGCTTACATAATTAAAACTTTTTTTCTTTTATAAAAACTTTCAACATAAAGGTGCTGTTGTTTTGGTGTGTACAACAAGGAATATTCTTAGGCCATCTTGTTATCTGAAAGTTTTCGGCAATGTAGAGACGGAGCTCGCGTCGTCGTCGGTTGCTCGTCTCTGACTGTCGGACTCTTCCGACCGAAATTCAACTAAGTGATACCGGAATTAAGTTAATAATGTGTAGTGCTTACGAAAGTTTTAGTTCAAACACTATTCTAAGCATACCTCGCCTTTTGGGCTGAAGCTTTGAAGCGGTATCCTTGGTAGAGCTTGACCCATTGCAAGCGCAGACGGAGCCGCCCGCAAGATCATCGCCGAGTTCTGTTGAGACTGACCTACTACTGGAAGCGGTGGGTTTGGTCCGGCTTTTGAAATGAATAAATTTACATAATGCTATATAAACGCTGAAATCTGGGTGGTTACGTAATTAGTGATTAAAAATGCAATCTATTCAGACTATTACTTTTAAGTGTAGACGTATAATAAGAAATAAGAAAAAATGAGTTGTGAAAATATTTGTTTTTCCGGTTGAGAAATCTTGCTTCGAGTTGAGAAATCTTGTTTTGAAAAATTCACGAACAATTATTAGTACTGCCTCTTCGTCTATCAGAACAATGACCCGCGGATCCGTTGCGCGCACGCATCGCTCTAGCTGGCTACTAATGGTTCTCATAGATTCTAGCTTGTACATACATACATAAACTGACGCCTGTATCCCAGAGGGGTAGGCAGAGACCAGGGACTGCCACTTGCCACTGCCGCTTCCTCAACATTCATTCTAGCTAGTGTCGAGATATTTTTGAAAAGTGAAAAAACACACTAGCGTATTCGATAGCTAATTATTAAGCTACGTTCAATTTGCTAAGGCTTTCAAACCATCCAAATTGTTTTAATTGGTTATCTGTGTAAAGTATAATCATAGACGTTCGTTCGGAGAGGGAGAAACAATACTTACTTTTTTGTACAGGGTTTAAATAGGCCTTCTTATTTGTCTTAAGTAGGGGGGTCAGGAAGTGGTTAAAATTGTAACGTAATGAATGCACAAGTATTATTCAATACGGGTCGTATAATAGTATCGTCATCGTAGTAATCAGACGATGTTCCACGAATGTACGTATATTAATCCTACTATATTATATAATTATTTAATATTATAAATATTAAAGATTGTGAAGATGTTTGGATATTTGGATGTTTGGAACAACTTTTTCAAACTTTTAAAACATCAAATTTGTATGTTCACAAAGTTTGTTACACAATCACGCAATAACGGCTGAACGGATTTATGGAAACTTTGCGTACAGATAGACAAAGACCTGAATTGAGACATAGCATACTTGGTATCTGACGACCTGATTACGGTGGCAGGGAGACGCAGGATGCGGGCGGCACAAGACCGGGAAGCTTGGAAAACCATGAGGGAGGCCTAGCGTCGAGTGGCTGATGATGATGATGATACTTGGTGTCCCGGTAATTCGTTCCCGTGGGATAATATTCATGTCAATTTAAAAAAAAATACATGGCGTTGTGTGAGCGAACGTTGTGTTTAAAAAAAATATAGATGGCGCTGTGCAAGAATCGTATAAACGGATTCTGAGGCGGTACGAAGTTCGCCGGGTCAGCTAGTATTCTATAAACGTATCGTGGTCTGTGATATGAATACTGCCACGCTTCACTATTCTATAACCCTGTATTAGGCATAAATAAAATAAACAAGTCCGTGTAGCGCCGGATTAAGAATAGCGTCACTCCATTTCCTTCCGTGGATGTCGTAGAAAGCGACTAAGGAAATCAATTACCAGGAGACGGGCAGCAGCGTCTTCCTGAGATTCCAACCGCATACTGCGATCGCCAACCCGCCTGCCAAGCGTGGCGATTATGGCAAAACCCCTCATGGTTATGAAAACCACGAAGGAGGCCTATATCCTGCAGTGGGCGTCAAATGGCTGATGATGATGATCATGATGAAAATAAACAATACTGACTCGGTATCATTCCTTTAGCTCCCCAGTTCGGTACGCCATTTTGTCGCTGTGGTCCAAAAGTTATGAATTATATTAAACGGTAAAGGGAAGTATATTAAGCGAAATAAGGAAATTTGAATGAATCTATTCTCTTCCTTTTCAGTATAAAATTGATTGCTAATTATGATTGAAATAGATTTTTATTTATTTATTTCATAAAACTTACAACTATCATTACAGGGTGGCCTTTTGCGATAGTGAAGTACGAAATACATATCGTATAAATTGAATTATAAATTATTAAAATTACAAATTACATTATAAATTATGACCAATAAAAACATACAAATACAAATTGAAGTAATCTAATCACACATGTCAATACAATACCTACAACCATAAAAATATTACTAATTCATATAGACTTCATTAAAATGTCAATCATAAAAAATTTACTAGAAAATTTAAATTCATAGATCTTTACATTGAATGCTGAATTTGTGGAAATCAACTACTGCAGAGAAAATAGTTCTATTTTAGTTGTGAGCGGAAAAGTTAAGGTGACTTAAAAAATATTTAAACACTAATATTATATGGAAGTGTAGATTTGACTGCCCCGTTGGTCTAGCAGTATCACGTCTGATTACCATTCCGGTGGCCGTGGGTTCGATTCCCACTGCGGGCCACCGTACATTTGTACAAATGGCCTCAGTCTGGGTATATTTCCATGTTTGGGAAGTACTTGCCTGGTTACCATAGCACAGGGTATCCAGGGTATAGTTTGGGACCAGAACGAGTGATTGTGTAGTGTGAAAGTTAAATATTATTTGAGGACTGTCTTATATATCAGTAACTTAGGACCTCCTATGATTTCATGAATAAAATAAGATAACAATATTCTTTATAGGGCACCGCAGCACATGACATAAAAAATGTAAAGATACAGGGTCAATTGGCGGACTTATTGCTAAAAGCAATTTCTTCCAGACACCCTTACGATGGAAAGTTGTTGAAGGAAAAGAGAGACGGGTAGTCGGTGCAAATATGCAAATAAGTATCTTAAATATCAAAATACTCACGGGATTGGCTTGACTCATTGGCATGCCATAGCTTGGAACTCTCCCAGGTACAGGAAACTAAAAGTGATAGCTTATTTGCATTTTCAATTTTATCATCATCATCATCGGCCATTCGACGTCCACTGCAGGACATAGGCCTCCCTCATGGTTTCCTCACCATGAAGGGTTTTGCCATGCTATAATCGCCACGCTTGGCAGGCACGTTGGCAATCGCAGTATGCGGTTGGAATCTTAGGAAGACGCTGCTGCCCGTTTCCTGGTAATTTATTTCCTTAATCGCCTTAATCGCCTATATAATGCCGCAACGATGACCGTACAAGTACAGAACCGGCAAACTAAACATATCCACCTGCGTCGAGGAGTGAGACAGGGGGACGTCATATCCCCGAAACTGTTCACTAACGCCTTGGAGGATGTGTTTAAGACGCTGGACTGGAACGACTGTGGCATCAATATTAACGGCAAGTACATCTCTCACTTACGATTCGCAGATGACATAGTCATTATTGCAGAGACGCTGCAAGACCTACAAAATATGCTGAATGGCCTAGCTGATTCTTCTCGTCGCATCGGTCTCCGGATGAATTTGGATAAAACCAAAGTTATGTACAACGAGCACGTTGTTCCGGAACCGATTGCCGTAAATGGAATCCCACTCGAAGTTGTTTCGCAGTATGTTTACCTAGGGCAGACGTTCCAACTAGGCAGACATAACTTCGAGAAGGAAATCCAGAGAAGAATTCAGCTGGGCTGGGCAGCATTCAGGAAACTCCGTCGAGTCTTCTCGTCGCCTATACCGCAGTCTCTAAAGACAAAAGTCTTTAATCAGTGCGTCCTACCCGTCATGACATACGGGGCCGAAACGTGGACACTCACGGTTCGACTAGTCCACCAATTTAAAGTCGCTCAGCGAGCTATGGAGAGAGCTATGCTAGGTGTTTCTCTGCGGGATCGAATCCGAAACGAAGTAATTCGCCAGAGAACCAAAGTGATCGACATAGCTGAACGGATTAGCAAACTGAAGTGGCAGTGGGCTGGTCATACCTGCCGCAGGACCGATAACCGTTGGGGAAGACTGGTCCTAGAGTGGAGACCGCGAATCGGCAAACGTAGCGTAGGACGCCCTGTGACCAGGTGGAGCGACGACATTCGCAAAGCGGTGGGCAGTGACTGGGAAAGAAGAGCCTTAGATCGAGCTCAGTGGCGTGTCTTGGGAGAGGCCTATGTCCAGCAGTGGACTGACACCGGCTGATGATGATGAATCGCCTTCTACGACATCCACGGAAGGAAATGGAGTGACGCTATTCTTAATCCGGCGCCACACGGATTGTATATGCCAACCTAATATACCTACACTTGTGGTGCTCACATAAACATACACTTATAGTGTTTATGGACTCTGCTCTTGGAAACTCCGGCTGATGGAGCCTGACGAATATACAGAGGTAGCGCGTTCCACAGACGCACCGCTGTCACAGTGACGGAACGTGGGGGGGCGGAGCGTAGGCTTTCGACATTTTCAACAGTTTCAGACGTTTTCAACATTTCATAGGAGAAAAAGTTGGCCTCACCTGTGCTTCAAAGGCCGTGCGTTCGGCTTTGATTCGCTTGAACATGGATTGGTCCACAAGGTTTCTCTGTCAAAGAACTTAGATTATTTCATTTGAAAAACATTAGTAGACCTCACGTTTTTTCTCTGAGAGAAGGCCTGTGCCCTGCAGTGGGACTTATACAGGCTAAATAAAAAGAAAATACGAAGGCAAGCTTACCTCAGTAAGATATTTCCCAGGCAGCACACAAGTCATATAACTGGCCAACAATTTAACCTTATGCAGGGTTAAGCTTTATTATATATGTATAGAAGCTGTGTGTATTGCCAAGTTCTGTATTAAAGTTGTTTTTTGTTATGATAATGCTATTAGCTGAGTTAGTTCTGTAATTTGCCGATTTTATTTCTTAAAGCTGAATAGTCATCATAAATAGACCTGTTACTCAAGAGTTTGTGTAACCTTTTGTATAACAAAGATTTTATTATCCAGCAGAGTACTGAATAATTGAGGTTCTGTTCTCTTTTAGCTGTATTACACACCACATCTTGACAGTTACACAGCTGCTGTATAAAGTAGGGTGTGGTTCCTTTTATGAAGCATATAGTTAGTTAACAGAATTTAAGGTAGCTGTTATAACTACTTTATGGCGCTTTAAGTACGAAATTACTGTCATGTGCAGCTAACTGGGGTAAAAGCAAAAGTAACAGATTCTTATGCAGAAGTTGGCTGCGTATTCACGAAAAGTAGACATTTTTTAAGCTAGCAGAACTATTTTGCAATATTTGTCAGCATTTATGCGGCTAGTAGTTTGACATTTCGATTTCGTGTGCGCGCTTATACTCTGCCAACAAACTGTAATGCAGTTTGGCAGAAATACAACTCATGTATTTTTCCGTATTCTTCTGAATACAAATCTTCAATCAAATCAATCAATTACACATTTTTACACATTTCTATAATACTTTACTCCAGTACTCTACTCAAGAGCAGAAATCTCTTACAGAGGTAAGCTTGCCTTCGTATTTGTTTTTATCTAGCCTGTATAAGTCCCACTGCACGGCACAGGCCTTCTCTCAGAGAATAAACGTGATGTCTATTAATGATTTAATTATTAATGATGAGCCAATGCCAAGGGTCATCCTAATCCAGCCATATCCTGTGTCCAGCTAGTTGGCAAGTCTCCTACGCTGCGTTTGCTAGTTATTTCAGAGTTAATAACGCTGACATTAGCTAGCTGAAGTGGCTTTGGTCTGGTTTCTGATTTGCTGGTTTAATTTTGGCCTTTTATATTTAATTTTATAACTATATACATACATACATACATACATGCATGAACTCACGCCTGTATCCCAGAGCGGTAGGCAGAGACCAGGGACTGCCACTTGCCAGGATCCTGACAGATCACTTTCGCTTCCCCATTCATTAATCGTTGCATATACGCACGTCTGTTTTATCTTGCCCTTTGCTAATACATACCCTATTTGGTCGAAGTATGTCCGCCTTGGACGTCCCTTACCACCACCCACCACGTACCACCCACATTCGTTCGATATATTTGTTTCGTCCATCTTTCTTCCGTCTTCCTCTCCACATTTCCAAATCAACGCAACATTCCTTTCTCTATTCTATTTTAACTATATGTTCTTAAAAAACCTATTTAGAGGCTAAAAATTCCACCCATGCCGGGACTTGAACTCGCAACCTCTGGCTAACCGTGCCAGTTCGTCTTTTCTTATTCATTTCATCAGTTCAGTCGTTTCTTCCTTATTTCCTTTATTTCTTCCTTACCATCTCCGGTGATAAAGAGCCATCGTTGGATTCCTAAATAAAGAAATAAAAATCATGATAATGCTACAATAAAATCACACAATAATAACTTTTTGAGACTATGGTGACGCAAGAAATGGGAATAACTCGGGGATTTACCCTTACATAGATTCTGTAAAGACAAGTATTTATGATTACTTACAAGACGAGGAACTAATCTACTGCTGATTTTATCAGCCACCATTTCTGCCAGAGTGGGAGGAGCCTGAAACATTTTATATACCACAAGATAATCTTTTGTTTAATGAGTCGCGATATTTATATATTATTAAACGGGTCTAATCGCGATTATTTATTAAGAAAAATGTAATTACCTTAATACAATGTGGCCCACTGCGAAAAACTAAGAATAACTTGAGCTTCGCCGGCTTCTCATTCGAGAGGTCGTGGGTTCGAATCCCGGCATGTACCAATGACTTTGTTTTCTAAGTTACGTACATTTGTGAAGTTATAGTAGCAATACCACTCGCTTACAGTGAAGGAAAACATCGTGAGGAAACCCTAGTGTCTGGGCCACGCCCTAGGGCCAAACTTTGAGGCCAAGTGCGGAAATCTCCAGTCGAACTAGAACCAGAACTAATCGCGATTAGACTCGTTTAAAATGTAACTAAGATATTCTTTATTCTCACATACTAAGGAGTCGTATTAATAAAGCGCTCATATCTCCAACATTGCTACTGAATGCGCTGTCAACTTTCTGTTTTGTTTCGAAAATGTCTTTTTTTGACCATTTTTTCTCCAAAATAGTCTAGATTTTGAAATGGACACCTATAGTCTATTCATCCTTACTTGTCCAATTTAGTAAACAAGATTCTATCCGCAAAGTATGACTTTTTAGTCGAAAACTGCCATATTCCCATAAATGAAGTAACCTGGGACACCATTTTGGATAACACGCTGCTATGTTTATAAACAAAGTGCACGAACTTGCAAGAAAATATCTAGTTTCGGCATCAAATGTCAATTTTGAGGTTAGAATATTGTTTACTAAATTGGACAAGTAAGGATGAACAGACTGTAGTTTTACTTGTAACGTTCATTAAGTTTCTGACTGTGTGTGTCCTTCTGTGTTTCTGAAGTTTCAAATCACTGTGTCTGTGTTATTTATTTTTGATTGAATGGATACACAAGAACAATCTAAGAGGTAAAAGCATGCATACGTACATGAACCCACACTTGCATCCCGGAGAAGTAGGCAGGGAGGTACTTCTCCGGGATGCAAGTGTAGGTTCATGGCGTGGGCCGAAAAGTTCTCGAAAGGAGACCACATATCGGCAAGCGCAGCGTGGGACGACCAGCCACAAGATGGACAGATGACCTCATCCAAGTGGCAAGAAGACGCTGGATGCAAGTCGCTTCCAACCGGTCTTTTTGGAAATCCATGGAGGAGGCCTATGTCCAGCAGTGGACTTCTTGTGGCTGAATGATGATGATGATGAGGCAGGGAGGTTTGCCACTTGCCACAATCCTGACAAACCTGTTTCGCTTCATCAACATTAATTAGGTACTTCTTCGTTAATCTACGAATAAAAAATAGAAGTATTTTCACAAGAATTTCTCTCTCTCTCAGTTTCAAACTTACAAATAAATTCAATCCTTCTTAAAATTGAATAAGAGCTTACATCTCGTGAAAGCATCTTGGCTCCAACGTAAGGATCTTCGTGTTCAACTTCTGGGTGATTCAGGGATTGTCGACGTTTTCCACTGGCACTGCCACGCTGTGAAGGAAACCCGACGATAAACTTATGGATTTGACTGCCTCGTTGGTCCAGCAGTATCACGTCTGATTACCGGAGGTCGTGGGTTCGATTATTCTGATGGCCGAAGTACATTTGTACAACTTGTATTTCCGCGTATTTCCATGTTTGTGATGTCCTTGCCTGGTCACGTAGAGTATCCTCGTTTGGGACCAGAACAAGCGATTGTGTTGTGCGTATGTAATATTTTATATTTATTTCATTTTTATATCCAAATCGTATACAGGATGTAACAAAATTCCCATATCCATCCCAAAATGTGGTCGCTCTACTCGTAAATATGAACATCTTTGTTACTGATGGGATAACCTGAGAATCACGAGAAAATTAATAGCAGTTTGACACGTAAATGCCGTAAGTATTTTATTACATTACAATGCTTCACGCCTGTGTCCCAAAGAGATAGGCAGAGACCAGAGTTTGGCACTTGCCACGATCCTGACAAATCTCTGAAAAACCGGCGTGTATACAACGATGAATCTTGATAGAGCGAAAGAGGTTTGTAATTTTTTTCCCCTAGAAAAAATATTCATATTTACGAGTACACCCCAATGTCGAAAAGATTTGAGGAGTTTGTTACACACAAAATTAAGGTAACAAAATTATAAACAAGTCCTTTCTTTCCACTTAAATTTTGTGCAATAAATAATTCGTCGTAATTTATTTTTACCGCGATTTTGTAAAGAGCCCTGTCCACTGCATTCTGTAAAAAGAAAAAAAAATAAGTTGGTTTATTTAAGTTGGTTTACATGTGGTCATTTTTAGGGTTCCGCACCCAAAGGGTAAGAGACCCTATTACTAAGACTCCGCTGTTCGTCCGTCCGTCCGTCCGTCTGTCACCAGGCTGTATCTCATGAACCGTGATAGCTAGACAGTTGAAATTTTCACAGATGATGTATTTCTGTTGCCGCTATTATAACAAATACTAAAATCAGAATAAAATAAAAAGTTAATGGGATTGTGTGGGATACAACAAACGTGATGTTTTTGCCGTTTTTGATTGTATAGATAATGGTACGGAACCCTTTGTCCTCGAGTCTGACTCGCACTTGGCAGGTTTTTTTTTACATCTCCAATTACATATATACTAACAATTTGGATAACTACTTAATTTAAATAGTCTTTTGGGTACGTTGGTTGGCATTTAAGAGAGTTCACAAGAGTTTAATATGAAGTTAGCAAACCCAACTTACGTCAATAGGTATATTATCGTCACGCTCATCGTCATCATCGTACGCGTCTGACGCAGGTTTATACTGCCTATTCTGTAAAGGTTATTTAATAAGTTAACATTCAAACCAATCTAAGTTCATCATCATCATTTAGCCACAAGAAGTCCACTGCTGGACATAGGCCTCCTCATGGATTTCCAAAAAGGCCGATTGGAAGCGGCTTGCATCCAGCGTCTTTCTGCTACTTGGATGAGATCTTCTGTCCATCTTGTGGCAATCAAAGTTCAGTGTTATCATATTTTTATGCACCTTATATGCGTCCCACTGAAGGGCACGGGCCTTCTTTCAGAGACGGAGGGTATGAGCTTATATATCACGCCTGCCCACCGTGGATTGGCAATGTCAATTTTATTAGGACACGTCACTTCAGACGCTCAGGTATCCTCAAGATGTGTTCCTTCACAGTTAGCGAGTGGTATTGCGACAACTTCACAAATTGGTACGGGTTCGGGTTTCGAACCCATTACCTCCCATGTTATTAGTATATTGAATAGTTTTACTTAATCGCTTTACAAACAAACTCACTGGGTGTCTGTCTTGCCAATACTCTTCAAACTGAAAATAGTAGAAAGTGGGTAACACTGCATTTTAGTTTTAAAAAAACTTCTGTTTATCTTTCAAATCAGCTCAATTCATGGTCTAGATTGTTAGAACCTAATGTTGGTAAACAAAAAAAATATATCAAAAATTCTTCGGACATAGCTTGACCATTTAACAATGTAATTAAGAGTCAGTAGAAAATAAACTACGTTAAACATAATTAATTATTGCTGTTTTTTTTTTCACAGCTGCCGAAATTTAATTCTTAACTAAAAACCTGATGTTGTGTGCCTAATTCATAACCGATAATTAAACGTGACAGTTAAAATCAGTAAACGAAGATAACATATTTTTTAAATAACACATCAAAATATTGTGTATCACTTGGTACACAGAAAGGAAGTGTCCATGAAAGAACCATGTCGTCCTGTAACGCTACATACTAAATGATACACAGACACAGTATAAAGTGCACGGAGTTTCGCCTTGAAGATAGGCTACATAAGCCATCTTCGAGCGCACCAGCGCCTCATCACTGATTAGGGGTCAAAGTGGTCGCCATGGCCGAAACCGGTCGGAACAATCATCATCATCATCATCATAAATGTATAATCTAACTTATCCTAAATCTTATAGTCTAAATCTCTCTCTAGCCTTTATGCCGAAATTAAGTATTTTATACAAAGCTATAGCATCTTTGGAACAGGGAAATGCCAACACTGTATTGCAGCCTCCTATTGTACTAAACATATTTTTATTGAATATGGTATTTTTATTTATTAATAATATTTTTACAATATAGTGGTGGTGATGCTTGTGAAAATTTACTTAAGAATTAATTAGAACATTTATGCTGAGCAAACCCCTTTTTATCAATATCCCTAAGTTTATATTTATTTATATTATTATGATTTTTTTTAAATATAATTTGATGTGATAAATATTTTTTTTTTTCAATTTCAATTTCAAAAACGTTAAAGATAATATAAAACCGTAGAGAATTAATTATCAAAGAGCAAAAGGGAAAGGTACCGAGACCGTTACAGTTTAAAAAAAAAAACTAGTTTCATGTACCACTTAGTTTTTAAATAATTTTTAATATCCATATATACGTCATCCAACATCTTAACAGTTGCATGTCAATACATTTATGAAAATATTATGTACGTTAGAAAAAATATCAAAGACTTCGAAAATGTTGGTGGCCACCATAATGTTAATACTAGAAATAAACATAAATTGTCATTTCCACTATTTAGACTTGCAAAAGTTAACACATCCTTTATGGGGCACTGTATAAGGTTCTACAACAAAATTCCTTAAGATATATTAGAGTTACCTCCAACGCGATTTAAAAAATGTGTTAAGCACATTCTGTGCAAAAAGGCTTACTATAACATCAAGGATTATTTAGAAGACAAAGATGTTTGGCATTAAACAGTAGATTAATATTATTTAAAGGACGATTGTGACTAGTGTTCAACACATCCATGACTAATATTTTAAGTTGAAAACTCTGTTAATTAAGTTAAAACGTGTTTTGAAAAGAATAAATGTGGAGTTTTTTTGTTAGCTTCTTCTCCACATAATTCATTATTTGTGAAACTAACAACTTTGACGTTCATTAAGTAAACATTCTGTTTTTACAATGAATAAAAATATTTGAATTGAATTGAATTGAATTGCGTCCAAATATGCGTGCCGTAATAATCCTACTACGCTATTATAAATGCAAAATTTGGATGTAGGTCATACAAAGTTACATGAAAGTATCTTCTTCTTATTCTGTATGTGCCGTCTCCTATTGGAGGTTGGCGACCAATTCGGCCATCTAGCTTTTCGAGACTGCCAATTAGCAAAAAATAATTGGTACTCTGTTAAAACCACTGTCGTAAGTTGTCTAGCCATGATATCTTTGGTCTCCCCAGGTCTCCTTCTTCCTGGAATCTTTCCTTGTACGATAAGCTGAAGGAGACAGTACTTGTTTTTATGCATTACATAAGCAGCCTATATACGTCCCACTGTAAGGCACAGGCCTTCTCTCAGAGAGAGAGTATGGGCTTAATCCCCACGCGTGCCCACCGCGGATTGGCGATTTCAAGTGCTGGGGTATATGAATAGCTCAGACACTCAGGTTTCCTCACGATGTTTTCCTTTACTGTTAGCGTGTGGTATTACTACCATAACCTCACAAATGTACATAACTTAGAAAACAAAGTCATAGGTACATGCCCGCCCTGGGAATCGAACCTGGGTCTCTCGCTTCCGAGTCCAATGTTCTACCCACTAGGCTACCAATTAAATGTCCGAAATACTCTAGCTTCCGTTTCTTGATGGCATTAAGTACCTCTGTCTTCCTCTTCTTCATTCTAGGCAGAACAGTCGACTTGCGGACCTTTTGAACCCAAGAAGTTCTAAGCATTAGGCGGTCCCAATCCCAATCTCAGACGCTTACACGTTAAGACACACCCTGGGAAAATGTAACACCTTGCAACTTTAGCGCGTGAGCATTGCTCAGATTTCGATTCAAGGTATGCATGTTTCTTACTCAACTACGCCAGAACTGCTGAACGGGTCCGGAAGTGACTTGGCATTTAAATTATAGTTTAGAATAGCACATAGGTTAATTTTTATCCTTTTTAACACGTCAAAATTACCACGCGAAGGAAGTCGCGGGTAACAGCTAGCAGTAAATGTTCAACATATTACGGTTTAAAAGATAAAAGACCAAAGGCATACAGCCAACGTTAACTTAGATATCAGAAATCCAAAAATTAGTTCAACTTAAAAAAATTACATTATGGTTGTTGAATGTCAATGTACTAAAAACTCCACTGACCATCTTATCTCATTTTCTTTTAGGTACATACATACGTACATAAACTCACGCCTGTTTCCCAGAGGGGTAGGCAGAGACCAGGGACTGCTACTTGGCTCTTTTAGTTATAACTAAATAAGGTCCCTTCGTCCCGGGCTAGGAACCTTAAGAACGATCATATACTCACGCCAGGGGATGCTGCACCCCAAGGTGATTTCACCTTAACTGGCTGCAAATTTATAAGAAATTGGTCAGGATTCTGGCCTACATATCTAAGGTTCATCATACATCATAAGCATAAACGTCCCACTGTAGGGCACAGGCCTTCTCTCAGAGAGAGAGAGAGAGAGAGAGTATGGGCTTAAACACCACGCGTGCCCACCGCGGATTGGCGATTTCAAGCGCTGAGGTATGCGAATAGCTCAGACACTCAGGTTTCCTCACGATGTTTTCCTTCACGTTAGCGAGTGGTATTGCTACTACGTACAAATGTATATAACTTAGAAAACAAAGTCACAGATACACGCCCGCACTGGAAATCGAACCTGGGTCTCTCGCTTCAGAGTCAAATATTCAACCCACTGGGCTATCACTGCGGAATACTAAATATGAACAATAATATTTAAAAAAATTACTAATCTGAAGAAATATCGCAATAAAAGTGTTGTACAATACAAACTCTAGACATGTTTCGGCAATTAAATTGACACAATGCTTATAATCAATCAGTATCGAGGATTTTAAAAATTGTATCATCATCATCATTCAGCCACAAAAAGTCCACTGCTGGACATAAGCCTCCTTCGTGGATTTCCAAAAAGACCGGTTGGAAGCGGCTTGCGTCTTCCTGCCACTTGCTCAGGCAAGTGAAAATGCAGTCTTCTGTCCATCCTATGGCTGGTCGTCCTACGCTGCGCTTGCCGATATGTGGTCTCCATTCGAGAACTTTTCAGCCCTATCGGCCATCAGCTTTGCGTGCTATGTGCTGCGACCACTGCCACTTCACCTTACTAATCCGCTGGGCTGTGTCGACGACTTTCGTTCGTCTACGGATCTCATCATTTCTAATTCGATCTCGTAGAGAAATTCCGAGCATAGCCCTTTCCATAGTACATTGCGTGACCTTGAACTTTCTTATGAGGCCCATAGTGAAAACCACGTTTCAGTGCCATAAGTCATCACCGGTAACACACACTGGTTGAATAATTTTGTTTGAGGGATTGAATATTGTAGAAAAATACTTTTCTAAGTTTCTCGAACGCTGCCCAGCCGAGTTGGATTCGACGATTGACCTCTTTCACCATTCCACCATTTGTTTTCTAAATTTAAAATAACTACTATTTATGTATACCTACCTACTCTCCTCATCTTACCGTCCTATCCATCCTAAGGTTGTGTGGAAGAGACCGCTTTTAGCGATAAAACCGCCAGTTGTATTACTATGCAACTTAGATATTTAAGATTTTTCATGTACCTATTTTTATAATGTATCGTGTGCAATAAAGAGTGTTAATCTAATCTAATCTTATTTATTTATTAATTATTTTTTTGTTTTATGATCTAGCTCAAGTCCAAAGAATTTTAAAACTGCCATAAATTACTACTAATAATCTGCTTTATACTACGCTACTAAATACATTTAATTAGAACATTTTTATGGAGGTCTGGCATAGTCCCGGTCGCCGGTTGGAAAATTTCCAATTTCACGGTATACACTGAAACTGACATATAGGATAGAGGACCGACGCGGTTTAAACAATGTGTTAAGCATACTCTGTGCAAAAGAGCGTAATATAACATTAAAGACATGGAAGACAAATATGTCTGGTATTTAAATACTGTTCAATACCATAAACGGGGACGATTCTATCTAGTGTACTGTAACGTTAAGTTGAAAACTTAAGCTTAAGTTAAACTTGTTTTGAGAAGAATAAATGTGGAGTTTCTTTGTTAGCTTCTTCTCCGCGTAATCTATTAATTGTGAGACTAACAGCTTTGACTTTCATTAAGTAATAATTTTGTTTTTATAGTAAATAACACGATTGACTTTGACTTTGACTTTGAGGATACAAAAACTAGCTACAAGTAAATTGACCCGTTTTCGAGATACTTGGCGTTAAAGTTCGATATGTAGACATCTTTTGATTTAACTTTTTAGATTTTTGCTTGTGTTTGTATCCTCTGTGCATTTATGTACGTTTTATAGTATGTAGCGAAGATGAAAAAACATTTTTTTTAAATGCTTTTAAAATTTTTGAACCCCTATGTTGTTCAAAAAAGTAAAATAAAAATAGATTTACCCTTCTACTCCGGACTTTCGATGGTGGACGTGGAGGTGGTGAAGTACTTGGAATTCCAATGTCATTGGGATCTATCCCAAGAGCTCTGAAATACTAAAAAAAAATATAATATTATTTTTAACTTAAGAAAGAAAGAAAGACATTTATTGGGACAAATTTACACATCACAAGAAAAAAAAGGCACAACTGTATTAATCTAATATGAATAATTTAAAGCCAGGTTGGGACTCATGGCGAACGAACAGTTGGGGGAAAAGGAGGCATTTTTTAAGTTTTATTTATCATTTTTTTTCTTATTTACAAAATAACAAAATTCATATTTACATATGTACAGTAAATATTATCTATATATAAAAGATTGTCTTTTTTTTCTTTTTTATCATTTTATTATATTTTATTTTATTTTATTTGGTGTACAAAACAGATCACAACCATTATATGATGTATAAGTAATAATATGATATAAGAGCTAAGTTGTGGTCTAAGGCATGCACACACAATATAGCCACATGTGATTTTGAGTATCTTAATAAAGTATAATATTAAATTTTAGGGATAAGCAAATTACTGAAATAAATATCCTATTAATATAATTTTGACGACCGACGTCACTAACACATTCAGTGATAGTCAATTTGGTATATTTTTTAGTATCCAAAACTCAGTACAGCTCAAATAAAACCATATCTAGTTATTTTAGACTGTAAAACACAATACAGTTTAACAATACAGAACGGTTGGTTTTTGCATAAATATTTTTTAATATTCTTCTATATTTTTTAATATTATTTAACAAACCTGTTCCGTTCCAATTCCGTTCCAGTTCCAATTCCGTGTGGCGCCGGATTAAGAATAGCGTCACTCCATTACCTTCCGTGGATGTCGTAGACTGTGACTAAGGAAACCAATTGCCAGGAGACGGGCAGCAGCGTCTTCCTGAGATTCCAACCGCATACTGCGATCGCCAACCCGCCAGCCAAGCATGGTTATGAAAACCATGAAGGAGGCCTATGTCCTGCAGTGGGCGTCAAATGGCTGATGATGAACAAACCTGTTCCTGTGTTTGCCCAGCCTGCATAAACAGTATAAAAATAATAAAAATTAGGTCGGTCGGAATCATTATCGGGACATCTCCAAAATCGCGTGTTTTGAGTTAAGTATGCAGAATTATTAAGAATTTAAGACCTTTTCCTTATGAATAATTATACAAGTAAAACGTTAATTGTAACTATCATAAAATTACTTCAACCAGTAAACAAGCAATGCTTTTACTATGAAATTTCGAAATTTTACAGATTTTTAAACGTCCGTCACTCAAAACAGTGTCTTTTGAAATTTTGCAATAATGAATTTGACCGACGATTATTATCATTGTCTGTAGACTTTTGGAATGTAGATTACGAAGAAAATATGGAAGTCTTGAACATGTAGGTAAGTAAATCTAAATGATTGAAATTAAAAAAAAAAAAAACAAAAAAAGCTTTGACCTTTGCGTAAGCATTAAGTAGATCTTAATGAGACGATTTATACAGTATCCAGTGCCACCTTCACTCACACTAGATGGATGAAGGGACCACTCGGACGTTGCAGTGAGAAGGACATTGTTGTTCAGATGGAGATGGCCCAGCACCTATACGTACCATCTTGACAGCTTAGTCGGCCTAGCCCACAAGGCAATACGTGCGGAGCCAACCAATCCGCGGGTTTCCTCACGATATTTTCGTTCACGGTTAGCGTGTAGTATTGCTACTACAAATTTGCAGATGTAAGTAACTTTGAAAATAAACAAAGTCATAGGTACATGCCCGCACTGGGAATTGAACCTGGGTCTCCCGCTTCCGAGTCCATTGTTCTACCCACTGGGCTACGACCACTTGTTAAATCATACAATTTGGTATAAAACACTCAATATCCTTACCAAGGGCGGTGGCAGAGGAGGCAACGTCTTCATTAACTCCTGTTGTAGTAAAGATATTTATGAACTCAACATGAAAAGCAATAGAATAGTCGTTTATTAGCTTTCTTGTTCTTAATTAGGTATTTTTCGGAACAAACTTGAAGAACCCTGCTAGGGCGCTGCTAACTTAAGATTTTATAGCTTAAATTCTTAATGTATTGCTTACGGACATTTTTTTTTTTTACTTTTTTAATGTAATTTTATTTAAATCTACACAAACTTAACGATTAAATATTTATTATAAATAAATATTAAATATAAAATTAATTCTACTTATTATTAATTTTCATAGACTCTCTACAAGGAGAACAATTAAAATGGATATATTTTGTGCATCTTAAGGGGCTCCAGGGAGTAACACTAGCGCCACTGAGGAAAACAAAACATATCTTTTTTTACAGATCAAATTTGCAAAAAGTGTCTGTACAATCTCTCAATCATGTTAACAGTGATTTTTAGGACCCACGACAAAGAACCTAGGATCACGAACCCGGGACTAGATAGCATTTATGCTAAAAACGGCCTTTTCTGGCGTTCATGCTTTCTAGTCCTAGGTTTTTTGCCTTAGGTTCAGGGCCATGGGTCCTAAAAATCACTATTAACATGATTGAGAGCTCGTACTGACACTTTTTGCAAATGTAATCTGTAAAAAAAGATATGATCTTTTTTCCTCGGTGGCGCTAGAGTTACTCCCTGGACCCCCTTAAGATGCACAAAAACAAATCACAGAAGCTATAAACCTAATTTTTGTCATGCTCATCAAAAAACTCTTGTAGAGTATATTAACTTTTTTGTAGTAAGTATTTGTTAGGGGCATTTTTAAATACAGTCTGTTCATCCTTACTTGTCCAATTTAGTAAACAATATTCTAACCTCAAAATTGACATTTGATGCCGAAACTAGATATTTTCTTGCAAGTTCGTGCACTTTGTTTATAAACATAGCAGCGTGTTATCCAAAATGGTGTCCCAGGTTACTTCATTTATGGGAATATGGCAGTTTTCGACTAAAAAGTCATACTTTGCGGGTAGAATCTTGTTTACTAAATTGGACAAGTAAGGATGAATAGACTATATGTACATTAATTTTTTCTATCGACTGAATTGAATTCGGCATACCTACAGTTTAATATTTTGGCAGCCATTGAGCGGGGGCCAGAATGGTCTAAAAGTAGATGAGCATGTTGCCAATTGTTTATGTGACCTTAATCCTTTTGGTCTTGTGTATGCGGGGAAGAGCTTATCATTATTTTTCACAAATGAGCATGCTTCTAATATTATAAAGTGAAGTTAGTGTGAGAATGTTCCGTGTGGCGCCGGATTAAGAATAGCGTCACTCCCTTTCCTTCCGTGGATGTCGTAGAAAGCGACTAAGGAAATCAATTACCAGGAGACGGGCAGCAGCGTCTTCCTGTGATTCCGACCGCATGCTGCGATCGCCAACCCGCCTGCCAAGCGTGGTGATTATGGCAAAACCTCTCATGGTTATGAAAACCACGAAGGAGGCCTATGGCCTGCAGTGGGCGTCAAATGGCTGATGATGATGATGATGATGAAGTGTAAGAATATTAATTTATTGAAATATGGTCTGCAGCTTGTCATTACGCCAATGTTAGCAATTATTCGGATCTTCTTTTGCATTAAGAATGATTGCTTAGCATCCGTGCTGTTGCCCCAGAGGAGGACACCATAAGACAGCCAAGACTGTGCATAAGCAAAGTGAGCACATAAGCCATTTGTTTGTAGTTCTCTTTAATTCCAATTGAGCCATTATAAAGCTTGATAGTTTACTAGCAACTTAATTTTTTTGATTTTGTGTGTTTGTATATTTTCTTTTGTTTGTATATTTTTCTCTTGTTTGTATATTTTCTCTAATTTGATTTCTCCGTCGATTTTTGACTTGGACTGACTTAGTGTCTACAGTATGTTTCATACTATGCTGTCCTAGTTTTTGGGAGGCCTGGCATCCTAAGATACAGATCTCTGATCTAGTTTAGGACCCAGTCTTTCCACAAATTGCTTCAGATTGTGCCATATTGTGCCACCTCTTTTTGTACCTTATTTGTGGATGGAGAAATAAAGTTTATTTGTATTGTATTGTATTGTATTGTATTGTATAATTAATATGACATTAATTTCCAGTGTAGGTTGTTATCTATTTCAATTCCTAGGGGGCAGTAGGAAGCTACAAGTTCTATCTGCGTTTTAATAAAAGCGTAATTTATGACAAGGGGCGTTCAAAAAAACTCACGCTCAGTACACCCATTTCTTCCAGAGGCTGTTGAATAAAATTATTTCAAATAAAATTGAAAATAGTAATAATCTGTTTTTCTTAAAGTGATAATAAAGTGTTTACAAAGTGTTACGTACGCCTCGAGTTTTCTTTCCAGCTTTTACTGCTTCCTATAAACAAAATACGTGCAAAAAGTGTAACAAAATCCCCACACATTACGAAACTGAGTGTTTAACTCCTTAACACGGTCCAGAGAGTAACACTAGCACCACTGAGGAAAATAAAACATATATTTTTTTACAGATCGAATTAGCAAAATGTATCAGTACAATCTCTCAATCATGTTAATAGTCATTTTTAGGACCCATGGCCCTGAACCTAAGGCTAAAAACCTAGGACTAGATACTTAGCACTAACGCCAGAAACGGCCGTTTTTGGCATAAATGCTATCTAGTCCCAGGTTCGTGAACCTACGTTTTTTGTCGTGGGTCCTAAAAATCACTGTTAACATGATTGAGAGATTGTACTGACACTTTTGGCAAATGTGATCTGTAAACAAAGATATGATTTGTTACACCCTGGAGCCCCGTAAGACGCACAAAAACCCCTCAAAGAAAAAAAATCTGCCTGAAAACTTCAGAATCGCAAAAAATATCAGCTTTTCCATAAATTGTAATGCCGTACGAGCGACCTGCAATAACGCGCAGCTGATAAATATATTTAGAAAGAAGAAAGAAAGAGAATATTTATTTAAATGGTCACAGAAACACAAAGTAAAGAAAAGGTACACAAACAAAAGACACGAACATGAGGTGAAATTCAACGGCCGTGTGACCCGACACAGCCCCACCCACATTTTTGTTTTTTAAAAGTTGCTTAAATGAATAAAATACAAAAGGTTAAGTTTATAGTTGTTTGATTATAGAATAGAACCCTCCATTTTCGAATTTAACGCAGCCTAATTTAAAAAAAATATTTAGGATATATGGCTTAAATTAAAAATGTAAATGTTAATGTATACCGTATTGCCCAATCCCTTTAATCGATTTTAGAAATTGCCTATGTATTCCAATAATATTGGTATCTTATATGCTACAATGAGTACAAAATAGACAAAATATTTACTTGTGTCAGCTTCAAGTATTCCTGAAATTCTTGAAACTGATGGAAAAGAAAGAATATTCATAAAAAAAGTTTAATTATTTAAAAGTGTTCGAAAATTTTATTTCATTGATCCTTATCCATGAATATATAAATAAATACTTATCCAGGAATAAACAGATACATATATCTGATTGACAGGGTTGTCACTCATACAATTTGTCTATGCAAATGTCGTGGTGCAATACGTTGTTGGACTTATTCATCAAGAATACCTGTTTATCCATGCACAGAACTTACCGATGGATAAACAGGTATTCCTGACAGACATTCCTATCAGATACCGTTGGCGCAAGCCAGTCTTAAACCTCTAGATGCTAGACCCATCAAAATAATTAGCAGGTTACCTTTCCAGCCAAAATTAATCTTGCAGCCTGTCAAAAAAATTAAATGTTTCCCAATGATTATAAGACAGCAATCTCAATCAATCTCTTATCTACAGGGTGATTTTGAAATCTTTAGCAATATTCGGAGGGAATGTTCTTTTCATATATTTTGAGGGAATATTATTTTCATTACGACAAACTGTACTATTAATGATTTATCGGTAATGGTATAACATAATGGTAAATATTCGTGATTTCCGACCTCTTATTCGAAACTGTAAATCCAAATTCAAAGTGGTAGGAAAACGATGACGTTGAAAAACGTTTTCCAATACGTAGAAGAGTCCGTCCTCCGATATGCGCAAACAATTAAAAGCACAATTGAGCCGACCATAAGAAAATCGAACCATAGGTTTATTTTTGATATTTATAATTTTTCACCCTGATATTGTTTATGTGAAGTAATTTTGGATAACAAAAAAATTTAGACGCGCCATTTTTTTTAACTGGCATCATGTTTTAGAATGGTTAGATTGTCCCCTTTTTTCGAATGAATTCGAAGTCACCCTGTAGTGATAAGAGATTGTTGTTAATTAATCCAGAGCGATAAAAAGTAATGAGACGAACTCACCAGCTCCGTATACGTTGGGAATGCATTTGGGCTGGGCGGGTGTGCCGCCGCGTTTTTCATACGGGCTTTCCAATTTATCTAAAACAATCAACAACATCACTAGAAATCTATTTTCATTTCCGTAGCATACGCCTAAAGTTGGAATGTAGCGTTTGTGGAGAGGATGAGGGAAGAAAGATTGACGAAACAAATATATCGAGCGAATGTGGGTGGAACGGCCGGCAAGGGACGTCCCAGGCGGACATACTTCGACCAAATAGGGGATGTATTAGCAAACGCCAAGATAAAAAGTACCCAAAACCGGCGTGCGTGCAATGAATGTTGAGGAAGCGAAAGTGATCTGTCTGAAATCTGTGAATGTTTTGCCACTTGTAAATATTTGCAAGGTGCAAGCAATTTAGATAGATAGATGGGTAAATCATTTATTTGCGCTTAGAGACACACACACATAAAGCAATAAGTACATATAGAAAGGTTGATGACATACAATACTCTTTCTATATTTAGGTGCCTATTGTTGGTAAACAAAGTTAAGAAATAAGTGAAATACTTTTTAATCTGTTTATTTCTTTCTTTCGATAGCAGCAATAGAGAAAAGAGTTTTATAGAACTTAATAATAAATTAGTGAGTTGATACCAAAGACCCAACATTTTTAACTTGATCAAGCTATTAAATAAGTTATCAGAATATGAACAGTAGTTTTAAATGTTAAGTTTTCTACATTGTGTCACTTTATTTTCCATAAATACATACGTAAACTCACGCCTGTATCCCAGGGGGGCAGGCAGAGACCAGGGACTGCCACATGCCACGATCCTGACAGATCACTTTCGCTTCATCAACATTCGCTAGTCGTTGCATGCACGCACGCCGGTTTCAGGTACTTTATTTATTTTACTTACGGCCATGTTATTTCTCTGTAAAATAAAAATAGTAGCTGCAACGCTTCTTTAAGAAAAATATAAATACGTAATTTATAAAGTGCGAAACATTTTATAATTACTCTTAATAATCCATCGATTTCCTAGAAAGATAAAAAACATAAGTCACAAAATGCGCTTTATTTTCTAATATTGCTCGGTATTAATATAACTTGTTAATATTGTTCGTTTGCTGATATCAATATTGCTGTACCTTGATACCTGTCAAATACACTGAGACAGTTTAACTGACACATCTTTCAACAGAAGAGAGCGATCCGATTTATTTAAAAGCTAGGTAGTAGGGACTCGTTAACTTTTTTTGTCATTTGAACTTAAATTGTCATTTCCACATTTTAGACTTGCAAAAGTTAATACATCCTTTATGGGGCACTGTATACAGTTCTACAATAAGATTCCTCAAGATATATTAGAGTTAAAACCGATGCGGTTTAAAATATATATGTTATAGCCTATAACTTATAGGCAATGTGTATAATGCAGGCATTCTATACATTTCCTAGGTATTGTATAGAATGCCGGGGTCGTCCAGGCAATGTGTGAAATGATATTGAATGTTCAAACTATTTTACACTTTACCTAAGAAATGTATGGAATACCTAGGCATTGTATAGAATGCCGGTTGACGCATAGGTAATGTATGTAACGTGTTTTTTTGCGTAGACAGCGTTTCTCACATAGCAGTTCCCTTCGGATAAACATCTACAACGTACAGTCAAGTGCACGTAGAGCTTTACATTTTGACATTTCCACCTCTCTTATCTTCTGCGATATTAGGACAAAATCGAATGGCAAGTGTAAAGGTCTAAGTGCACTTGACCGTACCAAAAAATTGCTGCAGAAAGTCGTCCTGTTCATTTCTTCTCACTTGATTATGGAAATTTGATCATGATACAAAAAAATCAAATTCATCAATAAACACTCGATTCTTTGTAGAAGCCGATTCTCTGTTAGTACGCAATTCTAAGAAAACCTTTCTTTCATTAGTAAGTACCGCTGATCAGTAGCCATTTTCCATTCAATAATCACACAAACAATGAATGATCACACTCTCAGTTTAGAACTAACAAAGTAGTGCTGCGTACTAACACAACGAACGAGTTGCAACTTCCCGTGGTCGTTCATTATACACATTGCCTGATGCGCTTCGGGCATTTTATACAATACCTAGGCAATGTATGAAATGAATTGCCTGAACGTTTTAGGCAATGTATACAATGCCTAGGCATTCTATACAATGCCGGATTATACACATTGCCTATAACATATATAAAGCATACTCTGTGCAAAGAAGCCTATGAAGGATTATTTGGAAGACAAGGATGTCTGGTATGTTAACAGGAACGATTGTATCTAGTGTAGTGTAACTTTAAGTTGAAAACTCTGTTAATTAAGCAAACCTGTTTTGAAAAGAATAAATGTGGAGTTTCTTCGTTAGCATAATCTATTAATTGTGAAACTAACAGCTTTGACGTTCATTAAGCAAACATTTTATTTTTATAGTGAATAATCAAATTTTTACTTTAACTTTTATCACACATTTCTACTATTGGAAATATATTTTGTCGCAATATTAAGGGCGTTAAATTAAAAAGGGTAAATAAAGCGCTCTTAATTTAAAGATCGAAGCGAGATGTTTGCAGAGGAGTCGACGCTTTCGACACGAAAGTGATCGGTCTCACATCCATGAGTCATGACTGGCAACACACATTAATAAGTTCCACACGATACAATCACTTGACCTGGTCGCAAACTAGGATACCCTGTGCTATGGTAACTAGGCAAGGACGTTACAAACATGAAGGTACACCCAGACTGAGGCCATTTGTACAAATGTACGGCGGCCCCCATGGGAATCGAGCCCACGACCTCTGCTTTGGTAGCTAAGCGCCTTAACGGCTAGACCAACGAGGCAGTCAAAGTTATACATCTTTGTCTTGAGACACGTCTTGTCTTGAGATGGGCATGTAATAGATGGGCAGTGTATAGGTAATTTAAAAAAAGAAAATGTATGGCACCTCCACCAATCCGGACTTGGCCCCCGTGGTGGAGTATGGCCTATACCTTCCTCAGGGAAGAGACCCGTGCCCCTCGGTGGGGACATAATGGGTTGATGATGATGATGATGGCAGTTTACATGGACCAATATAATTTCAGTAGAAGGAAGCGTCACTAGTCATAATTTCATCCAAGCAGCATACATAGTTCATACAGGCAGTATAGATAGTTCTCCTGCTGTCCACCCTGAAGAGCTTTTAATCCGTATTCCCGGAATCACTAAGGATGCCCATCCCCGAATTTCATATTCCCTATTTTCCAGGAGATGTTGTTACCATAAGCCACTGCCTTAGGAAAAGGCAGCAAAGACAAAACTGACCATACACATAGGTAAACTCACGCCTGTATCCCAGAGGCAGAGACCAGGGACTGCCACTTGCCTCTTTTAGTTACGAGTATAACTAAAGAAGGTCCCTTCGTCCCGGGCTAGGGACCCTAAGAACGATCATATACTCACGCCAGGGGATGCTGCTTCCCCAGGTGATTTCACCTTAACTGGCTGCAAATTTATAAGAAATTGATCAGGATTTTGGCCTTAATATATCTAAGGTTCATCATACATCCTAAGCCTATATACGTCCCACTGTAGGGCACAGGTCTTCTCTCAAAGAGAGAGAATGGGCTTAATCACCAGGCGTGCCCACCGCGGATTGGCAATGTCAAGCGCTGAGGCATGTGAATAGCTCAGACACTCTGGTTTCCTCACGATGTTTTCCTTCACCGTTAGCGAGTGGTATTGCTACTATAACCTCACAAATGTACATAACTTAGAAAACAAAGTCATAGGTACATGCCCGCACTGGGAATCGAACCTTGGTCTCTCGCTTCCGAGTCCAATGTTCTACCCACTAGGCTAGGTCCAACACTACGTTTACCGATCCGCGGTCTTCAATCAAGAATTCGTCTACCCCATCGGTTATCAGTTCTTCGGATGATATGGCCGGCCCAATGCCACTTCAGCATGCTAATTCGGTGGGCTATGTCGGTGACTTTGGTTCTCTGTCGGATCACCTCGTTTCGAATTCGATCTTTCATAAAAACCCCGAGCATAGCCCTTTCCATAGCACGCTGAGCGACAGATGGACAGATAACCTCACCCAAACGCTGGATGCAAGCCGCCTCCAACCGGTCTTTTTGGAAACACACGGAGGAGGCCTATGTCCAGCAGTGGACTTCTTGTGGCTGAATGATGATGATGAAAGGCCGTTATATTGTATTCAATATATTCTGTTCTGGCAAAACCCCTCACGGTTATGAAAACCACGAAGGAGGCCTATGTCCTGCAGTGGGCGTCAAATGGCTGATGATGATGATGATGATATTCTCTTACCTGTGTCACAGGTAAATATTTTGTATATTCTTTTAGGTAATACGTATCCCCATCTGGTGAAAGTTCTATAATCTGTGAAACAAAATTATGTTCGTTACTATTTTATGACTAAAAAGTTCTATAATCTGTGAAACAAAATTATTTGTTACTATTTTATGACTAAATCTAGGCCGTTGTCGGCCTAATCTACCGGAACCCTTTATCAAGGAACGACGTTATTTGTTTTCAAACAGTTTACGCTTACGTTTATTTTTAAGACACATTTAATAACCACTTTAATCACAA
This sequence comes from Yponomeuta malinellus, assembly GCA_947308005.1. Lineage (NCBI taxonomy): Eukaryota > Metazoa > Arthropoda > Insecta > Lepidoptera > Yponomeutidae > Yponomeuta > Yponomeuta malinellus. The sequence goes on along the minus strand of OX371020.1, from coordinate 4,104,673 downwards.
TCACATTTTCACAAGTTTGTATGGCATTTAGGGTCTCGTAGTCATTTATAAGATAGATAGTTAGAGAACACTTTATTGTACATAAGCAGCCTATATACGTCCCACTGTAGCGCACAGGCCTTCTCTCAAGGAGAGAGTATGCGCTTAATCACCACGCGAAGTTATAGTAGCAATACCACTCGCTAACTGTGAAGGAAAACATCGTGAGTAAACCTGAGTGTCTGAGCTATTCACATGCCTCAGCGCTTGAAATCGCCAATCCGCGATGGGCACGCGTGGTGATTAAGCCCATACTCTCTTTGAGAGAAGGCCTGTGCCCTACAGTGGGACGTATATAGGCTGCTTATACGTATATGTAACATTACCAGTATTATGTATTAATTACTGCGACAATTATTATTTATATTCTCTTTTTTTTGCACTAATCCGTACTGAGGACATTTTTTTAGAAACCTATTTAGAGGCTAAAAATTCTACTCATGCCGGGACTTGAGCTAATGGGCAAGTTGGGAGAGTGCTGGCACGGTTAGCCATGGCATGGGTGGAATTTTCAGCCCCTAAATAAGTTTTTTTTTTTTAATTATTGTATTTTTAATCAATCAACTAATTCCAATAATTACCTTTAAACCGGTTAGCCCTTGGATCATAAGTGTTAGGAAATAAATCAAATGCAAAGAAACCATGTCATATGGCAGTGGACATTGACAATGTGAAACAAAATTGTCTGACGGACCATGTCCAATACTTAGAGAAGCGAATAATTAAAAATAATTGCATTGATTAAAGATTGATTCAGGACTCCGTTGTGGACTGAAATTGACTAGAATTGAGAAAGGAATGTTGCGATGGTTTGGACATATGGAGAGGATGAAGGAAGAAAGATGAACGAAACAAATATATCGAGCGAATGTGGGTGGTACGGCTGGTAAGGGACGTCCCAGGCGGACATACTTCGACCAAATAGGGGATGTATTAGCAAAGGGCAAGATAAAAAGTACCCGAAACCGGCGTGCGTGAATGTTGAGGAAGCGAGAGGTCTCTGCTTACCCCTCGTGGATACAGGCGTGAGTTTATATATGTATGTATGTATTGATTTAGGTACTACAAGTGTGCCAACATTTCTAAGGACAGAGGAAAGATACAAGATAACGGTATTTTTATATTGTACCTTTCTCAGTACCCCTCAAATTGTGTTTTTTTTCTAATAAATACTTGTTATCTTATCTTATCTATCTTTATCGCAAAACTAAAAAACGAATGTACGAAAATTCATTAAAATTTGTTGGAGCCTTTTCTGAGTTTCCTATTACATATTTTTACAAGAATTTCTCATGTAAAGTAATAAAATTCTTACTATCAGAACACACACGTATATACATAAACTCACACCTGTATCCCAGAGGGTAGGCAGAGACCAGGGACTACCACTTACAACGATCCTGACAGATATCAGAACACGAAACGAAGAAAAATCATACTATAAAATACATTCGTGTAAACATAGTCCATATTGCGCGCAATAGAAGTCACGACGAATCTGAGCCAAGTGACATTATACGAGCCACATTTCTGCTATAAGTATGTATTTATCATGTCTTGTTGCATCCGGACACCACAACATGCAAAGCCTCCACAATTTGGTTTCGTTTTGGCATGTTTTGGTGACTACCCCATTTATGTGCATGTCTTGTAAAGACGTGACCCTGGCAGAAATAGTCGACATCGGCTGGTTGCCATTACACCAAAACTTTAATTGAATTGAATGATCAGTGTAAATATTATGTATATCAAGTAAATACCTCTGTATTAGCATGTCCGACTTTTACAGATTACGAATACATGAATCCATTCAATATTACTGATATTAAACCAATTTGAATATATCGGTCTTTACCTCTTCCCTCGATATCGTAATAAACGTCTAACGATTCTAGTTCATTTACGATAGATATAAGTACTTTTTTTATTGTATGCAAGAAAGTAAATAAATACATTATATACTAAGGCTGACTTGCACCAATCTCTTAGGCATGGCTTGAATAGCATTTAACTAAAACTAAAATTCCACATACAAAATTCGATTTCAATGGCGACGTCTGGGTGGTGCGGGTAGGGCCGCTAAGTTAACATACTTAAAATATTAAGAGCTGTAAAAGACTGATTGTAAACAATAAATTATAGGAGCGTAACGCCAATAAACTGCACCGCAGTTTGGCGAACTTGTAAAAAAAATGTAGTGGTCTTTACTAATTAAATAAATAAAAAAAAATCTTCCTAAGAGTTTGATTACATTTAGGTAACTGTTAACTGATGCATAGTATAAGTAGTTAGGTGACCCATTTATGTGTGAGGCAGTTAAAGGAAACAATTAGCCGATTCGCGCCATAAAATTGATATTTATCTCCGCATGCTTACGGTGGCGTGGAGCTACGAAAGTTAGCGGGATTTTGCAGCAAACATTTTAGTACTTAAAGTTTTTTTGTGCAAAGATAACATAAACTCACGCTTGTATCCCGGAGAGGCAGACAGAGACCAAGGTGTGCCACTTTGTTTTTTATAGACAAGGTGGTAAATTGAGATGGAGCCTCCAGGGTAACTAGCCAAATCTTTGGAGCTTCCAAAACTTCTTAGGAAACCGGCAGGTGTGCCGACCGCAGTTTGGCAATTTCAAGCGCTGAGGTATGTGAGCACCTCAGATAGTTTATTACTATAATACTCAGGCTCAGACGAACGGTATTGCTATTACAACTTCACAAATGTACGTAACTTAAAAACCAAAGCCACTGGTACACGCCGGGATTCCAACTATAGGGAAGAGCGGGTGATCGTGCTCTTCCACTATGGTGGGAAATATTCCCGCCAGGCAGATCGTATGCCTGGGGACGGCCGGTCCGACGGATGTTCGTCGGACGTTATATTTTATTATTTACGGTATGTCATGTGAAACATCTTGCTTGCGCGATGCAGAAATGTTGGAGTTTATAGTGCGCGCGCAGAGTTAACATGTGCTCGCCACATCACCCACGACCTCCCAAATGTGAGGCGTTCTACTGCTCCACTACCATCGCTAGTTTATAACATCCAGTTTAGTGGGCCCCTCAGTAGCTCTGAGGTCCCCAACTGTAAGTTCACGCTCTAGCTGGTTTACTTACGAACAAGTTATCGTTTATGTCTGTGGCCATTATTTTTATGATCCCGCGGCTGTGCGGTATTCTTTTACAGGGAGGGCATAAAGTGGTGTAAAAGTTCGAAAACAAAAGTTTGACATAAAAGTCGATCGCTAGCGTAGAAATCAAATACATTTATTTGTCCAAACATACGTATGCTTACATTATAATATAGTGTAGCGAGATCTTAATTTTGACTGTCAGTTAAAGAAAGGGGCTGGACAATTATTTGGCTCTCGCTCATATCATATCTGACGTTTTTTTGTGTAAGCAAGAGGCAAATATTTGCCCAGTTACTTCTTTTAATTAACAGGGCTACGTATAGCCCATAAAATAACAACAAATATACGTTATTGAGTGCGGCTATCTTGACGTTTTACCGGGCTTAGCTTGATAGATACAAGCTACGATCTTTTGCTACGATGCAGAATCATGTAGGCTCGGATACGACGTAGCATAATGTACGTTTTTCTACGACGTAGTGTGATAAAAAATTTGCTGCTACGACATAGAATTGTCTGCACGTTTCTTGAAATTAGCATGATGCACGCTTTGATACGAGTTAGAATAATACGAGTTGCTACGACGTGACATGCCACGTGATATTCGCTTATAGAATGGTCTAAATTTGCTACAATTATTTATTTATTTTTTATTTTTTATTTTATTTTTACATTTGGAGATCTTACAGCTTACAGTAGTAAAATACAGTAAGTAAATTAATGACACAAAAAAGCCATGGGTTAGTCTCGCAGTTAGCACTAAATTTAAAAGAGGGTTCTAATTTTGGTTAGGTTAATTGTTGCATTGTAACAATGTAACATTATACATGGTACGCAAACGAATGCCCTGAACTTTACTACGACATAGAATGATATACGGTTTGTTACGTCGTAATATGATACATGCTACGATATAGAATGTCTTGCACTTTACTACGATGACATAGTGTGATATACGCGTTGCTACAATGTGACATGATACATGCTACGAGATATTAAAGCCGTGCAATTTACTACGACGACGTATTGTGATATACGCGTTGCTACAATGTAGCATGATACATGCCACGAGAATGCCGTGCCTTACGCTACAACGTAGCATGACATGCTTTGCAACGACGTAGACACAGGCTTTGCTACTATGTAACATGATTCGTGCTAAGAGATAGAATGCCCTGTACTTTTCTACAATGTAGCATGTATAGTTTGCGCACCCTGATGGGTAGAGCATGATGCCATGTGCCATAATTTTAAGTTACCACCTACATAATTTGTAATTACCATGCTATAGCAAATAAAAATACTCTTACTCTTACGCTTTGCTACGAGGTAACATGATTCATGCTACGACATACAAAGCATTTGCTACAACGTAGCATGATACACGATTTCTGCCTCGTTGGTTAATACGATTGACTATCAAAAAAGAGGTCCAGGGATTGATTCCTACTAGAAGCCACCGTACTTGATTTGCACAAATTAATAAAATAAGAGCCGGTGCCCAAAATATATGTGCTGGTCTTGTAACTGGGCACCGACTACAAATTATATTTCTACAATACCTACATGTATAAATACTTCTAATTATTTAAATTATTTCTAACTTTTTAGTGCTGTAGTGTTTCGAAGTCGGCTTTCTTTTTTTTTTTTTTTTTCAATTTTTAGTGGGGGAGCGGAGGAAAAATAAATAAGTCCCTTATAACCATAATTTACCCTACTTAATTCGTTGCTTTAAAATTTGATGTTCTAAATTTCCATCTCCGAAAGTCTTCACCAGAACATCACCAAATTAACTTGGGACTACTTTTACACTATTTTATTAAACATATGGATATTACTAAAGGATGGGGCCCATTAGGGCTTATTTACTGCTGCCCATTGAAAAGTTCCGTTCTCCATCTCTGAAAGTCTCCATCAAATCTTCACCAAATAAAAAATGGGACCAATGGGACGTTATACTCGTACCTGTTCGAACAAAAAAGGAATTGTCGAAATCGGTTAAGATTTGACGGAGTTATGGAGGAACATAGCCAAAAAATATATATATACGCGTCGAATTGATAACCTCCTCCTTTTTTGAAGTCGGTTAAAAATATGAAAATACACTCAGACATAGGCCATTTTTTTATTGATCACAAATTTTGTGATGATGTCCTTGCCGGGTTACTATGGCATAGTTCGAGACTAAGACAAGTATGTTTCGAAGTTTTTTTCCATGAGTTGGAAAAACTGTCAACAAACAACCGAGTCATCTTACAATGGATAAAGGGTCATAGCGGCTCCTTGGGCAATGATGCTGCGGACGAACTCGCTAGAAGAGGCTCGGAAACTACAGTGGAAGGACCCGAACCCCTGCTCCCACTACCATACAACCAGTTTAGGAAATGGTTGAGGTCGCGAACAGAATGCCAGCATGCTGAACTTTGGAGAACAGAAACCAAATGCAGACAAGTCAGGGAGGCTGTACAAACAATCTCGAAACGTCTTTCATAGAGTGCGATTCGTCAAAACACCCTCTTTGTCAAAGGTGCCTTTGCACGGTGATTCCTCCAAAGGCCACAAAGTATTCGGGGATAGGAGCCCTTGACTTTATTTATTTTTTTCTTATTTATAATAGCATAATTATGTTCTTAATATTTCTTAATATTTGGACAACGAAAACGAATCGATTGATGTAATAATAGATCAAACGATCACGAAGGTTAAGCAACACAGGGCGCGTTCAGTGCATGGATGGGTCGCCGTCTATGCCTAACGCTAGTGGCATTTTTCCGAGCGGTTCCGTGCTTCGCAAGGCACGTTAAGCTGTTGGTGCCGGCTGCCGTCGATAGATGGCAGTCGTTAAGCCAAGTCAGAGGCCTTAGGGCGGCTTGACAACTTCTGACAGTAGACGAGCCACTAGTCTACAAGCCTCCACCAATCCGGACTTGGCCCCCGTGGTGGAGTATGGCCTATACCTTCCTCAGGGAAGAGACCCGTGCCCCTCGGTGGGGACATAATGGGTTGATGATGAATGAATAATAGATAGATAGAATATTCTTTATTGTACGTACACCAGGAATTACATAACCATCATAACCAGTCTAAGTACCGGTTGGGCCCTTAGAGTGCCACAAAGAACTGTTAATAAAAACATTACACCTCTCGTCTTTGGCAAATCACCTTAGCCCAAAAGCACCCTTGACGAAAACGTTTTGCCGAACCGCAACTTTAGCAAACCACATGTTGGACGAAGCCTTTGACAAAAAACGTATTTCGACGAATCGCACCCTTGGCCATCGGCGGAAAACCCCTTTCGCGCAGCCTGCTGCGTCTGAGAAGAGATAATCTCTAGGTACAAAGCTGTGGCAATCCTAACAGGCCACTGCTCACTGAATAGACATTTCCACAACATGGGACTAACCGTCAGCCCGCTTTGCCGGGGATGCCTCAAAGAAGAGGAAACAACCGCCCACGTGACCATTCACTGTGAAGGCGTTGAAAGCACGTTGGGAAGCTGGGATCCCTCCAGGAGGCCTGCAGTGACATCAAGGCACTGCTGGCTTTCTGGAAAGAGATAGGCTGGTTGGAGTGAACTCACAGCTTTGCTACGTACAATGGCCTCACCATGAGGCTGAGTGCGGAAATCTCAGGTCTAACTAACAAAGTGTAACGATTTCCTTTCATTTCAAAATCTAACCAGACGATTATGTCGGTCAGCTGTCACAAAAGGTATCGTTTCACTTTTCCCCTGTTATCATAAAAAATTTAATTACAATGAAATCTTACCCTCTTCAGTGACCTAACGTCAGCCATCTGTCCTACAGTGTCGGCGAAATTATACAATCCCGACGAATGCTTGACGCTCCGTTAGTAATTCGGTCAGTGGGCTAGAACAATTCATAGACCATAGAGGCCATCTAATCAACATTCGACCACATTTGTTCAAGATAACTATCTAGGGAATCGATAGGAAGTTAACATAAAGAAATAAATCTGATAATAATCACGTTTCATTAAACTAGAGCGTCACAATAGGTACTGAGCTAAAGCATTGGCTAAATTCTAGTCAAATTCAAAAGAATGATATTTCTCGACTTTTATATTTGAGACGGGTATTATCTAAAACAACTTGGGGACAACTCCATTTGTCTGACTTACCTTGTTATGTTCAAATGTAAATAATAACTCGATCAACTAAGCAAATTTATCAAGGGCAGTTTGTATAGGACCAGCGGATCCCAAAGTTTGAGGTGCCGTTTGTCTTACCAACTCCATATTCAATCTTCGATGGAACTCGCTGTCTGGGGCTTTGGAAAGTTTTTAATTTGTTAAACCTGTTAATCGCTTTTGTCGAGTTTAGGAAGATGTTTACCGGTGTAGCAGGTAGAGTCCTTGCCTCGCATTGAAGAGATCGTGGGTTTGAACTCCGGCATGTACCAATGACTTTGTTTTTCAGTTAGGTACACTCGTGAATTTGAAGGAAAACATCATGAGGAAACCTAAGTGCCTGAGGTGTTCACATAACTCAGCGCTTGAAAGTGAGCACGCGACGGTTTCGAGTCGTTCATCAGTATTTTAACACTATGATTGCATTTATAAAAATAAATGCAATGGCGTTGCACATCTGTTAGTATAAATAGTCTTTATTGCACTTTTAATTTAGTTATGAATTTATTAATTGATCTCGAGAGCAGTTAGATAAAAAAATGTTTTTTTTAATAGCGATCGGCACTTATTTCAGTTCGTGTGTGCACTTTTAACATAATATTCTAAAAGCGCCTAATAAATAGTTTTTACTGCACTTTCAATTTTATAAAGTGTTTCATCAGTGACCTTTATTAATTGCTCTCTAGTATAGTAAAGCAAACGTTATTGGTTTTTTTACAACGCAATCCGCACTTGTTACAGTTCGTACAGTCTTAACATCCTACTTCCTATTAATATTATAAACTAGCTGTCCCGGCGAACTTTGCACCGGCACAGAATCCATTTATACGATTCACGCACAACGCCATCTATTTTTAAAACACAAAGCTCGCTCGCACGACGCCATCTATTTTAAACTTAAAATTAATATTATCCCACGGGAACGCATTACGGGGATATCAAGTATGCTATGTCTCAATTCAGGTCTTGATCTATCTGTACGCCAACTTCATGTAAATCCGTCCAGCCATTATTGCGTGATTGAGCAACAAACATCCAAACATCCAAATCTCCAAACTTCCACATTTATAATATTAGTAGTAACATGTCAAAGTTTGGGAAGATGTTTGGATGTCTGTTACTCAATCACGCAATAACGGCTGAACGGATTTCAATGGAATTTGGTATGGAGATAGTTTGAGTCCCGGTTAAGGACAGAATACTTTTATCCCGGATGTTACTCATTCTATGCGGACGAAGTCGCGGGCAAAAGCTATTATACTTATAAACACTTTTTTTCAATGTAATGCAACGCTAACAGGCGGTAACTACTATGTAACACATTTGTCATAATTTTTTGGCCACCAAGCTGTAACCATAGTACACTCGACAGCAGATCATTATACTCGGTAACATTACAGGCAACTTGACAACTAAAATGTTAAGGTTAAGTGCGATTAAATGTACCAAATTTATTTAGGAACTTTAGTGTTATTGACCTCGTTGCCTAACCTGACAATTTGGGTTCATAGGTCAACGAACATTCCAGAAAAAATTTTTAAAGAGAACTTGTTGGCGGGAAGTATTTTGGATCTTCCCACCTTTGAACTTGTTAATAACGCTCAAAGTTCCCGTCCTGGTTAAATAATAAAGCACTTAGCAAAGTGTTAGTGTCGTCGACCCCGTCGCCTCACCTGACAATTTGGGTTCAAAGGTCAATGAACAGTCCAGAAAAGAAATTGAAAACGAACCTGTAGGCGGGAAGTATTTTGGATCTTACCACCTTTGAACTTATTTATAACGCTCAAAGTTCCCGTTCTGATTTAATAATAAAGCAATTAGCAAAGTGTTAAGAGAACAGGTGTTCTCTTCAGACATCTAGTTGTCATTGCCGTTTCAGTCCCAGAAAAGTTACATATAACACAATCTTAAGTATATTATGTAAACTTACGACCACAGCTTACGACTGTATCCCGGAAGGGTAGGCAGAGACCAGGGTTTGCCACTTGCCAGGACCTGAAAAGACTCTTTCGCTTCATCAACGTTAATTAGTCGTTGCATTCACATTAATTACCCGGTTTCAGGTACTTTTTATCACTTTTCTAAGTCCTTTCTTTTCCTTTTCTAATGAAAACGGTCCGGTTTTTATTTTAACGGGTTTAACTTCACGTCATTTTTTCATAGAAATCAGTCATTCCCATTTTTTTTTTTAATTCTTCTCTTAATGTCTTGCTAAGCAAGGACAGAATATCTTGTCATAAAATCGCCTAGAACCATTTCCAATGGAAATGTTTTTAAACGTTTGCATAGTTTGCAGAAATTAAATGTTTGCGACCAGTACAACTATTTTTAAGAAAACGCGAATAAAAGAGTCTTATGTTGTGAATAAATGGGTTTTATATTGTTGTTGGGTACCATGTTATGAACTATTATATTTCATGACATAAAACCCATTTATTCGCATTAGTGAATAATCCTTTACAACTCTTGCTAGCAAGCTCACTCACTCATGCAGTCGCCTGTATCAAACATGACGAGATAATTATTTTAAGTTTAAATAGAGAAGCTTAAGTTTAGTAGAGCAGTTTAAGTTTAATTGGAATAAGTTATTTTGGAACTTGTTAACGCAATAGGTATACCCTGTAATGTTAGATTTAAGTTTTTGGCAATAAATATAAAATTATCATTGTACACGTTCGTCCCCTAGTTTATAATGTTCATGCCACGTCAAGGGTTGACTGGAAAATATTTCTGCTGAAATAAAGTCACTATGTACACTTTTTTTTGTATTTTTTATTTTACATATGGCTTTTATGTGTGCAATAAAGTATATAGTATAAGAAGAAGGTCTAGAAGGTAGAAAATTGGATTTGGAAGCGAGAGACCCAGGTTCGATCCCCAGTGCGGGCATGTACCTATAACTTGGTTTTCTAAGTTATGTACATTTGTGAAGTTATAGTAGCAATACCACGGGCTAGCCGTGAAGGAAAACATCGTGAGGGAACCTGAGTGTCTGAGCTATTAACATAGAAGACCTGTGCCTTACAGTGGGACATATAGAAGCTGCTTATGTTATGTAAGGCGGTGTTATAGCAGGTTTATGGCAGGAATTCTTATTATAAACTGGCTTTAACTCCGTCTTAAGATTTTTTAGTGGAATCGACTTTTTATAAATAAGGTTGTTAGTCTTTTATTACAATAGAAGTCAAAGCAGTATTGTTGCATCTTTACTGTAATAATTACTTTCTATAGGGAAGTTGCTGTTTTCACGCATGTTATTTCTAAAGCCTTTTGAAATGCTAATCTGAACCGAAAGAGCGTTTCAGACGCGTCGTTTCCACAAAATGCATATTTTTATCGCTGTCAACACCGGTCAAGTACGAGTCACTTTTGGGTGGAGAGGGTTCCGTACCAATAACCGGTTCTTTAAGGAATTTAGGGTGTGTGACGTTACATATTTTGCAATTTTACATCTAGGAATTATTCGGAAAGGAAAGGGCTATGCTCAGAGTTTCTCTATGAGATTGAATCAGAAATAATGAAAGTCGTCGACATAGCCCAGCGGATTAGTAAGCTGAAGTAGCAGTGGGCGGGGTACATAGCACGCAGAACTGATGGCCGATAGGGCCAAAAAGTTCTCAAATGGATACCACATATCGGCAAGCGCAGCGTAGGACAACCAGCTACAAGATGGACAGAAGACCTCATCCAAGTGACAGGAAGACGCTGGATGCAAGCCGCTTCCAATCGGTCTCTTTGGAAATCCATGGAGGAGGCCTATGTCCAGCGGTTGACTTCTTGTGGCTGAATAATGATGATGATGAAATATTTTCTTAATATTGTCGATACCATATTTGATTCATCATGTTTTATACATTAAAAAAAATAACAAAAACAAATTATTAATTCACACAAAGAGGATACAGCGCCCTGCGTATTCAATATAATAACGCATTCAGGATGCTGATGGGGCTGCCCCGATTTTGCTGTACGTCGGGGATGTTCGCCGAGGCGCGTGTGGCTTGCTTCTACACAATCATGCGCAAACGGTGTACAGCCCTGGTGCAGAGTTCATGCACAGGGCATCCTAAATGTGTTTGCGAGCAGGTTATGAACGTTTATGAATCGATTTGCAGTATATGAACCACTCAATGGTGCATATACTTCACAATGTAAATATGTGAGGTCTGCCTTCCTGTCTGTCTGTGTTATCCGGTTCAAATGCTGCTAGGATACGATCTTTTGGAATGGAGCGGTATATGACGTCAACTGACGACTGTCAGTATCGTTAGCAACGCTGTCGGGAAAGCGCGTGACACTTGAATGACGTGTAGTCGAACTGTGTAGAATAATCTAGATGTTAGGTGCAGATAGATTACGTGATATGTACTTATGTATTTAGAGACAAGAAAACGTTCCAGAACAATCTACGTGCTAGAAAGAGCTGTCTGCTAGACATACATAGAAAGACATTCTGGAATGTTCGATAGTCTTCTAAAACCTATTTCTAGTATCTTCGATGTGATTCTGGTTGCTTTAAGAAAATATTCTAGAATCTTCTATTGTTTTCTAGTACCTTCGACGTCTTTCTAGGTACTTCCCGAAGTTTCTAGACTGGTAAGAGCTTTTAGTCGCCTTGACACATGCAAAAAAATTAATCAACTGATTAATATTATTCATCTGACTGTTTTTCTGACCCTACAAGTCATCACTAACGCGTAACGCAACTCCAAAAGGTCGTACCATCACAGCATTTGAACCGGATAATATTACTAACAATAGTTTTAAGAATATTTATTTCATTTACTAACATTCCTGCATTGTCGGTTTTATCATTTGTATGATCCTTGTTGGTCGAAAAAAATGATATAATAATAATAATAATGAAAATAATTATATTTTTGTTATTAAAAATTCCGAAATTATTTTTATTTCCATTTAAATTATTTTTTAATATTATCGACATCATAATTGATACATTTGAAAAAATTAACTAAAAAATAAATTATAATAATTATGTTTTTGAACGTGACGTCACGAAACTTAGGACCCTTCCCACCCCTCACAACGTCACACTTTGTCGAGCCTAATTAACGTGTGACGAACTTTACGGATGGTCCCTAAACTAAAGTCCCCTCCTAAATTCTATATTTCATTTGCAAAATTGTAGGCTCAAGAGTTTCCGAAATAAAAAATCGTGCAAGAATCAAACTCATAGCATAAACAGGAAAAATAATGTTTTCACACCTCCTGCTCGACAATGCCTTATTACGTACCGTCAAATATCATCGTAAAGCATGGCCTTGTCTCTCGAGGGCAATAATAATGAAGAATTTCCCTAGGGAATAAAGTGATTTGAATTTAGAATGTCAAAATTCGCATGAAAACTATGGAGAAGCCCCGCATTGCAATTCGAAATTCGAATTGTTGTTCGAAACTCACCTCTTTTTTTTCTTTTTTTTCTGAAATACTGTGTCCTGTGACCGCGCGAAACACCAACAAAAAAAAGAAAAAAAGGCGCGAATTGCAAATACGAATTTAAAAGTTATATTCAATTTAAGTTGCTAAGCCGTAAAAGAGTGTGGACTTTATATTTAATTTCAGGTTTTAATACATATTTTCAACTTATGCAGCCCTGTCTTTTTATTGTCTCCCAGATGGTGTGAAAAGTAGAGTATTCACCTCTGGAATAAAACATGTCTTAGTCTCGGGCGGTATAAACCCCTCGCTTCACTCAGGACTCTACATAACTCCCTCGCTTCGCTCAGGAGTTAAAATTTAACTCCCTCGCTGCGCTCGCGAGTTAACTCGGAGTCCTTCGCTCCGCTCAGGGTTCAATATGCCGCCCATGACATAATACATGGTTTTATTCCCTTAGTACATAATCTACTATTTTATTTTAAATAAAACCTTCGTTTGGCTCTCCTGTAAAGTTGGCTAACTGTCGCTTGGTCAACTTTGCCATTCCACCGTTGATGTGTATGTAACAAATTTCTCTGTTTCTGTCCAATAGAAAAATACCTTATTACAGATATACAGACATATTAGTCATCGAATGTCACTAAAAAACCTCAACGAGGGTTTTTTATAAAACCTGGGTTGTGTCCCACTGCTGAGAAAAGGCCTCCTCTTTAAAACCCCACGCCTGCGTCTTCATAGCCACCTTCTGCCAACCCGGCACATAGGTCTTGAGGTCGCCTCGCCACCTCCGCTTGAACGTTTGCGATATTCGTCGCGTGGGATTCAGTCAATTGAAGGCAGGAGTTTTGGAAGTTTAATAACAGACTGAAAATGAATTTATCTTGTATATCGACCCTTTGAGGATGAAATGTCGTAAAAGCCATTTTTGATGAAAATAGACTTTGAATACAGTCTTACTAAATTTTTCAATCTGTGTATTTCGTTTCCTCAAATTCGCAAACAAAATGGCTTTTACATAACATAAGCAGCCTATATACGTCCCACTGTAGGGCACAGGTCTTCTCTCAGAGAGAGAGTATGGGCTTAATCGCCACGCGTGCCTACCGCGGATTGGCGATTTTAAGCACTGAGATATGTGAATAGCTCAGATACTCAGGTTTCCTCACGATGTTTTCCTTCACCGTTAGCGAGTGGTATTGCTACTATAACTTCACAAATGTACATAACTTAGAAAACCAAGTCATAGGTACATGCCCGCACTGGGGATCGAACCTGGGTCTCTCGCTTCCGAGTCCGATGTTCTACCCACTAGGCTACCACCGCGCCACCATGGCTTTTACTACCTTGATTTTTTAACAGGCTTCACAGTTTTTTTTATTAAAGACATTGATGCTATTAATTTTTTGTAGTATGTAGTACATTATAGTACAATATTCTAATTGTCTTATGGCTTTTACTGCAATTATTTTATTGGTTGCAATCCAACTTATTAGTACCATTAGTACATTTTTTGCTGTAAAAGCCATTTGATGCACGTGGTTTTGTTGTAGTACTTACTTCTAAGCTACCAAAGAAATTGAATTTGAAGTTGAATATCAATAAAACTCGTAACATTTTTAGTATATCTGTAATGATTGCATTAATACGGCACTTAAGAGAAAAAAGATATAAAGCACTTTTTATAATTATTTTTATGTTTTCGCTGTCCTATAAAAGTCATAAAATGGCCTTTACTACATTTCTTCCCCGAAGGGTCGATATCGCTCTCTCAAGACAAAAGCATAAACTCTAACTGTACCCTACACGGAACCCTAAAAAAACCTTGACGATGTAAATAACAGGCGTAAAAATTTATCACCTGTATTTCCCCTGTAAATTATTCTCGCAAAATAAAAGCACCAATTCTGACTTTACCAAAAGGATGTAACATCCACCCAATACAATCTTCCAGAACATAATTTTCAATGGTATGTAATATTTGCTAGCGACATCCTATTAATGAGATTATGGCAGTTAACGGTAGCAGTTAAATACACCATGAATTTCGGGTGGTTTGAAAGCCGTCGCAAAATGAAGAAGAAGAAGAAAGACATTTGTTATACCAACAAGATACATCACAGAAACAAAATAAGCAGATAAGTAACATAATATGCACAACAACAGAAAGAAAATTAAATACACAACAGACAAAACGAATAAATAAAGCAGGCCCATAGATGTAGCCTGTGGTGTATCTAAGTTGCCACAAAAGGCAGCTGACTCAGCATTACGGTAACCCATAATTGTACTACGGAGCGCGTGCCGTGGTGCAGTTAAAAGAATTAAATGCCATAACATCCATACAATAAAGAAAAAAAATATCATCGTAAAATACTTACATGTATTATTACTTTTAAATTAATGAACGTGCCTTAAGAATAGCTGTCGAGTACGTTAGTTTGTTTTTTCTTAAAATGCACTTTCCAAATATATCTCTATGAGAACCATTAGTAGCCAGCCAGAACGGTGCGTGCGTGCCGCAGGCCCGCGGGTTTTTTCTTCTGATAGATTTTTTCTTAACTCGAAACAAGATGTCACAATTATTTTTTATCTATACTCAAAAGCAATAAATTAAATAGATGGCAGTTTAATTACAAATTAAATATGTTCCCGTGTCCTGCCCGTCGGTCGCACGTGGTTGGGCTTTTTTGCGCTAGTATTGTAATCTTTAACGTTGAAAGTATTTAAGGTTTATTTTAGTTTGTAACGTTGTGTCCGCATATCTCCGGCCCGTTGTAATGCGGGTAGTTCTCAAATAGTGTCTAGTACGGATCTGATTTCTGTAAAGGAGCCCCTCGAAATTCACCAGGAACGTCAAAAAAAAACATATTTTTTTAAAAATCATCAGTTTTTTCAATCGTACTTTTAAACGTACTTTTTATTTTTGTGCGTGTGTGTGTATGTGTGTGTGAGTGTGTGTGTGTGGGTGTGTGTGTGTGTGTGTGTCTATTATTTATTATACTTCAATATAAAGTCACCTGCCTCACTTTCTACAAGTTTAAGATGAGTACACACTTCACACTGCACCATGAAGTCATCATTTATGTGGCAACTTGAAGGCGACGGCGGGAGCAATACATGACATATTTCTTACTGAAGTGACACTTGACATTTTTTTGACTCAAAAATAACATGTCAATTACCTGTAATGCCCGGAACTTTACAGGTAATTGACGTGTCCTTTTTTAGGCGTGTTACAAAAGTGTCAAGAGTCACTTCAGGACGAAATATGTGGTGTATCGGTCAGACGGGTCCTGAGTCTTTTCAAATGTTAGCACCGTCCAAGTATGTATGCGTGATAAACAATAATGAAAAAAAAAAAATTACTGAGTGTAATTAGGAGTAACTAATATAATCTATTTCTCTGAAAGCTATTTCCTGCACTAGGAAATCCTGCGATGTAGGATTTGCTAGTGCAGGGCTCAATGTTAATTGTATCTTATTTTCCGTATTCTGCGAATATGTTGAATTGGTATTGGGTACTATTACAAAGAGAATACCACACGCTAATTATGAAAGAACATATTGTGAGGAAACCCACGGCTTGGTTAGCTCCGCACGTATTGACTTGTGTCTACGCGCAACGCGTGACAGCACTATGATATGACATCACTAGCGCAAGGCGCCATCTTGTTCTACACCCTTTTTTTCTTGTAACAATTTACACAGGCTGCCACGAGGCACAAAACTATTATCTATTTCTTATTTTTACCTATCTACCTATCGTAAAACGTGTGGATTAAATCTCAATCCCCGACAACTTGTCTTTCATGTGGGCTAGGCCGACTAAGCTGCCAGGATGGTATAGGTGCTGGTAAATCCCCATCCAAAAAACCATGTCAGGTACTGCAGCGTCCAAGTGGGTGAAGACCCAGCTAAAGTGAGTAAAGGTGCCTCTGGACGCTGTATAATCATCTCATTAGGTACGTAGAGGCCATATTTTATAAAGAGAATACACTGTCCGTGGTACCACGCGTGAACGTCTGAGTTATTTGTTCACTTGAAAGTGTGCCAACTGTGTCGAAATTGGGAGCTGCAGACATGTCGCAATAACTTTCTTTATGAAAACCTTTTATTTCCATACAGTCTTGTTTGTCACCACGGTTTTGCTTTAAAAGTTTGTCTATTCCCTAGACATCTATGTTGCTATATTTTTAATACCACTCTCTGACTGTGAAGAAAAATATCGTCAATAGACCTGAGCGCAAGAGGTGTTCACATACCTCAGCGCTTGAAATTGCTAATCCGCGTGGTGATTAAGCCCATAGAAGGCCTGTGCCCTACAGTGGGATAATCATATCGTAATCTCGCTAACCATCAGTGAACTTGTATTTAAAAAAAAAAGGTTAAATACTTTTGGGTGTAGAGCAAAAGTTTGGGAACTTAAGAACCGCGGGTTGCTCGAAATTAATGTTTGATTTTGCTGACGCTACCTACCCCAAAGATAGCTCTGAATTGATAACTACTATTTTCAATTGGTTACAAGTTTAATACAATACTACAAAAAATAGTTTTATAAATATAACGGATTGTAGCTTTATATATATATATATATATATATATATATATATATATATATATATATATATATATATATATATATATATAATAGTTAAGTACTTAAAAGGCTCTTATGTTAAGATCCTCTTTAATTTTATAAAAAAACTTGTGTCATTGTTCCTAAATATTAGGCCTTTCTTAATTCGTTTTTCTATATTTTAAGTATTTGTACGTACAATTTGGGTGTCAATCGAGCACTGTTGTTTACACATTTGTTTTCTGAAGATAGATACCTGATTTACATACTTGATTAACAAAATAAATAAATAGCAAGTTTTATGTATTTGAACGCCATTCTGACATCAGTATGTTGTGTTCAAAAGTTGTGTAGATGTGTCCAGAGCACACAGCCACACCTATTAATGCTGGCAGCGTTCGCTATTCCTTTTGAGACACGTCGGCTAAAACCCAAACCACCAGTCTTATCGCGCAAAAACAGAGTCCAATACGGCCCCAGAGGGGCTAATAAAAAATATCGTTCATTTGGGTAGGACAATCCCCCGTACATTTTGTCACAAGGAGATAACCTTGTAACACTTGATCAGTCCATTACGCCTGGATTACACGTAAGCTAAAGTCCCTCCAAAATGTGCACTTGCTGCAAACTTGGTGATTGGTGTGATGGTGTGACATTGTTTTTATACCGTAGGTAGTATAGAATAAATCAGAAAAAAAACTTTTCTAAATGAAACATGGAAAATCGTAAGATACAATTACGTGACTCATTATAATGTACACATTGTTTGGTAGTAGGATTTCAGCTACAACCATTTAGGTATAGAAAAAATTGATAAATCGTCACAATTTAGGTATTTTTTTATTCGATTCATCATCATCATCATCATTCAGCCACAAGAAGTCCACTGCTGGACAAAGGCCTCCTCCATGGATTTCCAAAAAGACCGGTTGGAAGCGGCCTGCATCCAGCGTCTTCCTGCCACTCTTCGGTTCGTATCGAGTTAACTTTAAGTTAGTGCGTTTTTTTTATATATAAGTTTCTCGCCAATATAGTCTTGTATCTAAATTAATTTTATTAAAGTTTTTGGTCACTCAAGACATTGAAGTTGCGTGCAGTTAGCTTTCACATCAGCCAGATAAAATGGAAAATGGATTGTTTTGTGTGACTTTCTCCGTAAGAAATATCTGGCTACACACATCAGCCTAAATACATTAAAAAGCCAACATAGATGTCCACTTATCCGTTTCATTAAGATTTTTTTGTAAGCGCTATTTGGTAAGCATTCAAGTGATTTCTTAGGATTTCGATTTTTTTCGTGGAAAATACGATCGGAAATTTTTTAAAGGCGTTTCAATACAAGCCATAATATCTTGACTGCAAGTAAACAAGGCGATTTAAATGCATAGAAAACCGACTGGTTGAACCTGTCACTACGGTGCTATGTTTACACCAAAACATTCAGTAAACTAATCTTCTAGCTATTTACCTATATAGCCATAAAAATCACCCACTGTTGGGCATACGCCTCATCACCGTCACGCCACGCCTTAGTCTCCTGCTGATGTCATCCATTCTCCTCTTCGTCACGCCAACCTCCTCGGTCCCCTGCTGATGTCGTCCATTCTCCTCTTCGTCACGCCAACCTCCTCGGTCCCCTGCTGATGTCATCCATTCTCCTCTTCGTCACGCCAACCTCCTCGGTCCCCTGCTGATGTCGTCCATTCTCCTCTTCGTCACGCCAACCTCCTCGGTCCCCTGCTGATGTCGTCCATTCTCCTCTTCGTCACGCCAACCTCCTCGGTCCCCTGCTGATCTTGTCCATTCTCCTCTTCGTCACGCCAACCTCCTCGGTCCCCTGCAGATTTCGTCCATTCTCCTCTTGCCGCAATAATAATTGAAATATTAAATAATTTCAATAGTCTTAAATAGATGCCGAGCTGCATATATTTTACCAGCACATACATTTCGGTCACCGACTCCAATTTTGTTTGTATTCTGAAGTCGGTTTTTATTTTTTATTCGGTTTTTTCCATGTGCAGCTAGATAAAATAATGTAAACAGTATATTAAAGCAAACGTCTGGTAAGCAAAAGCAATCACTTGACACAAACAATAAATCAAATCAATGACGTCTGCAGAAGCTTGAGCACGGGGTTATGTTCCGACTTACGTATTTTAATTGTAAGAATCAATACTTAACGCATAAATAAAAAATAAAATTTTTACTTTTAATTTTAAAAAAAATCATGGTTCTTTGTGACCTTGATGGCATATTTTATTAAACATACACCAATTACGAAACGATTGCTCCCATCAGACTTTAACTGCTGCTGTCTATTATTAGGGGTTAAAGTATGAAATTGCCGTTTTATTGCAATAGGTTCTTTGAATTGACATAGAATCTTCATGGTTTGAGGTTTTCGAATGAAACTTTTTTCAAATGGTTTCTATGATGTTCTTTTTTTAAAAAATGTGAAACATTTGAATATCGACTTTCAATTGTTTTTGTTATTCAATTTAGACAAGAAAGATGGATACTGCGAAAATTCGAGTGATTATGAGGCACCCATTTTTCGTATTTTTTTATTTTATTGATTTGACGCAAGTGAGTCAATATTGTGGGTAAGGTAACGTTAAACCATGCCGCTAATTCCTGGGTAGTTTGACTAGGGTCGGCTTCCACTATCTCTCTTAATTCATCGTTATTCACCTGTGTGGGCGGTCTTCTTCGTGGCTCGTTCTTTAAGTCGAAATTTCCATCACGAAAGCGTTTAAACCAAAATCGCACGGTGCGTTCATTAGTAGACCCCTCTCCAAACGCAGCATTGATATTGCGGGCTGTTTCTGCCGCGTTAGTTCCGCGTCGGAACTCGTATTCAAAAATCACTCGAATTTTCGCAGTATCCATCTTTCTTGTCTAAATTGAATAACAAAAACAATTGAAAGTCGATATTCAAATGTTTCACATTTTTAAAAAAAAAAAACATCATAGAAACCATTTGAAAAAAGTTTCATTCGAAAACCTCAAACCATGAAGATTCTATGTCAATTCAAAGAACCTATTGAAATAAAACGGCAATTTCATACTTTAACCCCTATTATATAGGTAGAGTTCCGTTTTCCTTCTCTGAAAGTCTTCATGAGATGTTCACCAATTTAAAATGGGAATAATCTTACAATATACTAATTGAAAAAAAATAAGAAATCGGTTAGGATTTGTCGAATTTATGGCAAAATATATCCTAAACCAACTCAGCCTAACCAACAGCTTTAAGTAAGTCTTAAAGCTGTTGACTTCCCATGAATTAGTAAAATAAATAATAGTAAAATAAAATAAAATATCCGCATCAAATTGAGACGCTGTAATAAATAAACCAATCAACTAACGTCTACCATCAGTCATGAAAGAAAGTAAGAAAGAAAAAAAGAAAGAAAGAAAGAAAGAAAGAAAGAAAGAAAGAAAGAAAGAGAGAGAGAGAGAGAGAGAGAGAGAAAGAAAGAAAGAAAGAAAGAAAGAAAGAAGGACATTTATTGGGACAAATTAACACACCACAAGAAAAAAAGGCATAACAAGTAACATAAATACAAAGGAAAACCAAGTCACATAAATACAACATAGGACAAGGCAGCGTCAGTGCCTCAGAGTGCATCCTGTGGTGTGTCAAAGTTTCCACAAAGGGCGTCTGACTCAGCATTGTCCTGAGGGTGTGAGCTCTCAGCGCTGGTTTTCAGTCAGTGCCCGCGGTAATTGACGCGTATATTAGAAGGTGGTGTGAAACAAATTAAAATAAAACAATATGTGCATATATATAAAAGTATATATCTAAATAAAAGTATATCTAAGTAGTGTAAATGCGCGCTTTTGAAGCATCAATAGGGTGCAAATTAAGAAGAAGATTCTGCGCCGCCTCGCACACTGGGAATTTACATAATAACCTGTCAGATAGGAAGTAGCCGAAGACATTATAATATTAGAATAGTGAGACCAGAAACTCTTGAAATATGAGAAAAAGTAAATTTAGGGATCCCCTTGCAATGCCTTTACATGCAAACGTTTTAGTTTATGTTCATGCAAGTTAATTGATAATGTTATAATGTTTGTAACAATTAACATTGATCGGCAAAAGAAAGGAATAGTACGTATGTTGTTTGCTGGCCCTTGTCCTACTAAACTAAAGCCTGTATAATAAGAGTCAGAATATTTCGGTCATTATATTTTACTTTATTCAGGAGCTCGTTACGTGTCTGTGATACGGGCCTTAAATGCTTCACAGCTTCTTATGAAACATCCAGCCAGACGTAAAAACCCGCTTGTTTTCCTCACCCGCGCTCCATTGTTCCTAATTTGTGGCAAAGTAATCTGCGAAATTACCCTCAACGTTTTCCTTGAGACTTTGATGTCACTCGTTCATCTCCTATGGTAACACCTTCAAGGATAAAAGGGACTTTAAATGAAATGGCATGACAAGTTCATAAATGCGGCATTGCGGCATGCCACAAGGCCGCATGCTAGAACAATTAAAAATTTCGCACATTGTGGCAAGAATCGTGCGGCATAGCGACACCTTGGGTCATGTGGTCTGTCGCAGCTTGTTTCCGAACACGATGTTGCCTCGACGTAAAATAGACTGCCGCATGCTACATCGGCCGCATCATCATCTACCCATTATGTCCCCACCGAGGGGCACGGGTCTCTTCCCTAAGGAAGGTATAGGCCATACTCCACCACGGGGGCCAAGTCCGGATTGGTGGAGGCTTGTAGACTAGTGGCTCGTCTACTGTCAGAAGTTGTCAAGCCGCCCTAAGGCCTCCGACTTGGCTTAACGACTGCCATCTATCGACGGCAGCCGGCACCAACAGCCGCATGATGTTGGCTATTGTAACAAGCAGCAAGGAGCCGGATGCCACAACTTGTAGTATGCCGCACCGTAACACGATGTTGCTCCGGCGTAAAAGAGCCTTTATAAATAAATAAATAAAAAAGCCTTTTGTTTCCTATTTGATTTAAACATTACATTTAATTCATTGTATTTATATTGCACTAATAAAAACCGACTTCGAAACACTACAGCACTAAAAAGATAGAAATAATTTAAATATATGTGCTGGTCAGGAAACTGGGCACCGACTACAAATTATACTTCTAAAATATCTACATGTATAAATACTTCTAATTATTTAAATTATTTCTATCTTTTTAGTGCTGTAGTGTTTCGAAGTCGGTTTTTATTTTTATTAAAAAAAATATTTTTCAGTTTTTAGTGTTTATAAAAAATAAACAAGTCCCTTATAACTATAATTTACCGTACATGATTCGTTCCTTTAAAATTTGATGTTCTAAATCTCCGAAAGTCTTCACCAGAACATCACCAAATTAACTTGGGACTACTTTTACGCTATTTTATGAAACATACGGATATTACTAAAGGATGGGCCCCATTAGGGCTTATTTACTGCTGTCCATTGAAGAGTTCCGTTCTCCATCTCTGGAAGTCTTCATCAGATCTTCCCCAAATTAAAATGGGACCAGTGGGACGTTGTATCTGTTCGAACAAAAAAGAATTGTCGAAATCGGTTAAGATTTGACGGAGTTATGGAGGAACATAGCCAAATAAAAACAATTATATATATACGCGGCGAATTGATAACCTCCTCCTTTTTTGAAGTCGGTTAAAAAATATATGTAACATCATTAAAATATTATCATTAATAAAAATCATGCATTTTTTAAAATAAGAACTCCTATTTAAAGGGTGAAGGCCTCCTCCATCTCTTTCCATTTCTGTCTATCTAAATGCCGGAGTGGGTGGATAGTCACTGATGGATGAGGGTAGTTTTAAAGCGTTGCGATTGGTCCACCTTGTCAGTGGAACAAGTTGCGGCATTATTTTCCTGGAATTGTTTACCCGTCAACCTTGAACTCAGTAGAAAACAATGGCGGTAACAGTAAAAATCGGTGTGCAAAACATTAGTGACGTAATCAATTTTAATGCGTTAACAAATTTTTTTATCCAGAGATACAGAAAAGCAACTCAATTAATTCATCATCAGCCCCTTGACGCCCACTGCAGGACATAGGCCTCCCTTATGGTTTTCATAACCATGAGGGGTTTTGCCATAATCGCCACGCTTAGCAGGCGGGTGCGCGATCGCAGTATGCGGTTGGAATGTCAGGAAGACGCTGCTGCCCGTCTCCTGGTAATTTATTTCCTTAGTCGCCTTCTACGACATCCACGGGAGGAAATGGAGTGACGCTATTCTTAATCCGGCGCCACAGACTCAATTAATTAAAAGTACCTAATTGCTGCAAAATTATTGAAAACTTTGAAGTTAACAATGAAGAAGAAGAAATACATTTATTATACCAACAAGATACATCATAGAAACAAAATAAGTAGATAAGTAACATAGTATGCACAACAACAGAAATAAAACTAAATACACAACACAAGTACCAAATTTGGTATTTAGATAGCTTATAATAGACTATATTATAATCTACTAAAAGGATAATCATAAGCAGCCTATATACGTCCCACTGTAGGGCACAGGCCTTCTCTCAGAGAGAGAGTATGGGCTTAATCACCACGCGTGCCCACCGTGGATTGGTGATTTCAAGCGCTGAGTTATGTGAATAGCTCAGACACCCAGGTTTCCTCACGATGTTTTCCTTCACCGTTAGCGAGTGGTATTGCTACTATAACTTCACAAATATACAAGGATAATAATAATACTATTTTGAGCGTTCGGAGCGTTTTGGAAAATTAACTTTTTTTAAATTTAATTCCATACAAAAAATATATCACTTAAAATAATTAAATGCAATCGCTGCCCAATCGCGGCGAAATCGCTGCGTAATCGCGGCGAGATCGCTGCGCAATCGCGTAGCTTGCAAATGATAGGGTTGCTATGTTACAACCTTATACAGTGGATACAGGAAGCCAGCAAAAAGTTTTCCAGCAGCCATACTTCGAGCAATTAACACAGGTGAAAGAAAAACAACACACATAACACCAGAGCCACTACATACAAAAAATTTAAAATGACAGAGGAAGGCACACCAAGGTAGTACCTAGGTTGCAACGGTCATCAAGTCTACACCGAGTCACAAAACTTAGAAGTTACTTACTTTGCGAAGAACAAATCAATGTCATGGTTTTCGATACAAAATTCGTTGAAAGACCGAATAGTTGTAACCGAATGGCACACCAAGGCAAAAGGTTGCATCGGTAATAAAACTTAGAAATATTACTTTGCGCATAGCGAAAATCAACGTTTTCGATATAAATGTCGTTGCGAGATCGAATAGCTCTAATGAAGTAAGAATTTGGTCCAAAGTTCGTGCGAACACAAGTAACAAGTAATGACAGTCTCTGTAATTCGGAAACCTCATTCCTTTCTCCTCTAAAATTATCCACCAACGGCAGAAATTGGCGGTAAAACGCCACGCGTAAGGGAGGGCAAACGGCACCCCATTTATTTCATTCGCAGCTAAGAAAAGGAGACGCTCTGTCTGTTGTTTCTTAAGACGCGGCGTGCGTGAGCGGATTGGTGTGCTCCGAAATGATCCAAAGTTCTATGGTCCACCGTTTTGCCCGTAATAAAAAATATTCCTTAAACCTATAAGCTTAGTGAATACTCAGAGAAGCTCTGCTATAACTGACCGTATTTGTAAGTATTTAATAATTATTATAGTTTACTAAGCGATGATAGCCTAGTGGTTAAAACTTTTGACTCGGAAGCAAGAGACCAAGGTTCGATTACCAGTGCGGGCATGTACCTATGACTTTGTTTACTAAGTTATGTAAATTTGTGAAGTTATAGTAGCAATACCACTGGCTAACTGTGAAGGAAAACATCGTGAGGAAACCTGAGTGTCTGAGCTATTCACATACCTCAGCGCTTGAAATCGCTAATCCGAGCACACGTGGTGATTAAGCGCATACTCTCTGCCTGAGAGAAGGCCTGTGCCCTACAGTGGGACGTATATGCCTATGTATAGTTTACTAGCTGAGCAGGCAAACGTTGTTTTGCTATATTAATTAGCCTACGACCTATTCTGACACCTGCCAAATATACACAAAAAAATCATAAAAACCGGTGAAGCCGTTTCGGAGTAGTTCCATAAGAAACACTGTGACACGAAATTTTTATATACCTATTAGATTTCGTTGCGCTCTCACATACCCGACTCGATGGTTAGACTTTAATTTCCAATACTTTCAATGAAATATTTGTATTTGAGTACAATCTGTCGATTCATGTCTTATCGTCACTGCCGTTTTAAACTGTCTTAACGAGGCATTAGGTTTGTTTTATTTGGATTGGAATACTTACTTAAATAAATTTCGTCTACACAACACAATCACTGGCTCTGGTACCAAACTAGGATACCCTGTTCTAAGATAATCAGGCAAGGACATCACAAACATGGAAATACACCCAGACTGAGGCCCTTTGTGCAAATGTACTGTAGAGGCCAGTGGGAATCGGCATGACCTTCGACATGGTAATCAGACGTAATACCGCTAGACCAACGAGGCAGTGAAAAAACAGGTCCTACCCGAAATGGACGTGATTGGAGGAACCCGGAGAAAAGAAACCGTGCACGCAAATTGTTGTCTCCCGTGGCAGAGAAATGTGTCTAATTTGACATCATTTGCAACGGCTGAGTCACGACGCTCTCCGAGACGAGCTCGGGAAAGGCTTTCATTTAAGAAACTTTTCACTTGTAAAAGAAATTTATTAAAACTGTTCATTTTTTTTTATTTTACTTGAAAAGCTCGCCATGTACACTTTTTATATTGTAAATTTTGTATTTTCTGTATGTATTGTGAGCAAAAAATTTTGAGAAAAGTAAAGTACGTAAATTTTCGGATTGAAGGGTGATCTGAATCCGCGCAGACACCTCACGTGAATTAATCCTATGTATGACCTCTGCGTTGTTGCATAAATAATCTATATTTTATCTGTACCTACATGGTGCAACAAAATCCCTTTCCTACCCGAAAAGGTGGTTCCACTTCTCAACACAAACGATTTTACTAGTTGTGTAAAAGTCACGTTTATCTTAATATGGACTAATTAAGCACGCGTGTCCACCACTTATTAAGGATTTTAAACGGTAATGAATTTAAACACCTCCCACCCAACCAGGTTTCCAAAACTGGAATAAAAAATTGCCAGCAACCCAACTGCTGAGTTTTAACAACGAAGCAGGCGGGATCAACCTGCTAGGTACCCAGCAATGAGTCACGACATAACGAATCGATTGAAACGTTATAGACCAGCGAAGGTGAATCGTATACTTACATACATACATGCATACGAGTCAAAAACATGGAGGGTAATGTTTTTTTTTGGGCTCCGCCGTAGTCGAGTAAAAACATACCGGGTGTAATTAACTGTAACTGTATAGGGTACAGGTGCTGTTTAGGGTCCCAAGTGGCAGCCAGCGGCGAGTGTCGTGACGAAGCAATCTCGGACAAATTAGCTGCGGCCACCCCGGGGACGGTTTTGCGAAATCAGGCCCCAACGCACCGGCGCAGGCTTGCTAAACTCGGATTTAGGGACTCATTTGCGTGTAGATTATTATATAACATGAATTTTGGGTGGATTGAGAGGCAGAGCTTAATTAACACGCCTTAACAATAGATTATCGAATACGCTAGTTTAGTTTTTTTAAAAGGCACTTTCCAAGAACATTTCTTGGCACCACACTTGGCCATGCGTATTTGGCAAATTTTAACCATCCATTGCCGGGTGTCCTGACGAATCTTGAGCGCTGATATTTGTTAAACCTGCAATGTATTCAAAATTGTCGGCGAATACGCGAACACGAGTAGCCAAGTGAAGCGCCAGCATGAGAACCATTAGTAGCCAGCCAGACCGATACGTGCGCGCCACGGGTCCGAGGGTCCGCAGCTTATTGTTCTGATAAATGGAGAGGCGGTACTGACTGTTCGCGAATATTCCGAAATATTTCTTAACTCGAAACAAGATTACTCAACTCATTTTTAGGGGTCCGCACCCGAAGGGTGCCAAACGGGACCCTATTACTCAGACGTCACTGTCTGGCTGTCTGTCACCAGGCTGTATCTCATGAACCGTGATAGCTAGGCATTTGAAATTTTCACAGACGATGTATTTCTGTTGCCGCACAACAAATAAAATAAAATAAAATAGATATTTGGGTGTGGCTCCCATACAACAAACGTAATTTTTTTGCCGTTTTTTGCTCGATATTAATAACGGCAACAGTTAAATGCCTGAATTACTTACAGAATATTTAGTTCCATATTACCTTGAAAAAAAAATAGTTAAAATAAAAATAAAAATTCCTAATTTTGTAATTCCTGGTGTACATACAATAAAGAATATTCTATCTATCTATCTAAATATTTAAGAGGGGCTTCCATACAATGATATCATTATGTCAGGATCGTGGCAAGTGGCAGTCCCTGGTCTCTGCCTACCCCTCTGGGATACTGGCGTGAGTTTATGTATGTATGTAAGAGAGTGGTGCATGTTGGCCTAAAACCCTAAAAACGAAAGAAGAACCTGTATAAAACCAAGCTTAGCGAATTGTTGGTGCACTGCGGGATGTCACCAAATTGGACGTAAACTGCGGTAATTTGTTCGTCAAGTGAAAAAACGCATTTTCTTTATGGCTTGTTTGGTAACGAAATCAGCCCTACTCGTAAAGTGAAAGGAAGCGAAAGTGATCTGTCAGGATCGCGGCAAGTGGCAGTCCCTGGTCTCCGCCTATCCGTCTGGGATACAGGCGTGAATTTATGTATGTATGTAAGAAAATCAGCCCTAAACTTAAACCAATAAACCAATTGAAACACGAAGGTAAATAAATATGCCATGAATTAATCATAAACATAAAAACATAAAACATAAACATTTACATACAGGCACATACATTATTAATAGTTGCAAAAAATATTAAAATTTATCCTACTTCAGTTATATTGTTTAAGTAGAGGTGGTAGCGGAGCGGCAGAACGCCGGCTTCTCATTCGGAAGGTCCTCGGTTCGAATCCTGGCATGTACCATTGACTTTGTTTCCCAAGTTACGTACCTTTGTGAAGTTAGACTAGCAATACCACTCGCTAACGGTGATGGAAAACATCGTGAGGAAACCACAGTGCCTGAGGTGTTCACATACCTCAGCGCTTGAAAATTCCATTCCACGGTGGGCACTCATGGTAGTTAAGCCCACACTCTCTCTCTCTGAGAGAAGGCCTGTGCCCCGCAGTGGGACTTATATAGGCTACATACAAAAACAATTGTTTATAGTACTCCGGCTCCTTACCAGATCTGAAATAATATCATCATATGCAGCCTGTATGCAATCTGACTTTTTAGCCTTGCAGGGTCATTTCCAAAATTTGCATTTTCCACATATCGCTCATTCGGGATAACAACGACGCATTACATTTTTGCAAATTTAACAGGAGAACATTTCGACGATGGTTTTACAAAAACTATAATGAATCAGTCATTTCACTGAAATTAATAGACATTCAATTGAATTGTGTCGATGTTACCTCGCGTTTACCTTCCCTTTCGGAGTATTGTGACAAAATATAGGTACTTAGCTAGACCATTTTTCAAGTGTGATTCCGTCGTTGTTATCTCGGATGAGCGATACATTGAATTGAAAATGAAGTCTATCACGGCTAAGTAGGCTTTACAAGTTAACGAGTAATAGGGGACCGACTTATTAAAGGAAAACTTCGTAAAAAATCCATTGAAAATTACTTCGATGAGGTTTTTAGTTCTTTAAAGCAGATAAAAAAACTCCTATTCATTTTAATAACTAATTACATAACCGCGGCTTTCCAGAGAAGAATTCAGCTGGGTTGGGGTCGCGAAAACTCCGTCGAGTCTTCTTGTCGCCTAGACTGCAGTCTCTAAAGACAAAAGTATTTGATCAGTGTGTACGTACTACCCGTCATGACATACGGAGCCGAGACGTGGACACTAACGCTTCGACTAGTCCACCAATTTAAAGTCGCTCAGCGAGCTATGGAGAGAGCTATGCTTGGTGTTTCTCTACGGGATCGAATCCGAAACGAAGTAATTTGCCGGAGAACGAAAGTAATCGACGTAGCTGAACGGATTAGCCAACTGAAGTGGCAGTGGGCTGGTCATATCTGGCGCAGGACCGATAACCGTTGGGGTAGACTGGTTCTAGGCTGGAGACCGAGAATCGGCAAACGTAGCGTAGGACGCCCTGTGACCAGGTGGTGCGACGACATTCGCAAAGCGAAGGGCAGTGACTGGAAAAGAAGACCCGAAGATCAGGCTCAGTGGCGTATCTTGGGAGAGGCCTATGTCCAGCAGTGAACTGAAACGGCTGATTATGATGATGATGATAAACGCGGCTTTCTAACCACCCAGATTAAAGCGTGAATAAAAGGAAGTTCTATTTGAAATTCTATTTGACACATAATATAGTTTTGAGAAGCGGTGGAAGCCTAGTGGGTAGAACATTGGACTCGGAAGCAGGACACCCAGGTTCGATTCCCAGTGCGGGCACCCTGTGCCCTACAGTGGGACGTATATAGGCTGCTTATAATAGTTTTAAGTTATCTGTGGTTTTAAGCCTCAATTGCTGCACCACGCATCTAAACAACGCCACAAAAAAGCAGAGAACCCGCGAAAATTCATGTTTTTTTTTTACTCCCTCGTGGTCTAGCCGTAAATTCGCTTAGCTACCAAAACAGAGGTCGTGGGTTCGATTTCCACTGGGGGCCGCCGTACACTTGTACAAATGGCCTCAGTCTGGGTGTATTTTCACGTTTGTGACGTCCTTGCCTGGTTACCATAGCACAGGGTATCCTAGTTTGGGACCAGGTCAAGTGATTGTTTTGTGTGGACGTTATTATTATATTATTATTAAGTCCATTTCCTTCCGTGGATGTCGTAGAAAGCGACTAAGGAAATCAATTACCAGGAGACGGGCAGCAGCGTCTTCCTGAGATTCCAACCGCATACTGCGATCGCCAACCCCCCTGCCAAGCGTGGCGATTATGGCAAAACCCCTTCATGGTTAGGAAAACCATGAGGGTGACCTATGTCCTGCAGTGGGCGTCAAATGGCTGATGATGATGATGATGATTATTATTAAGAACAAATGGAACTTAAAATGGTGGGACAAAACTTGTCGTAATAGACAGCTCTGCTCTGTTACTCTGTTTCAAGAATGGCTGATTTTAGCAATAACGCTGTATTTATTTTATACAAGCTGAGACCTCTGAAATTTCCTCTTTATTACGGTGCTAACGTGTTCATTAACCAAATTGCCGCTCAAAGTGTGAATAGTAGCGGAATCGGATGGTTTTCGGCGGATAACTCGCAATTACGCTAATCGGATTTCATATTACGTAATGTAAAATCGCAATTCAATTACGGATAATTAATTAATGCTTGCGGATTTTTCGCTAAGCTTCTTTTGGTTCGTTAATTATTATAATATTGGACAGAAGGCAAGGGTATCGGGAGTTCTCAATTATCAATAGTGTATAATGCCCGGTAAACTTTGAAAAAGAATAGCACGTTCTGAAATGTTCCGTGTGGCGCCGGATTAAGAATAGCGTCACTACATTTCCTTCCGTGGATGTCGTAGAAGGCGACTAAAAAAATCAATTACCAGGAGACGGGCAGTAGTGTCTTCCTGAGATTCCAACCGCATACTGCAATCGCCAACCCGCCTGCCAAGCATGGCGATTATGGCAAAACCCCTCATGGTTATGAAAACCACGGAGGAGGCCTATGTCCTGTAGTGGGCGACAAATGGCTGATGATGATGATGATGAAACAAAAATGTGGATTTTTTTAAGGAAATTTCCCAGGGTAAAAAGTATGGCCAGAATATAATTTACCTCTGTGCCAAAGTTCGTCCTGATCCGTTGGACCATTCTGGCATGATCAATCCAACTTTCGCATTCGCAATAGTAGTGAGATTGTTTGTTCCTCAATCCGCATATTCTGTACAACAAATTTAATAGCTCTATTACGTTATAAAGCCCAGCCCAGATATACCTCAAACGGACAGATAGGCGATCTAGGCATTTTCATAATACAAAACCCTTAAAAGCGTCTCCTATCTGGTTAAATCTGGTTCAAAGGAGATATTTCTAGCCCGGGGGGTGTCTAGATGATTATAATTTTTATTGAGATCAAAAGATCGCGTGGAAATGGAAGTCTCTTTATAAGGGTACTTTGTCGAGAAATAAACTATACAAAAACTAGAACTTGTGAAATATACCGTATTTCTAGGCATCATAAATCGGTCCAAAACTAACTACAATGGGGTCCTCATATTGTAAAACTAGTAGGCTTAGTTCTGCAGCATATGCTGTCAAAAGAATTAGAGAGTCCACTGACTGTACAGCAGTTGCTAGGCTTGTTTATTTTAGTTACTTCAATAGTAGCTAGGTAGTAGTGATTCATGAAGGAATTTTTTAATAAAAAAAATTTTTGAAAATAAAAACGTGGAATTTCTTTATTAGCTTCTTCCTCGCATTATCTTTTAATTCTGAAACTAGCAGCTTTGACGCTATGTAAAGATTTTATAAATTTATGAATTTAGATAGAATAGACCATTTCAGATGATATGTACCTATTGAAATAATTACAGATGGTGTCTTATATCTAAGCAGTGGTATACAATTGGCGGTCTTATCGCTTAGAGCGATCTCTTCTAGACAACCTTTGGATGGAGTAGATTGCAGGAAGAATATAGTCAAATAAGAGAACTTGAAATATAATTAAGGTATGTGAAGTAACAAATATGTATACCAAAAGATTACAAGAATATAAGTACTTATAATTAAGATCATCATTATCATCATCATCAGCCATTTGACGCCCACTGCAGGACATAGGCCTCCTTCGTGGTTTTCATAACCATGAGGGGTTGTGCCGTAATGGCCACGCTTGCCAGGCGGGTTGGCGATCGCAGTATGCGGTTGGAATCTCAGCAAGACCCTGCTGCCCGTCTCCTTGTAATTGATTTCCTTAGGCACCTTCTACGACATCCACGGAAGGAAATGGAGTGAAGCTATTCTTAATCTGGCGCCACACGGAACATATACTTAAATAATAATATACTTACATGAATACCTACAAAATAAATACATAATTATATACATATAAGCAACCGTTTACAGTTCAAACAGTGAGTTAGTGAGAATTCACCAATGCCTTAAAACAAGACAAGGACTTTGCTTTTCTAAACTCCACGGACAGGCTATTCCAGGTGAGCAACTACCTTTTGCCTTATTTTATGTCATCACTAGTTAACCCTTATTTTGTTTTAAGTTTTTTTTTCTGATGAGGTAATAAATACTTTTTTGTCTTTATCTTTAAATGGACTGCCGCCTGAACCGTCAAGGAGGTGCCATAGAATTTGGTACTGTGGGATGGAGTTTTAAGGAGAAGGTTTTGGGATGAGCGAATAGTCAGACTATGCGAAGAATGGAGGAACTCGAAGCGCTCTATGTGACAAGATGGGGTAGCTGGATTAAACAGAATGCAATAAAAGAGAGAAAGAATATGTGTATTCTGGCGGAGTCGAATGACGAGTTGCAGATAATTAATTACATTAAATAACACAAAGTGAAAAAATCTTATGCATACTTACACAAAGAATGGAAAGCTTACATGTCGTCAAAAGCACAAAGGTTGGAACTTTTAGGGGCGATCTCATTATAGAAAATGTTCCGCCTTTACAAAAGAAATGGATGTAAAATTACCTGAAAGAGTTGTAGCTACTGTTCGGAATCTTTGGGAAGGACAATATTTTTTGTGGAGGACGATCTCTCCGTAAAAGAAACTCAACGAAACGTCATGGCACATCAGAATATAGCGTAAAGGAAAATAATAGTGACAAGCGGCAAACCCTGGTCTCTGCCTGCCCCTCCCTGATAAAGTCGTGAGTTTATGTTACGTAAGCAGCCTATATACGTCCCACTGTGGGGCACAGGCCTTCTCTTAGAGAGAGAGTATGGGCTTAATCACCACGCCTGCCCATCGCGGATTGGCGATTTCAAGCGCTGAGGTATGTGAATAGCTGACACTCACGTTTCCTCACGATGTTTTCCTTCGCCGTTAGCGAGTGGTATTGCTACTATAACTTCACAAATGTACATAACTTAGAAAACAAAGTCATAGGTATGCCCGCGCTGAGAGTCGAACCTGGGTCTCTCGCTTCCGAGTCCAATGTTCTACCCACTAGGCTATCACTGCTTCACCGCTAGAGTTTCGTTCATTCGTTACAACATTCGCAAATGGGCATTGTTCACCCCAACTTTTTATTCTAGAAATCAAAAATATAGATTAATATGAGAAACTAATTTGAATATTTTCATAATTTTCGATGTCATTATTTTTTTATTAATTATTTAATATTTCTGATAGCTTAGTAAGTATGACGTCACCACTGGCATAATTATTTACGTTCCTTTGCCTTTTTTCATGCTTTTTAAAAATAAAAATATGTTGACGTTTTACAATGACAAACAAATGTCAGTCAGTGTCAACTACTTACCAATATTTTCTTTTCTAATCATAACCAAGAATTGAATTGAATTGATTTTTCATGTAAATAACAAGCTAGCGTCTCGTTCGTAGTAATTATTCGAATTTGTCGGATATTTGTTGAGAATTGAGGTTATCTTCACCGTGTCTAAGAATTTGACGCTTCTGACAGTTGCTGAACGAACGAATGTATTTATTTTTTATATTCGAAGGCAATGGAAATGCCGCATTAGAGCCAACGATGACATAATTGAAGGACGAATGAATGTTATAGTTTTTTGCGGTAAATATTAATAATCCGTCTTAATTTTACTTAATTTAAACCCATAATAGTAATCAGTATCCCTATTCCTCGAAATGGTTTTCACTTTACGACAGTCGATGTCTCCCGGAACAATGCCCATTACTGTTATTTTACTGGGTTTAACTTTTTAGTCCCAACTAATAATTTTATTAGATTTTTCACTACTCACGGTTACATCAAGAACTTGAATATGCTTTCCTTTACTCAGTTACGTTACGGGCGATTTCGCAACTACAATGTAGGTGTACATGTACACACAACGACGGGCAGCCTGCTCTTTTTTTTTTTTCTTCCGTAAGCAGTTACAAGCCGCCAAACCCGGGCGTGTCTGGAAAAAAAAAGACAGGGAAAAACTGAACAAAAGTGCAATAGACCAGTTTGATCACATTCGTTACGTCTAGCTAGAATAAAAATGGGTAGAAGGGCTTCATGTTGACGAAAACAATTAAACAATATTTTATTTCATCATCATCATTCAGCTACAAGAGTTCCACTGCTGGACATAGGCCTCCTCCATGGATTTCCATAAAGACCGGTTGGAAGCGGCCTGCATCCAGCGCCTTCCTGCCACTTGGATGAGGTCATCTGTCCATCTTGTGGCTGGTCGTCCTACGCTGCGCTTGCCGATATGTGGTCTCCATTCGAGAACTTTTCGGCCCCATCGGCCATCAGTTCTGTGTGCTATGTGCCCCGCCCACTGCCACTTCAACTTACTAATCCGCTGGGCTATCTCGACGACTTTCGTTCATCTACGGATCTCATCATTTCTGATTCGATTTCGTAGAGAAATTTCGAGCATAGCCCTTTCCATAGCTCGTTGCGTGACCTTGAGCCTTCTTATGAGGCCCATAGTGAGAGACCACGTTTCAGTAATCAGAAATCAGAAATCAGAAATCAATAATTTATTTCAACGTAAAGAATTTACATTCTGTTTGCTGAATGTCAATGTACTATGTTATTATGTTAGCCGCTGCCTTCGGGCCGTATTTGTAGTGGAGAAAAAGGCAGCAGCAGGAAAAAAACTCCACTCTGACCATCTTTTATTTATTTTTAAAGTAAACAATATTTTATTTATTTTTTATTTATTTATTCACTTACATCTATCTTTACAGACTGCGCCTAATACGACAGAGTAATACCAGAGTAGTGCAGAGTAGTACTACATACATTCATAAACTCACGCTTCTTGTACCCCGCAGGGAGACAGAGTCCATAGCTAATTTTAATCCTACTTAGGGTCACAAAAGTATACCTAATGTAACCTTTGTGAATTCGCTCAGAGTACACGAAAACAGATCGATAGTTTCCGCGACCTGGTTTAGAAGCTGCAGTGCGCGCGTCGGAGGAGCCTTACCGAGCAGGTTGGTGCGCGCGCGCGGCACGGATTACAGATCCTATTATTTATTAATTTAAATAAATAAGAAGCTAAGGCTAGCTCCCTCCTAACTCTCAGTTCGTAATACCCCACCATCCCGAGAATGAATAACGTGGGGTACATCAGTGGGTAGAAAGGATACACCCCATATTGCCTAAAATATAAATACCTGACAAACATGTTCTGAATACACTCCATTTCCTTCCGTGGATGTCGCAGAAGGCGACTAAGGATATCAATTACCAGGAGACGGGCAGCAGCGTCTTCCTGAGATTCCAACCGCATACTGCGATCGCCAACCCGGATGCCAAGCGTGGCGATTATGGCAAAACCCCTCATGGTTTTCATAACCTATGGAGGCCTATGTCCTGCAGTGGACGTCGAATGGCTAATGATGATGATGATGATGATGTTCTGAATACGCTCCACCATGAGACTATATTTAATTTCATGGGGAGCCCAGATAACTGCATTACGTCCCGACCCTATCTCCTGAATCAATTAACAGACAACTAGGTATCTTTGTACTATATCTTTTTAACGTCCTATTTGAGGCCTACTTATGTGCACCAAATCCTATTGGAATACTGACGTTTACGATAGCAATTCGTATGGAATTTGTCAGTTACACGATTGGAATCGTTCAGGATTTGGTGAGCGTTATATAGGAGCCGATTCCTAAATGGTTATAGACAGACTCCTAAAACGATGTAATGATTTCTCTTACATCCAAAGACTAACCGGATGCTCCTGCCAGGTACTACATGGCCAAAGACATATCGTTGCAGTTCATACACACACACACACACACACACACACACACAAGACTGGGGTCGTAGGGCGGAGTTATGAGTACAGCTTTTTGGTCTTTGTGTTTGTATATTTTCTTTAATTTGTGTGATTTCTCTGTCGGTTTTGACTTGGGCTAACTAGGTATCTACAGTATGTTTCATACTTTGTTGTCCTAGTTTTTGGGAGGCCTGGCATCCTAAGATACAGATCTCTGATCTGAGGACCCAGTCTTTCCACAAATTACTTCCATTGTGCCATATTGTATCTCACCTTTATTGTACCTAATTTGTGGATGGACAAATAAAGTTTATTTGTATTTGTATAAACATGAGTAGGTAGGACTAATGTTTTAGCATTGCCAGTGGTTGATTGTACTCGTGGGATCACGTTAGGTAAGTACTTGTACCAACTAAGAAAATATGGCCAGGTTCGAGTTTTTTTCGATGCATTTTTTCCACTACAAACTTGACCCGAACGCAGCAGCTAACATTGTACATTCGATAGGAGTTCCACCTTTACATTTTTGTTGCAAAGTCATCCTTTACGTAACTTATTAAAGTGCACTCTTGTTGTACTGTTGTTGAAGTAGAACTCTTTCAATTTCTGATGTCAGAGGAACCATTCTTCCGTGATGGATGTTATACGCTGGGTGAACAGACACACTTCAATTTGCAACACACCCTGCGACGGGTGACTAAGCGGGGGCTTTTCGCAAAAACGATAGAAAATGTAAGTTGAAACTGCAGGTACAAGTATGGTTTTATGGAAGAAATTACTGTTAGTAATAAGGCCGCCAAGCGTACTGTAATTTTGATTTAAATAAGTACTGTAATCTGTTCCTGTTTCACAGTAAAGTATATTATATCTATATATCTATCTACTCGCGTTCATAGGCTTACCCTGGTTACCCTACACGCGACCACTGGGTCAAACCATTGGCATTTATAATTCCCGGCGCATAACTCGACCAGTAATCAAAAGGATCTTTTAAAACTATATACCTGTATATACTTAGAGTAGATACCCGAGTGCCTGAGGTTTTCACATACCTCAGCGCTTGAAATTGCCAATTCTTATTCACTGGATAGAGCTAACGCATGGATAAACTGATAGATATTCCTGTTTAATAGCGTCGGTGCAAGTCAGCCTAGGACATATTATATTACGTTGCGTGGTCACTATTCAGTATTATTCCGAAAAAGCTACTGAAAAGATAAACCGCAAACATTGGTCTGGCTAGAGAGTTCTATTCTGTGCGTTGACGTGTGTAAAATTAATATAGATGTCAGCATCCCAGTCCAGCGGTACGGATGCACCTACAGGGTGACGTTGAATTCGGTCACCAAATTTTGAGGGAATATTGTTTTAATTGTGAAAACTGGCATTATTATTGATTTTTATTATATTGATTTAGTATTTGTAAATATTCGTGATTTCGGACCTTTGGCTCCAAACTGTGAATCCAAATTCGAAGTGGTAGGAACGTTGAAAAATGTTTTTAAATGCTTATTATTAAGACAGAGGATGTATATCATGTACTGATAGGAGTGGAGTGGAGTGAAGTGGAGATGGTGTGGAACGAGCCTCAGGGATGCCAGCCATGTTGCAGACAATCTATTCAAAGCAGGTGGATGTAACATCGCTTCAGCCTCTCCAATGTCTGCTGAGGCTAAATCTGTACTTGAATGACTTAAGATCACCATTACATTACATACGAGTACATAAACTCACGCCTGTATCCCAGAGGGGTAGGCAGATACCAGGGACTGCCACTTGCCACAATCCTGACGGACTACTTTCGCTTCTTCAACATTCATTAGTGGTTGCATGCACGCACACGGGTTTCGGGTACTTTTTATCTTGCCCGTTGCTAACACATTCCCTATTTGGTCGAAGTATGTCCGCCTGGGCCGTCCCTTACCGGCCCTTCCACCCACATTCGATCGATATATTTGTCTCGTCAATCTTTCTTCCTTCGTCCTCACTACATGTCCAAACCAACGCAACATTCCTTTCTCAATTCTAGTCACTACATCCTCTTTCAGTCCACAACGTTCTCTAATCAAACTATTGCGTATCCTGTTGCGTATTTCTACTACCGTTATATTAAGAAGTCCTAATTGTGCATTTGTGAAGTTATAGCTCGCTAACGGTGAAGGAAAAGATCGTGAGGAAACCTGAGTATCTGAGCTATACACATACCTCAGCGCTTGAAAGCGCCAATCCGTGGTAGGCACACGTAGTGATTAAGCCCATACTCTCTACCTGATAGAAGGCCTGTGCCCTACAGTGGGACGTATATAGGCTGCTTATGTATATTGAAAAGTGCTAATTTAGTTTAATATCATGTTTTGATTGATTTCTTAGTATCACAATGTTTTCTATTGGGGCAATATGATCACTGTGTGTACTCTTCAATAATGACAAAAAAAAACGGCCAACGAGTTGCCAGAATAGCTATCCGCCACGCTGTTTGGAAGTCAATAACTGGACGTCGTAAACAGCCGGTGACGAAGCAATATGGCGGCGTTATTATAGGTGTACCCGTCACTTGTATGATTGTATTACTGCTGTGTTATGTCGCCCGTAGCTTGGTTGGATGTCTCGTTGGTCTAGCGACTCTAGCGGTAACACGTATGACTGTGAGTTTGATTGCCGGTGGCGAACACCGTAATTTATTTGCACAAACGGCTTAAGTCTAGGAGTTTTTCTCTGTTTGTGATGTCCTTGTCAGGTTAGCATAGCACAGGGTATCCCAGTTTGGGAACAGGACAAGTGATTGGGGTGTCCTTGTCTGGTTACAAAAGTGATTGCGATGCGCAGATGTTATGTTCATTGAAATTCCCCTTCAGTAACATCCAGTTGTTCGATTCTTTCAATCACGCAGGTTGTGCTTGTGTCGTAAGGAATGGATGTAACCGTTTCTTCAATATTGATAATTTGATCTCTTTCTATAAAAAAAAAGTTTAATATTCTCTGGTGATTTGAGTGAAAAAATTAAAAAACGACGTTCACCCAAAAGAGACTGTATTTTTTTGGATGAACTTGTTTTTTAAAGAGTAAAAGAGCTAACAGTAGATTAACGGAATATTAGCGTACGAGGGTATTTAACAGCTGATGTTTTATCAAGATTTCCATGTTCATCGTGTATATGAAATATCAGCTTAGGTACTCCTTTGTGTGTTTACCAAAGAATGTAGTCTACATATGAGTCTCCAGCAGAAAATCGCCATGGTAACTAATGTGTAAAGTTGAACAAAAAGGGATCTGCATATTATTATTATCCTAGTTAGGTCCTCTGTACACCACTGTAAAAAAGAAAAACCTAGGTTTAGGTTTTTCAATGTTCCATACCGCCAGCATCTAAATTAAAAAACCAGCCAAGTGCGAACCGACTCGCGCACGAAGGGTTCCGTACCATTATCTATAAGTACAACATTTGAATGTTTCAAGCGTCTCTACCAGTTGCCGTTAATAATATCGAGCAAAAAACGCAAAAACTCATGTTTGTTGTATGGGATTATTTTATTTTAATTTCATTATTTATTTTTAAAGTCACAGAATATTTAGTTGTATAATATTTAAAAATGCAATCAGAGTTGTGGCAATTTCCGAATTGCTTATTGGCTACATTGCTAGTTCGGTTTCGTATCTCTCCGTGACCCTATTAGATACTTTCCTTCCGGAAGGTTGTTCAGAAACTATTCACTCTGCCCGGTGTGTAATGGAGGCTAATATGGTGCATTAGGGCAGGGCTTACGATAATAATCTGCCGATAGAGGCGAGAAGGCACGTAGGCAGGATTTGCAAGACGAAGAGTACTCAATACGCCCGCTTTAGTTATGTGTGAAGTTTGATGCCAATTCTGCTTACTGTAAGGCTTATCGGTGTCAAGTCGGTATCGTAGTGTCACGTTTATACAATAAACAATGCAGTTCGTTTGATTATATTCTTATCGACTTTTGATAACTGGCAACATCGAAAAATAAAGAAAAATGTTACTCGGTTTGGAACGGTGGGGCATAAAACTACCATAAATTGATTATGACAATTCCATGTACATCGCGTAACAGAGTGTGCCTACTTGTTAATCTATGGGTTAATCAACTTTGCAATGTACATAAAATTGTCATAGTAAACCATGTAATTCTATGAAACAGGCCTCTGGCAGTTTGTTTTGAGCAGCGGAGTAGATCAGACGCAAAAGTTGTAAGATAATATTTAGTAGCATTTATTTACTAAAATGTCGTATAGTTTTTCTTTTAAATATAATTAATTGTATTTAATGGTTTTATTAAAAGAAAAATTAAAACTCGAAGATTTGAATGTTTGTGTTATTACATTCTTTTTGTTGCACTAACCCGTGCTGAGGACAATTTAAAAAAACCTATTTAGAGGCTAAGAATTCCACCCATGCCGGGACTTGAACCCGCGACCTCTGGCTAGCCGTGCCAGCGCTCTCCCAACTGAGCTAATAGGCAAGTGTTTGTGTTATGTAAAAAATAAATTGTTGTTGAACTGGAACGAGTATCATTTTCCACTACATTAAGTAAGAAACCGTAATGAGTGGCGTTCGTTGAATAAAACTGAAACAAGGCACTACGAGTGCCCAACTCGTGTTAACGATATCTAGTAACAGAGGTCGTGGGTTCGATTCGCGCTGTGGACCTTCGCACCTGATTTGTACTAATGACCTGAGTCTGGGCGTATTTACATGTTTCCGTGCTCATGCTCCCCTTGCCTGATTACCATAGCACAGGACATCTTAGGGATAAGTGGTTTATGTGGAAGTTAGATTGTGTTGTTATTGACTCTAGGCTCTAGGCTCTAGGCCCTAGCCTCGACTGAGAGTGAGCGTGTGGTCGGTAAAATTAGAAGCCTCATTTTCTCATTCGGGAGGTCGTGGGTTTGAATCCCGGCATGTATCAAAGACTTTGTTTTCTAAGTTACGTACATTTGTGAAGTTATTGTCGCAATACCACTCGCTGACCGTAAAGGAAAACATCGTGAGGAAACCTGTGTCTGAGTTGTTCACCTGAAATTGCCAACCCCATGACAATCCCCATGACATCCTTCGTGCTATCCTCAAATCCTTGAACGTTTCGGGATCAGTGACCGAATGGTTTTCGTCTTACCTTTCGGGACGCCGGCAGTGCATTTGCTTGGAAAACACTTTTTCTGAGTGGTGTGATCTAACTGCTGGTGTTCCGCAAGGTGGAGTTCTGTCCCCTCTCCTCTTTTCAGTTTTTATTAACACCCTGGTTTCCGTGATCAAGTTTAGCACTTATCATCTGTACGCAGACGACCTCCAACTCTACCTGCCTTGCAGACCTACGGATGTATCCACAGCAATAGGTCACGTGTCCGAGGATCTTGAGGCTATACGGCAATGGTCGATGCGGTATGGTCTTATAGTGAACCCTACCAAGACGCAGGTCATGTTTGTCGGGAGCCGACCTCTTATCGCCAGACTCGATGTGGACTCACTTCCTGCTGTACTCTACGATGGAATATCTCTCCCCTACTGCAAAAATGTAAAAAACTTAGGTCTCTACATACAGAACAACCTGTCCTGGGAGCTTCATGTGGCCGAGACCAGCAGGAAAGTTTTTGCCTCCATGCACTCTCTTAAGCGGCTTCAGGATTTTCTCCCATACTCTGCTAA
Organism: Yponomeuta malinellus; assembly: GCA_947308005.1. Classification (NCBI taxonomy): domain Eukaryota; kingdom Metazoa; phylum Arthropoda; class Insecta; order Lepidoptera; family Yponomeutidae; genus Yponomeuta; species Yponomeuta malinellus. Next base: position 4,062,708 of record OX371020.1, on the reverse strand, counting down.
AGTTACTCTTGTCAACTCTCTTCTTCTCCCTATTATCGATTATGCTGACGTTTGTTATCCCGCCATTACTGAGGAGCTGCTCAGCAAACTCGACAGACTGCTCAACCTTTGCATCTGTCTTATATTTGGACTGCGTAAGTTTGACCATGTCTCTTCCTATCGTAATCAGCTGAAGTGGCTCAACATCCGTTCCCGCAGGAATGCTCAGATTCTCGCCACTCTGTATGGTATTCTTAATAACCCCTGTTCCCCCTCTTACCTCAGAGGACGTTTCGAGTTCCTCCTCAGTGAGGGTCGCCTTCTGCGACCTTCCCGAGCATTGCATCTCCGTACCCCCGAGCATAATACGGCTGCAGCCACCATGGTTATTCAGGCTCCTTCACTGTGACAGCAATTCGCCTTTGGAATAGCTTGTCTCTAGACATCCGACAGGCCCCATCGCTTGAAATATTCAAAACCAAAGTCTATCGCCACTACCTAAAGCTCCAGCATTTGTCTTAATTTATTATATTATAAGTATTTCACAATATCTTTCCTAAATCTGTAGGTTTATGTATTTATTTATTGTATCTAGTATTTATTTATTATTATGTTGTATTTGTGTAATATTTCCCCCCTATTATATTTTATATATCTAGGTCTGAATAATAATTAGTGAGTATATTTAATATTAAGTAAGTTGCAATACCTGATAATGCTCTCATCAAAACTTAGGTTAGCTGATAGATAATGCTAAGTAGCATTAAACTCACCTATGTGCAAAACTTTCTGTTTTATATGCAATAAAGGATTTAATAATAATAATAATAACTACCTTGAGCCTAGCTCCGTTACCGGTGGCCAACTAGGATAGGTTTATAAAATATATTTTGTATTTTTTTATATTTTTTTACTTTTATAAACCTATTCTAAGTCATGAAAATAAATAAAGAGAATAATAATAATATCCCCCGGTGGGCACGCGTGGTAATCAAGCCTATACTCTCTGTCTGAGAGAAGGCCTGTGACCTGCAGTGGGACGTATATGGGGTATAAAAAAAATTGCTCGTACATCCAAAAATCATCCCGACACGGAGGTTTGTTCAAGTTATTTGTCGGGCATTGTGTTCAGGTTTTCTCACGATGATTTCCTTCACGGTCCTTCGATTCGAGTCTTCAATAAAATTCACTGTAAAAGCGCGGTGAAAATCAGAAGTGCTGAAGCCAGCTCTCCGCACACAAAAGAAATGCAGAGTGCGCTTTCCCCATCTGTGCCTTTGTTCTTTTGTAGACGCGCGCCGATATGTAGGTTCTCGTAGGTATACTGCGTACCAGATGATGGGGCATTGTATACGTTCGTACGATAAAATCCCTCGAGACTGCCTCATTGGTGTAGCGGTATTACATCTGATTACCATGCCAGAGGTAGCGGGTTCAAGTCTCACTGGGTACCCGCCGTAAATTTGTACATATTGCCTCAGTCTGGTTGTATTTCCATGTTTGTGATGTCCTTGTCTAGTTACCGTGGCACAGGCTATACTAGTCCAGGACAGGTGCTCGTTTTGTGTGGAAGTTGTCATTATCCCTGAAGACATTATACCATGGTTGTCTGGAAGAGATCGCTCTTAGTATTTGCGCCAGAAAGATTAGAACTCTTTACTGTGCACACCATAAAACAAAATAAATTTAATATATATAAGTATTTACAGTTTATTTTGTTTTATGGTGTGCACAGTAAAGAGTTCTAATCTATCTGGCGCATATACTAAGAGCGATCTCTTCCAAACAACCATTGTAAGAGGTTAGTTTGCCAAAAAACTTCTAACATGAGAACTCTCATTTGGTAAAGACTATAGCAACCTATGCTTTCGTGGGGCTTCGTACAAATAATGCAGTTGCAAGTTTCAGAGCGGTGTACAGTCGAAAAGTTCTCGAACACATATCGGCAAACGCAGCGTAGGACGACCAGCCACAAGATGGACAGATGGCCTCATCCAAGTGGCAGGAAGACGCTGGATGCGAGCCGCTTCCAACCCGTCTTTTTGGAAATCCATGGAGGAGGCCTATGTCCAGCAGTGGACTTCTTGTGGCTGAATGATGATGATGATGATGAAATCATGCAAATATGTTGAGAATTTTTGTATTTGCCTATTGGAACTGAAGACTGTTTTCTGGTTAGACAGATAACACTTCATTGTAAATAAAAAAGGAAATTACACTGGTATTTCTTAATCTATGAGTACAGACGACGATCTTATCACTAAAAGCAATATCTTAGAGACATCCTTTGGATGAACTGGACTGCTTCATTTCAATGACACTTTGTAGATCCTTTTCGTCTTAAAATTAACAAATCATCATCATCAGCCATTTGACGCCCACTGCAGGACATAGGCCTCCTTCGTGGATTTCATAACCATGAAGGGTTTTGCCATAATCGCCAAGCTTGGCAAGCGGGTTGACGATCGCAGTATGCGGTCGGAATCTCAGAAAAACGCCGCTGCCCGTCTCTTGGTAATTGATTTCCTCAGTCGCCTTCTACGACATCCACGGAAGCTAATGGAGTGACGCTATTCTTAACCCGGCGCCACACGGACAAAATATTAATATAATTATCACCTTTCTCTTTATCTTTCAGCAAGAATAATAGGTAAATTGTTCTTCCATGAAGTGAGTTTAAGAATAAGAATGCTAAAACAGCTGCAACTTTATAAAACACGAAGTTTCCCGTTGAGAGGTTCGGTGTCTAAACTCCGTTCACTTTCGGAGTCGACTAAGACTATACAGAGTTATTTATAAAATGCCGTATGCCTAAATCGTACCGGTTAGAGTTTTTTTATTTACAATCTTTTTGGAATGTAGAAAATCACAATAATGTCACACTTTACAACTAGTTCAATATCACAGGCACAAATGTTTTGTCAAATTATAAAAGTGTACATTATACAACCAAAAATGCTCCCGAGCTGTACCGTGCCAAAAATGGCGTGAAATTTAAATCGTACTCTTATTGGGACACCCTTTTTTAGGAGATCACGCCGAGAGCAGTAAGTAAATAAATCCTGGTCCCAGAGATATTTTATTCTAATTTTAATTCAAGGGATATAAGAATAGTGTTTCATAATTTTCTCTTTCACCGTTAGGTAACAACCCCTTTGTTAGGTGCAGTTCATTTATTACGCATGAAAATTTTATTAACTCCGGAGTCCGGAATGGGATTCACTTACTTGCTTTTTTGTCGAAAGAGTCCGACCACGTTTCGCTCTGATTCGCAGAGCTTGATCATGGTGAGTAGAGACGAAGCTCGCGTCGTCGGCCAAGTAAGTGAATCTGGAATTAAATTAATAATGTGTAGTGTTTACAAAAGTTTTAAGACAATTTTGTTCACTTTCTCAATTTATATAACTGTCTGACTATAGCTTAAGCTTTACGAAATACATCGGCCGCCCATCGTACTTTTACTTTGTAACTTTCCTATTTTACGTCTCCTGTTTCTTGTGTGCAATAAAGAATATTCTTATCTTATCTTATCGGGTACGCAATGAACATTGAATTGACATAATAAACTATGAATTGTAGTTTAATTAAACGCGACCCTGATAGCTGTCATCTTGGTTCAAAGCACTGAAAATTATCGAATTGTGGTGAAGCTATGAGTACGCCCGTAATGTGCGAAACTCATCCATCCGCGATATCAATATAATATGACGTAGAACGCTTCCATACAATACCGGGTTATCACAAAACAGAAATGATGACACAGAACGATAGAACAGGCCGTAGAGTAGTACACACATACTTTTTCAATAGAATGATATAAGCATGACAATAGGAGTTATTTGTCTCTATTCGGTTGTCTACTAAGCAATAACAATACAATGGCATTCTAATGGTAAACCGGCGGAAGTGCCAGTGTTATCTAAGAGTATTTTCGTTTCATTCAGCCTTCGTTTGAGGGTTTAACGTGAGCCGTTGGTTACGCCGGGATTCGAACCCACGACCTGTCGATTTTGAGGCCAGCGTTCTACCGATGCGCTACAACCGCTTCTTCACCACAGTTACCCCCGGTTTCTCGTACAGCAAAATCTGTTAATCTAATCTTAACGACTGTCAATTGGGCAAAGTGCATTACAAAAAACATCTGACACCTGTCAACACTGGTTTAACAGAATGTTCGCGTCTGAGAAACCGGGGGTGAGTTTGCCCAGGTTCACTGCGTGTAAAGGTTGACTTGCTTTCGATAGTCTTACATTTTTGTTGCCAAGTGGCCCGTAACAGCTGCGAAATAGAGCGCACCTGAGTAAATATTGATGTGCTGTCAACTGTACCTTCTAGCTATTGTAGTTCTATATTATGCCATAATATTGGCTAATCAAATTCCTCTACCTCTATACGTAAGAGAAGATGAGATATATTTTAAGGTGTTCATGCTGCTTTGTCAAAGGAAATCGCACCGATACGGCATCCTGCCCTATTAACATTATAAGTACCTATGCATGACTTAAAATTATCTTTATTTTAAGTAATGTCCTGTTATATATTTTATGTGCGATAAAGCAAAACAATAGTAGAAGTAAACATTAGATCAATGGCAATGAGAATTAGAAATTTTTATACAAAAAACAAATTAAAAAAATCTGTTCCATGCTAAAGTTACTACAGGTGGAGATTTTAATATTTTAATGCTCTGTCTGTAACGGAGTATCAAAATAGTTGTCTTAACTTTCTGCATCCATTTGTTGCTGTCAGTCGGTCGCAAATCGCAATTTTGGCCCACCTCCGACCGGATACGGAAGATGTCAGCTCAGTTCCACTTGAACCTCATTTGGTCACCAGACCAACATCTGCAATTTTGCAATTCAGCGCTCACACGATATTGAATAGCTATAATTAAATACGATACTGGGAATTTTGGAAACATTGGGATTATTCCCGTTAATCGTTTTTGCACATTTTATTTCTATTCGTGCTCCAGTTTCTAATCACCCCATTTCACTTTACCAAATTTTCAAAATCACTTTATCTTAGTTTTTTTATGAAATTTTGGAGCAAACCATTTATTTTGAAGATGATAAGTATTTTAAATTACATTTAAATATATCCCTTTACCTAGGGGTTCCCACTGGCCGCTGATTTACTCGGCGCATCTATCATAACCTAGATATAACTATTCAAATGTTTTGCCGACATAATAAAAACTTTCTCCGCACTTGAGTATGAAAAATTGCCTCGAAGATCCCGAGGGAAATATTCTACAACCAGAGAGTACAGTCGACAGCGAGATCAACCTTCAATGCATTTTAGGTGCAAAGTAGTCCGTAAGACCACTAAGTAGAGTCCACAGATGTTGCAGGTTGATGTGCCGTCGAACGTACGCGAGGAGTGTGATGTGGTATTATCGTTCAATATTGGCACTTACGATGAAAGTAACAAGAGTAGTCGACGGTTTAAACGTCTCATGCTGCGTGTATCAGCCAAACGAATGCAAACATGGACATCCGTTTGCGTTCGCTTCATTGATTTCCATAGTATTATGGTCAACTAGTACCTGCACGAGAAGTGTATGAGTATACCGGATTGTAGTATACTCGTAACTGGAGGGCGAGGCCCCTGCGCGCCAACCCCCGGCCTTTCCCCCTTTCCTTTCCCCTTTCCCGAATGTTCCCACTAGTTCCATTGGTTAGTTCCATGATGGAACAGGTGAGAACTTTTCCCGAGCTCCGTCTCCGCGGCGCTCGGCCTAGGGCCTCACTAGACTTATGGTTGGGACCTATCGCGTGGGAACATTGTATGGTCTCGGCCTTCGGCCTCGGCCTGAATTGAGCTCGGCCTTCGGCCCGGTTCCTCGTATAGCGTATCTACAGGGCGATTTTCAAATCGCTAGCAATATTTTGAGGGATTGTTCTTTCTATTGATAAAAGTATTATTAATGATTTATATAACATGTCAAGTTACAAACTGTAACTGTAAATATGTAGATTTAGGTTTTACCCAGCTTAAAGTACTTACCTACTCTAGAAGAATAAAAAAAAATTGGCCTTTGCATCTACGTAATGAGATGATTTATACAGCGTCCAGTGGTACCATCACTCATACGAGATGGGTGAAGGGACCACTCGGACGCTGCAGTGCCTGGGGCATTGTTTTTTTAGACGGAGTAGGTTAATAACGGTAGTAGAAAAAAAACATTCTTGTAAAATAATAACGTTACAGTATGTATTCGGCATCAGAGGGTAAGTAAACTTGTTGAGAGAAAACAATGGTGGCATTGGCATACTTACATGGCAAGAACCTGCCTATAATCCGCGCACCTTCGGAATGGGATGGGACCTTGTCAAATCTCTTACAGAGATAGGCTCGCCTTTGTACATGTAATTTCTTATGTAATGTAATGTCATGTGTGCAATAAATAATAATAATAATAATAGCTCGCGGTAACCGTTGTACTTAACTGATCGATCATTCACCCGACGCCCATGACTTTTAATTTCAATTACAAACAAAAACCGGACAAGTGCGAGTCGCACTCGCCCACCGAGGGTTCCGTACAAATTTGTTACTTACATAATTATGAATAGTTCAATCGAGTCTCGCTGTTTTTTCCGAGCTTTCCCGAACTCTAAGGACGTTTTTTTTATGATTTAACTACAAATGTATGATTTTCAGATTTTTACCTGTACTTGTAGTATAAGACGATATTACTTGCCAAACATAGTTTTAGGTCGACGGAAAGTACCCTATGTAAGTACCTACATGGGGTACTAATTAATTGCTAATTACGCACTTGTCCGGTTTCTTTCCTTTTGAGATCCTAAACATCATTTCGATTCAATTGCAGTGTAATAAACTGTTCTATTACGGATTATGGTGCCATGTCAAAACTCTATTTTATTTTATTTTTATTGATAATAATAACTAATAACTTGCACTCAACAGAATCACTTGACCTGGTCCCAAACTAGGATATCCTGTGCTGTGATAACCAGGCAAGGACATCACAAACGTGGAAATAAACCCATAATATAATTGAATTCTGAAAAAAAAGCAAGATAAATGCAAAAGTAGATGGATCTAAAAATATGTGTCGTTTGGGAATTGGGAGTAATGGGTGCTACGAAAATGTTTTGCGCATGAAATAAAGTTTCTTTTAGCACGGTTCAATTTCTTACAACTACAATTCATGGTTTACTATGATAGTTCGATTTACATTGCATAATCGATGAAACCGTAGATTAATAAATAAGGCTAATTGTACTAATAATCGGCTAGGCAAAATAAATCGAATTATCATGATAACTGTAGGTAGTTTTGTGAAACTCTACCCAGCATGGGTACCTAGTATGAAGGCGCGAGTCACGCGTTTTGTGGCGTTGAAATGTCAGAATTTGACAATTAATGTATTTGAAAGTCGCGACTTTTGACATTTAAAACGCGTGACTCGCGTCGCCATACTACCCATGCTGGTGGTGCACCATGCAATGTGAAAAGGAACTAGGCTTAACAGACCAGTCAGGCCATCTACTGGCGACAGTTGGAACCGAAAGTTCCACAGCATCGTTGTTAGATAAAATACCTTTACGAATACTTGTTTCAAGATTCCATCGACAGATGGCGCGAGGTGTATTGGTTGTCAACATTTTGCGACAAGTGAAAACAACGGGAGGAAACCTGAGCGTCTCACGGTCTGTTCCTACGTACAATGAGCCAACTATGAAATCGAGGCTAAGTGCGGAAATCTCAAAAATGTCTTGGTCTGGCAGGGCCGAGTTTCATAAAACTAGTTTACGTAGTTTACCAGGACAATTCGATGTACATTGCGTAGCAGTCTTTCTACTTGATAATCTTGTTAGCTTTGCGATGTACCTACATAGAGTAAACCAGTTTTGTAGTTCTGTAAAATAGGCGCCATCAGCAATAGGTATTCTTTATTGTACCTATAGACATTACATAGTAAGAGAAATATATGAATATGAATTGAAAAGCCAGTTCAATGCATTAGTACTAGGTTTTAGAATAATAATTATGTAAACTCTATTAAATTAAGGAACATAATAATTGAAGAGACTAAGTTTGGAGTTTTTTTTGTCTATTTTTTCTCCAGTGATTGAGATTTTGAAATTTACGCCTAGCTTTATTTGAACCTTCAATAAGTTACAGTTTCTGCGTTATTCTGAATGAAATAAAGTTTGAAAACCTATTTAGGGGCTACAAATTCCACCAATGCCGGGACTTGAACCCGCGACCTCTGGCTAATCGTCCCAGCGCCCTCCCAACTGCGCTAATGGGCAAGTGCAGGCATCGGCGAAATTTCGAGCCTCTTTACAAAATTCACTGTATTACGTACATAAATTTAAAATTGTCCTCAGCACGGGTTAGTGCAAGAAAAAGAATATATTCATTGATTTGATTAGAATAAAAATTAAACAAATTTTTCAATCACAGCTTTTATTAGGTACTTAACATCTGCATCGTAACATTAACAATGCTGCCCTACTAAGCGCAATGGTCGTAGATAGGACTTTTGCACTAAGCAGGGCAGAATGTTGAATGCTCAGTCATAATAGGATTAGCCAGTATCATAAGCAGCCTATATAGGTCCCACTGTAGGGCACAGGCTTTCTCTCAGAGAGAGAGAATGGGCTTAATCACCACGCGTGCCCACCGCGGATTGGCGATTTCAAGCGCTGAGGCATGTGAATAGCTCGGACACCCAGGTTTCCTCACGATGTTTTCCTTCACCGTTAGCGAGTGGTATTGCTACTATAACTTCACAAATGTACATAACTTAGAAAACAAAGTCATAGGTACATGCTCGCACTGGGAATCGAACCTGGGTCTCCCGCTTCGGAGTCCAATGTTCTACTCACTAGGCTACAACCGCTTATGCCACAGCGGGATGTAATAGTGTATTTGTGAACCGTCCTTTTTTTTATTAAAATTGGTCTATAGTCGAGTTACTGCAGTGCCCAGTGACTTAACTATACCATCCGAGGCCCGTGGCAAATTCATTGGATGGGGCCCTCCCAGTAAAAATAAAAATATATGTATGGTCTTTAGTTGTAGTATATATAGCCCAACTTTAATTGATTTGAAGTACTAATATATAAACATTATAATTGTTACAAATTTTTGTTAAAAATATTAAGTTACTTGTGAGCTCGCGGCCTCATAGTTCGGGGGCCCCGTTAGGTCGGGGGCCCGTGACATTTTGCCAGCCCTGCCACTCTATAGTTACGCCACTGACAGTTCCACCATGACAACAGCATGGTAGAAGGGAGTGATTAAACATTTTCAAAACAATAAGTTGAAATTTGAACACCATAATGGTCTTATTTGTAAAAACGTGTTTAATCTAAAACACTCATTAGAAGCAGTTTAAATAATCTGTGCTTACCACAGACTATTTAAACTGAATCTGAGGAGTATTCTAAGGAATCGTGTTTTTATAAATAAGACCATTATGTATGTCTTTATTACCAGCGGTTTCTGAATTGATAATTTACTAAGTAAAATAGGTAAGTACTTAAGTATCGTTCCGCCTCTTCAACACTGCTTAGAAAAGAACGTGACTGACAGATAATCAGGGAAATTTCGAAACCAGTGGTAACTTCTTCAAAAGGTAGTATTCCACCCACATCGATTTAAGCCGATTCCAGACACGTGTAACGTGTAATGTAACGTCTAATGAGTAATACAACGCTCATGTTCATGTGTGTGAACGCACTACAGCTGGTTTGATAGTACGATAGATAGATAGAATATTCTTTATTGTACACAAAGATTACATTAACAGAAATTCAATAAGTCGCAGTACAATTGGCGGCCTTATTACTATAAGAAATTTCTTCCAGGCAACCATAGACGGGAGGCAAGAAAGAAGTTAGAGACGGGTAGTCGGTGCAATTAAGCAATATGAGTTGAAAAGTATTGTCTCGCTTCTTGTGTGCAATAAAGAATATTCTTATCTTATCTTATATAAACTTACTTAAACCATACATAAATATTTACACAAATAGACATACATAGATACTAATAATCAAATTATATATGGGGAGAGGAAATAATACAATATACCTACGTAATATTTTATAGATTATCTATTCTATAGACAGGTAATATTCTTTCACTCTGCTTTCAAAGGCCGCTGGTGAAGGGGACTGTCTTATTGCTAATGGCAATTCATTCCACAGTTGGACGGCTGCGGCTGAAAAGGAGTTACTGAAGAACTTCGTCGAGTGAGTAGGTATCTTCAGCAACAGATTTTGAGCTGATCGCAACGTGCGACTGTGGGAATCATTTAAAAAAGCAGCGTTGTTTGAGATAAATAGGCGTAACGCTCATAGTGTCGTCCACACGCCCGATTCGCGTTGCATTACTCTCGCTGATCTGGCTTTACGTTGCCCACTTATTAAATCTTAGCAGCAAAGTAAAGCTGTGTCTGGTTCTAACATAATATGTAGGTACATGGAATTTAAATCGGCTTTGGTCTACATGCTAACAAACCATTGAAAGGAATCATTAAAATATGGGAAGCACTACATCTAACAAGTTTGCTCGTCCCAGGTCATTAATTCAAGAAATATCAAACCATATTATCGATTTCAAGACTTATCTATAAAAAAGTTTTTGTTTACACCCACGCTAGAACAGAATGAAACCAAATATTTGCATTATTTTAATGTAGTTATTAGAGAAATTGAAGACTTTAGACAGAACCATTGAACATGTAACCTTGCTACATGTTCAATGTTTCTCAATCCAAAGTCACTTCCAATAGAAATGCAATAAACAAAGCCAAGGATTAAAAACTATGCCTCATCGGTAGTGTTAGATCAAAGGGTGGGCTGTTGTTGATTATCTTTTAAGACCGGCTTGACCATCACCGTTGGAATCAATTCTTCTTCCTATTATTCTGAAAATTCCATTGCTGGGGTCGTTAACAATGATCATCAAATTAATTGTCGGTCTTCTCCTCATTAAATTGTGAAGAAATCCATGTCAAAGCCCATTTGAGGTTAGTCAACATGTACTTCAGTGCCTTAGTCCAATGTTCCTCCGAATTAAACTGTATTTTGATTGAATATGCATGTGGGGGTGATGCAGTATCTTCAATCTTTCCTTTATCTATTCTGTAGGGTAAACAAAACCCAGTGTTGCCCTTCTCAACTTGATCCTTAAACTGCTGGAGACAATCCAAGAACGCTACCATGGCAGCATCAAATTTTGTGTCCCAAAGGAATCTGAAGCCTCCTGAACCATATAACGGCAACACTTTTTGGTCCTCCAACATTTCTATGTATGAATGGTTGCCATATGGTACCAGTCTGTAACGTTGGAATGAGAAATCTATTTTACGAGCTAATGAGTAGAGAAGTAAGACTGTTTGACCCCAGGCTGCATTGATTTCGGACCAATCTACGGGTGCAGTCGGTAAACGCCCCAAACGGAAGTTGTTAATGATACCAAACTGTCCAGAGTCAGAAATATGGAATGTTGCTTTGAAAATGTTCGTCTTTTTGAGCTTCTCAAGCTGGGTTTGTGTATAGGCCAGTTGACATTCATAGAACTTCATTTGATCTTCTGTTGTCATCAAGTCCTTGCGGTACCTCATGTATTCTTTCCAATATGTGTCCTGTTCTTTGTCTAATCTCTCTTTCTCCTTCTCTTGTATGGCTATTTCGTCTTTCATTGCTTTCTCTTCCTTTTGGAGTGCAGATAACTCCAGCAGTAGCCTACTTTGTTCCTGGTTCCAGTCTTCCAATTCTTTTTCGAGACCTTCCAAATTCAAATCCTCTTTATCATCCTCCAACTTTTTTAAATAGTCACTGTAATCCTTCCATTCAGCCTCAGTCACTCTGAGTTGATTGTCCATGAGTTCTAACAGTGTGTCCGTGCACTCATCACAAAGTGGGTGGTCTACGTCTGAATTGTTCGACAAACAGTCAAATAAAGTCGCTTTTACGTGTAACTGATGGCCCAAGGATGTTGTTTCCCATCCGTCTGAGATGACCATGAATCCGTTCGCTCCATTTCCTGATTCTGATAGTCTGAACGGTGGCACGTAATGTTCTAGGCTCGAAGATTGCAGTTCCAGGTCAGCTTCATTGTTCCGGTGTATTTGAAGGGTTAGGTCGGCTATGGTGTGCTCTCCGAGGTTGTTCAAAGACTCGTCAAGCTTTAGAGGCTGTAGGCATCGCTGGCAGGAAAAGTTTACGTACGATTTCGAGTCCGTCATTGTGGGTCGCCAAATATTGCGTCATACGAAGCTGGGCGGCTGAATCTCTTGTTATTTTCCTTAAAATGGTCGTGGGAATTGCTTCCCAGGCTCGATCACTGATTTGAAATATATACCACGACGTGTTCTTTACTTTGTCCACAAAATTCTAAAACAAACACTAGCTCACGCTCAATGTTTTTTTGTTGATTAATTTGACAAAGAAAGACAGCTGATTCACTGACAGTTCTAATGTTACAAGCTTACAAATTACAATTTCTACCACTGTATTTTGGCTCTGCTAACGAAGCCGGCATCCAAGATAAAAAGATAATATTATGGTATGATATTGACGCCACTTTTTCATCCCGCTGAATTTACCACAAAAGCATCTATAAGTAGGCTGAACTAGATAGGCTACTATACATACTTATCTACAGGGTATAAGAAAATTCCCATATCCTCCGAAAACTACGCAAATCTACAACTTTACTTTGAAATTGCGGAAAAAATATCATCATCATCAACCCACCTCTGCCCACTGCTGGGTATAGGCCTCTTCGTGGTCTCTCGCTATTCGCATCCACGGCCCCCTGCTGACCTAACGACATCATCTGACCAATGGGCTCTTGGTTCTGCTGTAACTGCCCTGGTCCACCTGCCGTCTTCCCTGTACCATAATATATTTTCTTTCCGCAAGGAGTAACCATAGTATTCCACAAAGTAAGAGTGGGACGTATTGATCTCTATGCGATATTAAAATGGTCATATGTATAAGGGAATTTGGTTACTTACCTTCGTAGTGATATTTTTTTGGGATTAATTATGTATGTCTTATTATGTTAGCTGTTTTTGTACATTTTATTTTACGAAAACGAATTACGATGCAGTTACGAAGTGCATGTGACCTATGGTGAAGTACAGTGGGGAATTAATCTCTCAAAAAGCCTGCACAATAATGCCACTATTTATAGGAATATTTCCTCTCGTTTCGAAAAAATAGTGGATTATTGATGCCACATCTTACACTTCGGTCACAGGCCACAAACACACACAAACAAACACATGTCTAACACATACAATGAGATAGACTTTTCTGATTTTGAATATTTTTATCATTTGCTTAAACACTTTGATAAACTGCTCATACTTAACCATCACTGTGAATACGGTAACTATCTAATCTACACTAACATCTAGATAAAGGTAAATCAGCCAGCGTTGTTCTGCTTTCGAAGTTAAAGCCGGCGCCGGCTTCCACTGTTGAAGCAGGCGTTGGTGCCGTTTTATCGAAGCTGGTTCCGGTACCGGACGCACTTTCTAAAGTAAAAGTACCTTCACAGTCGAAAGCCATTATGACCGTGCAGCGTGCACGTATTATACAGTTACGTTTCGGACAACTTTGCAACAATGTACAAAGTAGAAAAGAGAATGTGATTTTACTACTACCTATTTATTCCTGATTCGCCTGCTTTATTCGGTTGATTTAGTTACTGACAACTTTGAAACTAAAATGTTGACGGTCGAGCTGCTATCGACTTGACTTAACACGGCGGTTTCAAAAAGTGCATAGAAAACTATGTTTTATAATGTAATTGACTCGACAGACTACAGCTTATCAACCTTATTACCACCTCATATTGTATTGATAATAATGTTACTTAAATATATTGTTAAAAGTCAATTACTGTTGAAACTTCTGTCTATAAAACTTGGTCAATGACAGTGATGTGTAAGCTAACAAAATAAATAGGTAATTTTCTACATATAACTTTAATTGGCATTTTTGTGGACTAGAATACAATAAACGGCAAAAAATATTAGCACCAGAATTTACATTGCTGTAAATGTTAGCTTCAATTACAGGAAATTAAAACCAAACTATCATGTGACCTTATTGTTCAAATCACATTATTTCTGCTAAATACAATAAATATAATGACATGTTTGAGCATATTCGAATGTAACATGAAAGTACATAAATAGTTATAACAGGTTTTACTAAAAATAATAGGCATTCATTTTAATTAAATTACTCTTTAAACTTACTTTATGTATGTAGTAACCAAACTAAATAATTTTCACTTCCATCGAAGATCTAAAATTAAAGGGTATCGTCTTTTTTACATTTTAAATTGCTGCTGCTTATGGAACTAACTTAAGAACACTATGCGTAAATAATTAAGAATTTGACTGGGCTCTCTTTCATTTATACTTTTAAACAAGTAGCAACTGTATTCAATAGAGTTCTTCTAAATTCACAGGGTAATTTACTTATGGCAACATTGGGAGATTAAGGTGCACCGCCACTATGCAGGTAATGCGAAGGGTCTTGGAGCTGGTGGTAGTAAGCGTTGGGCAGCAAAGCCTGGGCTAGGCCGCCTTGAGGTCCGGCGTACTGAGCTGGCACGAGCATTTCCCTGAAACAAAAAACAATATTTATAGTTAAATAGGTATACTCTAAGTTTTTTAACTACTCAACATTGTTTTCAATGTTGAGTAGATTCCGGAGACACCAAGTATTTACCATAATACAGGGTATCGTTGTTTGGGACTGGACAAGTGATTGTGTTGTGTTGAAGTTATTATTGTGTAGTAGTTATTATTGTTATTCTGGCTACGGTGTTGTTAAGAAAATATTAGAAATAAGTACTTACGCGCACTTATTGGAACAAGGATTTAGTTTCTTTTTGTAATGTAAAGCCAAGAGAGAAGGCCTGTGCCCTACAGTGGAACGTATATAGGCTGCATTATGAATGTGAATACTATTTAGCATTAAGCCCGTCAATTGTAATTTTTTTTTCTGGTACCATAAATAATTTTAATAATAATAATCAGTGGGAACTGTTGAGTGGTTGACTTCCACTTTCCATTGCAAAAGCGCCCGTAACTTTACTATTACAAAGTACAAGCATGTTAAGCGACTTACTAACTTGTTAACGTTTTTTTTTTAATGGCAACTCGAATCGGTCCTGTCTTGGACGACTACTTCGCTGCACCGAATTTGACAAAATGTCAAATGAGTTACTTTTAAAACGGAATTTTGTATGAAAATACTTGCTTATGACGTCACATTTCAGAGCACTCTTTTTATGTTTAATCTATTTAAAAACTGTAATAACTAGCAATTGACTAAAAGAGATACATTTTCCGAGATATTTTGTAATTTTCGTTTTAATCGAGCATATGAAATAATTTAATTTTTGATCGTGTCAAATACCGTATTGGATATTACAGTGTAAACTTTTTTTTTTCCTTTTTGGTTAACTCTTTTCTTTTAAGACTCAGGGATACGAGCGCTGCTCGAAAAGGTCATTCCATGACCCTGCCACACATAATCTCGCCGAAAAAAAAACAAGAAAGTGTTCCCGCCAACCGGAGGAGAGGGTTTCAAACAATGGCCTACAAAAAAAAAACAATATGCTCCTCCCTCCACCATCATGATGGCTGCCGCCGTGTGCGGAATTTCAACGGTAAACAGAGTGAGTATTACATTTTTGAGTACCTAGGTAGGGTAATCGAAAATGTAATAATTAATAAGCAAGTTTAAACATAAACATTTACATACAGGCACATACATTGGTTCTGGCCCCACACTAGGATACCCTGTGTCGTGGGAACCAGAAACAACGACATCACAAACATGTAAACGTCCAAGACCTGGGTTTTTTTTTTGTTCCCAGCCGGGATTCGATCCCGGGACCTCTCGCATGGTATGCAGATGCACTACCACTGCGCCACGAGGTCGTTGAATGAACAAACGAGTTACAAGGACGCAGCACCAGACGAAGAGATCTAAATTTAATGCTATGAACATTTAGACACAAGTCGGCTGGTTTTAGAGGCACTTCCGATATGCAGCAGCTAAGGTGTGCAATGATTTGCCACCACCCCTACGAAAATTATATGACGCCAAGCCAATTTTATGTTTGAAAAGTCATTCAAAAAGGTCTTCTTGATAAACAGGCAAACAACCTCTAAAATCTGCGCATTTTCTAAATGTAACAAATTATAGGTATATACCTTTTTATCACTTGGTTGCTGTCACAAATATGTATTTTTCCTTTCTTCAGAATAGATAAGATAAGAATACTCATTCTTTAATGTACCTACCAGGAAAACCACAAACATAAAACATTTACAAAAATACAGTATAATTGGCGGCCTGATGGACTAACATGTAGGTTAAGATTAGTTTGTATAAGATATTAATATAATCATAGTGCCTACTTGATTAATTGTGCTATTTGAGCTATTGTGTCGTGTTTTTAATGCAGTCTAATATAATCATAATAACTTCCATGCAATACAATCACTTGACCTGGTCCCAAACTAGGATACACTGTGCTATGGCAACCAGGCAAGGACATCACAAACATGAAAACACACCCAGACTGAGGCAATTCGTACAAATGTACACCGGCGCCCATTGGGAATCGAACCCACGACCTCTCTTTTGGTAGCTAAGCGACTTATCTATAAAGATTTTTTTTTAAATTTTAATACCTACGGGCTAGTTGCATGTCTAGCTACAAACGTGTCAATTGCTAGCATATAAGATGTGCTGAAATCAGCGCTGTGCTGATGTCCGCACACGCAGCATTATGCTGAGCATATCCTTAATATCGCATAGCGTTGATTCACTTAATTTATGTTAAGTTATCTTTGTATTTTTTATGATAATTAAACCGTTTTTCAATTTCAATTTTAAATAACTTCCGCACAACACAGCGCCAATCTAAAATACCCCGTGCTATGGTAAACAGGCAAGAACATTACACACGTGGAAATCAGACGATTAGGTACCCAGAGCGTGACCCAAACTGAGATCATTTGGAAGCTGGGATCCCTTCAGGAGGCACGCAGTGACATCAGAGCACTACTGGCTTTCAGAAAGAGATAGGCTGGTTGGAGTAAACTCACAGCTTTGCTACGTACAATGACCCAACTATGAGGCTAATGCCCGGTTTCTGAATTGAGAATTTCGCTAAATGGTTAACTGTAGTGCTGTCTCTTCAAATTTCTCTGAAAAGATAGTGACAAAACGTTACTTAAGTATTTACTTAGTGAAATTCTCAATTCAGAAACCGGTCCTAAGTGCGGAAATCTTAGGTCTAACTAACTAGACCTGTTAAATGATCACCCAGGCTGAGGCCATTCGTACAAATCAAGTGCGGCGGCTCCCAGTGGGAATCGAACCCACGACCTCTTTCTTCTTAGTTTTACTGTCTAGGAATGTCTCCAACCACCTTATCAAAATTGTACTATTTTTTCACAATCATTAAAAAAGTTAAAATGTGCCAACGAGACGGATGTCGGACGTAACAACAGCCTGAACAGCGGTCACTCTGTCTTTAATCTACCTTCAATATCATTGAGATGATAAATAACATATCATAAACTCACGCCTGATCACATAGGGAAATTATATTAGACAATATATACTGATAATTGAATACCTACTTATTTGCGCCGTTTGGGGTTGAGACGATGGGTCCGTGGGGCCCTGAGGCGCGTAATCTTTATAAACAAATATCTATGCGCCTCATCGACTTGTCAGGCGACCCTAGAGCTGGTAGCTACCTCGGTCAGCGTATCAGCATGGCCATCCAGAGGGGTAATGCTGCCAGTATCTTGGGAACTCTCCCCAACGGCAGCAGTCTAGAGACAATCTTTTATATATAGATAACATTTATTGTAAATATGTAAAAATTGATCTGTAATTGTTAATCAAATATAAAAGCATGTATGATATCGCATTAAAAAAAAAATAAAAAAAAAAAAAAATACCTACTTACGCCGCCAAAGAAATCTACGTCAAAGCGAGATTTTTTGCCATAACTTGACGCACATGGTCAAACTTAACCAACTGATTAATGTCCACGGAATGGGAACAAATCCCCGAGGACAATAGACACTGTAGCAAGCAAAGGCAACCATCTGGCCGGTTCATTCAAGTTTTGAAAGGAAAAAAAACTCCACCTTTGTTTCAGCCGAGCTATAGCAGCTACGGGTGCTTTTGAATATAGGTATAAGTAGGCTTCGACAAAAGATCGATACTCATTTGATTATTGGTTATACTTTATCGCACTCGAAACATTTATATTATGTTACCTACATATTTTATTGTTTGTTTAGCCAGAAGGCTTCTTCACTGATGTAGTAGTTTTAAGATTTGATTTTTTCCACTTAGCGAAAGCTGTGAACATATGTAGGTATTTGGTGCACATACTAGTTGTAAGGTACACTGTTTATGTTCCTAATAAAGATAGGATAGGTTGGCTGGAAGAAATTTCTATAGAAATAAGCTCGCCTATGTACTCGATCTTATTGCTTTGTTGTATGTGTAACATATTTCTTTCTTGTGTACAATAAAGTATAAAGTAAAGTATAAATAAGTAAATATTACGCTACGGGTGAATTTTGTGCTTAGGGTAGTATCGTAGTTATTTAGTGACTCGCGATCCTTGTACAGCCGATAGCAGGTCAGCCTTTAATTTTTTATTGCAAAGTTGTCCTTAACGTAACTGATTATAGTGTACGTATGTAAAGGTTGATGTGCTGTCGATTAAACATAATACTCGTAGTTAAATATTTGTTTAACAAATACTTATTAAGTGTTTTCTGCGAATAGTTGACCCAGACTGCACTTGTAAAAAGTATGACAGAAAGCCTTGAGTTCTACTGTACCACACACCGTCACTAAAACTAATTTATTGAAGTCCGGACGCTTATTGTTTCAATATGAACGGGCCCTTTGTTAGGCGGCGTGCGCACTGGTGACTTTTATTGTAGAGTCTAAACACGCCCCAAGGTCGATCGCGTTAAAGTAAACTTTGGCGATAGTGTGGTAGGTATTGTTTTAGATTAGGGAGAAGCGGTCAGGAGGAACCGCCAAAATTTAGGTCAGATTCAAAATTATAGAAGGTATTAAAATTCGTACTGACAAACTTCTGTTTTATTCTTTTCTACTCGTGAATATTGTGCCTGGAAAATCAAATGCTCCTTTTGAGTAACATAAATTTAGAAAATGTTTGCGCGGAATGAACGTATTCAGCGTTCTCATTTATAGGTACTAACTA
The DNA here is from genome assembly GCA_947308005.1 of Yponomeuta malinellus. Classification (NCBI taxonomy): domain Eukaryota; kingdom Metazoa; phylum Arthropoda; class Insecta; order Lepidoptera; family Yponomeutidae; genus Yponomeuta; species Yponomeuta malinellus. The sequence goes on along the minus strand of OX371020.1, from coordinate 4,043,433 downwards.
GCGCCATAGGGTTGGTATTTTGTCTTTTTAGTGATTTTTTTATTTTTGTTTGATTTATGCTAATTTCATAAAGCCTATGACACTCGCGCAAACATGAGGAACCGATTGAGATCTTATTCGTCAAAATCTGACCATTGGTAAAGGAGTTATAAGGGAACATACAATCGGACATACTTATATACATGCATACGTACATACATACATACGAGCCAAACACATTACCCTCCTTTTGGGCTTCGCCGCTGGCGCGTAACTAATACAGGTTGATTAATTAAATCTACTGATAAAAGTCACGGTCTGTTAGGCTGCTGAGGAGTCCGGTAGCGCTGGCGGCGGTTCTTGGACCAGTTGGAGACTAGCATGTGGGAGGCCTATGTCCAGCAGTGGACGAATACAGATTAATTAATTGAGTCTACTGAAACACTCACGGCCTGTTAGGCTGTTGAGGAGTCCGGTCTCGTTGCCGGCGGTTCTTGAACCAGTTGGAGACCTGCGTGAGCGTCAAGCCTGTCTTCCGCGCCAGCGCCCGCTTCTCATCCGGCGTTGGATAGCTTTGGGGAGGGAGGAAGGAGATCAAATCGAATAATTAATTTCTTTTGCCATACGGAACAGGGCTGGTAGTCGCAATAAAACAGGGCCGCGTTTCATAAAACTGTAGTTTACAGCCTCAACGAAATTGTCCACAAAGAGTTTGATACATTCGTTGCGTTTCGTACAAAAAAAATTCTACGTTCTTGCTTATTGAATTAAATAAATTATAGTCTGTTTATTCTATAAAGGACCAACCCTCAGCTACTTGCACAAACGAACTTATTTAAAAAGACACTGCTCATTAAAGGACCGCGAAGGGACTCACCGATTCCTATAATAGCAGTCTTTGAGGGCATTCCGACTCTTCTCCTTGAAACAGTAGACCGTCTCCTCGCCGTCCCATATCGTCTTGGGCAGCGGATACTTCTTCCGGAGCCGGTACTTGTCCACGGCTCCTGAACAGAGACAGGATAGATGTTACTACCTGTTGGGCAAGCCACCACAATAACATACTGTTAAAACTCAAGAGTAGAGATATTCATCTACATGGACCCCGTTGGCACCAATCGAACACAGTACGTGCTTCGGGTCCCGGAAACGGAACTAAAAAGGTCTAGTTTTTTCCCCACCTAGCGCAAATGTACCTCCAACAAGAACCTACATCATCATCATCATCATCATCAGCCATTTGACGCCCACTGCAAGACATAGGCCTCCTTCGTGTTTTTCATAACCATGAAAAACACGAAGGGTTTGAAACCATGAAGGGTTTTGCCATAATCGCCACGCTTGGCAGGCGGGTTGGCGATCGCAGTATGGGGTTGGAATCTCAGGAAGACGCTGCTGCCCGTCTCCTGGTATTTGATTTCCTTAGTCGCCTTCTACGACATCCACGGAAGGAAATGGAGTGACGCTATTCGCCAGGTATATGGAGAACCTACAAATATTTATGGGTATTCATATAAGTAGTTATTATTATTTGTATTTCTATAGTGAGATGTGTGTATGTACCTAAGTACCACGTTCCGGGTGCCAAGGAATGGTCCCAACTGAAAATCAGTTTTGCTGGTGTTATGCTAACCATAGCACACACCAGTAAAGTATGCTGAGTTGGAGCCCCTTTTTTGTTGTCACGGAGGCACCTGAGGCGTTTGAGGTCCGAGGTGGCTGGGTGCCATACGTTACTGTATGGTACCCGGCTGCCTTTGACTCTATATGCCTCACATGTTCTCTTCTCGATTGTTTTGTTTTATCTCTGTTTTGTTGACGTTTGTGTCTTTTGTTTGTGTACCTTTTGTTTACTTTGTGTTTCTGTGACAATTTAAATAAATATCCTCTTTCTTTCTTTTTCTTTCTTTTTAAATACCTGGATAATTATTCTATTACTTTATAAGCGAAGAAATTTGAAAATTTACCAGAAATCACTCACCCGGCAGCTTCCCATGCACAAACGCTCCTCTGCGACTCTTTATGCGTGCTTCAGAAATTGCGCATTTTAAAAATGACTCTTTTTAACACATAACTTCTCTATGTGGATAGAAGTTGCCGTTAGAGTTTAGTGACAAGACTGTAAAATCGTGTAAACCTCACCCACCTAGCGGCCTCCCGCGCACTTTCTCCGCCTCCTTGTAGTGCGCCTTGAACCAGAGGCTTTGCAGGGCCGTGTGGTGCCGCGGCGGGAAGGTGTGCGCTTCCAGTATTGCGTATAACTCTTGGAACACGCCACGGTGGTAGGCTACCAGTGCTCTGGCCCTTTTTTAGAGGAAGAGAAGGGTTAGTGGACCATGTGAAAAAAAAATTAATATAATTGGAAAGACCGTTTTCAAATATTAAACAATCGTCTTGAAGATTTTACTTTCCGTGTAGTCACGTGAACCTATTTACAAATCACCACGATTATTTAATGTTTTAAAATGGTCTTTCTAATGAGATTAACTTTTTTTGTGACTGATGCCCGTATGATGTGTGAATCCTTTATGTATATTATATTTTTACCTCGTAATCTCTTAAAATATAATATATAAAAATCTCTTGGCACAGTGTTTGTTATCGAACTCCCCTGAATCGGCCTCACCGACTTTTATGAAATTTTTTGTGTGTATTTGGTAGGTTTGAGAATAGGTCGTAGGCTAATCAATGGGGGAAAACAACTTTTGCCAGGTCAACTAGTAATTCTATATGCACTATTTTAAAAATTGAAATTAAAAATTGATTTAACACCCCGAAAAAAAAATTATATATAAAAATGTATACGAACAGTAACATGAGCACAGAACAACATGAGTGAATGTACCCATGTATCACATATACAGGGTGTAACAAAATCTCTATGTCTATCTGAAAATAACCGGGGTAAAAGGTTAGGTTAGGTTACTATTCATTCATACCACGGATTCATTTAATTTTTAGGGTTCCGTACCTTAAAAGGAAAAAAAACGGAATCCTTATAGGATCACTTAGTTGTCCGTCCGTCAGTCCGTCCTTCGCTTTATGCGTGGAGGTATCGGGTTAAAATTAAAACTATGTACTCAAGTTTACAGTCCCACCTTGTATAGAACAAAACACCTAGTAGACAGATCACACTCACCTCAGCACAGTCTCGTTTCCTCTCAACACCTCACTCGGTGGCAAACTCCAGAGAAATGTAGCCAACTTCTCAATATCCCCCTTCTGCTGCAAAGCTTCGCAAACACACTGCACTTGCTCCGAGTTGAAGTTGAGGCATCGTCGCATATTTGCATTTTCACTCTCGCTGAAGTAAGACTGCGTAACTCTATCCCTTTCATTGCCGTTTTCAAAGGAAACCTGGTTGATTTTCACGTCAGATAGAGCAGGGTTATTTTCGTTATTCTGCACGCAGCTTTTTAGGTTTTGCTCGTAAAAGTTGGAATTTGAACGCAGCCGCTCGTCGCCGTCGATTTGTGCGAAGAAAATGTCATTGTTCGGCGGGAGTTTCAGTTCGAAATTCAAATATTTTTTATTCTTTTGTGGTGTTACGTAGTTATCGAAGGACATTCGGTTACTTTCCTGCAAATAGTCTTTCCGTTCATCTGTCTTTACGGGCGACTTTTGCTTGCACGAGAAGTATTGTTTTTCTGTAAGTTCTCCTTGGTAATAGTTTCCGTTGTGGTTTTCGTATGGAAAAGATGGTAGAGAGGACTCTGATTCATTTGTTAAGTCACTAGATGGACTCAGGCGGTCGGAGCAAGATTCCATGTTTGTGGATTTCATCACAATCTGTTACTTTTCACAGCTCGCTTGATTTCTGAAACAAATGCAAGAAATAAATATTCAAATCCACTGATTACCTATTTCCGGGTAATCTTGAGATTTTTCACTAGTGTTGCATGATTCCCTGCTCCTCATCAATTATATAGGGTGTAAAAAAATCCACTTGCTACGTACAATGCCTATGAGGTTTAAGTGTAGAAATCTCAGGCTTAACTAGCAAATGAAGATTCGCATCGGATTGCCGCGATATTTTTAAATCTTATTGATTTAAAGAGATATGGTATTTAGGGTTTAATAAATGGTTTGCTCAATAATGACTATTAAAAAGTCGTTTTTAAAGCGGCCACTTTCAACTTAAACATCTCAATTTCTTTCAAATTAAGACCTGAAGACTAGTGATCTGTCAGGATCGTAGCAATTGGCAGTCCCTGGTCTCTGCCTACCCCTCTGAGATACACGCCTAAGTTTATGTTGTGTTTATGTTATGTTCTGAAGACTAATCCGGATCCTCCGTATCAGGATGTTGATACAATACCACTGATCTTTATTTGTACTGTACCTACCACTGAGCTATAAGACATGAGACTTCGGTGAAAATTAGCAACACATTTTAAGGCCACTTTCTCTTGGTGAAATTTACAAAGCGCGATTAGATGCTATTTATTAATTTATAGAGCAGAAATTTTCTTGTATGCACATGTACGGGGATTACGTACATTACGGGATGTACGTAATCTACGGGGTTAATTTTATTATTATGTAACTGAAGAAATTTGTCATTCCTCATAGAAGGGTGTCGTAGAAGAGTAGTAATTTTAATTTTTAATTCAATAACACGTTGCCTACTCTAATATTTTGCGACAAGAAAAAACAAAAGACGGATGACAGATTCAAACTAATATATAATAAATTACCTAGCAAGGAGTTCCGTTCAGGATTAAATACTTTTTGGCAGACGCAAACAGTAACAATTAAGTTTTTATTTTATTTATTTTACTACAAAAATAACATAATGAGTAATTATTTTTATAGTGATTTCTATTATTTTAAAAGATTATATATAAACGGGCCCTATTAAATATACGCACTAAATTATCACGTAAGTTAGCAAAATTATCATCAAGTCTAGGTAGATATTGGCTGCTTGTACCTACCTACTTGACTGGCCGATATCCGCCGAAGAATGATTTACACGTGCATATTTAAACTTTTCCGTCAGTTCGACGTAAAAATAATAAATAAATCCCAAGTGTTGCCATAACACTTGCCATTTGACACCGGACATAGCAAACAAAATCAACCTCTTTCGTTGCGCGCACGCCGATTGTTTTCGATTGAACGCCTCAACATTTTTTTGGGGAAATTCTTTCATGGACTGATTTTTCACTATTTTCGGTCTTTTTCAGCACCGTTTGTTGGATTAGGCATCTGATATCTCACTTCAATTTGTCACCTCTATTCACCGTGGCGCTTAAAAAGCGTGAGCTTATCTTGAAGAAAACCCGCGGGGACACCTGCTTATACAGGGTGTAATCAAGCGGTGGTGGAGCTGTCAGCCTCACATTCGAGAGATCGTGGGTTCGAATCCTGGCATGTACAAACGACTTTGTTTTCTAGTTCCGTACATTTGTGAAGTTATAGTAGCAACACCACTCGCTAACTGTGAAGGAAAACATCGCGAGGAAACCTGAGTGTCTGAGATGTTCACATACCTCGGCGCTTAAAAGGGCACTCCGCGATGGACACGCGTGGTACTTAAGCCCATACTCTCTCACTGGGAGAAGGCCTGTGCTTGGCTATATAATAAAAAGCTCACGCTTGCAACTCAGAGGGGTAGACAAAGTTGACGGATTGCTAAAGCACCGGCAACAATCTTGACACATCTCTTTTGTATATATACTATATTTATTCGCACCATTGCCGGGTTTCCCAATTTCAAAATTTTTGGAAATATAATATAGAAAAAAATATATGAGTTTTTAGGGTACTGTAATCGTAGAATTTGTCGTTGAGAAATATTGTAAAGGAAAAGCATTCCACCAATCCGGACTTGGCCCCCGTGGTGGAGTATGGCCTATACCTTCCTCAGGGAGACCCGTGCCCCTCGGTGGGGACATAATGGGTTGATGATGAAAAGCATTTTATCGATTTAGGGATCAGTTTATGAAAAATTAAGCTTTAAAGCGCAAATCTTTGTTAGAGGAGGGCGCACAGTTTTGTGTAGGATAAATCATTTTCCAAGGCTGCGACCTTGGTAAAGCGTATGAAGTGCAAATTTATTTATTTTTTTAATATTATAAGCCCGGATATTTTGAAAAATATAAATTTGAGAACTAACTCACTTAAAGTTGCTGTAAAACACAAACTCTAATTAGGGTGTGTAAGGAATTGCGCATTTTAGAAATAACCCTGTATATTCCACCTGAGTAGTCGTTTTGACGCCTCGATTGTCGGTGTAGTTGAATTGCGACAGCACACGGAATTTTGGATTTATTTTTGAAAAAAAAACATTTCGGTATGCCGTAAAAAGAACTAAATACAATATCTATATCTTCTTAGTTTTGTTTATTCAAAGAGTTTTTGTATCTAGCCGTGGCATCACTAAAAACTGACAGCTCGTAGTACTCGTATCTCAGCCTGAGCTGTAATTTTGAAGCAAAATTATTTTGATCATTAGGATCACAGACAGTTTGTCTAACTTTTCTTCTGTCCATGTTGGAAGGTGATTGTCTCAGAATCTTCTCCAGTCAACAGAATTCTATGGTTTTCATCTGACACTGAAGATGTTTCTGGATTTAGGGTATTTAATTGGTATATACTTTTCCTGTATCCCGGCTGGGTAGATAGATAGATAGAGAACACGTTATTGTACATAAAAAAGGAAGTTGCACAGATATTAGGATATACAGAGACCAGGTTCTGCCACTTGCCACGATCCTGACAGATCTCTTTCGGTTCATCAACATTCATTAGTCGTTGCATGCACGTACGCCGGTACAAATGCATAGATTGTACTTTTGTACGGTACGTGTCAGACTGATTAGTTAGTCGTTATTATCACCTTTATTACATATTTACTCATTGCGATCTGTTGCTAATTATTATTTAATTAACAAGTTTACATTTTCATTTTTGACTTTGCAACAATCACATAGTTTACGTACCCTGCGAAAAAATTGGTGAGGCCTGATGAAGCCTGTACCTCTGTTTGGTACCTAAGTAAGTTATCTTTGGAGGAAGTATGAAGGTAATGTAGGTATATAAGTTTACCTCTAAACTTTGCTATTCCTTATACACGTCAATAAAAGTTTTTTTTTCCATTTGTGGAGTTATAGTAGCAATACCACTCGCTAAGTATTCGCATACCTCAGCGCTAAGGTGTTCGCATATGTTTTTGGTTTTGAAATACCTATTAGGGTTAACATAATTTTGTGAAATTCGCGCTTTACGCGCTGTACCAGTGTATGGTACAGCAGTACCGGTACATAGAAGAAGAAAAATTTTATTTAACACATATGGTTTTAAATACTAACTATAGTTAATGATAGCTATCACACAAAGAAGTAAAACTGTAAAACGACTTCAAATTCAAATTAGAAAAATGTTAAATCAATAAAATTTTAACCATAGAAAAACAACTTGGTTTCAAACGAAAAACTCATTTCAGGAATTGCGCATATTAGAGGTAAAGCTGAATTAAACAAAATATAGGCATGTAAATGTTTTCAGCAACCCAAAAAATAAGCGATCTAAATAAAAACTTAGTTACTAAAAATTACCTTGTCAGATAACCGCCACATGAAAACACAGTACAGAAAGAAACTGCCACTGAATTTGGTCCAAATAGATTCACTTAGAAAATAAAGTAATTGGCAATATAGTACGTTTTAAGTATGCAGTTATGTTATGTCTACAAGTTAAAAAAAATTGCATTCCGAGTAGCCCTGCACATTAAAAACAAGCACTGAAGACGGCCTTAGAATTCGGCCTGAGTAGTTGTTCGCGGAGAAAACTAAATAATTAATTTCAACTTATAATTCAAATTTAGAACGCACGCCACGAGCACACCCTCGCGCGGCGCTGGCTGGGGGTCAAATAACATGAGGTGTTGGTTTTCAAAGTATAGATGCAGCTGAAATTGCGGCGAACTTGGCGGAAACTATTCAATGTAAACTAAAATGCTGTTCTGTTAGTAATTACGTAGACAAATTCAAGACAGAGATTCTTCGGGATTCTACTATCTCGTTGGTCTAGCCGTTAAGGCGCTTAGCTGCCAAAACAGAGGTCGTGGGTTCGATTCCCACTGGGGGCCGCCGTACATTTGTACAATTGGCCTCAGCCTGGGTGTACCTATTTTCATGTTTGTGACGTCATTGCCTGGTTACCACAGCACAACTAATGAATGTTGAGGAAGCAAAAGTGATTTGTCAGGATCGTGGCAAGTCGTAGTCCCTGGTCTCTGCCTACCCCTCAAGGATACAGGCGTGAGTTTATGTATGTATGTATGTATATCTTTCTTTTTTGCACGCCTACCTCAATTTTTGCCTCTCCTATACCACCTGCGGGTTGACTGGTAGAAAATGTCATTAACATTAAGTCTACGTTGTGTACACTATGTTTGTGCAATAAAGAATTAATAATAATACAAACAGAAGTTAAATTCTTTACGTTGAAATAAATTTCTGATTTAAGGATTAAAATGTAGGAATATTTTATTATCTCATCTATCTATCTTTGTTCTATCGTGTTTCATTTGAACTAAACATTTGCTTTAATAGAGTTAAGAAGTCGTTTAAAAAAGGGGCCAGGAAAAAAGGTTCTCCATACAAACGCAGCGCCGGATCGCAGTGAGACTTAGCCAACATTATAAGATGACACAAACCGAGGTTAAACAGTGTGTAGAATTGCGAATGAACGAATCTCGTCATAGAAATCTCCAGCGCACGCGAACACACACAAACACGTACTTAAATTTGTTTAATTTGAATTTTTCCTATAAAATAAAATGTTATTTTTAAGTGTAACTTCTAGAAAATAGTTTATACTGGCTATGGAAGAGCGGAGTGTCCTAACACAGGCATCTATTTGCTTAAATGGAAGCTCCACATACTGTTAAGACAAATGTACCTTAAGTTGATGAAATAAACATTTTATTATTTTATTATTATTATTTATTATAGGAGAAGGTAGCTTTTGATGTATTTATCCGTCACATTTTAAGAAAACTATTGTTTTTATACAAGTACTGTTGTCGGTGGTGGTGTGTTTGTTTCTTGCTTCTGGAAGGGCGGTGCATTAACTAACCGCATGGTGCTTAGAGGGAGGCCTATGTCCTGCAGTGGGCGTCAAATGGCTGATGATGATGATGATGATGATGATGGTGCTTGTGGGATTTTGGCGGAATTTAGCAAAGTAATTTTCACATTTTAATGCTATTATGGATTTGCGCAAAGTAACGCCTGATTCCATGCAATATTTTAAGAAAACTGTCAAAACATCGAATGTTGGGTAATTCCTTCATCAAAAATCTTTAAACCGTCATACAATCTCAACACCACTGAGACATAAAACTTTTAAGCACGTTCACAGTCATCGCACTCGCTCTACCCCAGACAGGGACGGACCAACCGAGCGGGACAGCCAAAAGGGGCGGGACTTCGTCGCGCCTACGACAAAAGCTTGGACCGCCGGGTGTTCGAAATTCAAAAAAGTTTTTCGATTTTTTACTCTTTTGTTTTGTTCTTTTCGGAAACGCCTTTTGCGCACTGGCCGGTTTTTAAGCTATGGCCGCGGATTTCTTTAGTTCAACGACTTTCTTAGCGTTCAAAATACACTATTTCTGTTGCAAAGTCACCCGTAACATCACTAAGTACGTTAAAATATCATTACACCGTTTGGCACTACCCCCACCCTTTCCAGGTCACCTGTTGGTTAGTTAGAATAGAATACTATTTAGTATTAAGCCCGCCAATTGGACAATTCCATAGAAACAGCACAGATTGCAACACAAAGTTCTTAAATGGCTACAGCATCTTACATACGATGAAACTGAAAACCTACTCTTTATTGTAAAGTAACTCTTAAATTTAAATAACATAACTATTCTATTACTAAAATCATTACATTTATTAAACACATCCTCTTACATGCACTCATTCACAACACTACTTTCATACACTCACATACACCACACAAAAAGAGGAACTCACTCACCAAACACACTACACATACCTAACTAGTTCTATACTACCTTATTTTGTTTAATTTAAAGTAACTTAATCCTTGGATATATATCTTTTTCATTACGTTAGTAAAATCATAAAAGTTATTATACTATCAAATAGAACTAAATATTGTGTACAACCAAAGTTCAAGTTAAATAATTGTCACTTCCATGGGGAATTGGCACTGTCTTTAACCTAGCACAGCCTCAGAAGCTAATCGTTAATTTTGTGTAAAGCATAAGTGACATTTTGTTGTAAAAGCTTTGCTCTTGCTCACCAATGCTCTTGCCCAATAAATATTCTATTCTATGCTATTCTATTTTTTCTGGTACAATATAGAATTTTAATAATAATAATAATGTAGAGTGCGTCCATGTAAAGTTTGATGTTCTGTCCACTCCACTGTGCCTTCTCTAAAGCGTCTAAAACAGATGATCTAAAGAAGCATGCCGATGGGGGTGGCTGGATGAGGATGACAGAGGACAGAAAAGTGTGTCGCAGGCACGCCTGAACCAATAGGCTTGTCCAGGTACAACATGTATGTTGAAAGCTAAGTAAGGGATTCGATTCGATTGCTGATTGCACTACATTAAAATACAAAAGTTATAAAAAGAGCAACATAATAATACTAACAACATTTTCTCAGTTAATGGTTAACTAATACTTTTAAAACTTATAACGTAGATAAAGCATATCATTTTTCGTTTTCATAATACAGTTTTAACTACGTATGATACCTACCATAACATGCGATTTTTTCGCTTCGTCTTTGACCATCGAAAAATAAACGAAAAAGACCGGCCGAGTGCGAGTCGGACTCACACACGAAGGGTTCCGTACCATTATCTATACAACATTAGACACAACGATCGAGAAAAAACGGCAAAAAATCACGTTTGTTGTATGGGAGCTCTCCTTAAATATTTATTTTATTTTAATTATTTATTTTTGAAGAGAATATAAAAATAAATTTTCTGTGAATATTTCAAGCGTCTACCTGTTGCCGTTATTAATATCGAGCAAAAAACAGCAAAAAAAAAATACGTTTGTTGTTGTTGGAGCATCCCTTAAATATTTATTTTATTCTGCTTTTAGAGTTATAGCGGCAACAGAAATAGGTACATCATCTGTGAAAATTTCAACTGCCTAGTTATCACGGTTCATGAGATATAGCCTGGTGACAGACACCCATACAGACAGACAGACAGACGGACAGTGAAGTCTTATTAATAGGGTCCCGTTTGGCATTCTTCGGGTACCGAACCCTAAAAACAAGCATTGCTTGACAGGTAAATTCTACGAATCTGGATATATTGGATAAACCGCCCAAGGAATTTTTGGTGGCATCATGATAGCCCTGATATCACACACGAACGCAACCGGGGCCGCAGCTAATGCGCAGTAGAAACAACAATACTTACACATAACTGGGGAATTTTCACCATAAGGTGTCGTGTTGAGGCTCTTAAGCGGAACCCCGGCCGTTCGTGTGAATGTGCCTTCTGCGTACCGGCAATTGAATGTGACACCCGACGACACCAAACGACACCACGGAATCACCGGTTTCACATTGGACGATAACCGTAACTGTACGGTGTCGCTGGGCTAATATTCATGCAATGTTCATACATCGCATCAGTCGTTATCAGCCTATATACGTCCCACTGTAGGGCACAGGCCTTCTCTCAGAGAGTGAGAGAGTATGGGCTTAATCACCACGCGTCTCCACCGCGGATTGGTGATTTCAAGCGCTGAGGTCTGTGAATAGCTCAGACACTCAGGTTTCCTCACGACGTTTTCCTTCACAGTTAGCGAGTGGTATTGCGACTATAACTTCACAAATGTACGTAACTTAGAAAACAAAGTGACAGGTACAAGCCCGCACTGGGAATCGAACCTGGGTCTCTCGCTTCCGAGTCCAATGTTCTACCCACTAGGCTACCACCGCGGACACAACTAACAAAACAATAGGTATCAATAGTAATTTCTGAATCTGAAGCATAAGAGGTGTTTACAAACTGCAGAATAGAATAAGCGCTTAAGCGTCCTTTTAATTTGTGCTTTCTCTTTCTCTGGGAGGCTTTTAAAAATGGCAGGTACCAAGCATTTTCCAGCCTAAATAATATAATATCGTGACAATTCGGTGCACATGTCAAACTGTGGTTTAATCGGCTGGGCAAAGTACATCCAATTGTCATAGAAAACCATGAATTGTACTTTTTTTGTCGGAACCCTGATGTTTGCGATATGTAACAATTAGCAAGGATTATGATGGGCGATTGGATTTGGTGTGTGTAATTTAGAAGCCGGGGCCTGTTTCTTAAAACTACGTGGTGACATGGTAGTAGCAATACCACTCGCTAACGGTGAAGGAAAACATCGTGAGGAAGCCTCCGTGTCTGAGCTATTCACATACCTCAGCGCTTGAAATCGCCAATCCGCGGTGGGCACGCGTGGTGATTAAGCCTATACTCTCTTTCTGAGAGAAGGCCTGTGCCCTACAGTGAGACCTATATAGGCTGCTTTTGTATGTTAGTAGGTGTGTAGAATTTGTAAGTGTTTATATATAATGAATTGATTGCAAAAGCTTTACCCGTTTGACAAAATAGTGTAATTGTTGATTTTATGTTTTCTTATAAATAAATACGTAATTTTATGAAACGCTGCCCGATCCGATGATGTAGTGTCGTTACGGCAATCGTCCGATGTAAACCCGCTCAATGGCCGCCTGGCGACGAGGTGGTTAACGACACTGTGTATATAGACCTCTTTCTTCAGCGAAGGACCTCAGACCAACTCAGTAGACATACTATGCTAGCTAGAGATCCTTCGCTAAAAATATTGGCGGAAGTTGTCTTCTGCATAATAGCTAAACCGCTAAAAGTACATCGAAGCAAGCAGCTTCCGTCTTCATCAATCGGTTCGTCCTGGGCATAGACCACCCCAAGGTACGCCACTTCTTTCTGTCGTCAGCCATCCTCATCCAGCCGCTCGATCCAGCTGCGTCAGATCGTCGGTCCAGCGAGATGGTGGGCGTCTTGCGCTACGTTTGCCAGTTCTAGAAGTACCATAATTACTATAAGAAATATACCCAGCGTCTTCAGAGGGAGAGAAAAACCGGCCAAGTGCGCATCGGGCCACGACGTGCAGGAAAGGGTTCCGTAGGAGGAAGGGTTTTTGTACCTGCTTTACAGAGCTAACAATTTCATCAAAGTAATTTTCAATTGAATTTAGGTACGAAGTTTTACTTTTATGAGAAAAAAAAATTGCATCCCTAATTTAGATGTAGGAGGCGAACAAAAAAAATTTTTAAGATTTTATCCTACCGTTTTGTTGGCGTAATTAATGTGTACCTAAATCTATGCCAAATTCCAACTTTCTAGTACTTCGCTTCTCTGGGCTAAGCCGCGGAGAGACAGACGGACAGACAGACAGATAGACAGACAGACGGACGGATATGGCTAAACTATAAGGGTTCCTTGTTGACCACGAAACACTATAATAGTGCGTTTTATACGTCCCAATGCATACCACATCATCATCAGCCACTTGACGCCCACCGTAGGACATAGGCCTCCCTCATGGTTTTCATAAGCATGAGGGGGTTTTGCCATAATTGCCACGCTTGGCAGGCGGGTCGACGATCGTAGTATGCGGGTTGGAATCTTAGGAAGACGACATCCACACTTCTACGACATCCACGGGAGGAAATTGAGTGACGATGACGCTACTTAATCCGGCGCCACACGGATAATGACCTGCATAGCACAGGGACAGTACAAATAAACACATGCCATCTATTACAAATTCACAACTATTGTACGTAAATTAGAAAATAAAGTAACGAATTTGTAACCTCTAATGTGAGCCCAGCGCTCAGATTTCTTTGCACTAAGCTGTCACAACAATTTGGCCCGGCGATTTTAGCACGTGGCGTGGCGTGCAATAGGAGAGGCCTATGTCCAGCAGTGGACAAGCATAGGCTGATGATGATGATGATTTTAGCATAGAAGAAAGTGACTAAAAATTACTTCCACACACCACAATCACTTGTGCTTGTCCCAAAGTGCAATGTTTGACGCATCGACACCAAAAAATGTAGGTTGCAAACGGACTGGATTACATTCAGTTTTTGCTAGGCTGAATAATACGAAATTGCGGGGAATCTATTTGTACGATAGTGGCGCTTATGACAAGCGCAATAAGATAATATCTAATGAGATATACTTTTTCTCGCTCCTGTCTTCTAAGTAACCAGGCCATATAAAAAAAAAAAAAAAAAAAAAAAAAAAAAAAAAAAGGTTTAGCTGTCAACTGTCAATCTTCTTCTCTATTTATTGCCATGCAAATTAATATAGGAATATGTGTGTTGGTGGAAGTAGGAATTCATGGCTTGGAATCTTGCGAATATTCCACTTATCGCTCGTTTCCCTTAGTGTAACATAGGCAGCTAAATTGAGCCTCGCAACTTACTTATTCTTGAGAATTTCTGAAAATGTATGTACGGGTTTCGCAGAGACCAGGGTTTGCCACGATCCTGACAAAACTCTTTCGGTTAAATCAACATGCATTATTCACTGCATGCACGATTGTACGCACGAAGACACACTTTATATCTTCAATTAATCTACGAGGTTTTTAGTAAATCCATTTTGCAGTGGCGCTTTCTTCTCTTTGATGACTAAGCTCTGCGACTCGGAGCGAAACATGGTCGGACTCTTCCGACAAAGAATCAAGTAAGTGAATCCGCCTAGTGGGTAGAACATCGGACTCTGAAGCGAGAGACCCATGTTCGATCCCCAATGCGGGCATGTACCTAGGACTTCGTTTTCTATAGTACATTTGTGAAGTTATAGTAGCAATACCACTCGCTAACGGTGAAGGAAAACATCGTGAGGAAACCTGAGTGTTTGAGCTATTCACATACCTCAGCGCTTGAAATCGCCAACCCGCGGTGGGCACGCGTGGTGATTAAGCCCATACTCTCTCGCCGAGAGAAGGCCTGTGCCCTACAGTGGGACGTATATAGGCTACTTATGTTATGTTGGTGTGTAAAACAGGTAACAATCATTCAATAACGTGCAGAATAGGCTTAACAGTGTAGATCTAGAATGTCAATCGACATAACATAATAATCTTTATCATAGTAAGTCATAGTGATTTTTAGGACCTGACATCTACAACCTAAGGCCAAAAACCAGATAGAATTTCGAACAAAATCAGCCGTCAGTTTCCTGTAGATATTTACGTATTCTGCAAACGAAGTGGATTCGTCACTCATTCATAATATAATAAACAATATGGTAAACTGCTTTCTTAGCATTCCCATATCTTGCGACATTGAGTTGACTGCGACTTTCTTTATAGGACGCTTTCTCACGGTTTGCAATATTTATGTTTTCTTATCTGAGTAGGTACTTACTTAACTCGCTGAAAAATATCGTGAGGAAACCTGAGTGTCTGAGGTGTTCACATACCTCAGCGCTTGAAATCGCCAAATCCACTGTGGGCACGCGTGGTGATTAAGCCCATACTCTCTCTGTAAGTGAAAGCCTGTGCCCTACCGTGGGACGTATATAGGCTGCATTATTAACCTACCTACCTTCAGTATATACTGTTACTTGTATTATACAATACATGTCTAGGACAAACCCTTGACAGAAATAGTTAAGACAGGAAAACAGTGCATGTTCAGGGTATAGCGGGAATATGTATCCACCTTAGTACTAAAAAACAGGCCAACTGCGAGTTGGACTCGCGCACAAAGGGTTCCGTATCATTATCTTACAACATTACACACAAAGACCGAGAAAAAACGGCAAAAAATCACATTTGGTGTATGGGAGAACCGCCTAAATATTGATTTAATTTTTATTTAATTATTTATTTTTGAAGCGAATATAGAACTAAATATTCTGTGAATATTTCAAGCATCTACCTGTTGCCGTTATTGATATCGAGCAAAAAACGGCAAACAAATACGTTTCATGTATGGGAGACCCCCTTAAATATTTATTTTATTCTGTTTTTAGTATTTTTTGTTATAGCGGCAACAGAAATACATCATCTGTGAAAATTTCAACTGCCTAGCTACACATCCTTGCCTAGCTATCACGGTTCATGAGATACAGCCTGGTGACAGACAGACGGACAGTGAAGTCTTAGTACTAGGGTCCCGTTTGGCACTCAAAATCAGACTTCTAAGTATCTCATTAGGTAACTTAGATACACCACAAGCTACACATACCTATGGTCCTGTTTTATTTATTCGTTTTGTCTGTTGTGTATTTAGTTTTCTTTCTGTTGTTGTGCATATTATGTTACTTATCTGCTTATTTTGTTTCTGTGATGTCTCTTGTTGGTATAATAAATGTTTTTCTTCTTCTTCTCAATTCTAAAAATTTAAATACATAAAAAAATATTTGTTTAAGAACCACAGAAGAATTGTGTTCTATTGAAACATGGTAAAAATTACAGCCGATTCTAAGATATATGAATACCTGAGGATTGCAGGTGACGACTGTTTCCACTTGCTCCTGCTTAGTTCTCCTATACTGGTAGGAACACGAGGGCCAATATCAAATAGAAACAGCAAACGCTGAAATGATGTCCTCCACAACGATTCCGTCGACGGCGACACCCCGACAAGGACCCATCTTAGACCCGAGCGTGCGCTCGAGCGTATGATGCAAAACCGAATTTGCTCTTAAACACACGGTCACAGCTGCCGCAATACAGTTGACCGCTTCATCCATCATCCCACTGTAGGGCACAGGCCTTATCTCAGAGGGAGGGTCCAAAAAAGTACCTACAGTCATTTAGACATGCAGAAGCGACATTTAGGTATTCATTATTGAAGTATCAGTTACGAGATCCTCTCGACGCCGTTTTATCGGAATAACTTTGTCAGACAGACTAGTAATTAATAAGTGACAATATTCGTTGTACGTTGACATAATTGGGCTCCGTGCTCCTACAAGTAGGAGAATCGAGTAGGAGCAAGTGAAAACGCCGCCGTGGACGAGTACGGTCTGATTGATTGAAAGTGAAAGTGAAAAACATGTATGTCCATTGTAACACAAAATAAAACAAATTTACGGAGAGACGTACCCAATACAATTATTATGCCGAACACAAGTGCTATAATAGGAAAAGGCTGCAGCTCAGCAAAATGCTAGTCAAAGGTGATTGATTGAATATAGGTACCTCAGTTCCTGATTTCCTGAATTTCTATCTATACCTAGAACAATCATAAGCAGCCTATATACGTCCCAGTGTAGGGCACAGGCCTTCTACAGAGAGAGTACGATATCTCGTACCTAGAACAATGTCTAAAACTAACTTTTATTTCTGTTTCTTGTGAGCAATAAAAAAAAATTTATTTACTAAATTAATTTTACTTATATTGTCTTATCTATGTGTAAATCTATGTCAAAATATTATACAAAATATTTTACAAAAATCAGCAATGTCACAAAACTTAAATACTTGTTGCAAAAACAGAATAGCGAAAACACATAAAATACATAATAAACAAATATATTTTTTAACATTCTATATAACCAACATAAAAACCCTAACAAAAGGCAAAATATACGTAAGCAAAATTGTACTCTACATAAGTACTTATTATGTTATTGTACCATAATCATGTATCTCTGATTTTAATGAATAAATCTTATCTTATTTACGAAGATTCACAAAGTATAACCTAGTTGCTGATTTCCAGAATTTCTATTTTCTAACTGACTGTCTCCTTGGACTAGCCGTTAAGGCGCTTAACTACCGAAACAGAGGTCATGGGTTCGTTTCCCATTGGGGGCCGCCGTACATTTGTACAAATGACCTCAGTCTGGGTGAGTTTCCATGTTTGTGATGTCCTTCCCTGGTTACTATAGCACATAGTATCCTAGTTTGGGACCAGGTCAAATCATTGTGTTGTGAGGATGTTATTTATTTATATCATTTGTTACACTCTGAGGAGTCAATCACCTATAGACCACATACATAAGTGGGCATTTGGAGAATTGCGTAAACAAAACAAAAAATTTGCATACCGCGTTATTGCATAATCCTAATAATGGTCAAAAGGTACTTAAATAAACAAAGAACATGAAAGGAACCGCCGCGCTAAGTATTTTCCATGACGTGGATGTCGCGAACTCCTTGCTGTTTTATAGGTTTTTATAAGGACAGATTTGATGTGCGGTTGATGAATTTTTTGCCTGTCACGTAGTTTCTTTGTGTAATTTATTTGTAATTTCTTTTCCCTCCTCCCACAAATTTTCGTTCTCTGCTACAATTAGTATTCTCTCCATTTATTAAAGATCTATATTGTAATTTTATAAAAAGTAAAGAAATTCGATTGTGATTGTCTGTCTATTACTAATGTATCTGGTTTTTTATGTATTTTATCTTTTTTGTTATTACTAAGTACATCACCACAACTAACTTACGGGATTTTGTTAAATATAAAATAAAAAATAAAAAAACTTGCTATCTCCAAAACTCGACATTGGCAGAATCTTTAGGGTAGCCATAATTAAGAATTTAATTGAATTGTAGTTTCTTTCTGCCAATGTGTTTCATTAAAATCATTTAATATTACGGTGATGTTTTAAATGTTTTAGCGTTGCAAGTTGAGTGCACTCATGGGATCTTGTTAGGTAGGTACTCGTACCAACTTATAAGATAAGATAAGAATATTCTTTATTGCACACAAGAAACAAGAGACATAAAATATGAAAGTTACAATGAAAACGTACAAGTTATCATGAAATTTAGTATGCAGGTTGTTTCGGGGGCGATAAATCGATCTAGCTAGGTGTCACTTTTAGAAAACGACGTTTTATCCGTGTTTTCAGGCAATGAAAAACTGCTACAATATCATTGAAATGGGAAATCGGGTTGTCCTGAAATCAGAAGACACCGGTTCCAGTCTAGGCGTCACCATTTCGATATTTTTTCCCCGTTTTAGGGTTCCGTACCCGAAGGCTCCATTCGCCTTCACTTATTCCAGTTGGCAAACACGACTACAATAACCAGCTCAGCGTTATCAATTACATTGTTTACAATAACACAATTACAAATAAACACACGCGGCCTCTTTTGAACCGCCATATTTGTCGCAGGCTCGGTGGGAGGGCTTTGGAAAGAACTCTTGCAACAAATGGCTCAAAATTTTAAATAAAAAATAAAAACCGTCTTCAAAACACTACAGCACTAAAAAGTTTGAAATAATTTAAAAGAATATCTTTAAATTAGAAGTATGTATACATGTAGGTATTTTAGAAGTATAATTTGTAATCGGTGCCCAAAATATAATTATGTCCTGGTCATGAAACATGAAGCTTCATGTATACATGCTTCTAATTTAAAGGTATTATTTTAAATTGTTTCTAACTTTTTAGTGCTGTAGTGTTTTGAAGTTGGTTTTTATTTTTTATAATTTTTTTATGTTTTATTTTTTATTGGGGCAGCGGGAGAAAAATAAACAAATCCCTTATAACCATAATTTACCCTACTTAATTCGTTGTTTTAAAATGTAAAGTTCTCAAGTTACATCTCCGAAACTCTTCACCAGAACATCACCAAATTAGCTAGGGACTACTTTTACGCTATTTTATGAAACATACGGATATTACTAAAGGATGGCCTTATTGACTGCTGTCCATTGAAGAGTTCCCTTCTCCGTGTCTGAAAGTCTTCATCAGATCCTCACCAAAAATAAAATGGGACCAATGGGGCGTTAAATAAAAAAAGAATTGTCGAAAAAAGAACATACACGTCGAATTTATAACACCCTCTTTTTTGAAGTCGGTTAAAAATAATTATTTACAGCAGTAAAGGCATTTACTTAAGGGACATCAATAAAAAAACTCGTCGCATCATGACGTCCATCAGCGCTACCAATATGAATAGTACCTATACCTCAGAACACATTTCCTTTCTTGTAATGTGTTAATTCTGTCCTTCTTTCAAAATTAAATCATATTTTCTATCTTTTAGTAGTAAACAATCATCATCATCATCATCAGCCATTTGACGCCCACTGCAGAACATAGGCCTCCTTCGTGGTTCTTATAACCATGAGGGGTTCTGCCGTAATCGCCACGAAGGAAATAGAGTGACGCTATTCTTAATCCGGCACCACACGGATAAGAATAACACACAACACGGATGTCCTACCCTTACCTACATACAAACGTGCTAAAAATCAATTTATTAATAATAATAATGACTTCCATACAATACAATCACTTGTCCTGGTCCCAAACTAGGATACCCTGTGCTATGGTTACCAGACAAGGACGTCACAAACATGAAAATACACCCAGACTGAGGCCATTTGTACAAATGTACGGCCCTCAGTGGGAATCGAACTCACGACCTCTGTTCTAGTAGAGAAGCGCCCTAACGGCTAGACCAACGTGGCTGTAAGCTTAATAAGCTGGTATTGCTATAAAATTTGTGTTGTTTCCTGTAGTCGTTACTTAGGTATTATTATGTATTTTGGAAGTAGCCTGGCTACCCATAGCACAGGGAATCCTAGTTTGGGAGCCAGTAACCATTTTTTGTAACTGTTTTATAAAGTTTTTTCATTTCATTTCAAAAAAGCTGATGTAGTACTTTCGAAAAAATGGTGCTTAGTACTGACATTGATATGTGCCGGTAGGTACTTCTATTTAGTTTGTTTTGGTAGAGACTGGCTCAGTTGATCGACCGTGTTTGGCGGGCGTTGGCGCCATACGATTTTAGGAGATGTTTTTGAATTCTTAACATTTTGCTCCTTTTCCTAGTCTATATAAATGATTTACCGTTTATGGTACAAAAAATGTCTGAGATAGTGTTATTTGCTGATGACACGTCACTTATTTTTAAAATAAGGAGACAAGAAAATAATCTTGACGATGCAAATAATGCTCTCTCGCAAGTACTAGATTGGTTCACAGCAAATAATCTGCTGCTAAATTCTAAAAAGACAAAATGTATAAAGTTTTCCTTACCTAACGTACGAGTAGTTGAGAACAACATAGTAATTGGACATGAAAAATTAGAATTTGTAGATGATACTGTATTTCTGGGCATCACAATCGATGCAAAACTACAATGGGGTCCACATATTGTAAAATTAGCACACAGACTTAGCTCTGCAGCATATGCAGTGAAAAGAATTAGGGAACTCACTGACGTTGCAACTGCTAGGCTTGTTTATTTTAGTTACTTCCATAGTATTATGTCCTACGGTATACTACTATGGGGCCGGGCAGCAGACATTGAGACTATCTTCATCTTGCAGAAGAGAGCCATCCGATTTATTTACAAGTTAGGTAGTAGGGATTCGCTAAGAGATTTCTTCAAAGAAACCAACATCTTAACAGTTGCATGTCAATACATTTATGAAAATATTATGTACGTTAGAAAAAATATCAAAGACTTCGAAAATGTTGGTGGCCACCATAATGTTAATACTAGAAATAAACATAAATTGTCATTTCCACTATTTAGACTTGCAAAAGTTAACACATCCTTTATGGGGCACTGTATAAGGTTCTACAACAAAATTCCTCAAGATATATTAGAGTTACCTCCAACGCGATTTAAAAAATGTGTTAAGCACATTCTGTGCAAAAAGGCTTACTATAACATCAAGGATTATTTAGAAGACAAAGATGTTTGGCATTAAACAGTAGATTAATATTATTTAAAGGACGATTGTGACTAGTGTTCAACACATTCATGACTAATATTTTAAGTTGAAAACTCTGTTAATTAAGTTAAAACGTGTTTTGAAAAGAATAAATGTGGAGTTTCTTTGTTAGTTTCTTCTCCACATAATCCATTAATTGTGAAACTAGCAACTTTGACGTTCATTAAGTAAACATTCTGTTTTTACAATGAATAAAAATATTTGAATTGAATTGAATTGAATTGAATTTGGAATATGTCGTTGGCTGGCTGTGAGGCCTTCTTAAATCAGCATATTATTTGATTAAGCAGACTGCGTAAAAGCGGCAGTTCTGGAAATCGTTTTAGGATATCGAGATTATAAGAGATACTCTATGTATGTACATGGACCTAGTTAGTCTTATAGCAATAACATTCCTTTTCCATTAGATATTTTGACAATGTATAAGTACCTCTACATATATGTTTCAGCTTTGTACCTCTGTTCAGATCTAAATTAAGTATATCTAAATCCTAAGTGTTTGCGTACGATTTTACTTAAGTACATGGCGTACTTTTGGGTACTTTTGAGTTGTACTAATTTTCTTTTGTTTTTTGGTTGGTATCACTGTTCTACCTTTCTTTCACCTTAATAAAAATAACCTAATTACTCTACGTTTCGGGCTTCGCGCTGTAGGATGCCCTGCATCCCTCAGCACAGGCTGAGCGTCCATCCGATTGCCAAGTTTTTTTCTACTTTAGAACTTGTTTTAAAATAAAATATAAGCAATTAAGTTTTTAATTATTCAATCCAATTCAATTCAAAAATACTTTATTGCACAAAAGGGGTGTTTGTACAAAGGCGAGCTTAATACTAGTAAGTATTTTCTTCCAGCTAACCTTGGGTTATGTGGATAGTGCAAGGGGTAGTTGGGTAATTATAGTAGGGTAATTAGTCTGTAAGTTAAGTGTAACACATCTGTCTTATTAGCAATAAATGGTTATTCATTCATTCATTCCATTAATGGCCGCGACTGTAAAATAATTGTTTGTTTTGAAGAATTGACTTTCATAATATTCTTGGTAACACCCTGTTTAAAAGCGATGCTACCTCATTATGTCGGAACTTTTAAAGGCAATTAAAAAACTTAAACCGAACTAATGCCCGCACACTTTCAGTAGCAAGACAGCATCAAAATAAACCCCTTGCTGTGAATTTAACACCCTCATCAAAATCCCTAAATCACTTCACTAGAGTTAATAAAGCCGAAACATGACACCTTGAAAGACCCACCCTCGATGGCAAGAGCCAATCAGAACGCTTCCCTCTCACCCTCGCAAGAATTTCAACCAATGAGAGCGCTCCGTTCATCACCGCGCAATTCAGCGTCAAAAGTTGAGACGAAAACTTACAGAGGTCA
Organism: Yponomeuta malinellus; assembly: GCA_947308005.1. NCBI lineage: Eukaryota > Metazoa > Arthropoda > Insecta > Lepidoptera > Yponomeutidae > Yponomeuta > Yponomeuta malinellus. The sequence goes on along the minus strand of OX371020.1, from coordinate 4,020,359 downwards.
CCGTTGCGGTCTTTGTTTTTCGTAGCGTGAGAAAACGAGACGGCAGATACGATATTTGTTAGGAAGAAATCGTGAATTGGGATGCCAGGTGTGCAACTTAAAGGTGTTGAGTTACAGAGGTAGAGCTGAGGCGGATGTGATAATAATAATAATAAACTTTATTTGCTCAAGTAAGTAACACTCATTTTAGTTAGTAGGCTTAACAACTATATATGTTAGTACTTATAGCTAAAGACACAATATATTATAAATTACACTCATCAGTACACATTAACGGGCACATGCATGCCGGCACAAAAAAATAAAAAGTTGAAGAATCTGTCTTGATTTTTTGCATGTGGTTTTTTGGTGAAAACGTTACATAGGCATGCAAGACACGAATGACATTTGTTTTTAAATAAAAAAAATGAACCATTTATTTTTCTTTTCGTGTTAAAAGTCTTAGCGAAAACATGTCAATTCGAATTTTGATATTCAAAAAGAGCAAAGATTGCAATAAAATTGTACATTGAATGAAATCATACTGGCACTTAAGAAAACCAACCTAAACCTCAGAATACCTCTTTTATACCTCGAAAGAAGGAAACAAAAAAGTTCTCTCAAAAACGACCTATTTCGTTCTACGAGGCCAAATACTTCCCACTTACTTACCGACATGTATTTCCTACGAATGTTTCTTATCGAATTCCACCCGATCTCACCATCAGGTCCCACCATGTTTACCCTTATCTTAAGAAAAAAAACCGCTCACTGAGGGTTCCGTATAAATTTGTAGCTACCTACTTACATATTATAAATTGTTCAGGAATCGAGTCTCGCAGCTTTTTCCGAACTTCAAAGACAATTTTTTTTTTTTATTTAATCACAAATGTATAGTTTTCACATTTTTTCCTGTACTTAATAATAACAATAATAACTTCCACACAATATAATCACTTGTAGTATAAAACGATTTTACTTGCCAAATTTCATAGTTCTAGTGCAACGGAAAGTACCCTATAAATTTTGATTCCCTTAAGTGTCGAAATATACGATTTTTGCGGCATAATAATTTTTTTTTAAACTTTTTTAAGTTAGAAGTTTAATTTTGTCATAACTTCAAAGCACTGTCGACCTGAGTATATGGTTTTCATTTCAACTCGATACCTCCACGCGTTCCCGAGATAAAAGGTACCCTAAAAACTACAAATCCCATGGGAACTTTCGCGTGCGATTTAAACCCTCTAATCAAGATTGTGCGTAATCCGCGAAGTATGTGGAATTTCTATGCTCAGTGAAACAGCCACACCTGTTATCTACATAAGTAGCTCCAGTCTACACATCTTAAAAGGAATCACAGTCGGTATTAATAAAATTATTAGCTCAAAACTGAATAAACAAATTTAACTGCCTCGTTGGTTTAGCGGTATCAAGTCTGATTACCATACCCAAGGTCGTGGGTTCGATTTCTTGGCCTCAGTTTAGGTGTACATATTTCCATGCTTGTGATGTCCTTGCCTGGTTACTATAGCACAGGGTATCCTAGTTTGTGATCATGGCAAGTGATTGTGCTGTGTGGAAGTAATTTTTTTTAAGCTAAAAAACACGCTTTGATCGGTAGCGCACTAAAATCTAGATATAATGCCCGCCAAATATCGTGACCAAATGAACTTGATTTCGCATGGATGTGTTTCGGGCCTCGTTGTCAATGAACTCGGGATGTGACTTAGAATTCTCCGAACTTAGGATAGTGAAATTAACAAATAATAAAAAAAATCTTTTACGCGGACATCGCAAGCACAAGACATCCAGACTGCGCGGATTTTATTCGAGTTATTTGTCGGGCACTATACCAATGGTGTCGACTACAACATTGCCGAACTATCTTTGATACAAAGTTATTTTTTTACAAATACATGGAAAAATAACAGCTTTAAACTTTCTTAGTAACTTCTAAATAGTAACTGTAAGCTAATTAAAGGTTTTCACTTATATACCACTGATTAGTACAAGTTTTGAAAAATCTTACGTTACCCACCACCGAAAATTTAACAGGTTTAATAAAATAACATTTTAATTCTTATTCTATGGATCTGAATATAAACATGTGTCCATGTTAACAATGGACTGTTTGATTTGCTATGATTCATGTCCACGATTCTAGCCATTGAGGAGTATCCTCATGAGAAAATCTTGTCTACAGCATCAGTTCGTGGTAATGATCAAAATGAAGCGTAAAGTTTCCTGTCGCACTACTTACAAAGGTAGTTTTCCAACAAAAATAGAATTAATTAAATCTGACAGCATGGTGTTGTATTATCACTGAAGATTAAAAAAAACAGCCAGTGGGCAGGGCACATAGCTCGAAGAACTTGGGGCGAAAAAGTTCTGACCTGGCGACCGCGTGGGCAGACCCCCCCCCCCACCAGATGGTCTGACGACCTGTTTACGGTGGCGGGAAGTAGCTGGATGCGGGTGGCACAACACCGGGAAGCTTGGAAAGCCACGAGGGAGGCCAGCGGGCGTCAAATGGCTGCTGCTGATGATGATGATGATGATTAAAAAGAACTGAATTTCTAACACTCTTTTAAGGTCAGTTAAAAATACATACAAAATACAAATATATTTATTCAGTCCAGTAATAGATAGTCCAGTAGTCCAGTTACAGCATGTGGTGCCCTGTCTCCCTGACAGAAGGCCTGTGCCCTACAGTGGGACGTATATAGTCTGCTTATGTATGTATGTATGTGGCGCCGACACCCACCAAGTAAGTATTAAGCCTGCGGCCCACTCTAAATAACTGGCGGTCCCAAAAACCCACACCTCGGCTGTCCCAAAAATAAATACATATTTTTTCAAAACCATTTCCACCATTGGTTACTTGATGGGTCCAGTAACCAATAGTGCAAACATCTCGGTTTTGAAAAAAAAACGTCCCTTACTGGGCGACCTTAAAAAGGCGGTGGTAGCCTAGTGTGTAGAACCTCAGACTCGGAAGTGGGAGACCCAGGTTCGATCCCCGGTGCGGGCAGGTACCTATGACTTGGTTTTCTAAGTTATGTAGTAGATACATTTGTGAAGTTATAGTAGCAATATCACTCGCTAACGGTGAAGGAAAACATCGTGAGGAAACCTGAGTGTCTGAGCTATTCACATACCTCAGCGCTTGAAATCGCCAATCCGCGGTGGGCACGCGTGGTGATTAAGCCCATACTCTCTCCCTCAGAGAAGGCCTGTGCCCTACAGTGGGACGTATATAGGCTGCTTATGTTATGTATGTCCCTTACTGTGTTTACCTTACCTTATTTTTGGGACAGCCGACCTAACTGGATACATGTTGTATACCATTAGGTACGGAACCCTTCGTGCGCGAGTCCGACCCGCACTTGGCTGGATTTTTTTAAGTCTGTTAAATACCATCCTTGTAACTAACTCTAAATTTTCCAGGTCTATAATAAATGCAATCAATACCTACTAAAGCGATCCCGAAAGATGGCTCATTCTATTCCATTTCACGCGCCGTCTACAAAAGCGGTCAAGCGCGAATCCTTGTCAACTTGTCAAAAGTTTGTCTGTACTCTGACACCTTGTTTAACTATTAATACCCTGGTTTGATTTTTGTGACTAATAGCTACAAATGTTAACTGTGTCAGTTGATATTATATAGGGTTATTTTTTAAATGGACATTTCCTAGAAGACGTCCGCTAGAGTTCGTGTTTTACTTCAACTTTTGTTCGTGGAGCTTTTTCTCATCTCATATGGATATTTTTGCAGACATCGTTTTATATTTTTATTAAATTCGCCGTTGCAAGTAGACAATAATACAAATATCCTGATCTCTCGTAAATCACTGTCCCACTCAGAAGAATATCCGGTCTATTAAATTAATACACAATATTATTTTGAGCGGCTCGCTAACTGTGAACTTTTGAAGGAAAACATCGTGAGGAAACCTGAGTGTCTGAGGTGTTCACATACCTCAGCGCTTGAGACTGCCAATCCGCGGTACGCACGCGTGCTAAGCCCATGCTCTCTCTCTCTCTCTCTCTCTCTCTCTCTCTCTCTGAGAGAAGGCCTGTGCCCTGCACAGGCAAAAAACAATTTTTTTTTGCATAATCCCTAAAACAGAGCTACTACAAAGCAGAATACCGTAAAACCACGAAAGTAAAAATAAAAACAAAAATTGAAAATTAAATTAAGATAAATCAAAAAAGTTTTAGGTGACGAATTCCTTAGGAATTGCGTAATTTGAAAATAACCCTCTAATTGTAGTTTTTTTTGCGTATAAACATAACGTAAACCCACGCCTGTATCCCAGAGGGATAGGCAGAGACCAAAGACTGCCACTTGGGACGATCGATTTTTTGCGTGTATTTTTTTTTTATTTTCGTTATCACGCATTGTATAATAAACGACTGAACGAGTTCGGATTCACTATCGATAATTTAACCACTTCCAATAACCAAAAGTCTAGAAACTTGACATACTTAATTTGCCCACAACTTATCATCCTCAGCAAAATCAAAACACAACTCCTTTATAATTTCCCATAGAGCGGTCTATTCGACATTTTACGGCGTGCAACCTGACACCGCAACGCAGAGATAAAGAGTTCACATAACGTCATTTGGTTTAATTTGCCTTGTGAACTAAGGAGGTAAGTAATCGGAAACTCAGCATGGAGGTTAGAACCTCCTTTGTTATTAAATACAACGAAAACCTTTAAAAAAAACATAGATAATTTCTTCGAATCGATCAATCAAATGACTATGTAGGTATCCAATTTTTTTATGTGATGTTTCATATAAATTGAAGATGATGGCAGCATCTGATTTGAGGCAGATTGTTGGCAGCTGCTGGTAGAGGATGGTCGAGGACAGAATTGAAGTTGCGCGCTTTGGGGGAGGCGTCCAGCAGTGGATGATTACAGACTGATTGCTAAATTAACAGCCCTGAGTTTCAAAACTCTACGAAAAACTACATTTACAATATTAAACGTTTGCTTATGTATCTAAGTGGTTAGAAGAAAGAAACTGTTTTCAGCTTTTTGAGCAATTTTTTAATGTGTAGTAGCAATATCACTCCCTCCAAGTGGAGGAAAACATCGTGAAGGAACCTGAGCGTCTGAGGTGTTCACATAACTCAGCGCTTAAAATCGCCAATCCGCGGTGGGCACGCGTGCTCATTTCAAGATCATCCTCTCTCCCTCTCTGAGAGAAGGTCTGTGCCCTGGGGGTCCAGTACGTAGTTTCGATAGCCGCTGTTGCGACAAACGTTGTTGCGATTTTTTAGTTACCTCCAGACCATCGAGGCATTTTAATCAAAATTATCGCGTAAATTCTTCGAAAATCCGCAAACTACTTATCACATGCATCTGATCTATCGTAAAATTCCTCAATGGATTGAATAATGGATAATCCCATGAAAAAAAAAACTTGAACTATCGTTTACTTTTAAAATCGACTCTAACTCAAGGCTATTGAGGTTAATATTAAGTTTTGTTACAAGAGACCGGTAGCAGTGCAGACCAATTCGAAATTTGAAAATCGGACACGTGTTATCAGGGTTCCTTAGTCAACATGAAGAAACCTTCACACTTAAATATTTTATTCATACCTACATTGTGACTCAATGAACGTACAAATCTAATAACTTTAGTATTTTACGTGAAGAAGAAACTGATAAAGAAACTACACAGGTCATGTTATCTTTTATTTTTTTTTACATAGCTATTCAAGAAATATCCATCCATATTAGATCCATATTACATCCATATTAGAAAGGTATTTCTTGACTTAAAGTAGGAATTTTAAACTTTTAACCGACTTCAAAGAAGAGGGAGGTTCTCAAATCATCTGTAAGCATAATATATTTTTTAGTATGTACCTCGTTGTCCGATTTATTTAACTATAATGGTAACAATGGGGAATACTCAATACTCAAGGTGGAATAGATAGAATATTATTGCATAATAACTAATCATTACTATTATTATTAATTAATATTTATTATTATTCTTTATATTAATCTTTAAAAAAAAAATTAAACTCTCTTCTTTTAGTGTGTACTTTTCTTGAAGACGGGTTTATTACTATAAGTTTAATTACTGCAAAATGTATTACTTACACGTTTTTGTAATATCTCCCCATTTTTATCTTACCAATACCACGTATTGCCTGTTTAACGTTTACAAAATACGCCTGCAGAACCCCAGTGCGCGAGATCTTAACTCGCTCTTGGCCGACTTTTTCAAGGGTTTTTTTTTCGTAACACCAATCATCGTTTCGAGTGCTAGATAAAGCGATAGTTCTATAAGTACTATATACAACCACAACTACAATTTACAGCATAGACTGCAATAAAAACGCTGTATTTATGAAGATAATAAGTAGAAAGTAGTGCAGAGACTACAAGTTAAAATTAGTATTACTTTGAAGATTTAGATCGTTTTGAAGAAAAAACGGACAAAACACTCCAAGCTTACGGCCTTAATTATACAAACACGATTCCTCTGGGACGCTCCTCAGAGGTAGTCCCAGTATCATGACCACCATATACCTACATTTTGGGCACCGACTCCAAATTATACTTCTACAATACCTACATGTATACATACTTCTAGTTTAAAGGTATCCGTTTAAATTATCTCTAACTTTTTAGTGCTGTAGAGTTTTGAAGTCGTTTTTTATTTTTTATTTAAAATTTTTCTTACGGCCTTATTTATAAAAACACGATTCGTCTAACTAAAGCGTCAGTTTATTTGGTCTGTGGTTACGACTTTTCCTTGTTAAATCTCGACCACAGACAATTTTAATCGGCGTTGCAAGGAATCGTGTTTTTTATAAATAAGACCGTGATTGTCATATTTTCTGTGTGTATGTTTTCTTTTTTTGTGCATAATACGTATTAATTTTCCCATTTAATTTTAATATTTTGATTTTTACTGTGTGATTACTGATTAGACAACAAATAATAAACCACCATTACAGTATTTCTAAAAATAAGACCGTTAGTCTTTTACAGTGTTTAAGTTAGTATTATAAAACCTAGAACTCATGCATTGACCTGGTTTTAATTCCAGACTTCTTTATCATCTAATTTGGACATCAATCCGTAGCCGTAGTCAATCCACTTCTGGACATTGGCCTCCCACTTCTTTCTGTCCTCGTCCATCCCCATCCAGCCAGCAATCTGCATCAGGTCCTCGGTCCAGCGAGCTGGTGGGCGTCCTGCGCTACATTTGCCCGTTCGTAATCTCGACTCGAGAACCATCTTCCAAGACCAAATCAAGCGACCAAAACCAGCGCTGCGTACGCTCTATACGAGAAACCAGGCATAATCCCTCAGAAAAGGCGTGACATCACATAATCCGCAGTTACGAGTATTCTGACAAAAGGACCTGACACAAATGAACAGCTCCATTGTTCGCGCGACGCAATATTGGGGTGTGAGCCTGTGACGTCAGCTGGCAGAATATTGCAACTCAGAAAATAGTTCGCTAGTTTCGTCCGCGGTCGCGTTCTTGTCAAAGTCAAAAAAAATTATTCACTATGTAAACAAATTGCAACAATAAAACTGTAACCAGCGGAAACGGTGGATAGGGTAATAATGCCTGACAGATACCTTGACCAGAAATCCGTGTAGTCGGAATGAATTTGAGATGGCCCGGTAAGAGATTTTGTTTTTGTAAATATTGACGTCTGCATCATCATCATCATCATCAGCCACTCGACGCCCACTGCCATAATCGCCACGCTTGGCAGGCGGGTTGGCGATCGCAGTATGCGGTTGGAATCTCAGGAAGGTGCTCCTGCCCGTCTGCTGGTAATTAATTTCCTTAGTCGCCTTCTACGACATCCACGGAAGGAAATGGAGTGACGCTATTCTTAATCCGGTGCCACACGGACTGACGTCTGTATACGATAAATTAATTATTTACGCCGGCGTTTCTCTTGGCCTTCCGTATTCGCGATTTGGTGATCGTTTACAATTTGCAAAATCATTGCTAATGATTCGTCAGAAACCCCAGTAAAGGATAGATAATATTCGCCAAATACGCTAAGTAGGCTAAGTAAGGCGCCGCCTTAGCATATTTCCTAATGCTATTAATTTAATGCGTTTGTTGCAAGAAGCGCATCGAAAATTAAAACATATTTTCGCTAATTTATTAAATAAAAGCACTCAATTGTGACAAGTTAGCCAAATTACCATCGCGTATACTGGAATACCTCACTTAATTGTGCAATGAAGTTTAACAGATAGACAGACAAACAAACAAACATTATCCGTTTCCAAGTCGCAAGTTGCAATATTCCGGACTGCAGCCCGCAATCGCTTCACAATATCGTAGTTGCGCATTTGGAAATTTCGACCCGGCGGGTGTTAAACCATGACAATTGTTGCTGAACTGCAATTGTTAACAAAACGTGTTTATTGTTAACACTCGGCTTATCGAGGGGCGAAGCGACAGTAGCTGACAATGTTATTTTGGTGATGTCAAGGGTTTTTTTTTCGACGGGGAAGTGGGCGGGTGATTTCTGGGTTAATATTTTGTTTGGTTTGTTGAATGTGTAAATTGTAGTATCTCCCTCTCTCTCTCTCTCTCTCTCTCTCTCTCTGTCTACTATGTAGCATTTAACTGATTAAAAGTGTCCGAAACCGGCGTGCGTGCATGCAACGACCAATGAATGTTGAGGAAGCGAAAGTGATCTGTCAAGTGGCAGTCCCTGGTGGGATACAGGCGTGAGTTTATGTATGTATGTGGGTGGCATTTATCTAAAATTCTTCATACAAAATTCAAATCAACTCAGACGCAACAGAGCAAGCAACATTTTTCAGATGGAGAAGGCCTCCCCAGCACGTAACATCCTCTCTGCCTGCCCCTCTGAAATAGACGTGAGTATATTCGTACACACAACGTAGAAGGACGTTTGCATAAACTAAATAAAATACTGTTTCGACGAACAACATTAGAGAGTTTCAAAATGTCAATAAAACGTAAGTTTTTTGACGAAAAAAAATTGACAAATAACCAAAAAAGTCTGTAACGTGTCACCCAATCTGCGCGGGCACTTCTAAAACACAATTGTTTTTTGCGTTTGTTTGCACCAAAAAAGGCAACGAAGCATGTCTAATTGGCTGAAGGGAACAAAATGTTTTAGAAAAAACTCGTTTTTGTGTCTACGTGTGACTCTGACTCCTTTTCGCATGTGGCTACGAAGATAAGATAAGAATATTCTAAAATTCTTTTTGGAAGTCTTCTACAATATTTTATATGCGTATTCCCACTCTTTCATTCGGCCATTTTGCAAAATAGTCGCCCAAAAGTTGCCTAAATGGGACGATCTATTTAATAGTCCATTCTGTAGGGGCACTTATAACCTCTGCTGTAACTTCTTACTTGGGAGATTTACAAAACAAACATGTAGAAGAAAATTGTTAGTTATTTTGTCTTAGATTCTGTTTTCTTTCAGACATTTTTGTCATAGAGTCAATGACCGAAAAAATATTTAAATAAAATCTAATTTTGGCACCTTCACGTATTGCAGAGCAAAAACGCCCACGGACTGCACTATAAATAGTGGTGCATGTTATATTTTACGTACAGTATTCACGAACGTAAATAACCTAGGTAGTTATAACTGCTTATCACTGGAGGCGGCCGGCGGCCGTATTTAATTTACACGCTGAACTCTGGGTGGTTTGAAAGCCGCGGTTATGTAATTAGTATTTAAAAATGGCATCTGTTTTAGACTATTACTTTTAAGTATAGGCGTAAATAAAAAAAAAATGGTTAGAAATATTGTTTTGAGTTGAGAAATCTTGTTTAAAACAGAACAATGACCCGCGGACCCGCGGCACGCTCGCACCGCTCTCTGGCTAGCTACCAATGATTCTAATAGATTCGAATTTGGATTGAGATATTTTAGAAAAGTGCGTTTTCAATATAAACAAACTAGCCTACTCGATAGCTATTGTCAGGCGCGTTCATTTTGCTATGTCTTTCAAACCACCCAAAATTAATGCGGTAGAAATGGCTTCAGTCTGGATGTATTTCCATAGTTGTGATGTCCGCGGCACGTTTAAAGTTTTATATGATTTGTTACAAAATCTTACAACAGTGTAAGTTTTGCGAAACGTTAATAAAGGCTAATAAATCCCTTGCCTAGTTACCATAGCACAGGGTTTGGGTCAAGTGATTGTGTTGTTTGGAAGTTATTGTTATCTATGGATTAGTAGCACTTGGTGGCACCATTGAATTGTAGCACTAGTCTCTCTTTCTTTAAGAACGCTCAGGGTTTTTTGTGCCCATAAATCTGTCAAGCGGCCACGCTGTACGCTTGTCGGGTAACGTTAACCGCAGTTAAGAGACGCAGGTTAATTTAAGGGTAATTAATACTGAACACGGTCGCTGTTGGAGTTTTCAAAACTGCAAAAAAACAGAGTAAAAAGTCGAAGAAATGTCGTAGCAATGTGCCCAGTGGCATTTCAGCGTGTCGTTCCCTAAACTGACTGCCACCGCGGTCTAGAGGTAACACGTTTTATTATCAAGCCCGAGGTAGTGAGTTCAATTCACACGGAACCGCTGTACTTTGATTTGTACAGATATCCAGGCGGAGGGATATTGTTCCATGTTCCATCCTAATTTGGAACCCTATTTATGCGTACCTGTCGGAATGCTGTCATTCCATAGTAGGTATGGAATTTGACAGATAAATGGAGTCGTTGAGAATTTGGTGCGCGAAATGTAGAAGCAGTAGGTACGAGTATATAAGTGATTGTGAAAGTGAAACACATATTTATTTCCATTATATTTTTTTGCTGCACAAACCCGTGCTGAGGACAATTTTAAAAACCTATTTACCTAGAGGCTAAAAATTCCACCCATGCTGGAACTTGAATCTTGTAACACAAAAATAAAACAAATTTACGGAGAGACGTCCTTATTAATAAATACAATCATGCCGAACACAAGTGCTACAATAGAAAAAGACTAGCGCTGGTTTTCTGCTGCACCTGATTCGCTGAGCTGTGAACAAATATACATATTTGATAACAGAGAAAAAAATTACTTATGTGCTTATTTTGTTTCTGTGATGTATCTTGTTGGTATAATAAATGTCTTTCTTCTTCTTCTTCTTCTTCTTCTTATATAATTTAAAGATACGCTTAAAGATATTATAATTGAATTAAAATAGAAACATAGATTTTACAATAAGTAAAAATACTATCAAAATAATGATTGTAAACGATTGTGTTGTGTGGATGTGATTTTTTATTTATAAGAAATCACAGGTCTAGCTGCGGCAACTACAGGTCTAACTAACTATTTCACAATAATTTTATTATATCATTGCTATCCACCGACTGCCTTGTTGCTCTGCAGACAGTGAATTACTTCAAAAAGGCTATATGTAGGTATTTGGACCTCTCCAAAGATGGCAAAGACCGAAGGACACTAAGCAATGATTTAAGTAAGGATCCGTCGGTCCCCTTATTTTTGATAAATAAATCTGAAAAAACAGAAGGATATTTGTTTGTACGATACTCGGAGAGACAGAACGGTAGTGGTCACTTAGTGAAATTCTTAATTAAGAAACCGTCACGTCATTAAGACCCGTGTTTTCGGTCACCAACAATCTGTTAATCTATTGTTAACAGCCTATGTACCATCCACCTACCGATTTTATTCTTCCTGCAATCCACTCCATCCAAAGGTTGTCAGGAAGAGATAAGAGATAAGCGATAAGACCGACTATTGTATAACATTACTTACATTACATTACTTAGATTTAAGAATTAATAATTGTAATTCTTTTTTAGGGTTCCGTACCCGTAGGGTGCCAAACGGGACCCTATTACTGAGACTTCACTGTCCGTCTGTCTGTCTGTCTGTCACCAGGCTATTTCTCATGAACCGTGATAGTTAGGCAGTTGAAATTTTCACAGATGATGTATTTCTGTTGCCGCTATAACAACAAATACTAAAAACAGAATAAAATAAATATTTCAGGGGGACTCCCATGCAACAAACGTAATTTTTTTGCTGTTTTTTGCTCGATATTAATAACGGCAACAGGTAGACGCTTGAAATATTCACAGAAAATTTAGTTCTATATTCGCCTCAAAAATAAATAATTAATATAAAATAAATATTTAAGGGGCTCCCATACAAGTAACGTGATTTTTTGCCGTTTTTTCTCGATCTTTGGGTATAATGTAAAGATAATGATACGGAACCCTTCGTGCGCGAGTCCGACTCGCACTTGGCCGGTTTTTTCTATTTGTGCACTAAAGTGTTTTCTGTCTATCTAAAACAACAACTGACGGTTGTTAACAATAAGTTAACATACTGTTGGTAAACGAGAAACCAGGCGTAAATCTTTCATTCATGTCACTGATCCAAGGAATTAGCCAACAATTACGATAATACAAAAACGCGCGTGCCTACAATTTACTTTACAGTCAATTTCACGCCAAAACGAGCTTTAGTGACTAGAAAAAACAACTGCAATTTTGTCTATTCATCCCCCATTGTTGCAAAAAAACAGTAGGGTGTCCAATAAAACAACCCTTTGTGGGATTATACGGCTAGTTAGCGACATATGTCCCGATTTAATTGGACACACGAGGCTAATTGGGCGTAGTTATTGGAAAATTCACTTTAATTATGGGCAATTTAGGCTCGAAATAAGTCGCTTACCAAAGTCTTTATATGCATGGTGTAACAAAATTACTACATCTATCCAAAAAATTAAATAAGGAGTTCTGCTTGTAAAGACATCTTCACGTTCATGGCATTATGGACACAACGATACGGCGATAAAGGATACTATCAGCGCCATCCAGTGGTAAAATTTGTGAACTATAGTGTAAACTATATTTTATTCTTTTTAATGAATACTCTGTGGGCGATTTTTATGTCCACTTGTTTATAGTAAGCTTTTTAGGGTTCCGTCGTCAAAAGGGACCCTTATTGTTTCGCCATGTCCGTCCATCGGTCTGTCTGCCCGCGGCTTAGCACAGAGACGACAAGTGCTAGAAAGCGGAAATGTGGCATAGACATAATATTATATTTAAAAAAAAATGGGTACCTCCGCTACACCTATCATAAGCAGCCTATATACGTCCCACTGTAGGGCACAGGCCTTCTCTCAGAGAGAGAGTATGGGCTTAATCACCACGCGTGCCCACCGCGGATTGACGATTCCAAGCGCTGAGGTATGTGAATAGCTCAGACACCCAGGTTTCCTCACGATGTTTTCCTTCGCCGTTAGCGAGTGGTATTTCTACTGTAACTTCACAAATGTACATAACTTAGAAAACGAAGTCATAGGTACATGCCCGCACTGGGGATCGAACCTGGGTCTCCCACTTCCGAGTCCAATGTTCTACCCACTAGGCTACCACCGCGTACACCTAAATTACGTGCAATTCTTTTGGGGTATCGTTGGATCGGTCGGTTAAAAAAAATTTAGTGTAACAAAATCATTTTTCGATTTAGGGCTCCGTTTGTGAATTATCAAGCTTTAAAGCGCATTTTTTGTTAGAGTAGGGCGTCCCCTCGGCTAAATGGATCCCGAAACTTGAAAAAATTCAGGGCAGTACCACATATAATGAACTTAAAAGGAAAACTATCACGGCCTATTAGGCTTTACAAATTAACGAGTAATAGGCGACCAACTTATAAAAGGAAAACTACGAAACAAATTCTATTGGAAATTATTTTGATGAAGTTCTTAGTTCTTTAAAGCCGGTAATAAACTCTCCTTCTACGGAACCCTACACTGCGCGTGGCCATACACGGACTTGGCCGGTTTTTGATCATATTTTCTGACCATGGATTTATTAGGAAAGGGCAAGATAAAAAGTATCCGGAACGACTAATGATTGTTGATGAAGCGAAAGAAGTTTATTAGGATCGTGACAAGTGGCGAATACTGGTCTCTGCCCACCTCTCCGGGATGCAGGCGTGAGTTTATGTAATGTAGGTACCTAATTTATTTTCGTACCAAAGGGTAACTAAACTAGGCCCTACTACGATTAAATTCTACTATTACTCCCTTCTTTTTGTGTTCTGAGTACTCCCCCCTTCTGCTCGGTGTCCTTTGGGCCAATCCAATTAGATCCCTTGGGAGCGGGGTGTCAAGTTGTGAATTATGTCAACAAAATGACGGATGCTACGACAGCAATTTGCAGTCAACATTATTAGTGCATCTGTTCTGCTCACCACGTTGACTGCCTCGTTGGTGAATAACACGCTTTACTACCTAAAAGGAGGTCATGGGTTCGATAGCGCCATCGTACTTAGTTAATTAAAGTACCTAGATGACCGAGATTTGCTCGGCATTTCTTTTTATTTGGTAATCGTGCTTTTTGGAAATTATATTTAGATACGATGAAAGAAAAGGGAATAAAATTATTGAACTGGAGACATCTGGACTGGAACCGGGGTCTTCTGGTTTCGGGACAGTCCGATTTCCCACCTGGGGGGGCCTAATTATGCGCACCATATTCTGAGCAATTCCAATCGTCTAACTGTCAAATTCTATACTAATTGACAGTTAAACGATTGGAATCCCTCTGGATTTGGTGAGCGAAATATAGGGGCTGAGCTATTGCAACCTTGTAGATGGCGGCGTTTACCTTCGTATTTTAATAATATTGTAGCAGTTTTTCATTGCCTGAAAACACGGATCAAACGACGTTTTCTAAAAATGAAACCTAGCTACATCGATTTATCGACTCCGAAACCCCCTGCATACTAAATTTCATGAAAATGGTTAGAGCCGTTTCAGAGATTCAGATGACGAGCCAAAAATGCATTTCACGACATCAGAGGCCTAATTATACGCACCAAATCCTGTCGGAATCCTGACGTTTGCGATAACAATTAATATGGAATTTGGCAGTAAAAAGATTGGAATCGCTCAGGATTAGGTGCGCGAAGTATAGGGGGCGGAGTTTTTGTGATTTTAACAACTCCCATGTTGTCTTCCCGCCAACTGTGGGTTTTAATACTCTGCCTATTCTGGACACTGCTCATAGGCCCGGGTTTAGGTCATGATGTCCTTGAAAGTCATTCTTGAACAACAAAGTGGTTCAAAGTGATGTGAAGTTTGACTAGCACTGTAAAAAAATCAACTAAATTAGTCGTTATAATTTATAACCCTAGTCACATGAATCGAAAAGAACCGCAACTATGTGTGCAAGTGACGTCATCGTTGTCATAGTTGCAAGGAAGTAAGTGCCCCAACCCTCATGCGGGAAGGGGTCCCCGCATCCGCGCCCTCCCTGTACTCCTAGACTCGAAAATTATTTAATGGAAATGGAATGCCAACGATAAAGTAGTTGAAAAATTCACGAAAAACCCAAGAACAATTTTTACCCTTTGGATACAATATTCAATGCTTGATGCCCTTGTTTGAGAAGCTTTAGTATTTAAAGCCTCGAAAATAGTGTTGAGACACACTTGAGAAACAATTTTCGTCGATAGTTTTTAATCGATATATTTTTTCAACGACGATGAACAGGCCTATGCCCAACAGTGGGCGTCTTTCATGAGCTGTATAGATATTTTTTCAACAGTTTGCAATAAAAATACTATAATCATCAACTGTCGGCGGTAATGGCATAAAATAATATGTTTTTTGTTTCCATTTGACGTCATTTATTCATAAAGACAATTTCAATAAATGAACGCACTAAATTACAGTAATTTGAGATATGTCACTTAATATTAACACAGCTGTAACAGTTATGCCTTTATTTAAATTATTTGGTTGGTGTTTTGTTTTTATTAAGTTTAATCATTCGGCATTGAAATCAGCATCGAATACAGTAAAACAAAATACAAAACTTTAAGGAGAGAACGTGAGTAATCCATTTTTATTTTTGTGATCTCCGTATAAATTAACTACGTTATTGTTTAGATTACACTTCAATTTCAAAGTTTGCTCGGTGTATAGCCAATTTAAGGGTTTTTTTTTTAATAATTTAAATAAAGTCATAGAAGCGCCGCGCAAAAATGTCCATAATTATTATGTATAATATTATAATAAGCTACAATACTTTACGCTATTGTTTTTAGATCAATGTTTATTGGAAGACAAATCGTATGGCATATAATAATTTTAGTACATTATTCTTTAAATACAAATGCGTAAATATATGTTCGTAATGCTACAAAACTATTCGGGAAACAAACTACGGGGGTTTTCCATAGAAAATATTAGGAAAATAGTCATATTTAAATATATTCTCGTCTACAGATAGAAAATGCATCAGAAATATCAGAGTATTTTTCATAATATTACAGCTCAAAAGTAACTTTTTGTGAAAATTCGAAGAGGGAACTTCAAATAAAATAATAAAAAGTGCAAATTTTCTTTTAAATAGAGAATAAAGTGGCTTATGTTAAAAAAAGACAATATTTACAATAGATGAAAAGCATCATTGTATCCATAAAGACAATCGAAAAATTCAAGTACATTGTAAGTACCTAGGTATTACAAAAAGAATATTTTTTTAAGATTAATTTCAACAGTATCACTCTGCAAAACCAAAGCTTCATATTATGTACAGCGGGAAGCAACAAACACATATACAAGTCGAAGGAATATATTACTAACTTAAACACTACTTTGATCTCTAGCCTCATATAAATAAGATTTACAAATAAGACGTGATCACAAACTGCAGACGACTTATGTCAACGTCGACTTATAGATTATACAATAATATGTTTATATGAAATCGATATGTACGTCATTGACAGTAAACAAACATTTTAGTGTTTGAAGCGATATAAACACAGAGCGCGCCTTAACTAGCAACACTGTACGATTACTAGTGTATTTCTTCAATAATAATTCACATAATAATGTTCTGAAAAGCAGTCAGCATTGTATGGAAGGAAAAAGAGGTAGATGGTAGAATATATATAGAATAAAAA
Source organism: Yponomeuta malinellus (assembly GCA_947308005.1). Taxonomy (NCBI): domain Eukaryota; kingdom Metazoa; phylum Arthropoda; class Insecta; order Lepidoptera; family Yponomeutidae; genus Yponomeuta; species Yponomeuta malinellus. The sequence continues at coordinate 4,003,425 of OX371020.1, read as the reverse complement.
ACTAAATTGATAGAGATGATGGAAGTGTTTGAGGACAACTTAATATGTATATGGAAATATGTATATGGGAATAACACTAGTAATCTTAAAAGTTGCATGCACAATACAACATCGAAATCAGCCAAATGTTCTTATCGACACGGCATCCAATAAAAACATACTTATTGCTTTTACACGTAATATTTCGATATAATAAGATGTCCGCTTACACCGCAAACAATTCTCAAATAAATTATCTTTTACAATCACTAATATAATTATATTTTTCAGTAGAAATGAATATTATATTTTTTATTATCATCGCTGATATGTATTTTATTTTAACGAGCATTTCTCTTCATCAGTTGAAATTCATTATGAAGTATTTAGCTCAGTTCTATCAAAAAATTATTAATGCACACTTAAAAAATATGTAACATGTTCCGAGTAAGAATTAATTTTGTAGTGTGAAATTAATTATACAATAATATGCGTGATTAACTAATAATAATTTTCACTTTATTGTAGCCAGTAAATAAATAATTATTATCTTCCACAGAAGATAGATATATTATCTAGCCTACCGGGTACCTGGGGGTTATAAATATAGGATTAAATACTTTTTTTTTATACATGATAATATCATCATCAACAACGATTTAAACAACTATATCTTCGTGTTACATAGTAGATTAAAATTATGTTCAAGATTTTCAACAAGATATGTTCGAGAGTGTGATTCTTAAATGCTTATGCTATTGTAATTTGATATTTTGATTTAAAAAGTATAATTTGCTGAATTTTATCGAAACTGAAAAAAATATTCATAAAATCAACTCTCGTATTCTCATAATGTCTTTATCTCAATTAGATAATAATGGACAATATTGTAACAAAACTCGGAGAGAAATTTTATAGTTAATCTCACTTTACCATTATACTGTCACTGTCTCCAATAACAGTTTGGCTTACCCCACTAAGGAAATTATCGACATTTGCATTTTTGTCAACTCTTTCGTCACATCTTAGCTTAGCTAACACACAAAACGGGCGTCGTGTTTTAGACCTGATTGATTTATTCATTATTATTAATTTAATACTACTATGTATGTATAGTTCCGCAACCTTCTATGCTAAAACAAATTATAATTTTTGTGATCATTTTTGGAAATCAGTTGAGGCTATCTGAATTTTTTTATTCTTAAGCAGCCATATTATTTGATAAATTACCAATTTTTTTAACAATATTAAATAAAAATCAAATAATTTGCAAGAATCAGCATTTCAGAACAACTTAAATTTCTTGGCATTTAAAGACTTTCGTCGAATGAAATTTTGAAATACACCGTTCCATCAAACAATAAACTTTAGTATTAGCCTCGCACGAAAATTAAGATAAACGGATTAAGATACGGAAACCTTTGTTTTAGTAGTTTTACTGAACACTTCTACCGTGTAACTAGTATTTTTTTTTACTAGTCCTGCGTAGTGTGGGCGGAAAGAATATTTTTGCTCTCTGACGAGAAATTAAAACTAAATAAATCTGACCTGTGTGTTAATTATTATCTTTATTGAAATAATTAACAGTAAACGCAAAAGTCCGAGCAGTAAATTTAATATATTTATCTATTACAGTGACTAACTGAGCGGTATTCATTGCACGAAGACATAATTTTCTAGAATTAAGGTCTCGTCAACATTCTCTCTGGCCCAGTAGAACTAGTGAATTCTCAGTGGATCTACTGTACGGGGTCTAGATTCTGTTAATTCATTCATTACAGCACAATGACAATGGCATGAACGCGTTAATTTCATTCCGTTGCCGGTTTAACTCTGCGCGTAAACGTTTGATACGTGAACCCTCTGGTCGTCAATGGAAAGGAAAAACTGGTCACGTGACCAGACCATCTAAAAAACTGAAAAATCTTTGTTGCACACATCAATAGTAATTATATAACAACAAGCCCTGGCTCTCCTCTAGGAAACCGGTTTGCTTAGCATGCGCGTTTTGACTCTCTCTCAACATCAAGTGAGAGACTTAGAAGTACTTGCCATGTCGAAAGTGTGAGCGTGGTAGCAGAGACTCGAGATAGTCAATAGCGGCCTTGTCTACCAAAAATTATTCATTGCCATAGTGTTGTATTTTTGTCTGGCAACCCTGCAAAAATTGTTACCGGTTTTTACCAACAGCGGAACTTCACTAGAAATGCACTAAAAAATTACGAATTCCGTTTCGTTCCTACGCAAGCAACTAACCAAAACTATTCATTTTTGTTCGATTTTTTTTAATAAGCACGCTTTACAATAGGAGTAACAAAACGCATTACTGTCATTTTCTGTGTTTTTCTTGTTTTCTTTTTGGTTGGACAGGGTTCTTTTAAAAGATAAATAGTTCTATGCACTAAGTATGGAAAAAATTGAGAAACGAACATCAAAAAGAAAATATAATACAGCAAGAACACAAAAAACATTAACAAAATACGTAGGTATTTTATGTTGAATTCTATGGTCTCAAAGCCTTGTCTTCACCTCCGTGGGTACCAGACATGTCTCGGTCGTATATGTCAAAATTAGTGTCTAACTCGGTCGTCTCCATCTCGGTCGCGGTCGCCATGCTAACGTCGAGACATTTCGGGCTCGACAGATAAATTGTAATTTTTGCATAGAGAAGGGCGTTTCTCGAGCGTACTAAGCGTACTGTATACTGAAAGCCAGTGATCGCAAGTCATCTCAAGAATGTAACAATTTAAATTCCTTTGAAACAAAAATAAACATCACTTCTTTTCCCTAACAGAATGCACAAACAGAATCGTAGCTCAGGGGGGCGAGTCTCTTAAATGCAATGTTGTTCAATAGATTGATATTAGTACAGTAAGGGTTGTTTCATTGACACTATTGCTGGTCTACTAACCAATAGCATTTCAATGGTAAAACCCGTGCAACTTAAGTGGGTGCCTCGCGTGTTCGATCTCCTTCGCGAGAGATGCCTATTTAATTTGCGCCGGTTACACCATTGGAATGACATTGTAATTCTTTTCTCATTCGACTACGAGATAGCGTCAAGTAACAGCTACTGCCGTGCTAATATCACTCTATTTAACAACTATGTGTATTTCAGACTCAAGGCCCCGTTGTTCCGCGCCTCTCTTTTCGTTTTCAAACTGATCACGACATCGGCGTCCGCCATTTCAGACACAATAAAACAAACTTCCGCCGCTAAACTAACCTGACCCCTATTCCATCGTGTCGTATTGCACCTTTTTGACCTTCAAATAGCGCCAAATCGCATACCCCACGAGGGTCCCGGCCGTGGCGATGGCTAGAGCCGCCCCAACTGCCACGGGAGCTGTCTCGGACCTAAAAGAAATGGAAAATATTGAATTGCATATAAAAAATAGTAACGCTCATCTAACGATTTATTTGTATTTATTTCTAAATTACCTACATTGTATTATTACTGTACCATCATTTATACGCTACAAGCAACGGGCAAAGGAACTGGCGAAGAACTCATGTAACAACTGGCAGATTGGTAGTGAAACGGGTAAAAGACCGGCCAGTCGTCCGAGTCGGACTCGCTCAGTGTGGTTCCGTACAAATTTGTAGGTATACTTACATATTATAAATAGTTCAGGAATCGAGTCTCGCAGATTTTTCCGGGCTTTTCCCGAACTTCAAAGACAATTTTTTATGAATTTTTATTATGATTTTATGATTCTTCCCTATATTTGTAGTAAAGATATTACTTGCCAAATTTCATAGGTCATTTCATCAACGTAAAGTACAAATAACCCTGGAGTGTCGAAATATACGTTTTTTTGCAGCATAAAAGCCCGTATATCATTTTACGTTAACTTAGAAGTTTGATTTTTTTCACAGCTTCAAGGGACTATAAACTTGAGTGTATGGTTTTAATTTCAACTTGATACCTCTACCGGTTCCTGAGAAAAAGGGTATTAACAGACGGACGGACGGACAACAAAGTGGCCCATAAGGGAACCCTTATAAGTTCTTTTGAGGTACGGATCCCTAAAAACGAGCAGTAAACTCTACTGAATAAACTCATTGCTCATACATAAAATAAACGCAATAAACTCATAGTCTATCAAATATACCCAATAAACTCATTGTCTATCAAAAAACGCAGTAAACTCATCGCCTCCCCTCATCGTAGCCCCTTATTCTGCGCATTAATTTTAGTAACCACGCTCTAATGATAATCATTTCGGAAAAAATATTTCATCCCACATTTTAGAACTGGCGTCATTCACTGGCACCTTAGGCCTAGGTAAAAAGTAGACGAAGACTATATTCTCACTATTTATTATTTTTGCGTGTGGCTCCGTCACTCCATTTCCTTCCGTGGATGTCGTAGAAGGCGACTAAGGAAATCAATTACCAGGAGACGGGCAGCAGCGTCTTCCTGCGGTTCCAACCACATACTGCGATCGCCAACCCGCCTGCCGAGCGTGGCGATTATGGCAAAATCCCTCGTGGTTATGGAAACCACGAAGGAGGCCGATGTCCTGCAGTGGGCGTCAAATGGCTGATGATAATGGTTATTATTTTTGCTGTATTTTTACCTCACTCGGGAAGAATCGGAACAATGCCAGGGGGGGCCGAACTCCCCGTCTCGTTTGAACATGAAGGCCTGGAGACGCATCTGGCGGAGGTAGAGCTTCGCGCGGTGGCCGCTCGGCGAGCTGCGGAGAGTGTTTGGTAAAACAATAAATAAAGCAGCGGGGTTACAGTATCTTGGTTTTTCTCTTGCTTTACAGTAGTTTGAAAGGATTGAAACAAAAAAAATGTAGGTACACGAGAACTCAATGTCGACTTGCTCAATATAATGCAGCGTACCACAGCGTATATACGTACCACAATAGGCCACAGGCCTTCTCTCAGAGAGAGAGCTTATTTACCACGCATGCCCACCACGGATTGGCTACTTCAAGCGCGTAGGTATGTGAACACCTAAGGCACACAGAAATCCGATGTTTTCCTTCACATTTGGCGATTTGCTTAATGCCAAACAAGATTCATCATAGTCAATAAATCCTAGCACCTCCTGACCCTCGCCACCCTCTCTTCAGGTCCTCGCGGTCCGTAACTATTTAAGCCAACAAAAGCTTCTCGAGTGGAGACCACGAACCGGGATTTTTTTTAAAACAATCTTACCATCGTGATTAATATGTAGGTATATCTATGCCAAATTTTAGCTTTGTAGTACTTCTCTTCTCTGTGCTAAACCACGGACAGACAGACAAACAGTCAGGCTGATGGACAAGGCGAAACTACGGAATCTTAAAGGTTGACTACGGAATCTTAAAAATACTTAGCTGAAAGTAAAGGCAACGAAGGTCTTTTTAGATAAAGAAGACTAAAGAGTCTTCGTAGCCCTTACCTTACAATATTTTTGTCGTGTTTTCATTTTCACTTCTCCTCGACTTATCGTGTACTTAATCTACTAATACAGATGGAATTGCCCTGACATGTTGTACTATACATGACTGGGATAGACCAATCAGGCTTAAAGTCACTTTACGAGGTCACAGATATAAACCATGAATATTTAAATGGAACCTTACACCGACCGCTGTTTGGTATCAGACGGTATTCATTTCCAAAGCCCCTGTAATAATCTTATGGCCCTGAAAGTCGTAAAAAAAGGTTTGGTAAGAACATTTTTACTGAAGTATTTTCGTATAAGATATTTTTGAGTACATAAGATTTATGCCACTCCATCTTTTGACACTAAAAGTCAGTCTCTTCATTTACAAACGGGTTCGTAAAATTTATGCCTCTCCCTCATCCGAAATCAGCAGTCAGATCTTTGCAAGCCTACATTATCAAGACCACACCATTATCAGCACTTCATTTACAAACACGTTCGTAAGATTCATGCCTCTATCATCCGAGGTCAACAGTCAGCCTACATTGTTAAGAACGTGTTTGTAAAATTCAGACCCCTCCATCATTCGAGCTTAGCGGTCAGCTCTTTATTTACAAACGTGCTCGTAAGCATCTATGGCTGTCCATGATCCGAGGTTAGCAGTCAGCTCTTTGGAAGACTCCCTTTTAAACCCACATTACCACTCACCTCCCCTCCCCTTCTATCAGATCGACTGTCGTCTCCTCAGGGCAGTAGAAAGACTTGCCAACCGGCGTAGGGAATAACAGGGAGCCCTGTGCTGTGTTCAGGCTAACCCGCCGGCCCTGCTTAGCTGCATGCTCCAGGATCCTTGCTGAGGAGTTGTACGAGAGCCGAATGCCGTCGACGTACCAACGCTCGCCGCCTGGCGTCTGAAATTAAGGGTGAAATGTTGTGTGAATATAATCGTTTGTATTGGTCCCAAACTAGGATACCCTGTGATATGGTAAGCAAACAAGGACGTCACAAACCTGGAATAACACCCAGACTGGGGCCAAAGTGAAAATTGTAAGTGGAAAACGAGCATCTTTTGATTTCGGCCAGATTATGTGTCTTAATGGAGCGTACGCACATTTCAGTCCCGAACTCTACAAGACCCAATGTAATTCAGTATTATGTCGACAAATAAATGGCTTACTTATCTTAAATTTGCAGAACTTTACTTTTTAAGAAGTGAAGTTAATCTAGAAACCATTTAAGTAAGAGGTCTTTGTATCTTGGGCATTTCGTATCGAATCTAGAATGCCCTTTATCAGATAAAACGTTCCAGGATAAAATTACCTTCAAAAAGGTCCATTCCAACGCAAATTCTTTAAAGGAGAGAACCAGGGTCTCGGCGTCACCATCTTTGCAGACGCCCTCCACCTTTGCATTGTTTGGGACGAACGTGTTTGCATCCTGAAACACAATAAGAATAATCAACTACTACTAAGGCCTGCTGGGCATGCCTATTCTTCACATAGAGGATTTCCCGAGGTGAAGTAATTAGATCTTTGGGAAAGCGAAGTTTTATTCCCAGTAGATATTCCTTCACGGTGATCAGTATTCTGAGTATAACAAGACACATTGGATATCTCGTATCCTAGTCGATATCTCAAATTAGTACCAGAAACAGCGGACACCAATCCTAGCTGAGACCAGTTACGAAGTAGCCAGCGTAGAAGACCTGCTTTGCTTAGTAAACAAAGAAGATACTAAAGAGAAAAAGAATAAGGTTCTTACGGCTCTCTCGTTCAGCTTTGTGACGTAGGAGATGTCTATGAGCGCGTCGACTGTCAGTAGAATGCAGGTCTCTCCACCGCCGCCATACAGCCGGTAAGTAGCCGTCATCAAACTCCGCTCTGTGACTGGCTCCTGGTGGTAAGATGGGCTATTTTACTTATCAACCTTTAGAAATTATAACATAAGCGGCATAAAAACGTCCCGCTACGTGGCAAAAGCCTACTATAGGCCTAATCATCACGACTATCTACCGCGGATCGGCGATTTCAAGCGCTGAGTTATAAAAGCTGTTTAATATCTCAGTCATCGAAGTTACCTTGCTGTGTTTTCCTACAACGTTAGCGAGTGGTGTTGCTACTAAAAATTCACATGTGTGCGAAGCCCAGAAAAAGAAGTCGAACCCAACTCAAGCCCTGTGAAGTAACGACAGGGTCTTGTCTTGGTTTATACTGTCAGTATTCTATATGTTACAGTATGTTTGTGAAATTCTGACGTTTACAAATGGCGTCGTCTTTACAAACCAACTAGGCCAATTTTAAGTATTGAGTCTGACCAATTGCCTAGGACATTATATGAATAACGTTTAAAATGGAAAAAAAAATCTCTCTACTTTGGGAGATTGGATGATAGCTTTTAAATTACCTTCTTTAAAAGCTTATAGACAGTCCAACGAATGTGTATTGTTTGATAGTCAATTTCGAACATTATTTATATTCCACAATAGAGCCCTCCTTCTTATTATTGCTTTCTCTCAAACGCTATCGTGTAGGATGGCGCTAGGCTTTTGTTGATTATATTTATTGCTCAGTCCAATTCAAAGTTTCTAGGGGCTTTTTTGATGTCTCGTTATGCTAAGATCGTTTTGCTATTAAAACTTTCTGCATGTTGACAAAAAATGTTGATGAACAGTAACAAACCAAAACCGAACAAACCTCCTAAGTATCCTCAAAGGAAGAGCGAACTGTCATTATGATCATCATCGTTATCATAATTATTAAGTTCACTTAATTTTATTTTTCTAAGTTATTCCTGCATGCTAGTTTTACTGCAAATTTTATCATCAACCTTTCCGTCACAAGATTGTCTGGAAGATATTGCTGTTTGCTATAAGGCCGCCCATTGTACTTTTTCATTATAACTTTCATATTTTATGTCTCGCTTCTTGTGTGCAATAAAAATATTCTTATGTTATGTTATCTTATTATTTCCTTTTCATAATTTATAATCAAGCTGTGCGCATGAGTTTAGGGTTATGGGCTAGATCAAGGTAAATTGTTTCTTTACATTCTTTTTGTTGCACTAGTCCGTGCTGAGGACAATTTTAAAAACCTATTTAAAGGCTTTAGGCATGCCGGGACTGGAACCCGCGACCTCTGGCTAACCGTGCCAACATACACTTGCCGATTAGCTCAGTTGGGAGAGCGCTGGCTCGGTTAGCCGGAGGTCGCGGGTTGGGTGGATTTTTAAAATTGTTTCTTTGTTTTTCTTGTGTAATATTGTCTGTAACCTGTTTTGTGTGCCAAATAAATATTGAAAAAAATCACAGCTATTTTTATTTCGAGTCAAGGTTACCTCCATATTTATGTCATTGTGCTCTCACAAGTTTTATTAATTTGCAGTACTTTCTGTGCCCGCATCATCGCTGACTTGGGACTCGTTTTCTCGACTAAAGGTAGCTTATGCCGTCACGATGCAATCAAGCGTGGAAAGGTAAAACCTAATCAGCATTTCGTACTTTTCTGTGAATATTATTTTAGACGCTATTTCTTGTTTCTTCTCTGTGTTCCCAACCGGTAATTGGCAGACAATTCGGCTATCTTCAAGATAGAGGAAGAAACAGAGGATACCTGACCAACCAGATAAATTACCAGGTGGACTACGGGCAATACATTATTTAAATCATCTTAAAGGTGGACCACGGGCAAAAAAATAACCCCGTGGTCCACCCGGGTGGACTACGCAGGTGTACCACGGGAAAGGAGGGAAATAACTCACCGTGGTCCCACCAGGCGCGATGGTGGTTTTACTATACTTGGTAACCCTCGGCCTCCGGGTAGATGCCTGGTTGTCCAGCTGAAGACACTGCACCGAACACACGAACAGCACTGCGGCAAACAGACACATGCGTTTAGCTGGAAGACTTATCAGTCACTCGATGGCTGCTGCCCAGTTTGACCTTTGACTGAACTCTGCCATTCAGCCGTAGCCGTGGTGATTCTGGCTTCGAAGTTTTACGTCAATCTTCTGTAATTCCGCAGTAATTTATGGATAGAGCACGTCGTGTTTTGATTCTATTTTAAGGCGGAGCTAGACCCATCGAACCAATTTGTTTTAAAAAAACTGTCTCGTCTCAAAATCGAAATGACAGAAGGTATTTTAATTCATTTTTTTGCTCTAACATCTGGATAATACCATTTACCAACTACAACTGACAACAGACGCTGCATATGCCTAGGACGCAGAGAGAATTACAACTCAATGAGAAAAATTCTAGTCTAAATGGCCAGACAATGACAAATTGGTGACCTCCAAATGGTTTGGTATTAAACTGCCGACTAGGTCGACTAGAAAGGTACAATTTAGTAACAACGACCGTCCTAGATGGGAGTCAATATGTGAGGTCGGGAATAAGGATGATTTATTACCGACATCCGTGTCAAATATTAGGGGTTAAAGTATGAAATTGCCGTTTTATTGCAATAGGTTCTTTGAATTGACATAGAATCTTCATGGTTTGAGGTTTTCGAATGAAACTTTTTTCAAATGGTTTCTATGATGTTCTTTTTTTAAAAAATGTGAAACATTTGAATGTCGACTTTCAATTGTTTTTGTTATTCAATTTAGACAAGAAAGATGGATACTGCGAAAATTCGAGTGATTATGAGGCACCCATTTTTCGTATTTTTTTTATTTTATTGATTTGACGCAAGTGAGTCAATATTGTGGGTAAGGTAACGTTAAACCATGCCGCTAATTCCTGGGTAGTTTGACTAGGGTCGGCTTCCACTATCTCTCTTAATTCATCGTTATTCACCTGTGTGGGCGGTCTTCCTCGTGGCTCGTTCTTTAAGTCGAAATTTCCATCACGAAAGCGTTTAAACCAAAATCGCACGGTGCGTTCATTAGTAGACCCCTCTCCAAACGCAGCATTGATATTGCGGGCTGTTTCTGCCGCGTTAGTTCCGCGTCGGAACTCGTATTCAAAAATCACTCGAATTTTCGCAGTATCCATCTTTCTTGTCTAAATTGAATAACAAAAACAATTGAAAGTCGATATTCAAATGTTTCACATTTTTTAAAAAAAGAACATCATAGAAACCATTTGAAAAAAGTTTCATTCGAAAACCTCAAACCATGAAGATTCTATGTCAATTCAAAGAACCTATTCCAATAAAACGGCAATTTCATACTTTAACCCCTATTATTAGAAGGAAAATAAGTATAATTTATATTGTTTCCTTGTTCCCAACGGCATTCAATTCCGGACAATATTTTCTTGAAATAGTTTTTATTAAATCTAATGAAAGTAATAGAATAATATTAGTGAACAACCAAAACATAATTGGTAATATATTGGTCACGTATTCCCTCAAATAATCAAAAATTAAGAGTTGCATGAAAAAGGATTATCCGAATTGGATAAATGAGAAAAAACCGTTTCTGCCATGTGACGTCACTGAATGAATACAGAACAGCTCAATAATATGTAGCCGTCTTTTACAAATAACAAAAAAGGCTAAATCAATGCTATTTAAAGAATACATTTTTCAGGAATGTGTACCTTTTCAAAGTGAATATTTATTCCTTTTATTCTAATTAGAATTAGAATCCAAACTGTCGATATCGATATTTTCCAAGAACTCGCGTCTTCCCAACACTAGCTCGTGAACAGAAGCTATAGAGCCGACCACAGCACAAGAGCCGACAGTTCCAAGAAAGCCATTTGCAGTTAAACTTTGCTGTACATTTGAATACTTAGAATAGATGGTTCTGGTTCTATGCACGAAAAAGTAATATGAAATTTTCTTTATTGTAGTAACCATTTTATGCAGCCTTACCTGTACAATGTGCAACTCCCGAGATACCCCAATTAGAATATAACTCAATTTTTAATTTTTATTTTACCTCTATACTTAAAAACCTCTGTACCTCTATTTTTATGTATTGTCTATTAAACGGCCCCACTATAAAGCATAAAAACAGAATAAATACATCGTTGTGTTTTTTCACGAAAATTAAAAAGTAACAAAAAGAATCCAAAAGTAATAAGTTATACTTAGTTGGAATCGCATATTTTGTGAACTATACTGGGTTTTTACCACCTCTTTAAACCAGTCTTCTTTTTGGACCGACATATTTTGTCCTAGGTGGATGAAAGAGCTCTGGAGCAATGTTTCTTTTCGGTTAATTTAATTCCTCTGCAAATTTTCAGTCGGGGATCGAACAGGGCTCGAATGGCTTCGTGTAAATATAAGTATGCAAAGTGCGGGCCGGCCGACAACTTGGCCCGGGGCATTCTGTGCGCCTTGGTTATTGCAAAGCCAGAGCTGAATTCAATCAATCGGAAACCAATCCCGAAGTTATTAAAACAGTGACGGCCTAGTGGATTCAGGTCAAAAGCGCTCCTCCGATGTTAAAATGCACCATCCACACTCTGTTTCAATGTGAGGTACACTTTTACGTAACTAACCCCGAGATTCTCGTACACTGACACGCTATTAATCTACTGTTAACAGCTGTCAATTGACCAAAGTGCATACAAAAAACCGACTGACAGCTGTTAACAGTAGATTAACAGCTTGTTAGTGTACGAGAAACCGGGGGTGAAAAACTAACTGCCCAATTAATCTAATCGTCCAAATACTTGCAGGATTCTTTCACCTTTTTTTGTATAATAATTAAGCAATGTGACATTTAGGCCGACTTGCACCACTTCTTCTCTGTCACTTACATAAACTCACGCCTGTATCCCAGAGGGGTAGGCAAAGACCAGGGACTGCCACTTGCCACGATCATCCCAGATCACTTTCGCTTCCTCAACATTCATTAGTCGTTGCATGCACGCACGCCATTTAAATCGACTTTTGTATGGAGAATTTCCGTGTGGCACCTGATTAAGAATAGCTCTCCATTTCCTTCCGTGGATGTCGTCGAAGGCGACTAAGGAAATAAATTAACAGAAGACGGGCAGCCGCGTCTTCCTGAGATTCCAACCGCATAGGTACTGCGATCGCCAACCCGCCTGCCAAGCGTGGCGATTATGGCAAAATCCTTCATGGTTAGAAAACCATGATGGAGGCCTGTGTCCTGCGGTGGGCGTCAGGTGGCTGATGATGATATTGAAGAATTTTATTTAGTTAAGTAAATGCTGTTTAAGCCACTTTTAAGAAAGTGGTGAAGTTCGCCTAAATGTGCTTCGGTGCCGGAAGCTAAAAAGGCTTTTCTTACCTGCCTGAAGGGACCTACGTAGGTAACTACTAAACAATAAGCTTTCCTTCACCTCCTGCCGTTGACTGGTAGAAAATAATTATGGCATTAAGTCCGTCGCATTGTACAATTTCTTTTGTAAGTGCAATAAAAGAATCAATAAATAAATAAATAAGCTATATTATTATTATTATTAATACGTTTATTGCACATAAGTAAAAAAATACAATGGCAATGTGGCGGACTTAATGCTATAAGCATTTTCTACCAGTCAACCACCAACCAGTGTAATATAGTAGAATATAATATTATATTATTAATATATATTAATACGGGCTATATTAACAGATATTATATTCCGGGTTGATTACCTATAACTTTGTTTGCCTGAGCCGAGTGTCTGAGCTGCTCACACACCTCAGTGCTCGAAATCGCCAATCCGCGGTGGGCACGCGTGGTGATTAAGCCCATACTCTCTCCCTGAAGGAAGGCCTACGCCGTACAGTGTGAAGTATATAGGCTGCTTATGTATATTACTCTCTAAATTTACACAGAGTTAATATATCCGTGTAGAATAAAGTTAGAATATATATTATATATATCTTTTGTATATATATTTATATATACCTATAAATCTCGTGTCATCGTGTTTGTTTTTTATTTATTTATTTATTAGAAAACCAACAGACACGATAAACGTAAAAAAAATCTGCTTATCGAACCTGTTATCGAACTCCTCCGAAACGACTTCACCGATTTTTATGAATTTTTTTATTGTATATTTGGTAGGTCTGAGAATAGGTCGTGGGCTAACCTAATATGGCAAAACAACGTTCGCCAAGTCAGCTTGTAAGTTGGTTCTTTATAACGTTATACTTTATAACGATAAACCCTCTATAACGTAGAAGTGAGAACAATTTGGTCGGCTTACCTTAAAACCCACACATTGATAAACTCTTTAAGTACTTATTTAGCAGCCATTCTCTATTATGCAGAAATGTGTTCATATTTAGACACAGTAAATGTGAGTGGTTGACCAAAAAAGGACCTCAAAGGAAAATAATTTATTAAAATTATATTATATTAAATAAGAAAATCGCGTTTGAAGTTTCGTGTATAAACAGGTTTCGACTCGTGCACGGCACCTACAAATATTCTGGTTAGACCAAAACAAAGCTGAAATATGTACATACCACAGATTAAACAATTCAAATAAAAACAATAACGGTTTCCAATCCCTCCAGGTCCCTTTTTGGTCAACCACTCACAAATATTCACTATCGGTATTATTGTATTATGTTATCTTATCAAGTTACAAGAGACGCCGACTAAACCTCGAGACCCCGAAACTTCTGAGGTCGTAAACAGCCATCTTGCTTTTGTTATTGTTACATTCATAGGTACATACATAAACTCACGTCTGTATCCCAGAGGTACCCCTCAGAAGGCAGAGACCAGGCATGAGGTTCTTGAGAAGTATGTCTGGTGTTACTTTGAATGACAGGATACGCAATAGTTTAATTAGAGAACGTTGTGGACTGAAAGAGCATGTAGTGCCTAGAATTGAGAAAGGAATGTTGCGTTGGTTTGGGACATGTGGAGCGGATGAAGGAAGAAAGATTGACGAAACAAATATATCGAGCAAATGTCAGTGGAAGGGCCGGTAAGGGAAGTCCCAGGTGGACATACTGCAACCAATGTATTAGCAACGGACAAGATAAAAAGTACCCGAAACCGGCGTGCGTGCATGCAACGACTTATGAATGGTGCGGAAGCGAAAGTGATCTTTCAGGGTCGTCAGTGGCAGTCCCCGGTCTCCGCCTACCTATTAATAACTTCCACAGAACACAATCACTTGGCCTGCTCCCAAACTAGGATACCCTGTGCTATGGTAACCAGGCAACGACGTCACAAACATGAAAATACACCCAGACTGAGGCCATTTGTACAAATTTACGGCGGCCCCCAGTGGAAATCGTACCCACAACCTCTGTTTTGGTAGCTTAGCGCCTTAACGACTAGACCAATACCTTAATAATGCATGTTATTTTACTATTATTGACACATGTTTATGCAAATTTTATCTTTATCTTTACCAACGAGGCAGTCCTTCTATTATCCTTATCTTCTCTTATATTACGCCACAGATTACGCGCACCAAATCCTGAAAAATCCCAATCGTGTAACGTTGCCTGTGTAACTGAAAATAGGACAACGTGCAATACGTTTTTTTTTTTGTAAACGCATTCAGATATTGTATACGTTAATATTATCATAGAAAAAATATTTTCTGAAAGTCCCTTTTCCTGTTTTTCCATTTTTATCTCAGTGCCCCATATATGGGTCATGCAAGTGTGAGTTCTTAACTTAGCGCCATACATAAGTGGTGCCCGCACATATGCAGTCATTCTAGTTAGAAGGTAGATACAAGTTTGTAACCTACCCGAGTTTGTCATTGGTGAGATGACGGTGTAAAGCAAATTTCTGAACAAATATTAATTCTCTCAAATCTTAAATAAATGGAAATCATAATATATATTTTTATTTTTGGCGTATTTTCACATATTTTATATGGCAACATTATCCAAAATGTCCTCCCGGTTTTTTTATTCACAATTTCATAGCCCACACGTGTAAGGCAAATTTAATGTGCCTTAGCTCAGACGTGCTAGATTTGACAAGCCTAATACCTACTTCACTTGGGGGAGAGACCCACATGTGGTGCACGCACGCCTCACCTAAACCTCGAAATACCCCACATGTGGGTCACTCACAGGGAATCATCAGGAATCCGGATTGATGCGCGTAATAAGAACCTAAGGATCTTATTATTATAAGCAACCTATATAAGTCTCACAGTAGGGCACAGGGAGAGAGTATGGGCTTAATCACCACGCGTGCCCACCGCAGATTGGCGATTTCAAGCGCTTAGGTATGTGAATAGCTCAGACACCCAGGTTTCCTCGCGATGTTTTCCTTCACCGTTAGGGAGTGGTATTACTACTATAACTTCACAAATGTACATAACTTAGAAAACAAAGTCATAGGTACATGCTCGCACTGGGAATCGAACCTAGGTCTCCCGCTTCCGAGTCTAATGTTCTACCCACTAGGCTACCACCGCTTCTTCTTAAGGATCTTTCTAGCTCACTCGATCCGAGAGCACTTTCGTTGAACAGCTTATTAAGCTAATAGGTCCCACTGCAGGGCACAGACCTTCACTCAGAGAGAGTATGGGCTTATTTACCACGCGTGCCCACCGCGGATTGGCGATTTCAAGCGCTGAGGTATGTGAACCGACCCGTGGCAAAAAATCTACATTTACGCCCGCCTGTGCCCACTTGCCCCTAAAAAGGCACATAAGAAATGTAAGTACCGGACGCGCTGTGGTGAACCTACTGATTTATTGAAATAGGCTTACGTTGTGTTACTGATAAAGTTTAAGTAAAATAAGAGGAAGGCTCTATGTGTGTCGTGATTTAGGGAATTACAAAGAGAACGCGTAGGTACGTGAATTTCTTTTTTGTTATAAGCACCATAATAGTACTCTTGTTGTTGTTTTATGTGTGTTTTGTCTTTGAAATAAACTTTTTCTAGCCGCCCAGGGTAAGCTGGGGCACCCCTGTTCCCCCCCCCCCTCCCCCCCTAGATCCAGCCCTGTAAACACCAAGAGAACCAGAAGCAGAATTATACCGTGTGTGCAAAACTTTATTTAGGGCACCCTCTTGCAATTCCCGCGGCTCTTCGGTCTGTCTATTCTGTATTTTAGGATCCAGTTTTGCGTTTTTCTTAAGAAAGAACAAAATAACTGTCTATCTGGCGCTGAAAGAAAATATCGGGAATAAAAATTCCAATTACTTTCTTGACCACCTGAAATCGCTGAGCTGAAAGAATTTGCCTTCACCAGCACAAAGGAAGGAAATGTTGAAAATATTAAAACCTACGAAAGTCATTAGGAATTTGATTAAGTATGAATAAATAACTTCCATACGACACAATGACTTGTCCTGGTCCCAAACTAGAATACCCTGTCATATGGTAACGAGGCAAGAAAATCACAAACATGGAAATACACCCAGACTGAGACGATTTGTACAAATGTACGACGATGTCAGTGAACTTAGCATATCATTTTCCAGCATATCAAAAATAAATGAGAGTTCTTGTCGCATGCAGCAGAGTTCTATAGTTCCTGATACTTTTCAGAAATAGTTCTGGCGTTTTCACATAGAAAAAAATCAATTGAAAAAATGATATGCTATCTTCCCGTAGCATATCACTTCTCAGAAAATCGAAAAAAAAAGTAAGTTCTTATAGCATGCAGCTGAGTTATATAGTTCCTGATACTTTTTAGAAATAGTTCTGGCGATTTTACCCCAAAAAAATCAGTTGACAAAATGATATGCTAACTTCCCGTAGCATATCATTTCGCAGCAAATCGAAAACTTATGTAAGTTCTCATCGCATACACCTATGCTATACAGTTCCTGATACTTTTCAAGAATAGTTCTGCCTTTAAATTCAAATAACAGCAGATCTCGTACAAAACTTTAAAAAGTCGAAAAATACCACATTCATCAATTAAAATTATTTTGACGAACTCAGGACACAGAACTGTTTCGTTATTGATGGTTCTGTATCAAAACTGAAACCTTAAACTAAATTAAGAACTAGAACTCACGTAAAAGTGTCAGCATATCACGTCAGAATGGTAGAAAATTCAAAAATAAAATAAGAATATTTTTAAATAAATTTAGCAGGCTTATAACACAGAACTCTTTTGTTTTTCATAGATCTGTGGGAATCGCACCGACAACCTCCGCATGGTAATCAGACGTGATACCGCTAGACCGACGAGGCAGTCCATATTTCGTTTTTGTTGTAGGTAAGTACATAAAACGAAACAATACTGCGAGTTCCTTCCTTTGAGTATAGTTGCGTAATTCCCTTTCCAACCATCTGCGAGATCGAATTAGGTATACTCTGCACTGCACCAGATCAAGGTAGCCCGTATATCAACAAACAAATTCGTTGAAAAAATAACCAGTGAAAAAATAAAACTTCCTGGTAATTTGTTTCCTTAGTCGCCATCTACGACATCCACAGGAGGAAATGGATGGAAATCTTCGTTATTATCCACAAGTTAAAAATAATAATTCGGTTGATTTCATGCTGTGGGCCAAAAACTGGTGGCGTGGCTGGACACAGGACTAAATCAGTTTAATGTTATAAGTAATGTTAGTGACATTTAATTATTAATTTAGTATTTTTTAAATTTCCTTCTTGATTTGTATGTAATTTTATTTGATTTACGTGGAACTTACTTAATAGATTTTAATTTAATTATCATTAACTTGTATTGGACTTGTTCTGAAAATAAATAATTTATTTTTATTATTCTATTATTATAGCCCGGTTTGGCTAACCCGGCAAACCTTTTTTTGGCATATTACGTGATGAAAAATATTCGTTTCTCTACGCATTTTACCGTTAAAATCTGTTTCGTTCATCTTACCCCTTCTTTCTTTTTGCCTAGCACGTTCTGTAACTCTACTTTCATCACAAACTTTCGCCTGCCCCAATGGCAGGAAATTGTACTTATTAGTATTAGTTTATATTAATTACTTCGTAAATTACTTAATTTTACAAACTTACTGTTATTTACGTTGAAATGAAGTATCAATGTTATTTTACGAGGTTAAAAAACACAAGACAACAAATAACTGCACTTTTGTTTTGTTTTTATGTATAGAAACGAACAAAAAGCGTTTAACATTGACATTTAATTTTAACGACATGACATAGGCGCTGTGAAGGTTACATAGATGGCCGCTAGATGGCGAGCGCTGTCTTTAGGTAACGTTTGTTGTGTGGGAGCTCCCCTTAAATATTTATTTCATTCTGTTTCTAGTATTTGTTGTTATAGCGGCAGCAGAAATACATCATCTGTGAAAATTTTAACTGCCTAGCTATCACGGTTCATTAGATACAGCCTGGTGGTAGACAGACAGACAGCCGGACAGACAGATAGACAGACAGACGGACAGTGAAGTCTTAGTAATAGGGTTCCGTTTGGCACCCTTCGAATACGAAACCCCTAAAAGCAGGTGCTGAAGTGAACAAGGATGGATATTGCTAACTATCTAGGAAGATAATAAAGAAAATTCTACTTTACTGTAGGGTGATGTACTGTCAACTGTATTACCCTAACTAAACTATTATTATTATTAATACGTTTATCGCACATAAGTTAAAAAAATACAATGGCAATGTGTGTGCTTAGCGATCATCATCATCAGCCCACTGCTGCCCACTGCTGGGTGTACTTGCCTGGTTACCATATCACATGGGTAGCCTAGTTTCGGACCAGGTCAAGTGATTGTGTTGTGTGAACGTTTTGCGAAAGATATTATTAGATAATAATTAATTAAATTAACCAAACTTTATTGCTCAAAACAATTAGGGGAATAGGATTTCAAAGCGGAATAAAAACAAGTTCTTCGGTTTTTTATTATAACTGCCTACAAAATATTAAACTGACATTGTTCATGAAAATAAAAAACAAAAGAACATCAGCGTTTTTGTTAGATGGTCAAGAGTCTATGTACACCTAAAAACAAGGTGACATTGACATCATGGAATTTTCTCATTAGGGTTCCGTACCTCAAAAGGAAAAAAACGGATCCCTTATAGGATCACTTTGTTGTCCGTCCGTCAGTCCGTCCGTCCGTCCATCTGTCTGTCAAGGCCCTTTATCTCGCGAATGCGTAGAGGGTATCGTATCGAGTTTAAATTTTTTTAAAAAGAGACGGCTGTGTATCCCGCTAAAAATGTTGACACACTCAAGATCAAAATTTATAGGTTACCGTTGACACAGAACTATGAAATTTGGCAAGTAATATCGCCGTATATTACAATTACACGGAAAAGTCTGAAAACTACACATTTGTAATTAAATCATTAAAAAAATATGTTTTTGAAGTTCGGGAAAAGGTCAGAAAAATTGCGAGACTTTATTCCTGAAACTATTTATAATATGAGGTACCTACCAATTTGTACGGAACCCTGGGTGGGTGAGTCCGACTCGCACTAGCCCTGTTTTTTTTAATTACCTACAGATAAATTCTCTCATTTTATATGGCCTTTCAAGTCTTCTGAGTGTTCAAGTCTTCTGAGTTGTTATTGATTGAATTGAGTATTAATTTGACTTACAAGGTCATATGCCAGTTCTGACTGAAATCCAAGTAACCCGAGGTGTCACTCTGCTTCAATGTGGTCGAAGTCAGTACTTATCCTTCAGACTAAATACTCAATCAACATCGATAAAAAAAACCGATGTCAATCAATAACAACAATCAGAAGACTAGAAAGGCCACTTTCAGGTCTTCTGAGTGAGTTTTCTGTAATTAAAAAGTTTAAGAAAATTTAACTCAGAACTGGTAATAAAAACGCTGATAGTCTTTTGTTTTTACATAAAATAGAAAAATTTGATTAAGCTCTAACTTAAAATAAATTTTCTTCAACGTTTATAAGTTATGGAAGAGCGGGTTTCCCTGTCACAGGTATTTTATACTTAAAACGGAATCCCAGCAAAAGTGTATTTGAGCAACAGAATTTGATTGGATGAATAAATGTTTCGAATTTTAAAATGATAGAAATTTTTAGTTTTTATATTTAGTGGCCAGTTGTAATTAAAAACCGAAGCAAAAAGTTTTTCTCCACTTTGAACACTTATTCCCCTAATTGTTTTGAGCAGTATAAATATATCGTGTTGTAGTGAGTACCTAGTTGTCGTCGCCTTGGTACATATTGCAGTGGAATCCCCTGTGGCTGAAGACTGCAGTATGAATCAGGTCAAGGTTGCGTATGTTTAGGGTTGAGACCTGCATTTTCATTTTTACACATATTGCATTCAGACATGGTATCGAGGTCAGTGTAATACCACTGACCTTTACTACAATCGTCAGCAGGTCAACCTTAACATTTTTGTTTGAAAGTCGTCCTTAACGTCACTGATTAGAGTGCACCTAGTACAGGATTTTAGGAAAAAGGTATAGAAGAAGAAAAGACTGGCCGCTTTGGTTGAAAAAACGGCAAATGCCATTAAAAATCGCGCCATAAAAAAATAAATTCTAATATTGCCAGGCTTTTAAACTAAGCCACAATCGTGCGAAAAAATACTATGTTGACTTTAATTTATACTCGGCAGTGTATCGACCTTTCATGATGTGCAGGTGATTTCATCGAAAATTTAATGGATACCTTGTTATGAAAATAATTAATCGTTTGCCTATTACTACATTTCGTTAGTCGAGAACTCGAGACAAGTAAATTACTATCTGTCTAAGCAATTAAGTAGATACGCAAACAATATATTAAGCATTTCAGCATACCTACTCCGCCGATCCACCTACACTACACCTACCTGTAAGTCTTCGAATAAACGTCACACAAACGATGACGTCATCGTCCGTGGGCTTAGGTATTTTGGCAAAGAATACACGCACGCAAGGTTAAGGCACGGCAAATTGATTAGGATCAATCAACCATTCATGCTTTTTACCCGACTGCGGAAGCAAAAGAGGATTATAATGTTTTTCGCGCGTATGTATGGTCACTGGGTACTTACATAAGTAACATGTTATGTTGTCCCATTGTCACAAATGATATCTCAAATATGAAAGATATTGTTACTTGATATGACGTCACAAAAAAAACTAAATGAAATATTATTCGTAAAATATTATTAGTAATAATATTATTGGAAACAAAAATATTATTGGTAAACAGTAACTAAAAAAAGTATCGAAGCAACTAAATAAAGTGTTCTCTATCCATAGTATCGAATGAAAGTATCGAATAAAAAGTCAAGAACAAGAGAAAAAGAAGAAGAAAAGTCTAATAAGAAAATTATCTGAGTTGAAAATGTAATAGACTCATCCAGGCTTTATTTAATAATTTTTAGCAGTCTGGTTTTTCTAATTTTAATAAGTTTTATTTCTTCGAATGGTCTGGTGACATAAGTGCCCTACTGCCCATTCATGTTCAGTCTAGACTAGATTGTTGTAGGATATTGAAGGAACTTTTTTTCCGCATTTCAAATACTTTACCAGCTTATCCTGGAGTAATTTCGAATTTGCTTTGCCACACTGGCCTTCCTTTCCTTTACAGGGTTGCATAAGTTGACATTCTAGTTGTAGATATATTTTCATACTATGTACTTTTCAAAAATTAACTTTTTTTAGAATAGCCATTAACGCCCTTTTCATTTATTACTAAAAAATTTTGCTGCACTTCGAATAAAAGAACACAGACTAACATAGATTTGCAGCAATTTCTGCCTTTTCGACGAATATTATTTAACAGTAGATTAACAGATTATTAGTATACCAGAAACTGTGGGTTAAAACTTTGGAATTATCTGTTATTGAGTATTAATGCTTTTTCTATGATTCATAATCCTCCTTTTCAATTTAAATATAATTACTAATTACATACTTTAAAAACAATACTTCAAATTTTAATGAATAGTAGGAATCTCTAGAGCAGGGATAGGTACTCTAACAAATTCGTTACAAACTCGACCGTAAAAATAATCAAATAGAGTGCACATGTATGATAGTCGATGTACCTTCACTAGGTACCGATTTGTCCAGATTTTGAAAATGACACAATTTACATAAGTGCCTAGCTAATATAAAAATAGATAAAGCAATTATATCCAATTAAGTAATGGTCTTGCTTAAAATATATGAAACTTACATAGAGACAAAAGATAATACGTAAATCCTTTTGTTCCTTAACTTCCATTTTGAATAGTTGCACGCAACGCATGATAATATCACGCTTCGTATCTAATACTCATAAATTTTCGCGAGTATAAGATTTGAACTACAACATAATTACAAAAATACTTACACAAACAGAGTAATTTCGCCATCATTATTGTCGTAGTGTCTAACATCGCTGAAAACCGTTTTTGCACTAGGGAACGACCAAACATTTTTCGGAGATCAACTCAGAGATACCGTGCTATCTATCACTGCACACGAGTTGTGCTTTCTTAACATTAAACGGTTTGATTTTTAAAAAATATTCGAAATAACTTCTTTTGGCATTTAGTTTTTGAAATAAATTGTCTATAGTTTTACCGAGGAAAGCCGTGCAGGGTGTTATTTTTCACAGTTTTATACTAAGCTTTTCGGCTGAGCGGCAGACATTTTGTGACGTCACCTCGGGGGGGAAAATCAATCCTTTAGCGCAGGCGCGAGTTTTTTCCTTGGCCTATTTTATTGGAGACAGATCGTGACCGTGACGAGATTAATTTAATTTTCAACAAAAGCGCAGGTAGTCAAAATATAGACGGAATTTTGCATGAATGAACAGATGGATTTAGCCATTTATCAGTATTATTTTAAGGATCTGCAGATTCTTGTTTCGGTAGACCTAGGACGGATTTTCCTTAGCTATGATAATTCTAGGGGCTTTTGGCAGTACGAATATTTAGCCTAAACAAACATAGAGTGAAGATATTGAGTTTAACTTGAACTTCATCCCCGCAATTTAATATCTAGGTAAAACAGAGAAGCTTGGGGAAGCTCGGCGTTTTGATATTGAAAGGTCAAACAGCCATTAAATTAAAACTGGCGACACAAAACGATAATAAAAATGGGTTAGGAGTATTTAAAGTAGTATAAAATATACTATAACTTATGATAGTTAAAATATATAGGTCGGTTTATAATTTTACGAATAATAATTATCGGTCTTATTTATAAAAAGTAGATTCCACTAAAAAACTCTTACGACGGAGTTATAGCCAGTTTACGTCAGGAACTCCTTCCATAAACCAACTTTAACTCCACCCTACGAGTGTTCTAGTGTAATCATCTTTTTGTTATAAATAAGATCATATAGCTTTAAAATCGCTACTTTAATTTTGTTAAATCCTATCTTAACTTTAAAATTAATAGCTCGGAATTTCCGCATCAAGATTTTGACACGATACCCCTAAGCTGTCAAGACATAAGACTTCTTGAAATTAAGCAACACATTATAAGGTCGATTTCTCTTGTTCAAAGTTTGCAAAGCACAATTAGCCATTGAAGCTTTATCATAGAAGGGGAAACAATCTATCTTAGAGCCGTTTATTAAGTTATACCAACAGAAATTACTTTGTAGTGTACATGTAATTTTATTACAAGGGGTTTATTGCAGCGTAAAAATTTTTCACAGTGCCCAGTAGATAGAGCCATTTTTTATAGTGATTTCATTAATTCTTAATTCTTTAAGAATTAAGAGTCTTTAAATAGGTCCCATAGCATTTTTTTTTGTGCAGCAACTATTAATCGGCGAAAAATATTAAATTTAACAGCAAAATAATCTGCAGCACAAATTTTCAAAATTAATCAAATCATATGGTTTTTATATGTATACTGGCCAGTAATTAGTGACTAATATTTCGTTGTTCTAGGATCTGGTTCCGGTAAGCTGTAAAGTTAATTTTGTTAAGCAAATTGGGTAAATACCATTGTGAATGAAAGAATTATTATTATTTATTATTTTTGTGTGGTAAATAAAATATTTTCACTTTCAAGTATATCGTCTTTTATATCTTTCATGTATTACAATAATATTCTGTTTTCAGAGAAAACGAAAGGAAAAAAGCTTTACAAATACGTCTTAATGCTGCGCTGGCGAGGTAATAATTTTAGAGATTAATTTCATTGATTTTGATTTCCAGATAATTATTACGTTCACTAAAATGATTTTTATTTGATTTAATTGCTTACTACGTGTTGCTGCTCATTTACATAATATTCTGATGACCAAAATATTTCTTTTTGGCAAAACAACGTTTGGAGAGTCAGCTAGTAGGTACCTTATATTATATGATTTTGAACAGTGGACGAGTACGGGCTGATTGATCGATTGATTAAAATATTTATTTCGTGGATCATTTAATTAGTAGCCAATTAGAAAGTATTGAAGGCAATAGGGGACGTATTAACAAAGGGCAAGATAAAAAGTACCCGAAACCGGTGTGCGTGCATGCAACAACTAAGGAATGTTGAGGAAGTGAAAGTGATCTGTTAGGATCGTGGCAAGTGGCAGTCCTTGGTCACTGCCTACCTTTCTGGGATACAGGCGTGAGTTTCTGTATGTATTTATGTATGTTTGAAGGCAATATTGTAACTTACAAAAAGGTGGGTATAAACTACAGCGTTGAAATTATTGATACTTAAGAGACTGTTTTAAGTCACTGCGTTTTTAATATCACGTTTAATATATATACATGCATCTAAAAATATTATAATAATACCGCACAAAACAACCACTCGCCTTGGTCTCAAACTAGGATACCCTAATAGGTTAAATAGTAACCAGATGGAGACAAAGATATAGGTAGATATCTATTTCTTTATGAACTAATTGTTTTTGACAATGCTAACGCTTGAGTTAGTTAAATGAATAACAATATTAGCAGGAATTGAAATTGAAAGCATTTATTACGTTGAATCAGCTACACAAAGCTGTACTTAACTCTTATTTGATAATTTATTCAAGTAAAGATCTTAAATAAACAAAAATAATTTTTGACTTCAAATACGAAGAGATTTTCAATTCGGACAAATTAGTTTAAGAATATGTTTAAAAAGTTCTGCAGATTCCATTCAACTGACTTTTCATACACACACACACACAATAGGTTTATCCACACGATTTAAAACATATTTTTATATTTTAATTAAACATATTCCAAGTAATTTTTTTCAGTGTTCTGACATTTTCATCCAGCTGGGAATGTAGAGCAGTGTTTTCCCATTGTCTTCTGCCCCGCAGTAACTTAAAACTACTTTATCTACGTGTCTACTTTATTACTAGAAGTACATCTCTTGTGTATAGATTATAATAAACACCAAGGGGAAATAAAAATCTAATTACTCTAGGCGCCTGTCCAGCAGTTTCAGTATTTTCCCAAAACTACCGTGCCGTGCGGGGCAGCCGTCCTAGTCTTCCAGGAAGATGCAAAACTAGGACGGCTGCCCCACTAACCAAGCGCCGCAAAGTCACATCAACGCGTCCGCAGCTTCATTGACGTGAAGTACCTGGGTTCCATTTTCGAAGGCGGGAGATTGCAGATCGACCACGTCATCCACCATGCTTGGAAAGTCACGAAATTCTTGAGTATTTCTAGAATTAGTAAGATATATATAATCTAGGGGGAGCAGACATACTTATATTGATAGATAGACAATACTGATTTCCGTATTTTCATGATTTCTATTATAGGGTTGTTAGATCTACGGGAAAAATGTGAATTAAATTAAATATACCTAGACTACAAATACATATTTTTTTATCAATTGAGATTTTCTCGTTGCTCGTTATCTGGCAACATTTATCTGTCAAATAAGTTGTTTTGCGTGTTGTTGCTGCAAATACAAAGCGTTAAAAAATATTTAATTAAATGACTCTTCAAAATATTATATCGAAAGAAACTTAAACCTAATTTTGCAAAGCAGTCATAACTATATTCATGCGTGAAATCTTATAGATATTAAAAAAAGATCGAACGTTGGAAATAATTTACAATGGCAATAGCATGCATGCATAGAATAAGAATAACCAAACCAACCAAACGCATGTGACAAAAACAAATACCATGCGTGTTGCTAAAAAGTTTTTAAACAGTATTTAAATGAAAACTGTGTTGAATTAATTATACTCACTTAGAAAAAGTGTACACGATGTCGCTTAATCCATTAAACGGTGAGTGTTACTTAAAAAACGAAAACAAAATTATCTCAATAACATAACCTCTTACGATTGTTTTCAAAAATTTTTCAGTTCTTAAACGAAAGCTAGAAGATAATGCGATACCTCTACCAAAGCGTCTACGTCTGGCCAAAAGTGTTCTCCAAACACACCACTTCCCTGCCGCTCCTAAAGAAAGGATTGTAGCAGAATGGTTAGAGAGCAATTTGAAGGGAAATACAATCAGTGGTGACGAGTTTCGGAATGTGCTGGGATGGCTAAACTCCGTAGAAGATGCCACTGCTGAGTTGAAGAGTAAATTCATTGAGGTAAGATAATTTAATTTCAGTTTGTTTCATTTTATGCTTCCATAAAATCAATTATAACAGGACTTCCCAAACTTTTGTCGCGCGGCATTATCCCAGGGGCGCGGGCGTCGCGAAGCGTTCCACACAGATTGCCAGTTGCAGTAATAGAGACAGTGGCGTAACTATAGGGTGGCAGGGCTGGCAAAATGCCATGGGCCCCCAACCTGAGGGGGCCCCCGAACTATGAGGCTGCAAAGCTCAGAAGTAACTTAACATTTTTAATAAAAGTTTGTAACAATTATAATGTTTATATATGAGTACTTTATATATAAAGTTGGGCCTTATATACTACAACTAAAGACTTTAGCTTTACAACTAAAGCCAAAAAAACAACTTTGACGTTCATTAAGTAAACATTCTGTTTTTACAATGAATAAAAATATTTGTATTGAATTGAATATTTTTTTTTTTTTTTTACTGGGAGGGCCCCATCCAATGAATTTGCCGTGAGCCTCAGATGGTGTAGTTACGTCACTGAATAAAGAACAACTATAGGTTGCAAATAAGTGTAGAGCAAGAGATAAGAGTGGCAATTTGCAAACTTGAGCCAAAAAACAAGCAAATCTTTCTCATTAATAAAGTTAAATAAGTATCTCTTTCATTTTTATTTATCATTTCAGTTTTCTTTTTGTTATATAAAAAGTTATAGTTACTTTGGGCTTAGTTTGTAACATTAAAATGTGAAAATTACTTTGCTTATTTCCACCAAAATCCCACAAGCACCTTGCGGTTAGTTAATGCACCGCCCTCCCTCCCACTTTTTCAAGCAGAACCAAGAAACAAACACACCACCACCGACACCAATATTTGTGTGAAAAAATGTGTTGCGACGCGTTTCGTCCCTAACATAAAGCATCCTCAGGCTCCGGTGGTCGACTGACAAGTGACGTCACCCCAACAGCACTCCGTATTTATAGGCTAGGCCGCCCCGCCCCCATGACATAACTGTCAAACCGGTGACCGTTAAACCGCCAACCACCTAATGGTCATTATTGTTTTGCGCAAAAATAGCGATTAATGGGGAAATACAGGAGCTGCCCACCTGTTCATTCAGCATTGTAAATGACCTAATCCTATTTCAGTTTGTAATAAAAATTAAAAAAATTATTTGGTTAGGTTAGGTTAGGTTTTATCTAACGGATGAGTATGGGCTGATTGATAAAATGATGAAATGAGTTAAGTCACCTTTCTATGTATAATAAATTTTCCAGCTAACTGCTCGGTATCTTCAAACCAACTCCTTGAAAGATGAAGATGTCCCCTGCGTTATGTCATTCATTGAAAACAGCAAAATTGCTCCGCAACTAAGTAATCATATTGAAGACTACTGCTTTCTTATGAAAACCCTATTGAAACACTTACAAACTGACTTAACAGAGCCAAATGTCAAGCAAGCTAAAAGAATTTTTGACAGCCTGATCAAATACTACAAGGATTCAAAGAAAAAACTGGTCTTCGTTAGCAAAATCCTTGAAGGAGACAACTTAGAGACAATATTTAATTATCTGAATAATGCCCAATGCACGGTAGACGTTTTGAACGTCTGCCAAACTATACTGTTCCCTATGAGCAAGAAATCCTTCTTTACAATTTACTTGAGAACTCTACTTCAGAAAGACAGCACAGAACAGCTAATGGAGGAAAAAGGAGATAATATTCAGGCTGTTCTCAAAACTATGGATGCATTTTTTACATTCCCGACAGGCAGAACGTCTAATGATAAAGATTTCCTTAAGAAATTTATTGAAGTGTTGGTCCACAGTTTCAAGACAGAAAGCCAACTAATATTTGCCTTCTTCATTCTGGTTACCAACTCTCTGAATATCGAACAGAGCTACATAACTCCAGCTATGAAAATGCAAAGTATCGACTTTGAGCAGAATAATGAGAAAAATAAAAGAACCTTAATCTTACATATGCTTCAGTTGCTGCTTTGTCATGAAGTGGACTTGACCACCAGATTAACCGATACGCTAAGTGGCAAAAAAGGTCACATAAAAAAGAATTTTACATCTTTTCTGCAAGCTGTAATCACGGCCCAGTTGAAGCTAGAAGGGAAACCGGACAAAACCAGTTTGGAAATCATAATGGTGGCATTAAGACTGGATCCTACGTTGGTGGAATCGAAACTGGATAAAATTCTACCTCCTCTAATGGTGACGAAGAAAAGTGAGAAGCTCACAGATTCATACATTTCCATGATGAATTGTCTATTAGAAATGATTTTTAAGCTTAGCAGGGGTACTATTTTTTTCAATCAAATACTACCTCACGTTAAGACGTTACTAGAATCAATAGACGAAGAACAGGTTGCTTTAATCGACCAGTCAGCGAAAGAAGAAAAAGTCGCATCAAAAGTGGTTACTGGAACTGATCTGTTACCACAAAAATGTGTTGATGTGTATGGGAAGTTGACATCAGAGTTGATGTTTCGACAGAATAGTGAGCTGCTGGTCTCCTTACAAAAGGATTTTGAGGAATATTGCTTAATGAAGCTTGAAGAAGGCATAAATCGTAAGTATTATAAATTGAAGTAAATTTTGTCACGTCTTTTATCACTAGCTGAGCCTAGTGATAGGCAATGCCCGATAAATTTCTGTCTGCCAGAATTTTACGCAGCGAAGAACTTCACGTACAAAATTTCTGTAAATATTCTCGGCAGTCGCCGATCACTAATAGTGCCCGCGAATCTACACGTATGTAATGAGTGACTTAATCGAAATATTCAAACTGCCAAAACATAACATAAACTCACGCCTATATCCAGGAGGGGTAGACAGGGACCAGGGTCTGCCACTTGCCACAATCCTGACAGATCTCTTTCGCTTTGTCAACATTCACATGCACGCACGCCGGTTTCGGGTGCTTTTTATCTTGCCCTTTGCTAACTCAAACCCATACTGCCACTTTAATAATATTAGCATATCCCTTTTCTCAAACTATTTAAAAGAGCATCTGAGTAAATTATCATGCTTTGTTTTGTCACAACTAGTATTTTAACCGAAAACAACTGTAAAATCGAATACACAACTGTGTTTATTTTTAAGTCCCATTGTACATAACATTGTACATATATTTATTGGCAAGGCAATCCATAATCCACCATCAAGAAGCAGGCACAGTGGAAGGAAAGACAAGGCCGGGAAAGGGAAGGATATCATAGTTCTGCACCATGAAGGAGTGGACAGGTGTTATGACTGCGGAGGAGCTGTTCAGTGTTGCACTGGACAGAGAGTATTGTAAAGAGCTGACTGCCAACCCCTAATAATAGAGGGGCCCTTTAAGAAGAAGAATCAATTATATGTTATCTAACCCCGCCTTTCCCAATTCTTGCGCAAATTCTCGCCGCCATTTTGACGCCGTTATTCGAGCGAACTCGAAATTGGCCTACAAAACCCCTTTTTTTTTACGTCCTAATAGACAAATAGTTTCATATTTATGTGCAAAGAAATCAATATGTTATCTCTAAATCCACAGCCCCGTCAGTTTCGACTCTTGCGCAAGTTCTCGCCGCCATTTTGTCGGCGTTCTTCGAGCGAAGCAAGATGGCGGACCACACGGTGCCCCAGCAGATAGCTGAAGAGTTTTGGACACGGTTCGGTAACTTCGAGAAGGAAATTTTGGGCAGATTCGGAGAATGCTTAGTGAAAATGGATCACGTGACTGAGAACCAATTGGTGAGTCAGTCTATCAGTGAATTTATGTTCGTCCACATAAAACAAGTTTACTACATATGGTGATCATGGCAGACATGGTCCCATTAGTATCCCTACCTGCGTGACACGTTTTCTTCGTTTGGCGTGAAGGTGCTATTTGAAAACCAGCGCTGCTTCAAATAGAAACAGCAAACGCTGAAATAGTATCATTGTCACACGCACACTCCTTTATTTTTTAATTATTGTATACATACAGCATGTTTGTGTTTGTGGCAATAAACCATTCATTCATTCATTATATTAGAGAACTCAGCTGTCCCAAAAATAAACACAATAGGGGACTGTTTTTTTTTTTCAAAACCGTGATATAACAGCTATTGGTTACTGGAACCAACTGGTAACCATAGTGGAAATACCTCTTCTTCTAATTCTTTTTTTTTTGGACTTCATTTCCCATCTCCCGCTGTCTGTTTTATTTATCAAAATGTCTTAGGCCAGCTGGAAGAAATTTCTTATGAAAGAAGGCCGTCTTTGTACATCTACACTTACCTGTTATTTAAGTTTTGATTTTTTTTACTTTTGTGCAATAAAGCGTAACAAACAAACAAACCCTTCGTGGGCGAATGTGACTCGAACTTGGGCAGTTTTTTTTATTTCTTAATTTTTTCTAACAAATACAAAAATGACGTGACCCTCGCGTTGTCCAATGCCTTTAATTTAACACCGCACTTGTCAACATTGACTCGCTGTATAGCACAATTTGTATAATTATTTATTAACATAACATAACATTTACATACAGGCACATACATTGCTTCTGGCCCCACACTAGGATACCCTGTGTCGTGGGAACCAGAAACAACGACATCACAAACATGTAAACATCCAAGACCTGGGGTTTTTTTTGTCCCCAGCCGGGATTCAAACCCGGGACCTCTCGCATGGTATGCAGATGCACTACCGCTGCGCCACCTATTACTTTTTTAACTATTTGCCTCTCTCGTACAATATGGACGGCTTTATTGTAAAAGCGAAAGTCAAATAGATTTCTAGTTCTTTTATTTAAAGTTTTATACATATTGTCACAGACTATTAGTCTGAGCATACTGTATCGATTTACTTACAATAACTTTTTCTTATACAAGCGAGAAACATTGACGTTCATTAAGTAAACATTCTGTTTTTACAATGAATAAAAATATTTGAATCGAATTGAATTGAATTAACCCTTCGCAGTCGGGCAAAAATAATTAAGTGTTATCGACAAAACAAGAGTTTACTTTAATAAAACTCTTTCTCAATTTCAGTACGAGAAACTAACCAACGCGTTCCTTAGACTGAGTCTAAGTTACGCTGAGCTAAAACTGCTCAACCTCAAATACAGCCACGTTAAACTGGCCGAACCGCGAATTGAGGGTCCACTGCCGGTTTTGGACTTTCATTTCCTGCTACCCTGCCTTAGTAGCGAGCGATGGACTGAGCTGTGTGAACGAGTCAATGGTGTCGACAGTAAGGTCGTATTGGTGAGTAATTCTTCGTTGTCATTCTATTCTAGTTTTATTTTACTGTCAGTATGTACCTAAATTTAGCCCATTGATTAGAGACGTTGACTGCCTCGTTGAACTAGCCGCTAAGACGCTTGCTACCAAGATAGAGTCGTGGGTTCGATTCCCACTGGGGACCGCCGTTCATTTGTACAAATGGCCTCAGTCTGGGTGTATTTTCATGTTTGCTATGTCCTTGCCTGATTACCATAGCACACGGTATCCTAGTTTGGGACCGGGTCAAGTGGTTGTGTTGTGTGGAAGTTATTATTATTATAAATAAGGTTTTTTTTTTTGGCGCGTTTGTATGTAGGTAAGGGTAGGACCGACGATCTGAGGCAGATTGCTGGCAGCGGCTGGATGATGGATGAGTATAGCCGACGACAGAAAGAAGTGACGTGCCTTGAGGGAGGGCTATGTCCAGCAGTGGACGAATATGGTTAGGTTAATTTATTGTTTACTACTTATAAAAGATAGAAAATATAATTTATATTTCCATGTTTGTGGTGTCCTTGCCTGATTACTATAGCACAGGGTATCCTAGTTTGGGAGCAGGTCAAGTGGTTGTGTTGTGTGGAAGTTGTTATATTATTATTACCTAGGCTGCTGTTAAGTCTGACATCATAATTTACTTTACAAAATATTTACAGTAGCGTGATCGGGCAAGAACTTCCTTTTAAGTATGGAAATCCCTGTATCAGGAAGCTCCGCTCTTCCACACTTAGTGATAATGTTGGTGTTAAACAGAAAAACAGAATTGATTTGACCATGAACATGACGTCTCGCACGCACATTATAACATTATTAGAAATATTAGAAAATATATACTTTGATAAAATGGGGACCTCGGGCCTGGCCAGCTTTAGTAAAATTTATTACGGACATTTTACGATACGGATTTTTTGTCCAATACGGATACGGATTTTTTGCGATTCATTTTACGATACGGATGTTTGATTGAAAAGATACTAAAATTAGTAATTTTGGAAACAACTTTTGTTTATCAAACATTAAGTAAGAAAACCATAATGTATTTCAAATGTCCGTAATTGTATTATCTCTAGCAAAGCTTCTGACCACATTTATCAAAAGTGTATAATGAAAAGTATGTAAATATATTTTTATGTTCACAAAAAAAATCGAGTTTGACACAGCGTGCTAACTGTTACACCAGCCTTAATTGATTACAGCCTTAATTGACTACGGGTAAATAAATAATTATTGTGTTAATATTACTATTAATTAGACCAATGCAGGCTTTATTGTGCCTTCCTAGAATTCTTACTAATTGCCATCGTAATAATTTCAGCGAAAACTCCTAATACTGAAAACGACAGCCGTAGATCTACTGAGCCTTCGAAGCTCGAATCACGATGCCCAAGAGCTAAACCGCGCAACTAAAACACATTTGTTCGACACAACATTTGACGATTGGATGATTAACGACAGTGAAACTGATTTCAATTCGATGTTTCCAAAAGCTGTCTACATGAACTTGGACGATCAGCAGCTGCGACAACTGTCCAAAATTCTGATTGAACACGAAGATGTTTTATTGGGAAACAGACCACACTGGGATGTGCTTCAATTGGATTCAATATTCAGTAACAGGGCGCTACAAAACGCCCTTACTTTGGAGACTCTAAAAGCTCTAGCGAAAGCTCTCGAGGCCACTATGGGTATCTACTTAGCCAATAAAAAGTACCCACGTTTGAGCAAATCCTTGAGCAAAACCACTTTCGACGTTGGAGATTTTGTCACTGAAACGAAAAACATGCGGGAATTCTTCGAACACTTGTCTGAGCGGCGAGATATTTACAAATTTACTGACAGTGACAAGTTTCTCGCATACGTCGAGGTATTAAAGCGTTTGCAACTACCTCATTTAGAGGAAAAATATCAGCTGCCCACCATTTTGGTTCTGCTCGCGCTGAAAAACACAGGGGATAACAAGAAGGTGCAAAGAAACACAGACGTTTTACTGCGAGATATATTCGAACTATCGCAGAAACACCCGGATTTGTATAAGCTGTTCCCGATTGAGTACCTTTTCGATTTCGAGGGGCAAAACTTGATTAAACTGCTGACGCTCAACATAAAGACGTCAAATCATCTGCTCTTGGTCAAATGCCTTTTAGAAACGGCAGTAAAAAAGGTGAAATCTAACGCCGAAGTGTGCAAAATATTAGGCAAAATACTCTTGACCAACCAAAAAGTAAAAAAGGAAGACCCGTCCAACATTGAGTTCTTCAGCGATGTAGTTTTCCAAATCAGCTGTCTTATACTCCCAATAATTACAAAGGAAAAGAAAGCCATAACGAACAGTGCATTTAGGACCATTCTCGCAGAGCTGCAAGAAAAACTGCACAAGGCGCTGCTAAAGTCATTCAAAAGTATAAACCTTCACAACGAGAAAAGCCAGCTCTTGGAGAAGGCTGGCAACCCCGAAGATAGTGAGACAGTTAATGAGAATACTATGGCAACACTGGACGCTATGGAAGCCTTCTCGCTCACTCTCTCCAAGTATTGTGAAACAACCGATACTGAAGACATAAAGAACTTAGATTATTTGTGGTCGGGTTTGGAATTCTTTATTGAAAATGCTGTAAGTACTACTACTGGAAGTTATTTTATAACCTCCATGAAATATTTTAAGAAAATAACCACAACCGCCGGTTTGGCTATAGGGATAGCATAATATGAACACATCAGACACTCGGGTTTCCTCAAAATATATTCCTTCAGATTCAACAACAGCTATTTTTTTTTTCGCAGGTAACCTCCATACAAAACCGAGAATCAAAGCCGCACCACGTAGACGCATCCATCCACCTACTAAACGTCACCCTGCGGAATATAAAGAAACTGGAAACGCACACCATATTCCAAAATCGCGATAAGATCTTTGTAAAAATCTGGCAGAGCGTAAAAATGCGATTACTGATAATATTCGAAGGAAGATATTCGAAAGGCCAGAAGAGAGGTGTAAACGATTCTTGTTTGGAAGATATCAGTGTGACGGTTAAGTTTTTGAGCGAACTAGCGTCGGTCGATGGATTTGTTGGGAACTTCATTGGGGATCTCTTCAATTTGATGATTTTGAAGGTGAGATTTTATAATCTAATTTATAATTAAAACCGGCCAAGTGCGAGTCGGACTCGCTATACAAAATTTGCATATTTCAAGCGTCTAACCGTTGCCGTTATTAATATCGAGCGAAAAACGGCACAAAATCACATTTATTGTATGGGAGCCCCCCTTAAATATTTATTTTATTCTGTTTTTAGTATTTGTTGTTATAGCGGCAACAGAAATACATCATCTGTGAAAATTTCAACTGTCTAACTATTACAACGGACAGCGGAGTCTTAGTAATAGGGTCCCTTACCCTTTGGGTACGGAACAATACAAATCTCCTGTCACAGTGTTTGTTATCAAACTCCTCCGAGACGGCTTTTGAGGCCGATTTTTATGACAATTTTTTGTGTACATTTGGTAGGCTAATTAATTTGGCGAAACAACGTTTGCCCGGACAGCTAGTTATAGAAAAAATCACAATCAGGTGACTGACATAGACTATAACATTAGCAAGTTGAAGTGGCAGTGGGCTATTCACATATGCCGAGGAACCGATGGTCGATGGGGTGCAAAGGTTCTCGAGTGGTGACCACGAACTAGCAAACGCAGTGTAGGACTATAGTCTTTATGTTGCAATAACCCGTGCTGAGGACAATTTAAAAAAAAACTATTTAGAGGCTAAAAATTCCACCCATGCCGGGACTTGAACCCGCGACCTCGGGCTAACCGTGCCAGCGCTCTCCCAACTGAGCTAATGGGCGAGTGCAGGCATCAGCGAAATTTCGGGCCTCTTTACAAACTTCTCCGTATTACGTACAGGCAGCGTTTGTTGCACTAACTCGTGCTGAGGACAATTTAAAAAAACTATTTAGAGGCTAAAAATTCCACCCATGCCGGGACTTGAACCCGCGACCTCGGGCTAACCGTGCCAGCGCTCTCCCAACTGAGCTAATGGGCGAGTGCAGGCATCAGCGAAATTTCGGGCCTCTTTACAAACTTCTCTGTACTATGTACAAGCTGTGACATCTGGCCGAAGTAATTTACATTACTTGCAGCCCCGAGTAACCCTCTTTGCAGTTAGGTTTTTACATCGGAATGATATCGCTGTACCTACATGATTATATTCTTTTTGTTGCACTAACTCGTGCTGGGGCCTAATTATGCGCACCCAATCCTGAGCGATTCCAATCGTCTAACTGTCAAATTAGTATGGAATTTGACAGTTAGACGATTGGAATCGCTCAGGATTTGGTGCGCGTAATATAGGGGCTGAGGACAATTTTAAAAACTTATTTAGAGGCTAAAGATTCCACCCATGCCGGGACTTGAACCCGTGATCTCTGGCTAACCGTGACAGCGCTCTCCCCACTGAGCTAATGGGCAAGTGCAGGCATCAGCGAAATTTCGGACCTCTTTACGCCCACCAGCTCGCTGGACCGACGATCTTAGGCGGATTGCAGGCAGCGGCTGGATGAGGATGGCTGAGGACAGAAAGCAGTGGCGTACCTTGGGGAGGCCTCTGTCCAGCAGTGCACGAGTAGGGACTGATTGATGATGATTTAAATTGCTAAATAATGAAATGATATAAATAATTAAATAACTAGAGGTATAACGACTATGCAACAACACACTACTAATTACACAGAACAAAAAAACAACAACACTTATTACACAAAACACTACTTCCCTTATGAAGAATGAAATCAATAGACCTTAATTATAATGAAATTCTAATATATTTAATGTACAGAGCGTTTTTTCTTGTTATGTGTTATGGTTTGATTTGTCCAATTTTTTATTTTAAATGATTATCTATAAATTTCTTTATTTATTTAATATCGCAATAGGAGCTTACAGTTTCCCAAAGCGCTCCCATTGCTATGATTTCGTACATAATAAACCTTATTAATTACTTACATAAGTGTAATCTTAGTTCAAACGCTATTTATATCTATCATCGCCGTTCTCACACTCTGGCTGTTGCTGAAAATCAGTAAAATATCTGCTTAATTAAAGTGGATATTTATAATGCTGAGATACGGCCTTTTGAGGCACACCCATATATGGCCTAAAAGTGCCATATGACTTTATGTTTATACATATAAGTTAGGTTGTAAGATGATTTTGTACTTGTACCTAAACTATTGTATGTCATCAACTTTTATGTACTTATTGCTTTATGTGTGTGTGTCTCTAAGCACAAATAAATTATTTATCTATCTATTTAAGGTTAAGTTTTCCGACACATCGGCCCTCGATCGGGAGTCTTGGAAAAATAAAATGGCTGCCAAAAATATACGTAAAGAAATACTCACGTTTAGTTAAGTATTAGCTAAATGGCTAAATATAGGTTAGCCGAGCCGGCTCGGTGGGGCGATGATCT
Organism: Yponomeuta malinellus; assembly: GCA_947308005.1. Taxonomy (NCBI): domain Eukaryota; kingdom Metazoa; phylum Arthropoda; class Insecta; order Lepidoptera; family Yponomeutidae; genus Yponomeuta; species Yponomeuta malinellus. Next base: position 3,966,082 of record OX371020.1, on the reverse strand, counting down.
TCGCAGGGCGGCTGGCAAGAGCTGGATGAGAGTAGCCGAGGATCGTGCTCAGTGGCGTGCTATAGGAGAGGCCTGTGTGCAGCATTGAACAAGCGTAGGCCGATGATGATGATGATGAAATGTAGATTATGGTTTAATAGTACTCGATTTTTAAAGCTACACTAGCCAATTAGAAAGCTTTCGTCCTGTCCTCGGCGATCCTCATCCGGCCGCTGCCAGCAATCCGCCTCAGATCGTTGATCCAACGAGCTGATGAGCGTCCTACTCAGCTTTTGGTCTCCTCTCGAGAACCTATGTACCCATTGACCATCGGCTATTCGGCAAATGTGACCAGCCCACTGCCACTTCAACTTTCTAACCTTGCCTTACCTTAATAAATCATCATCATCAGCCATTTGACGCCCACTGCAGGACATAGGCCTCCTTCGTGGTTTTCATAACCATGAGGGGTTTTGCCATAATCGCCACGCTTGGCAGGCGGGTTGGCGATCGCAGTATGCGGTTGGAATCTCGGGTAGACGCTGCTGCGGTAATTGATTTCCTAGTCGCCTTCTACGACATCCACGGTGTGACGCCATTCTTAATCCGGCGCCACACGGAACTTACCTTAAATAACAGTTTGCATTGCGTTTCACAGAAACCTTCAACGAAACAACAGGACGAAGTAAACCTGCTGACCTCGCACCAAATGGCTAAGTACCTCTGGACCTCATGTCTGAAGGCTAACCTCATTGAAAAGAAATGCCTCGCTATGGCCAAAACCATTTACCGCACGTGCAAGAACTCTAGTCTATGGCTCAGGCAGCATTATGAGCAAAGGGCGCAGGAGAGGACAGGAGAGGATTTGGAAGTGGTGCATATTGATGACAACGTTTGCGAGGTGTTGAGGATCGATTTGGACGTGCTGGCTGACGTCGTTTTGGCGGCTAAAAAGGTTGGTATTTGTTTGATAGCTCCACATGGAAGGCTGCAGAAGGGTCCTGTTGAATTTTGTCGGGTGTTCTACGCAATTGGACGATAATGGAGCTAATTTAAGTGGAGATCTAACGTAAATGGACGAGAATGGCGGTAATGGAAGCAGAGATGCTGAAGTTACTTTGGCTGTATGTTGGATATCTTAGCTCCAAATTGAATTCTTCAAAAGGAACTACGCAAATGGATAAAAATGGAGCTACTGTAAGTGGAAATCTCACTGCTATTATAAATGCGAATGTTTGGATGAATTGGTGATTGTCATTTGAGAACGGCTTAACCGACCTAAATAAAAATTTGGCACAAGGATAGATCATAGTCTGGAATAGCACATTGGCTACTTTTTATCCAGGAAAAATACACACAAAAAATTATATCCTAGATTCTCGATCGTGGTCCTAAAAATCAATATACGTGATTGAGACAACAGAAAGACACTCTTTGCAAAAACGATCTGTACGAGATATGAGTTTTTTTTACATTGGTGGTGCTAGTCAACCTCTTGGAGCCCCTTAAGTAGCTAATAAAGTACTAAACATTGATCTCATTTTATTCATAAGTAAATAGTTTTATTTTTCGTGATAAGTAAATGTATTCTTATTTCTTTCCAGATACCACTGAACTACAAGTTCATGGACGCAATATTCGAGTCCCAGCACCTGACATCGTTCGTAATGGGCCTTAAGTCCATGCGGGTAAGGTGCGAAATCTCGTGGCCGTCCTACTTCAAGCTCTTCGAAGGATCAATGAATGTACTGAACAGTTTACTGATGTCTCGGGAGGAGCTTTTGGAAGACAGGTCAGTAGTATAAAATACGTAGTCTAAACTTTATTTATTTATATATATTTATTCTCAATATTCCGTGTGGTGCCGGATTAAGAATAGCGTCACTCCATTCCCTTCCATGGATATTGTAGAAGGCGACTAAGGAAATCAATTACCAGGAGAGGAGCAGCAGCGTCTTCCTGAGGTTCCAAACGCATACTGCGATCGCCAACCCGCCTGCCAAGCGTGACGATTAAACCTTTCATGGTTAAGAAAACCACGAGGGAGGCCTATATCCTGCAGTGGGCGTCAAATGGCTGATGATGATGATGATTCTCAATAAAACAAGAAAAACCACAATTTCATTAGTTTGCCAAACTGCTAGTATGTCGGCAAGCCTTGGTAACAATCGCCCAGTGCAGTCGAACTAAGAACGCCGATGACGTATAATTTCAATACGCAGCGCAACTCCTACGCAGTTTGGCGAATTAATTTTTTTCATATCCCAATGTACTGGATTTCTAAATCCTACACTACTATTATAAAAGTGAACGTTTGTGATGATGTTTGGATGTTTGTTACTCAATCACGCAATAACGGCTGAGCGGATTTACATGAAACCTGGCGTACAGATAGACAAAGATCTGAATTGAGACATAGCATGGTACTTGATATCCCGGTAATGAGTTGCCGTGGGAAAATATTTATTTCAAGTTTAAAATAGATGGCGTTGTGCGAGCGAACGTTGTGTTTTAAAAATAGATGGCGTTGTGCAAGAATCGTATTAACGGATTCTGTGGCGGTACGAAGTTCGCCGGGACACCTGGTGAACGATGATAAATAAGAAAAATTATAACAAAACTTCTGATTATATTTTTAAAAACCTATTTAGAGGCTAAAAATTCCACCCATGTCGGGACTTCAACCTGCGACCTCTGGCTAACCGTGCCACGGCACGTGCCGCGTGCCGTGGCACTCTAAGTAGTTTACTAAAAATTGTCATCAGCACAGGTTAGTGCAACAAAAATAATATATTCTTATTATAGGCAAAAGTGAAACGACATAATAAAAATAATCACTTTTCCTGGTCCCAAACTAGTATACCCTGTCCTACAACTGTGACTGGTCACGAACAGGAATTACACAAACATGAAATATACCCAATAGTACAGACCAAGCACGGCTTCCTTCACTGGAAATCGCAACCACAACCCCTGTGTTGGTAGTCAAGCGTGTCAACCTCTAGACCAATGAGGCAGTAAAACTAACTTTCAATCAATCACCTCGTATTCATCCACTGTAAACGCAAAACATTTTTATAATACCCTTCAATGTATATTATAAGCGGCCTTAATTTGTATTATCTTTTTGGAAATAAATAATTTACTTACTTACTTAAATCTGCCTCAGATTGTTGGTCCAGCGAGCTGGTGTCCTACACTGCATTTGCCAGTATGTGGTCTCCACGCCAGAACCTTTGTACCCCATCAACTATTGGTTTTTAGGGTTCCGTACATCAAAAGGAAAAACGGAACCCTTATAGGATCACTTTGTTGTCCGTCCGTCTGTCTGTCAAGACCCTTTGTCTTGGGAACGCGTGGAGGTATTTGAAAAAATTGAGTTGAAATTAAAACCATATACTCAGGTCAACCATAAACTGTAAAAAAAATTAACTTGTAAGTTAACGTAAAAAAAAAGTTACGGCCGTTTATGCCGCAAAAAAACGTATATTTCGACACTCTCAAGGGAATCAAAAGATATAGGGTTCTTTCCGTTGACCTAGAACTATGAAATTTGCCAAGTAACATCGTCTTATACTACAAATACAGAGAAAAATCTGATAACTATATACATTTGTAATTAAATCGTAAAAAAAAATGCCTTTGTAGTTCGGGAAAAGCTCGGAAATAACTATTTATCGACTCGATAAATATTTCGAGGGTTCCGTACAAATTTCTAGGTACTTACCTAGAAATCTGTACGGAACCCTCGGTGCGCGGTCCGATTCGCACTTGGCCGGTTTTTAGGGTTCCGTAGTCCGACAAGGAACCCTTATAGTTTCGCCATGTCAGTCTGTCTGTCCGTCCGCGGCCTAGCGCAAAGACCGGTGGAACTAGAAAGCTGTAATTTGGTATGTGTATACGTACCTATTGTCACGCCGAGAAGTGAAGTCCCCCCCCCCCCCCTCTCCTGACTAAACGGTTGATTGTAGAAACGTGAAAGAATTCAGGATTAAGTAGGCTTTACTAGTTAACGTTTATGGCTTAACTTATAAAAGTAAAATTTCGTACAAAATCCACTGAAAATGACTTCGATGTATTGTTAGTTCGGTAAAGCAGATAAAAAAAACCCTCTTTCTACGAAACCCTACATCTGCACTTGGCCGTTTTTTTTTTTATGTAGCCGTATATGCGTCGAGTCCGTAAAGCAGAATTGAATTATGCATCCCACTGCAGGGTGCAGGCCTTCTCTCAGAGAGAGAGTACGGGCTTATTCAACACGCGTGCCCACCGCGGATTGGCAATTTTGACCGCTACGGTCTGTAGTGAACACCTCGAACACTCAGGTTTCCTCGTGATGTTTTCCTTCACAGTCAGCGAGTGGTATATAGCTACTATTTCTTCACAAATGTACGTAACATAGAAATCAAAGTCGCTGGTACATGCCGGGATTCGAACCCACGACCTCCCGAATGTGAGGTCGGTGTTCTACAGCTACGCTACCACCGCTTCTTATTGCTTTAAAAAAGCTAAGTGCCATAAAAAGCTATTAAACGTCTCTTTTCAGATGGCCCTGCTTTATGCAATGCTACCGATCGCTGGTCGCGAGTCTCTGTGAGAAATCGTCTGCGCAGACGCAGCCGGATAGACAAGTTGAGGAGAAACTGGCAGTTCTGGGACATTCCGTGGAGAAGTGAGTTGAAAAGTCTTGTATGTACTTACATAAAAAACTCAAATCTAATATTTTATTTATCGTAGCACACATTGTGAGTTGTGACCTATTGAATATCAAAATATATTAACTCTAGTATTGTCACATTCAGCAAAGTAGATTATGCGAAGAAGAACAAGAGAAAGAAACGACACACATTCACGGTGTTATTTATAAAACACAATTCCTCTAAAACACTGTTCAAACTAACTTAATTTTCCTATTCAAACTAATTTCTATGATACATTTATATATTTTTTTATATATATTTGTTGTGTTATTTAATATGGCTTTGGCTGGAATAAAAATTATTATTATACAAATAATAGTCTCTGCTCTCTGCCTACCCCTCTGGGATACAGGCGTGAGTTTACGTATGTGTATATGTATGTATGTATTATTACAAATATACTTTCTCGTGTGCACACCAGAAGGCCTGGCAAGTGTCAGTCAATCATGAGACGGAGCCGGACGGTCGTGCCAGGAGTGAATATTTCAACACTGTATAGTAATTGACAGCGTTGGTAGCCTAGTGAGTAGAACATCGGACTCGGAAGCGAGAGTCCCAGGTTCGATTCCCAGTGCGGGCATATACCTATGACTTGGTTTTCTAAGTTATGTACATTTGTGAAGTTACAGTAGCAATACCACTCGCTAGCGGTGAAGGAAAACATCGTGAGGAAACCTGAGCGTCTGAGCTATTAACATATATCAGCGCTTGAAATCGCCAATCCGCGGTGAGCACGCGTGGTGATTAAGCCCACACTCTCTCTCTGAGAGGAGGCCTGTGCCCTACAGTGGGACGTATATAGGCTGCTTATGTATAGTAATTCACTAACTTTGTTTACTAGACTGACCCAATCCATCGCCAAACGCAAGGCCCACATCTCACGCCTCGCAGCGTACGCCGTCGCCGACATCTGCGCCTGGATCGAAAAAACCAGCCCATCCAAGCTGGTCAGACAACATCTGGAGAACTCCGTAGCTCTATTCATACAGGTCTCGGATTCTAGTTACGCTATGGCGTTCCTAAGAAGGGCTCTGGCTGGCCACCCGGGCCAGATGACCATGACTAACATGTATGGGATGTATAAGAGATATCATAAGTATGTTGGTAATGCTTAGAGATCTTATGACTTGTGTAAACATGTCAGAATTTTTATATAATATCTGTCTGTATTGGAATGGAAGTTAAAGTTTTTGTATATTTCAATTAAATTTTAGTACACGAACATTTTTTTTTTTTCATATAAAAGGCAGACAAAAATAGAACGTTTTCGACACTAATAATGCTTATTTGAAACAGAATTTTGCAAATGTTAATAAATAAAAAATAAACCGACTTCGAACTTAGAAATAATTTAAAAGAATAATTTAATAGGTAATTCGAAAAGAAAAATTTGACACGTCATTTTTGTCCAAACTAGCACCATATGTTTTTAAATAATGGTTAGAATGTCTCCTTCAAATACGGTGAACGAATAATAATGTCAATGAAACAACCATCGCGATGATTTTGTAAATAACGATTTTGCATCGTTAGTTACAAAACGGAAAAAATTACCCCACGTTCAATTGTGGGAAGGCGAGCGCGGCTTGTCAATTTTGTTACCAATCGGAGCGAGTTCACTATTACCCTGACCGCCATCTTGCTAGGTGCCTAGATATTTTGACGGGTTATACATCATGAAGTCAATGGGTTGACGTTTTTTATAAAACCAATTACCTGCTATATGTTACGCTGTCATTCACTATCGCCTAATCAACGTTCACGTCGTCACGCATGGCGCACATAATGAAGCAATCACAGAGTGATTTACTCTACAGCACATCTTGCGCTCATTTCATTGGTACAGACAGACTCATCGAGAGGACTACTAGAGCGGTGGTAGACTAGTGGGTAGAACATTGGACTCGGAAGCGAGAGACCCAGGTTCGATTCCAAGTGCGGAGATGTACCTATGACTTTGTTTTTTAAGTTATGTACATTTGTGAAGTTGTAGTAGCAATACCACTCGCTAACTGTGAAGGAAAACATCGTTAGGAAACCTGAGTGTCTGAGCTATTCACATACCTCAGCGCTTGAAATCGCCAATCCGCTGTGGGCACGCGTGGTGATTAAGACCATACTCTCTCTCTGAGAGAAGGCCTGTGCCCTACAGTGGGACGTATATAGGCTGGTTATTAAATCGAGAGGACTGGGGCTGTTTTTGAGAGTGAACTTTGTAGGATGAAATACTTCTATGGTTTTTTTTTATTTGCGTTATCAGACTTGCGCCGCAGGGCTCATGTTGTGAACTGGAATTGAATATAAAATGTGTCACATGACGCAAATACACAACTGAATAATCCTTGGCTTGTTTACTTCTAGGTTTTGTTGACGTCTGAACTTAACACTTGTAAACTTAAGACAAAACCCGTGTTGTAATATCTGGACCCTATTTCATTGAACTACAATCACAGCTTACTTTGACAATTCGATGTAGATTGTATAGCCCACTAACCCACACATCAAAAAGTAGGAATCGGCTACGCAACGTACATCGAACTGGTTAACCACTCGTCTGCCGCGACACAGATCTGTGTCCAACTTAGTATGGGCCACCTATACGTTGCGTTCCGCGAGGGCAGTTCAGGAGTTAAGCGCTGCCCTTTGTTACTTCAAGTTATGTATGTACAATACAAGATTATTTTATATTGGTAAATGTGTTGTTATTTTTTACCCTATCGCCCACCATAGCGGTAGCCTATGGTCCACATTTTTTTCCCTGCAGACCCACTGCACAACAGCTGTTTTAATTTATCCTATTCAATCCAGCAGTTCCCGTGACTCCGCGGGTAATTCCTCTAACAATTTTTACCCCCGTTGACCCACGACACTGGAGATATGCCAAAAAATGTACCTTTTACAGTGGTCCCACCGCTATTCCCCATTTGAAAAAAAAAAACAAAATGTAGGCTTACATTCCTTGTTGCACTAATCCGTGCCAGGGACAATTTTAAAAACCTATTTAGAGGCTAATGCCGGGACGTGAATATAAATAAATCATGCCGGGACGTGAACCCGCGACCTCTGGCTAACCGTGCCAGCGCTCTCTCAATTGAGCTAATGGGCAAGTGCATGCATCGGCGAAATTTCGAACCTCTTTACAAACTTGTTCCCAGAGTACCCACTTTGCAGTGGATTATTTTTTAAATATAGGCACTTCTTTTAAAATATATTTTGTAATAATTGAAAATTATTAATAATTATTAAGCCAAAAGTCTGCCTACCCCTCTGGGATACAGGCGTGAGTTTATGTTATGTGTTACGTTAAAGTATTAGCATTTATTTTATATTTATTTTTATTTTGTAATTGAAAATTATTAATAGGTAACACAAACACGTAAAATATTAGCACTTATTTTTATTTTATTTATTTTGTAATTGAAAATTATTGATAGATTTTAGGTATTTATTGCTTATCTTAATTTTTCTACTGCATAACCAACAGTTTTGCATGTCGGTCGCAATAAGCTCAATCTGAATTTCTTTTATGAAATCGTCATTCTCAATGGCGAGCCTTGATCTCGATTTAAAAAGTAGATATTCAGAGATTTATTTACAAGAACGTTTTACCTAAAACAGGTGCGCAAAGCAAAGAGTATATAACGCGCAAAGCACAAGCTCAAAGAGAAAATACTAGTCTATTGATTGACTAATTTGCGATCAATCTCGCTTTTATCACAGAGCACTATAGCTTTTATTCCTTTAGTGCCTAGACTCGTCATGGTGAATTGACCGGTTAAAGATTTCTTATAACATCTCTCAACTGGGCCCCAAGAAACGGTGGCAAGTTTTAAACTTCTAACCTACAACAGATCGATCGATACCCGTTCTTACGCCTCAAAAAATAAGAGCTAAGTTGCACGATAACAAGTAGTATAAGTACAACAAAGTTTCTTATGAAACCGCGCGAACGACTCGAATGTTTTGTTTGAAGTTTCTGTCACTCCATATATGGGCATTTGTTGAATCGATTGTGATTGGTCCATTTTGACATCGTCATTTCGTGACTCACTATCGAGAGAAATTATTATAATTATTTATCTAATCTCTTGTGTAGCGTCGAGCTCATTGTTATCGTTGCGAAACGTTTTATACCGCTATCACGTCATTTTTATAATTTGTCTTTCACAATATAAAGTTATTTTGCGTTGTATCGACTCTGTAAAAGTGTCGTCAAGTTGCCACTTTAATTCTGCATCCGCAATTTTGGTCTGTAGAGGTTTCATTTAGTCGACAATCCAAAAAACAAAATTATTTGCAAAACGTAATTATTAATAAATAAATTTTATAGTTATTAACTATTTCAAATTCAAATCATTTGGAGATTCATGTGGGAGAACTGTGTTAAAATTAAATAAAAAACAAGATCTGACTCAGTCAAGTCAAGTCACTTTGACACATGCGCTCATTGGCTAGTCTATATTACGGGCAGCCAACATAACCATTCAGTATAGTTCCGGTCGCCGCTTTCGTGGAGTCAGTGAAGTTAGTGGTGGAATTTTTACGTGTATAACATCAAAAAATGGTAAGTGAAGAAAATAAATTGCGGTGTTTCTTCGTTGTGCTGTGCTAATCAAAATGTATAGTGGTGAAAATGTTATCTAAAACGCGCAATTCCAATGGAAATTGATCGTCTGTGACCGGCGCCGCCATATTTCGCACACCCTTTGCGTCGAGTTTGCACGCCTTTCAACGAAAATTCTTTGCCGTTCAGTGTTTTTTTGCGCCACGTCTTGTGTTTACGCCTATACCGGACCCGAGTGCTCCACACCTGCGTACCTATCCCGTGCTTTTTAAGCGTACGGCGAAGTTCCATGGTCCGAGTAATATCGGTGTTGGATTTCACGGTAGCATGAAAGGTTACGCGGCTGCAGCGCCTTTTTTGACGAGCCCCGGAATGTTAAATTCTCAGCAATCGGTGACGTGTGGCTTGCTCGTCCGTAATTTGAGCGTAATGAAGCGTTTTTGTGCCACCGGCGTCACCAAGAGGGCGTCGAACTTGACGTAGGATTGCAACGCGCAATCGCATATCTGTTGACCATATATGGTATAGCGGTCTCGGGCGAGCTGTCACATCCATTTCGAGTCTATTTTAGGGCACTGTCCACGACGTCGCACGTCTGCGACCACGAAATTGCTGCGTGCGGGGGTATTGCACTCTGAATACACGGTCAAGGCCGCACGCTTAGCCAATACCTAGTTACTAATCACTGGTCTGTTTGCCGGACACACCCAGCGGCCGCTGCGCGCCGAATTCTTATCGGAACACGTTCACTCGCTCATCAGTTTTTAGTAATTTTCCCCTGTATTTGCCCTTGGCGAGTCATTCCGTCGACGAATTATCCCGTTTCAATGATTCATTTTACGTTGGCTCATGATGGATGAGTCACTGAGGTAAAAGTGTAATGACTTGTTTGAGTAAAACAAAGCCTAGGTGTTGTTATGGTGTTAGAATTAACATAACAATCTCTTGAATGGATTGTCTTGAATACTTGCAGTTAGGAATAAGTTATAGCATTTTTTTTATTTTATTATGTAGCCTATATAATATATGCCCCACTGCAGAGCACAGGCCTTCTCTCAGAGAGAGAGTATGGGCTTAATTACCACACATGCCCACTGTGGATTGGCAATTTCAAGCGCTGACGTATGTGAACACCTCAGACACTCAGGTTTGGATTTTTTTTATTTAACCTGTCCAATTTTTTTACTTTAAATTTCATTTTACTAGGTACCCTATAGTTTGTTTAATGCATGATCACTGCCCTAGGTATATCATTTGTTTACATTCTATGTAAAACTTATGATACGCGGAAGTTATTGCATACCTCTTTGGTAATTAATAAGGTACTCAAAAATTACGATGTTTGAAGGACTGTCAAAGTGGGTGAAATCAACCCTAACTAAACACAGTTCATTTCCTATTATCCATTTGGACCAACTCACCTAAGTGAATCACAATGAAATTAGCACCTAATGATTCATAGGTAAGTGAGCTAATGCATTGGCTAGATTTTAGCCAAATTAAAAACAACTTCTAGCTGCTTGAATTTATTTTATGTTCACACAATTATCAGAGCTATTACTCTACAAATGTTGATAAAACATAAGATGACTGACATAGCCTATGCCCACTTCTTATAAGTTACTTATCTTATAAGATTAGCAAGTTAAAGTGGCAGTGGGCTGGTCTAATATGCCAGCCGAAGAAGCAATAGTCAGTGGGGTTCAGAGGTTCTCGAATGGAAACTATAAACTGGCAAACGCAGCATAGTAGCATCAGCTGCTGGACCGACGATCTGAGGTAGACTCCTGCAGCAGCTGAATGAGGATGACCAAGGACAGAAAGAAGTGGAGCACCTTGGGGTAGGGATCTGAGGTAGACTCCTGCAGCAGCTGAATGAGGATGACCGAGGACAGAAAGAAGTGGAGCACCTTGGGGTAGGGCTATGTCCAGCAGTGGATGTAAACAGGCTGATTGATTAAAGGCTATTGTGGGGTTAGCCACTAAGCAAAGTGCTCAGAGCAGCAATTATCTCAGAACTTTGCATAGAAACATACATAAACTCGCATACACTATTTATGACAATATTATGTAGTAAATCTGTGTTTATTAACTAGGCTCTGGTCCCACTAGTCCCACTGAACACTGGTGGTCAGCGACAATGCCCAAAAAGCCACTGGCCATTTCTGAGAATCTCTTTCTTTTTGTCCACATTTACTACCTGTTTGTAGAATAAAATGAGTTAGCAAAGTTCCACACATCATATTACATCACAGTACTTAAAAAAGAAGCTGTGGTAGCCTAGTGGGTAGAACATTGGACTCGGAAGCGAGAGACCCAGGTAGGCATTTACCTGTGACTTTGTTTTCTAAGTTATGTACATGTGTGAAGTCATGGTAGCAATACCACTTGCTAAGGGGAGGAAACTTGAGTGTCTGAGCTATTCGCATACCTCAGCGCATGTAATGGCCAATCTGCGGTGGGCACGCGTGGTGATTAAGCCTATCCTCTCTCTCTGAGAGAAGGCCTGTGTCCTACAGTGGGACGTAATAGACTAGTTAGCTATCAGCAAATCATTACCGTTAAGTTTACATTAGATCAGTCGATTCATTATGATTTTCCATCAAAGCATGATATGTCTAGCACTAGAACAGGAGTGAAAAAAAAACTAGTTCAGCTACCTACAGATCTTTATTGCCTCCGTCAATAGGATTACATTGGATTGGCTAGACGGACACCCAATTCAGATCTTTAATGCCATGACCATTGAGATAACATTGTCTTGGCAATGTCTTGTCTTGGTGTAATGACACAACATGAGTCATAGAAAAGATTGTGAAGGTTTGTAAACTCCAGTCTCAGTTATTCAACTGTCAGGCCAATACTTCCATAGAAGATACCTACTGTTTCAATAGATGCAATGTCATTCCACTCATCAAAATCACTTTACAGTCGACTAGGCATCAACCTTTGCAAGATGTGCACTCTAATCAGTTACAATAAAGGCGACTGCAACAAAAATGTAAAGGTTGACCCAAAGTAAGTTAAAAATATATTTTAAAATTACACAGTTATAAAATAAAACAATAAGATGCATAGACATAAAAAAATTGGTTTACTTCTAAACCAACCTTCGACCTGGGCTCTATTTCATAGAAATACAATTCATGGTTAACTATGGCAATTCGATGTACACTGCCTAGCCGATTAACCCATAGATTAAAGATAAAGATAAAAGAAGTATTTATTGCCCCATCAAAATACAACTTAAAATAACGCTAACATATAGGAAGACTGCCTTGCAATGTACATTGAATTGTCATAACAAATTGGATTGTAGTTTAATGAAACGCTGCCCTGCTGTCGACTACGATTTCAAAGCGTATACCTAGTGTAGCACCAATATGTGGCCACTGGACATCTAGATTTTGTTTGGATTTAGTTTCACAGAAAAAGTTTTTCTGTAAACCATGTTCCATGAAAATTGGGACATAGTGTTTAACAGGTAGACAGATATAATGGTCGTATTAACAGGTAGACAGATATAATGGTCGTATTTTCTGACAATACATAGGGAAACTACCTTATCTGTCTGTTGTAGATAGAGATAGAGAAAAATGTTAGGGGACCTACCCTAATTAGTCAGATTAAATAGATAAAATGTTGTTTACTTTTATGGCAACTACTACTCTGTATGTGCGGGCCGCTTCCCGTTTAAAAAAATACATGAAATGTCCTTTCCTGAAGACTGAATAATATTGTATAACTTGAATTGATTTTTATTTTACCTGTTAAGGTAAAACTTGGTGATTCTATTTGAAATAGCAACTGTTACTGCTGAATGTGTAACCCATGTCTAAGCTAACAATAAATATTCTCGATACAGAACGCACTTGGCAAGTGTGGGGCGGTAAAAGTAAAAGTTGCACAATATTTTTTCACACATGTCATGTATTATTTTAAACGTGAAGTTGGCCCGCTTCTTTCACTTATGTTTTGGTGGGATATTCGGTCTTATGTTCATCTGAAAATAAGATCTACGTTTACGCCCTTCAGCTCCCTGTTAATTTCCTCCACTGCCTTCCAACGACTATAGCAATATCCTTGGACCGATCGGGCCGCTACTAGACCTACCCATATGTAGAATCACAGGCCACCGTCTTCCTGCCCTGATCGTGGTCCTGCACACCTCGGCTGTCCCAAAAATAAACACAGTACCTAATGGACATTTTTTTCAAAACTGAGAAATACCCCTATTAGCTACTAGTTGGTTCCAGTAACCAAAAGCGGAAATATCTCGGTTTTGAAAAAAAAATGTCCCTTACTGTGTTTCTTTTTGGGACAGCCGACCCGTTCTTGGTATGTAATTCGCGACAATTTGGTGATTCATCTTCGTGCAGGATTACGAGCAAAATGCTCGCGTGCTATATGGATGGTCGACTAGACAACACCTCTAACAGTAGCCTGCGCTAATAAATATGCTAATCTCCTTTTCAAAACTGCTATGCTAACTGTTTTTGCCAGGCCAATGATAACGTTAATAACTGTGAGTACTGCGATACTAGGTTTTATATCGCCTATAATAAGATCCACTTTGGGACCCCGACGGACTAAATAGAACCTATCTCTTCATATTATTGGGGCTTAGAAACAGCACAAAACGATATTTCGTGTTGTAAGTCGTGAAGCCTGATTTATGAGTCGGTTGCTCAGGAGTTCGACAAGGACTGATAATTCGTATAGTAGTTAGGAGGAGGTGAAACAGACCCTATGGATCATCCAAGAAAGTATTGGTAATAATAACAACTTCCACACAATACAATCACTTGACCTGGGGCCTAATTCATCATCATCATTCAGCCACAAGAAGTCCACTGCTGAACATAGGCCTCCTCCATGGATTTCCAAAAAGACCGGTTGGAAGCGGCCTGCATCCAGCGCTTTTGGATGAGGTCATCTGTCCATCTTGTGGCTGGTCGTCCTACGCTGCGCTTGCCGATATGTGATCTCCATTCGAGAACTTTGGGGCCTAATTATGCGCACCAAATCCTGAGCGATTCCAATCATCTGACTTCTGTCAAATTCCATACTAATTTGACAGTTAAACGATTGGAATCGCTCAGGATTTAGTGCGCGTAATATAGATGATGGTCCCAAACTAGGATACCCTGTGCTATGGTAACCAGGCAAAGACGACGGAAACATGGAAATACACCCAGACTCGTAATGTTGTATTTATAAGTACTTCCACACAACACAGTCACTTGTCTTAGTACCATACTAGTTTATCCTGTGCTAAGGTAACCAGGGCCGCGTTTCATAAAACTACAATTCATAGTTTATTATGACAATTTAGTGTACATTGCGTAGCTGAGACTTCCTACTTGTTAATCTGTGGGTTAATCGACTTCGCATTGTACATAGAATTGTCATAGTAAACCATGAATTGTAGTGTTGTGAAATAGGACCCAGGTAAGGGGACATTACATGCATGGAAACACACACAGACGGAAGCATTATGTACAAATAAAGTACGGGTGGAATGGAATGAATGAAATGGAATGATCACCGAGTTTTGTTAGTTATTAGTGTGTGGAGATGAAGTGGTGACGGGTGATGTTAGGACACTGGTAGTTTGTATTAAACGCTGGTTCTGGTTCACATCAACATCAAAAACTCGCGATCACACGTGGGTGTATTACTCCAGTAAAGAGATCTTTATAATTTTAGTCCGTGATATAACGGATCCGAGAGTGTATCTGGCTCTATGCCACGATGTTTAAATTACGCTTCTGTCGCACGGCGGCGTGCAGTTGTGATGGGTCCTCATTCATCTTCCGCTTTACAGATGTATTTTATGGAAATTAACTGTGCGAGATTAGCTTTTAACTCAGCCACAACAGTAGGCGAGGATGTAATAGTGAGAACTACGTTTTTCTAATGAGTGGGATTTCTGAGACGGTCAGCTAATAGCATTGATGCCGAAGAAAATTTTTAACGCCAAAAAATGTAGATATTGGCCGCCTAACGCCTGTTAATATAGATAAACAAATACCGCCCGAAGGCAGCGGCTAACATACCTACTACATTGACAATCGGCAAACAGAATGTAAATTGTTTACATTGAAATAAATTATTTATTTCTGATTTGATAGTTTCAAGCCACCCACAAATAAATGTAATAAGTAGAATATTATAATTAACACTTCATTGGAATAATAATGAAATTAACGATAAATCAATCTGCTTTCCGTTCTCTAGAGCGTCAACAGGAAAACAAATCATGGATGAAATAGAACAAAGTACCAGTTTTTCGTAGCAATGATCGGTCCTATTGGGTATGTATGACATTGGCAATAATAGCCTGAACGCAAATGAGAATGAGTTTCCCATAGACCACTATGGTCAATTACGAATAGGTCATTCAAGGTCGCTAATAGCTGCTATGTTTGCGTCCCATTACTGGGAAAAGATTCCCTCATCAGATAATGTCCTGAGTAACGTGAACCACTCCAGCATTTTATTGCTTGAGGTTTCGTTTTCTTGATGATCATCAGGCCTGAGACCAGCCCCTATATTACACGCACCAAATCCTAAACGATTCCAATCGTCTAACTGCCAAATTAGTATGGAATTTGACAGAAATTGGAATCGCTCAGGATTTGGTGCGCGTAGTTAGGCCACAGATCAGATCTGTAGGCTTAGGCTGAATTTAAGAGAGTTATACGATTTGGATCATCCTTCGTTGGTCGCGCCAAACTTTTAGTTTTCTCTTAGATTAAGTGGACTGTATTTTTTGGTACGTACAATTGAACAAGGGGATGAGGAATATAAGGGTGAGAACAGGAACACGCAGCACATACCTCGCAAAGCGGCATCCAGGAAGACGAGATCCCTCCAGATAAGGCAGCAGCTGCTGCGGTGGGCCCACCACTCACACAAACAGTAATTTAAGATATTTCACAATCGAATCCTTTTCAGTAGCACTCGCGGAGGGCGCGACACACTTTACAGGGGGTGGTTTAATACCAAAAAGCGTCAATTAAGCGGTAATCAACGATTTTAGCGCATTGCTAGAACCGCGGCGGTTAATGTTCAAATGTGAACTGAACTGTAGTCCTTCGCCGCTTGGTGGCGCTGGCAGCGCGTAGCGACGACGTCATGCATACGTGTTTAAGGTGCAGGAAAAAAGATGGAAAGGAACGTACCATAGAATATTTAATATAGACTAAGTAATTTGGCGTCACCATTTCCACCCGCCCTTAAAGGGTCACCTTTAAAACCCAATCATAAGGTGAGAATTTAAAAAGTTGATGACTATAGGATGAGCGCTCAAGCGCGGGGATATTAGGCAAAAAATTGGCGGAATGAAAATTCCGTAGAGTCGTGGATATAAGCGGGAATATAGATTAATGAAATTAATGACTTACAGATAAAGCGATTTGACATACTTTTACATTGTACATTTAATTTGATTTAATTGCGGAGTGAAATATTTATTGTTTTGGAAGAGGACATAATCTCACGGCCGGACGCAGGTAAGATCCCTTCGCGGTTCTCACTGTAGCCATGCGCACGACGCCATCTTTGGAAGGATGGACTATGTCGACAATGGCTAATGGCCAAGCCAGGGGCGGCGCTCCATCTTTCATCATAACCACGACTGTTCCCGGAGTGATGGGTGTAGATGGAGTGTTCCATTTCTGCCTAACCTGCAAACCGTGCAGATATTCTATTCTCCAGCGGTCCCAAAATGATTGGACTAGTTTGTCTAGTAACGAATGTCTATGGAGCAAATTCACTCGGTCGGACTCTACTTCAGGCGCAGGTAAAGAAAGTAGAGGAGCCGTGTGTAGAAAATGACTCGGAGTTAGAGCCGTGGGCTCTGCGGGGTCGGAACTCAATACTGTGAGAGGGCGAGAATTGAGTAAGCACTCGACCTGAGTGAGAGTAGTATTCAGTTCCTCATATGTCAGGACTTGTTGACCAATAATTTTGAAAAGTACTGACTTCAGGACACGTATCATAGATTCCCATGCCCCACCTTGGTGTGGAGAATTAGGACAAATAAATTTCCACGTTATGCGACTCTCAGCGTACTCTTCCTCTAGCCTTTGACGGTAAACGCTATTAAGAAATTTGTATAGATCTCGGAGATACGAGTTGGCACCTTTGAAATTCGTTCCGTTGTCGGAATACATGAATTGAACGGGCCCTCGTCGAGAAAGAAAACGTTTTAGCGCGGCGAGGAAACTCTGCGTGCTGAGATCTGTGGCGACTTCTACGTGTACAGCGCGTGTCGTAAGGCACGTGAAAAGACACAGGTATGCCTTCTCGCTGCGTACGCCACGGCGGCGCACTGGGGTGTAGGCGATAGGGCCGGCATAATCGCAGCCAGTATGCGTGAATGCTTTGACGACTGGAAGCGTGCGACAATCAGGTAAGTCAGCCATAAGGGGGTAACTTGGGCGCGGTTTAAGTCTGAAGCAGGTATTGCACATGTGGACTCTCTGTCTCACGATGCGGCGTGCGGACAGGATCCAGAATTTTTGACGGAGAAGCGACGTTAACAATTCTGGGCCGGCGTGTAAATATTTAACATGGTAATAATCTATGATCATGTTCACTACATGACCCTTGCGTGGTAAAATAACTGGATGCATATGTGCATAGTCCAGCGCGGAATTAACAAGGCGACCGCCAACGCGGATCAGACCGTTGTCAATGAAAGGTCTCAAACGATTGAATGCCGGAGAACAAGTATTATTTTTCTTAATATTATTATATTCCTCTGCAAAGTGCTGGCGTTGCAAGGCGATGAGCATCATAATTTCAGAAAATTTAATATCGTCGGTAGTCACCGCAGTGGTGCTGCGGCGGGGCAGTAGATTTGCGAACTTACAAACGTACGTAATTATACGAAGAAGTTTACTCCAAGAGGAGATGCGGAGAGAGAGCTCATATAAAGCGCAATGCTTTACAGGCGTGCACACAGTGTGCGTTAAAACCTTCCGTTCGGGGATGTCTACAATAGACTGTCCGTCAAGGCTCTTAAGAGGCCACTGTGACGGATCCAATGAAGCCCATCGAGGCCCGTGGAGCCAAAGTGGGTGTGAAACTAATTTGTGCGGAGTGATTCCGCGCGACAGAATATCTGCGGGATTTTCACTGCCAGCAACATGGAAGAAGTTGTCAGGTGGAATATTATCTGTGATCTGAACAACGCGGTTTGCAACAAAAATTTGCCACTTATGTGGCGAACTCTTTATCCAGTATAACGCGACTTTAGAGTCGACGAAAGCGTAAGTCTTGACTGGAAAGCTACGTGAAAAATTATCAAGCACTGTGCGAAGTAGCTTGGATAATAAAACTGCTCCACAAAGCTCGAGACGAGCGATAGAAAGCGGCTTAGTTGGAGCGACTCGAGTTTTGGCACAAACCAGCTGCACAGTGATACCATAGGCGGTACTTACGTGAGCATAAACCACGGCCCCGAAGGCGCTTTGACTGGCGTCAGAAAAACCGAGGAGTGTGACATCACAGTCCTTAGTCACACCCACGTGACGCGGAATGCGTAAGTTGTTAAGAGCAGGCAACTCAGAGCAGAATTGCTTCCACATTTGAATTATGTGCAACGGCGGCGTATCGTCCCAATCGAGATTTAGTTCCCAAAGCTGTTTTATCAGTAGCTTTGCGTAAACCACTGTGGGAGAAACGAAGCCCATTATATCCCACAGACGGGCAACGGTTGATAAGATGGAACGCTTGGTGCACGTCACATCAGCGGGAGTGGAAATTTTAAAGTAGAAGACATCATCATCGGTACACCAATGCAGGCCTAATATTTTATGCTGCATAGATTTATCAAACTCCACCTCAGAGGGAAGTTTGTGCGAGGAGGGGATATTATCCAAAACGGATCGACAATTACTGTTCCACTTAACGAGGTCCCACTGTGCACCTTTAAATAGGTCAATCAGTTGCTGGGATGCGGAGACTGCTTCTTGTTCGCTGGGTAGCGAGAAGGCGAGATCGTCCATATACAGCGATGTAGACGCAATATTACTCGCGAGCGGGTACTTCGCGCCGTCATCTTCTATGAGCTGTCTCACCGTGCGCAATGCATGGTATGGACTGGAAGACAGACCGAAGCACACACGATTGAACTGGTACAATACGAGCGGGTCTTCTGGACGAAACCGGTACAAGAAACACTGGTAACGCCGATCACACTCTCGAACGACAATTTGGAGAAACTGCTGGCGACAGTCCGCGGTCATTGCGATCGCGTGTAAGCGGAAGTTCAAAATTATTTGAAATAAGTCGCCCTGCAGATTCGGCCCTGAGTGCAGAATGTCGTTAAGTGAACGATGATGAACGCCAGATCGGGTACTTGCATCCAGAACGATGCGGAGACGAGTCGATGTCCTATCCTCGCGCACGACTCCATGATGCGGTATAACATAAATCGGAGTAGGGTCATGGGGGTCGTACTGAGGCGCGGGGGCAATATATTCCTTAGCTATATAATCTTTGATGACGTCATCATAAGCTGACCTCAATTTAGGTGAAGATTCTAATTTTCTTTCGAGGCACATGAAACGTTTGCGAGCGGGTTCGTAGGAATTTCCGAGAGTATAAACATCCTCATTAAATGGTAGGCTGACAACGTATCTACCAGTAACTGGATCGCGGGTTGTGGTTAATTTATAAAATTCTTCGCATTCAACATCAGCGGGATGAAGAACGGGCGGAGCGGAGGGAAGCTCTTCGAGCTCCCAGAAGCGCCTGACTAAAGAGTCAATAGCAGCAGGTTGTTGAATGTGACAGCAAGTCAAAACCTGATGAGTATGAGGTGAGGGTATCGTAGGTACGGAACCCATGATAACATAACCAAACACCGTTCTTAACGCGGGGGGTGCCTGTGATTCACGAGGCGCATGAACAACATCGGGAAGGAGCAGATACGGGAAGAGAGAAGCGCCTATCAACGCATCAATTTTATTAGGTGCCCCATAGTTTTCATCTGCAAGAGAAATTCCTTCCAAGTGTGATAAGACAGAGGTGTCTACCATAGCCGTGGGCAATAAGTCGGTGACTTGGTCAACGACGAGCGGTGAAATATTAAAGTTAATTTTATCATCAAAGCGCGAATGTACCGTTAAATCGATCGAGTTGGTTTCTATAATATTCTCAGATCCACCGAACCCCTTGACAATGGTGCGTTCTACATCGTGAAGCTGGATACCTAATCGATCGCAGCACTCTTTAGTAATGAAGTGGCTTTGTGACGCGGAATCCAACAGCGCGCGGATGATGTGTCGATCGCCGTTTATATCGTAAACGACAACTTGCGCTGTGGATAATAAAATAGTAGATTGCCTACTATGCGCGGGCGCAGTGCGAGCGGGTGAGTCATTGTTATCTACAGACGTATATGTAGCAGTAGCACACAGTGCTACGTCCGAACGGGCGTTCGGAACGAGAGCCGGCTGCGTTAGCAGTTTGTGCGCAGACTGCGTGTGGGACGCGTCGTCGCTGCCACGTGACGGTGGCGGCGGCGGCGGCGACTGCGGCAGCGGCGGCGACCGAGAGGGTGCGCCTGCTGGTGCAGCGGAGTGACCTGTTGGCGCCTCCACACGTTTGAAGTCTAACAATGTGTGGTGATTTAGACCGCATAGGCGACATTTAGACTTAGATGAGCAATTAGAAACTCGATGATTCAAACTAAGACAGTTCACACACGCATTGTTATCCTTCACGCATCTAAAGCGTTCTTGTGGAGTCATCTTATTAAATTCAGCACATTTAAACAAATGCTGATGCGTTATATTAGTGCAAAGACATTTGCGCGCGGAGGTATCGACCGTCGTACTAACATAAGTTTGATACTTCGGCGGCGGAGGGGCGTTATTAGAATTAGAACGCCGGTTATTATTACTATTATTTTGGCGAGTAATAATTGCCTTCGAATTGGGCTCAGTTCGTTGCAAAACCTTAGCGCGGGTTTGAATGAAGTCGACCAAGTCGTCGAATGTAGGTATTTTAGAACTACAACTCAACTCGAAGGCGTGGACGGTTTCTGAATCAATCTTCTTAAGCGCAATATGGAGCAAAATCAAGTCGGCGAGATTACCTATTTTTAGATTTTTTAAGGCGCGGACTGCACTTGTAAAATTGTCTGTAAATAAATCAAAGTTGGCTGCGGAGGCGGAATGCAAAGGTTTAAAGTCAAACATTTGATTTAAATACGCGGAACTGAGCATTCTTTTGTCTTCATATTTATCAATCAGCGTTTGCAAGAACGATTGATAATTCTCGGCACTAGGGGTTATACCTGCGCATGTAGACAGAGCTTTGCCTTTCAGTTTGCCTAATAAGTAATACAACTTTTCGGCGTCTGTGAGTGAGGAATTTTTATGTACGGTAGACTGGAAACTGGCGAAGAAAAGTGGCCATGAGCGAATGTCGCCCGAAAAGTCCATTAATTGAATGGGCGGTAATGTTGGCCGACCCTTATGCGGTGCGGCATCCCGTGAGTCCCGCGGGTTTAATTGCGAATACTGCGATTGCAGTCGTTTAATCCTGCCATACAAGGCCTCGAATGCAACGAGACTATGATAGTCGGGCTTCGCAGTAGGATTATTTAATAGCAAGTGAGAATTATAATCATCCAAAATATTTTCAAATTTATCGCGGAGTAAGTCGATCTGGGAAGACTCGTCAAGGAATCTTTCCTGCTTCGCGGCGTCATTATGTAAATTTGAAGATAGATCATAGATCTTTTGTACAATTTCAAAGATAGCATCGCGCTTACCCAAAATCATTAAAAGCTTAGGATCCTGCCTTTCTGATGACTCGTCATTACTATCAGCTGCGGTACGCTTTTTAGAAGCCATATTGAATGTGACAAGGTAACAAAGAAATTAGGTCAAGTAGGTGCAACGCGGTAGAATTATGTAGGTCACAATATTAAACGAGCGGTTGGCGTTGCGCGGGAGTTTGCTATTTAGTCGTATTTTACGAAACGGTATGGAACGTTGGCCGCGCGAACCATGGGCTGTGTAATGGGGGTAGGAAAATATCACAATGATTTTTCACGAAATTCTCATTGAATTGATATTATGTGCATAAGTTATCAAGTTAATTCAATAAGCAAGTAGGCATATATTATGCGGGAAAACACGTAACTTGTTGTTACGGCCGGGAATAGCGAATAAGTATAGACAATGAAAGTAGATGATGCAATATCGATCTACCTTCGCGGAATTGGATATTTCTCTTATTAGGACCTATAAAGTATGCTAATAAGGGCGGATGGATATAATCTAGTAGGGAATGAAGATTAATTAACGATAAGAAGCTACCGGATCCGGCTCGAGGACCACTAAAATGGTCGCGCCAAACTTTTAGTTTTCTCTTAGATTAAGTGGACTGTATTTTTTGGTACGTACAATTGAACAAGGGGATGAGGAATATAAGGGTGAGAACAGGAACACGCAGCACATACCTCGCAAAGCGGCATCCAGGAAGACGAGATCCCTCCAGATAAGGCAGCAGCTGCTGCGGTGGGCCCACCACTCACACAAACAGTAATTTAAGATATTTCACAATCGAATCCTTTTCAGTAGCACTCGCGGAGGGCGCGACACACTTTACAGGGGGTGGTTTAATACCAAAAAGCGTCAATTAAGCGGTAATCAACGATTTTAGCGCATTGCTAGAACCGCGGCGGTTAATGTTCAAATGTGAACTGAACTGTAGTCCTTCGCCGCTTGGTGGCGCTGGCAGCGCGTAGCGACGACGTCATGCATACGTGTTTAAGGTGCAGGAAAAAAGATGGAAAGGAACGTACCATAGAATATTTAATATAGACTAAGTAATTTGGCGTCACCATTTCGTTCTTGATAAAGGCGCCACTTTAAAATTAATTGAGCTCTAAAGAATCAGTCTTCTAAACCAATAGGAAAGTGGACTCTGACTTCAATACCGCAATTTTTCTATATTAATGCATGATACCAAATAAACCATTCTAAAATAGAACTACGTAACATTATTTCAAAGTTTAGCTAGGAATCTCATCAATTTCACACCGATTATTTTCGCTGCATTCGTGGGAGGCGCTTGTAACGTGGACGACGTCATTATCTGTTATAGTTTCCTATAATCTCTAAATCATTCATTCGCTAATGTATTAGCAAATGATTTAACGTTGACCTTGAAGGGAACATTTGAAATGACGATACGCTGTGGTGCATCCTTTGGTATGTTCGATAGAAGGTGACTAAACTGTTCCGTGGGCGGATCTGGGCTAAGCGCTTACGGAGCACTCCAACACAAAGGCGAGTGCGAATTGATGAGGCGTTACTGGAAGAACTGGCCATACGACTATTCTATGAACCGGCGATGGTCAGTAACTTCCTTAAGAGATTTTTACTTCTGTTCAAATGGACGGTCCTGTTAACGTCTTTTCATTCCATTATCACCCTGAATTCGCTGGCACAAAAGCACTCCTTGAGACCTCAATAGAATGTGAAAGGTTCTGGCAGTGTCGGGGTTAAAAAAGCCTTGATACAGATCAGACTTTTATATCTTTCTCAGAGGTGGCTTGGAGAGCATATGGCACGATTACAAAGGTTAAAATGCCATTGTACTTTCTAGTGATGTTTAGAAACATTATGAATTCACTCAGCCACGTGTGTCGGACCATCGCTACGTTCTGTACGTTCTATTTATAAATGGCAACGGCCAATGTCTCGAGACGTTCCCTTCTATTTTGGTGGCACACGCTGTGTGTTCATTTTGGTGTTTTTTAGGGTTCCGCTCGTCAGAAAGGGAAGGCCTTTTATGATCACTCACGTCACGTTTGTCTGTAACATTTCCTCAAAAAGGCTGATCACATAATTATCCCTTTTTCTGGTCCCTGATAGAGATGTCTTGTGTTGGGTTGTTATAACCAGGCGAGGGCACAGTAAAGTGCAAAACATCCAGAGTGGAAGCCAATTGTACTGTTCATTGTACGATGCTACCTCAAACTCCACGCTATGTTTGATTTCTTCTGGCAGAACACGTAAAATTGCACAGGGGCTATGCTAATGAGTTTTTAAAAAGTCTCTTTTCAGTCTCAATGAAAATAGTACATACGGTACGGAACTTTGCTATGCGAGTCTGGTTGCCCTTGGCAAGTTTATTTTTTCGTGTTGTGCATCAGCCGTTTGTTAGACAAAGTTCCCCTGCAAAGATTATGATGGCACTATGGCATGATTGCTGTGTGATTATGATCATCAGCAGCTCGTTGAGTCAAACACCCATTGTTCTGCACAAACAGCAGGATCTCCAAAGTATCTGCGGTGTCATACTGAATAGATCTTGAATGGAATGAATTTCAAGATTCTGGGGGAGTTGAATGAAACGTTTGCAAAAGAAATACAAAGTGTGCTTTCCGTTGTAGTTGGGAGGATCTGGTTCTATTTAAAATATCCAATTCCAATCCGTCAGCCCACAGTCCACCAGTGCTCTTAGCGTGTAGATGGCAAAGGCAATGAGATTAAATAATTCAGGATTTCCACAGTCCACCAGTGCTCTTCTTAGCGTGTAGATGGCAAAGATAATGAGATTAAATAGTTCAGGATTGCGCTAGTCGTACAGGGCTCGTACGTCGTTCTGGGAGGCTCCTTGCATGCACCTCACTGCTGGATTCTGACCTCCCCAGAGTCACTTTCACGGTGTAACTTTACTTTGACAAATTGTTTAATTTTTAACACGACACGGCAGTCAAGAGCACTTCAACCTTTACACTCGATTCATTTTAATCAAGGGCGACTTTTCAACGGAAATCTAAAGGTCGCTATGCTGTCGAATGTACTATTGCGATGACCGAATGTTCACGCAAGGTCACAGGAATTGGCAGGGCGTCCCTCTTTTTAGAATGAAAACGAAATTCTGTCTGTCGGTTCAACAAACAAAACAATGTTTTTGTTTGTAAACTTCAAGTGAAATAAAATGAGTTTACTCAAAGCACAATGGAACACCTATGACCCTTGCTGATAACGGTCGTTAACTTGAGGTCAAGTTCTGTCGTGACTCATGGAAGTCTTTTTCATTGAGTAAGCTGTCGGGTTGCCCGCGCCCAATACCGCGGGTTCCCTCTCGACATTTGCCTGCGTCACTCGCAAACCGCAAAGAAGACATTGTGAGCAAACCCACGGCTTAGTCGGTTCCGCACATTATCTTTCCTGTGAGGCGTAAGTTTTTAGCTGGTGCCGCTACTAATTATGTAGAATAGGGAACACCTGTTATTCCAGTGAAAGTATCTACCTATCACCTCGGAAATACCGTTCTGTGACATTTACATTGGAATTCGTCGAACTCCCATTAAAGTAATGCCAGCCGAGCATTCGCGCAGTAGACATTTTAATCAGTCGCAAGATTCCCTCGCGCTTACGCAGTATATTTTAAAATTGTATATTCTTTGTAAATATTTTATGTTTGTGTTTTTCCTGGGACAAAGAATATTCTTATCTTATATTCGCTCTTGGTATTATTGCGCCATATATCATCTAATCAGTGAGGCAAGTCTCTAAAATGCATAGTTGTTCAGTAGTCATATTAGTACGCTAATAAAAATAACTTCCACACAACACAATCACTTGACCTGGTCCCAAACTAGGATATCCTGTGCTATGGTAACCAGGCAGGGACATCAAAAACATGGAAATACACCCAGACTGAGGCCATTTTATTATTATTTATTTAATGGACATAGCCAACAGATGTTAAGTTAGAAAAATATTACAGACACATTATAGAACTTATAATCTAGCTTAACACCCAATTATAGGCATGCAACAACCCTCTTGGCTGACAGTTACCTACTTACAAAACTAATTATTATCTGGCTTATAAACTTAAGTGAGATCCGTTAATGAATTAAGTATCACAAGTTTTTGAAATTAAATCTAAATAGACTTGTTTAGAAAAAAACAGCATTTAAAAATTGAAACAACAATCAAATTCAATTCCGTTGCAACATTTTTGATCTCCATACTACTAATTTGTCAAGTGGTTTTGTACAAATGTACGGTGGCCCCCAGTGGGAATCGAATCCACGACCTCTATCTTGGTAGTAAGCACCTTAACGGCTAGACCAACGGTGCTAAAGGTTGTTACATTGACACTATTGGTACCTAGTCTAGTAACAAATGGCATTCCAATGGTATAACCCGTGCAACTTACCCCTGCCCCTCGCGCGATTCGATCTCCTTCGCGAGAGATGTCTATTAATTCAGCGCGGTAAATGGTATAACATTAGATAGATAGATAGATAACACTTTATTGCACAACCAGGTGAAAGATATTACAAATAGTTTCTTATATCTAAGTAGTGGTATACAATTGGCGGTCTTATCGCTTAGAATTTCATTGTACTGCTATTGTCTATAGACTACCAAATAGAGCCAAATAAAAGCTATGTATTTTCGTGCTTACTTAATTCTATTGAAAAACTATGTATGTATTACACTCAAGGGCCGGATCTACAACATCCTGAGCTGTCAGTACAACGCTCGCCTTTCAGAGGTCCTGGGTTCGATACCTGCATGTATAATGCCTGACAAATAACTTGAACTAATGACTTTGACTTGGCATGGACCTATTTCGGGTCGCGGGATGTGTCTTAGAATTATTCTTCGGACTTAAGCAAAGACGTGATCGTCGCAAACTCATCTCGGCTGCGATTTTAGTTCTACAGGGTGACATTGAATTCGGTCACCGTTTTTAAGGGGACTTTCGAACCACGATGTAGATGGTGCTAGTTTTCAAAAAAATACAATTTTTTGTCAGGTACTACCCAAAATTAAAAAAGAAGGTTCGGGCGTCTTGTGGTCGGCGCCGGCCAACTCAATTGTCAACGTGACGGTACTTCCTACCATTCGAATTTGGTTTCACAGTTTGGAGCCAAAGGTCGGAAATCATGAATATTTACAAATACGTAACGACTGATAAAATCGTTAATATGTAATACTGTTTTTCACAACATTCCCTTAAAATACGGCGAATAACTTAAAAGTCACCCTGTAGTTGTTTGTCGGGCGTTATACCAATAAGTTTGTTGCTTTAACATTTTTTTTTTCAAATTTACGTTCATTTGTGAATTTGAAGCAATACCATACGTTAACTCTGAAGGGAAACATCGTGAGGAAACCTGAGTGTCTTGGGTGTTCACTTTATTCAGCTAAATATGTGCCTAATTGCTTAAAATGTCTCCCTCGTCCAAACAAAAACATTTCTTGGCCCAACGCAACTTGTTGTCGGGCTAACTGCAGTTTTGTTTAAATTCCCTGCTGACAACCGCGAACGAGTTTATTTATGTGGAAGGGGCATTTCACCAGCTGTCCTCAGTATTTTCGTTTAGAAATCACAAATGAAGGGACTCAGAAAGTCCACACGAAACTCTCGGGGGCGGGCGCTACTAAGCAATTTATCCACTATATAGACTAGCCCGATTTAACCTACTCCGAACTGTCAAATACATACTTTATATTCACACTTCGGAAACGTAAAAATGGTTAACCCAACGTAGTGGATAGTGGAGAGCAGATACCGGCTGTAGAGGCGTTAAATTATGGAAAAAAGACAAAATACTGGGTATATTCCGAAGAGGTCACACAACGAGCTGTGGAAAGAGCTATGCTCGGAATTTCTCTACGAGATCGAATCAGAAATGATGAGATCCGTAGACGAACGAAAGTCGTCGACATAATGGGCTGGTAAGTTGAAGTGGCAGTGGGCGGGGCACATAGCACGCAGAACTGATGGCCGATGGGGCCGAAAAGTTCTCGAATGGAGACCACATATCGGCAAGCGCAGCGTAGGACGACCAGCCACAAGATGGACAGATGACCTCATCCAAGTGGCAGGAAGATGCTGGATGCAGGCCGCTTCCAACCGGTCTTTTTGGAAATCCATGGAGGAGGCCCACATATTTTTGCTCTGTGGAGGATGCCTATGTCCAGCAGTGGACTTCTTGTGGCTGAATGATGATTATGATGATTCCAAAGAGGGAGACACCCTCTAATGCGGACAACTTTTACTATGAGTTCGCAATGAGTTTATAGCACCCCCTTCCCTTTAAAATCGTCGAAACCGAAACCGACATAATTTCCCGCCAGGCAGATCGCAGGCCTGGGGACGGCCGCCGGTCCAACTGTTGTTCGTCGGGCGTTATAGCTGATTCTGATACATAATATAAAAATCTCGTGTCACAGTGTTTGTTATCGAACTCCTCCGAAACAGCACCGATTTTTATGAAATGTTTTTGTGTATATTTGGTAGGTCTGAGAATAGGTTGTAGGCTATTAAAACAACGTTTGCCGAGTTAGCTAGTTCTTTATAGAATGTATGCATGCGCAATGCAGGAATGCCGGAAGAATGTTGTGCGCACACAGAGTTGAAATATGCTTGCCAAAATATAAAAAAAGAAAAACGCAAAATAGTATCTGTTCCATCTAAAGTCATCACAACATCATTAAGCTAACTCATTTTCTCTATTTAAGTAATTTTTGTTAATTCTGTTTTTTCTCCTTTATAAAATAAAATAAATAAACTGTGACAGCAAAAAATACGCAACAGCCGATTGTTTCTTCGCGATGTAACTATACAGCCGTAAATTTCTGGACAACCTGGCTCACTCGCTATTTTCGCCCACAAACCGCTGAACGTTTAGCTGAAATTATTCAATCCAGAACTCCAGACGTCTGCATTATACGGACGTTTGGCTGCATTTTGCAAATGGTGCGGCAGTAGCTTTGCATGCGAAGTTTCGGCTGACTGGAACTATCGAGCGGTTTGAAGCCACATTTTCCGATACGGTATTTCAAAACACTGAAATAGCGCTTGGCTTGTTTGGTTCTGTTCTTATACTTTTTTCTCGTCCCCGTTCAAAGTCATGAGCCCAGGATCGGAGAATTAAATTCTTAGCGAATATTAGTAATGTTGGAATAAAATGAGACTATAAAAATACCACATCAGACCGTATCAGTTTCAGATTTTAAACGCGCTGTTTTGAAATACTGGGTGTGATGAACAACCAAGACTGCTTTTTGTAAAAGACGCCATGCATTTTCACCACTATACGCTTCTACGAGTATGCGCTGCGGGCCTGTGTTGTTTAATGAAACGTGTGATTTCCACATATAGGGCCGGTTTCTGAATTGAAAATGTAAGTAAATGCTTAAGAAACGTTCTGTCACGCTCTTTTCCGAAGAGAGCACTACAGTTAACCATTTACTTAGCGAAATTCTCAATTCAGAAACTGGCAATTAGCCTCATAGTTAGGCGTAGCAGGCCTATGAGATCACTCCAGCCTAGTGGCTGTCCTACACCTTACGTTGTTGGAAGAGATAGGACTTTTTAGCCCTCCGGTACAATCGGTCTACTTTCCCGATCGATCAACTTTCACAAATGGTCTGTGTGAAACTAAGTCGCTAGCCCAGCTTATAAGCCGCCTATTACACGTCCCACTATAGGAGACAGGAATTCTCTCAGGCCTTGCCACGGTCCTGACAAATTTCTTTTCGCTTCTTCAACATTAATTAGTGGCATATGTCTTTCATAAATCGGCGTGTGTAAAACCCAACTCCCCTACCCTCAGGCGTCTGGTGTGACAGTCTCGGACGCGTGCAAGACCACCTACGAGGAGATCAAGAAGGACAAGAAGCACCGCTACGTGGTCTTCTACATCCGGGACGAGAAGCAGATCGACGTGGAGACGGTCGGCGAGCGCAACGCCGAGTACGAGCAGTTCCTCGAGCACCTGCAGCAGGGTGGCACCGGCGAGTGCAGGTAGGTGGCGCCTTTTTACTTGCGAAGAGCACCTAGAGCACCATTATTGTTAGTAGGTGAACCTACACCTTTTTAAGGAAGAGCACCAGCCTTTGAAGTGATAAGATTTCCTAAACTGCATTGGAAGAGCACCTTGACTCGGTTTGTACCAATGCGGCGATCAAGAATGACTAAACGGACCGCTGCGTTGTGTTCTACATCCGGGACGAGAATTAGATCAACGTGGAGACGGTCGGCGAGCGCAAAGCCGAGTACGAGCAGTTCCACGAGCACCTGCGGCAGGGCCGCACCGCGACTGCAGGTAGGGAAGCGCCTTTTTACTTGCGAAGGGCTCCTCTTTGGGTGCAACGAGCAACTAGATCATCCTTTTTGTTAGTAGGTGAAGAGCCACTTTTTGCGGGAAGAGCGCCTGGCTTACCTGAATTTTACGGTGAAAAGAGCACCCGTTTTGTTAATTTGAAGAGTGCCTAAAGAGTCTGAGAAGAGCAACTCCGTAAGTACACAGCGGCTATGAAGATCGCAGTATTGAACCTAGACAACCTGTTTTGTAAGAACTCTGTTTAGGTATTTTCTACCAAGAAAGAAAGCGTTAATTTAACCTATGAAAAGGAGCACGAAGATCGTGGTAGGACCTCGTTCTAACCCTCCTGCATACATGACCAGCCTTAGGACAATGCCCCTCTTGGTGAAATATTAAGAATTAGCCTGTTCAACCGGTTTGATAACAATCTACTTAGCAGGTTTTCTTGCCATGAAACGGACACCTTGTTTTGAATATTTGTGCTGACATTTTTGTCGGCTACTCCTTCTCATTTCTAATGGTTACTATAATCAGCTAGTTTGCCGGGAGATCTTTTTTTTCTAAATCCATCGCCTTTAATCAAATAAAAGCATTATATCGTAAGCAGTCTAATACTTCCCACTGCTGGGCTCTCAGGCCTTCTGTCAGAAAGAGTATGGGTTTAATTACCACGCGTGCCCACAAGGTATGTGAACTCCTCAGACTGGTTTCGTCACGATGTTTTCCTTCACGGTTGGCGAGTGGTATTGCTCATACAAATTCACTAATGTATATGAATTCGAAAACAAAAGTATTCTATATAATAACTACTTTCTTAACAACAACAGAAACCGCATCTAACAAAACACACTAAGAAGTTATTTTTGTTACCTTTACGTAGTGTTTAATGAATAAAATTTGTTTCCAAAATGAAATCAAATGTTCTCAATCAAAAACAAATTACATGACAAGAAAAATATGCCTTGAATATCCGCAATTTAAATGTACATCAAACCCTCAGACCACATTAATCAAAAGTATACTCATTTTGTGGGAGCGAGACAGCATGTTCTACGTAAGCGACCGGATGAAACACCAACGCGGTGACGGTCCATCATCATCATCATCATCATCATCATCAGCCTATGCTTGTCCACTGCTGGACATAGGCCTCTCCTATAGCACGCCACTGAGCACGGTCCTCGGCTACTCTCATCCAACTCTTGCCATACATACGTCATTTACTGCAGTAGTATTTATATGGGCGTATGTCTGGACCGGTGCGGTAGTGTAGTAGCCTAGTGGATAGAACATTGGACTCTGAAGCGAGAGACCTAGGTTCAATTCCCTGTGCGGGCATGTGCCTATGACTTTGTTTTCTAAGTTATGCACGTTTGTGAAGTTATAGTAGCAATACCACTCGCTAACTGTGAAGGAAAACATCGTGAGGAAACCTGAGTGTCTGAGATATTCACATACCCCAGCGCTCGAAATCTCCAATCCGCGGTGGGCACGCGTGGTGATTAAGCCCATACTCTCTTCCTGAGAGAAGGCCCGTGCCTTACAGTGGGACGTATATCGGCTGCTTATCTATGTATGGACCACCACCGCCGCCGCCGCGTTGTTGTTTCACCTGTACAAAACAAAAAAGAAAAAATTCAATCCGACAACATGTCAAAGAATTATCACAGTAGCCCGTTATTAAAATCTCCTCTATAATTCGTCAACAGATATGGCCTCTTCGACTTCGAGTACACGCACCAGTGCCAGGGCACGTCGGAGGCGAGTAAGAAACAGAAACTGTTCCTGATGTCGTGGTGCCCGGACACCGCCAAGGTTAAGAAGAAGATGTTGTACTCTAGGTGAGGGAATCTTCTTGTTCAGCTGTTTTAAACCTGTTCAACCGTCTTGGACGTGCGCCTCTTCGTAAGTCCTCCATCGCGATCAGTCAGCGGCTGGCTGTTGTTGTCCAGCCCTCCAGTTCCGTAACTGTCCACTACGTATTATCCATTTTTACATTTCCGGAGTGTCAAAATAACTATGTATCTGACAGGTTGAATCTGGCTAGTCCATACAGTAAGGAAGTTACGTATTAGCGTCCCAGGTCTTTGTAGAACGATTTGGAATTTTAACGGACAGCTCTGTTGGGCGCTGCTATTATCTACCGGTAACAAAAAAATATTCATTATTGTACACCAGAAAACAAACATAAACGGTCTTATTTTTAAAAAACACGATTCTAAATTTTCTACATTCTATAAACTCTGCGGTGGAAATTTTACAAGGGAAAAAAAACGTAACCACTGATTAGGTGCCTGCCTCTGAGGAGTGCTTTAGAAGAATCGTGTTTTTATAAATAGGGCCGAAAATGTTGACAAAGGTGCATAGTACAATTGGCGGTCTTATTTGCTTATAGCTGTAATGCATCTGGGGGCACGGCAGTTCCCCCGCCAAGTCGAGCAAACCGTACCATTCTTTTCTCGAAGCAGTTCAGGCCATTTTCGACCCCCTATAACTTCGTTGTGGATAAAACTAAACAATCAATCAACTAAACAATCTAATTTAATATAATCATCATCAGCCATTTGACGCCCACTGCAGGACATAGCCTCCCTCATGGTTTTTATAACCACGCGGGATTTTGCTATAACCGCCACGCTTGGCAGGCGGGTCGGCGATCGCAGTATGCGGTTGGAATCTCAGGAAAACGCTGCTGCCCGTCTCCTGGTAATTTAATCCCTTAGTCGCCTTCTATGACATCCACGGCAAAGAGTATGTAATCACTACGTTATAAGAGTCGGCACTTGCTAACAACACGTTTTCAAAATTATGAACGTAGTTTGTACCAACCTAACAAAAAATAGTATAATACCAACATGAGAATGAAATTGCAAAACATTAGTGATGGACTGCTTATCGATATCGATAAAAAACAATTCGAGACGTCTCTCCCCTTACCTCATTTTCATGCTTTGAAAATTAAAGTAGGCGATAAATCCCAACACAGTAGGTCAACTCAATTATTTCGAGTATGACATGGTGTGAATGGATTATCGCTTACTTTCATAATGAAAAAGGCATTTTTTTAAATCAAATCATTTATTTAGCATCAGGTGTAGAAAACAATGTCACCAATGCGTCACGTCGCTATCAAAACTTTGCACTTTGGTCGAATTTCAGATCTTTGGAGTCTGCAACAAACAAAACAATAAGTCAAAAAATATATTATCTATACCGCAAAATTGAGCAATAAAACAACATAAATCATTTCTGTTCTTGCTGTGTGGTGTTCGACGTTTAAAATTAAGTAGTTGTGATCAATTTTAGACAGCATGTAGAAATATCTGGCAGAAATCAATCGTCCAAAATATCGATAAAAAAAAGTACCACATGGGTACCGCACTACAACCGGCGTTAATTTAAATTTGTCGAAATCGTAAATTGTTCTAAATAATTCAGTTGTTTTATCCAAGCGCATTAAATAAATATCAAAATTTGCGTACATTTATTATGATAAACTTGATAATTTTACCTGTTTGGCTCCAGTGGATATCTGGTTAAGAATATGCCAGACGTACATTAATTTCTGACTCTTCTAATGCCACAAATTTCACATTTCCTCAATGCTTTTCCTCCCATATTTCTTGTTTAATCACTTTTCACGCACTACACCTATTGCTAAAGTTAAAATAAATAAAATAATGCCACACAAAAACGACAAACGAACAAAATTACCGGCCATTTGCAAAATACGTAATACCAACATTACCAACATTAGATTTCACATATAACCCGACTTAATTTTAAATCATGATACATCTAGGTGATTCACTGCGGAGTTAATGCCTTTTGTTTTAGCAGGATTATATTTTTTGTTTCAATGTTGGCACAAAGTACGTTCATAATATTTTTTATATGGAGTGACGAGGGCCTGATCCATGGAGGGAAATGGAGTCACACTATTCTTAATCCGGCGCCACACGGAAGCGGAATTTAATATAATAATTATGTATTACCTACATGTGAGATACATTGACTAGATTTTTAATATTGTTATGGTCACTACAAGATGCTATTATTATTAGGTTAGCTAATTAGGAAGGCGGAAGAAGACCTCCTACAGAAGGACCCTTAAGTAATTAACCGACTTGGTATTACCTGGATCTGACAACTTTTTACGGTAGAAGAACTGTGTTGCGAGACTTGGTTTTTCTACAAGTTATGTTTTTAATGGCTACAGTTCTGCGAAAATAAAATAAGCTCTGTGGTATAGTTTCACGTCACATATATGCGCTGCAATCCTTTTAGATCTACATGTATGCAGCCTAGTGGATATCTATCTATGTATAGATAAATATATAGAGAACACTTTATATTGGACCTCATCATAACACAGCAGAGTAAGGTATCAGTTAAGTACTTATATTGTTTTTGCGCACAACTGTAAAGGACTTTACACACGGCACCTATGATGTAAAGATGTATATAATATTATAGCACGATACATCTCATTACAATGTCCATAGAAATCGAGACCACACACGACAGCTATAATGTATATTTCTACATCTTCGTATCTTAAGATACAGAGTGATACGAAAATGTACATTTATACCTTAGCAGCTGGAAAGTGAGAAGTATATCAATGTAATGAAGGGAAAGACACATTACATTACCTGTTGTGTGTTAATTATGTATTTAATATAATTTTAAGCTATACATCCCGGGATATGTACATTAATATAAATTATAACTGCCGTGTGTGAAGCGCTTAAAACAATACAATGTATTTAAGGCGCAGAGCGAGTTTTCGTTAGGATGTTTAGTTCAGGTGCTGGGACAGCCTACACATTTTGGAAAGGTTATTTGATAAGTTATTTGAAAAACTTATTATGAACAGGACAATAAATGATTTTGCTTCCTTTCTTTCAACATTACTATTAGATAAGTAGTTATTTTCATATTATAAAAATGTAACTACAGTTTTACGTTAGGTAAACGAAATCTGCGCAGAGATAAACAAATAATATTGATTGTGTGAACGGAACTGTTTATTTTTCATCAGTAATAGGCTCCACCGGCACTGCGCTACTCAACAGCAACAAAAACTTTGTATAAAAACAGTACTTTAGTAACATAACATTATGAGATTTACTTCTGGTAAACGAAATCTGCACAGTGATAAACAAAGAATATTGGTTATGTGCAAACTACTGTTAAATATAATGTAGAAGAAAAATCAATTGAATCAGTAGAACTAGTTAATTTTCATCAGTAAGAGACTCCTCGGGCACCATCAAAAGCCGTTTTCTGAATTGAGAATTTCACTAAATACTCTATTGCTCTGTTCGTTCATATTGCTCAAAAAAGAACGATATGGCAGATATACTTTTTTAAGTATTTAATGAAATTTGCATTTCATTAACCAGCTTAATTCTAAGTAGGTTGACTTTCCACTCAGTTATTCCCCGTGTAATTTCATTATTATTTTATGAACCTGTCAATGTCAAGAATAGATATTTTTTACCCTTGCTATTTACGATATCACTCGATAGTAAAAGATTGCTAAGTAATTCGAAGATATCTAATCTCTTGTACAGTTTTCCACAAAGAGGGTTTTCCTTATTGTTCGAGATTCGCCCTCAGCTGTAGCTATTTTACAATTTTAAAGTGAAGCGGCTCGATATGCCGCATGACCTTTCTAGATATTTGGGTACCACACGAGCTCACTGAAAGAAACCTTATGAACCGTTTACTCATTTGCGACTCTTTATTGAGACTTAATGAAACCGAACCGTTTTTGACGAGATTGATGACTGGTGATGAAAAGTGAATCACGTATAGTCCGCACAATCTTTTTGGCGGTAACGTGAACATAGTCACAGATCGTTTGCACATCGCTTACAGCCTTTACACTGTCATCATCATCAGCCCCTTGACGCCCACTGCAGGACATAGGCCTCCCTCATGGTTTTCATAACCATGAGGGGTTTTGCCATAATCGCCACACTTGGCAGGCAGGTAGGCGATCGCAGTATGCACTGTATGTGTGAGTAATTGACTAATAGTAATTTACTACGCATCACACTACCTCAATTACTCACACATACACTGTAAAGGCAGTGAGCGATGTGCAAACGATCTGTGACTATGTTCACGTTACCGCAAAGAAGATCTGTGCGGACTATATGACAAGAAAGTGCGAAAAAGGTGCTCAATCAAAGGTCGGACAGGTTTCACAGACTGTGGCAAAACCCGAGTTATGGTGTAGATGGTGGGATTGGAAGGGCATTGTTCATTATGAGCTTTTACGGCCGCACAGAACCATCGATTCGGATCTACTGTCAACAACTGATGGGATTAAAGCAAGAAGTTGAGAGAAAGCGGCCAGAATTGATCAATAGAAAGGGTGGTCTTTCATCACGATAACGCTAGACCTCACTCATCTTTAGCCGCTCGACAAAAATTAAGAGTTTGGCTGGGAGGTGTTAATGCATCCGCCATAGAGCCCTCAGTTTTACACCTGTTTCGGTCTCTTCAGCATTCTTTAGGCAGTGTCAGGTTAACATCAAGAGAGGACTGCCAAAACTACTTGTCGCGTTTTTTTGATCAGAAGTACCAACATTTCTACAGCAACGGGATCATGTCACTGCCTACAAGATGGCAAAAAGTCATCGAACAAAATGGCACATATATACTGTAATAAAATGTAAATAAACTTGAAAAAAAATGTCTTGAGTTTTCATGTAAAATGCGAAGAAACTTTTTCCCCGAGCTATTATGAAAATCTCGTGTCACAGTGTTTGTTATCGAACTCCTCAGAAACGGCTTCCTTCACCGATGATTTTTAATGATTTTTTTTGTGTATATCTGGTACCAGACCTACGATAGGTCGTACGCTAATTAATATGGCAAAACAACGTTTGCCAGGTCAGCTACT
The DNA here is from genome assembly GCA_947308005.1 of Yponomeuta malinellus. Classification (NCBI taxonomy): domain Eukaryota; kingdom Metazoa; phylum Arthropoda; class Insecta; order Lepidoptera; family Yponomeutidae; genus Yponomeuta; species Yponomeuta malinellus. The sequence continues at coordinate 3,928,799 of OX371020.1, read as the reverse complement.
ATTTTATATAAGAAATCGTCATAAATATTCTTTTCTGCAACTAAAACTTTTCGTGAATCCACTTGTCATGAACCAACGCTCCATGCAAATAGGCGTTTTTTGCACGTTTTAAGACCAGTAAAACCCAGAAATATCTTCGGAAGTGTCAAAGAATAATTCAATGCAGTGGACCGTTACGCAATAGGCAGGCTGGACAATTTAAAAAACCTATTTAGAGGCTGAAAATTCCTCCCATGCCGTGGCTTGAACCTGCGGCGAAATTTCGAGCCTCTTTAAAACGTCTCTGTATTACGTACAGGCAACATCTGGCCGAAGCAATTTACCATCACTTGCAGCTCCGAGTAACCCACTTTGCAGTGAGATTTTAACATTGGAATGATATCGCCGTACCTACATGATTATTGCCATTGTATTGTTTACTTATGTGCAATAAACGTATTAATAATTATTATTTATATATTTATTTATTTTATGTATACAATAAGAACTTACAGTTAAAACCAAAACGCTCTTAATGTTACTTAAATGTCCTTATGTCCTCAGCACGGGTTAGTGCAACAAAAAGAATATTCAGGCTGGACAAGTCATACATATCCGATGTGTGGAAGTTTTTATCTATAAGCTACCATGTTAAAAATAATGTTTGCCTGCTCGTTATTCTGACTGCCGCCTCGGTCTAGCGGTACCATTCCGGAGGTCGTGGGTTCGATTTCCACTGGAGGCCGCTGTACATTGATACAAACGGCCTCAGTATGGATGTATTTCCATGTTTGTGATGTCCTTGCCTGGTTACCATAGCACAGGGTATCTTAGTTTGGGACCAGGGAAAGTGATTTGTGTGGAAGTTATTATTGTGTTAGCACATCTTAACATTGACGGGTCCATAGGGACCCGATCTTTTGAGGCATGCGTGGGGCCGAAGCCACCAACGCAGATGCCTTTTATACCATTTACTCTAAATGGATGGTGGGTCTACCGGATCTTCATCATCATCATCATCATCAGCCATTTGACGCCCACTGCAGAACATAGGCCTCCCTCGTGGTTTTCTAACTATGAAGGGTTTTGCCATAACCGGATCTTATCTCTGGATAAATAAACTCGATAAACGCCGATTAAAATAGTCTGTGTTGGAGATTGCACAAGGAAAATACGTAACCACAGATTAAATAAATCACCCCTGAGGAGTGCTTTAGAGGAATCGTGTTTTTATAAAGTAGGCCGGAAGAATCTACCCAGAGATAATCTCCGTCAGATACTAGAACTATTTCAGAATAGGTATTATTTCATTATTCTAAACCTGCATCCCCCTCCTCCACAGCTCATTCGATGCCCTGAAGAAGTCATTGGTCGGCGTCCAGAAGTACATCCAGGCCACCGACCTCTCCGAGGCGTCCCAAGAGGCCGTCGAGGAGAAGCTACGCGCGACAGACCGCCAGTAGGCTCGCATTTACACCCCAACCTAGGCCTACGACCGCACTTGCTGCCGCCGCTGACGCCCCGCGCGACCTCTGTAGATGCTCCAGACGTCCTCCGGGTACTTTTTGCTCCTCCGGTTTCTCGTAGAGTAACGGATTTGTGTAAGAGAAACGGAGAGTTAGTCTGTTACACTTTTGTGAAAACATCATCACAACTGTTTGATATCTACGGGTAGGAGACTTGCTTTTGTGAAGACACCATTTCATTACAGTTCTACAGGGTTTAGGGCACTGTTGCTCCATAAATGTCCCTAATCTTTGCGAATCTTTTATACATGTATGTGGTGTAGGACACTTTATTGCTTAGTAAAGTCTGTTAACCATAAAACACCATCTCCCACGCTGAAGCTTTGAGATTAATGTGCAAATGTCTGAAACGCTGCTTTCACTGTATTTGAACTTCAGTTAAGTTACCATTCTGGCCATGGATTCTTTATTAACGATGAGAAGATATGGCCACTGTGTTATTTAACAGCTTAGACACAGGAATGGATTGCTCCCAACGTTCTTGGAACAGTTAGGAGGAACTTCAATGTTTTTATTTTGAATCGATTGATGGTGGATTTTGGTATATCTGGTTGTTCATTACAGAGAGATGGTGCCTATCTCAGCTTAGCGAATTGATTCAAAATGGCGTTCCACGGTCGGCGCCGGCCAATTCTTGATATTCGTTCAATTCTTTCGCAGGGTGTCAGTGGCTCAGATTAGTGCCGGTATCGATGGGTTCTTTTTTATATATCATTTCAATATCAATAAGCTTTCATACCCCTCCCGAAAAACAATATCTTTGGGCGGCCATCTTGAAACTGTCATTGTATAAATAACTCTTATCTGCAGGCCGCCCGACGGCTACCTATAGCGTTAAGGGATCTTTATGTAATAATTTAAATTAATACTAATTATTATTATTATAATTATATATATTTTTGTCCTAACTAAAGAGTAAGTTTAGCTCAAAGTAAAAATTTAATTAATAAATTCACCGGTTTTTTTTATGTATGTAACACAGGTCCGCGCGTATAATAAACGGTCGGCTTTTTATACTGTTTAGATTGTAATATAAAGATGTACGGTTCTGTCGACGTCAGCTTGAGACAGTAAGGGGATTCACTGGCTAGGCAGTTGGATAAGTATTTTGTAACCAATTTATCCAGAAATACACTCGATATAAGTGAACATAGTTATTGTTTTTCATTTGGAAGGCCCGCTAATTGAGCTGTTATACAAGGAAAAGACCGTTTCTTCAGTATGGAGAAATTGACTTGCACTGAATATTAGTTCAATACTACTTCAGCCGCAAGTCGGCCCTAGGGTTGCCAACTTTTTTTCTAACAAATATAGTATTTTTGAAGCTATTACCTCTAAAAATATAGTAGATGTCAAAATAATGGTAAAAAAATAGCGTCAGTAGTGCCGCTCGATTCACGGACTTGAAGAGCGAGCTTTAGAAAGAAGATTGAGCGTGGGTTCCGCTTTACGCAAAATGTAGTAGTTTCTCCTACTATATATTTGTTTAGAAATATAGTATTTGAGCCGCTAATATAGTAGGATACTATAATATATAGTAGAAGTTAACTATTCAAAATATTTTTTTATTTTAAGACAGGTCTTAATTCTAAATTGACGTTATGGCAAAATAAAAAATATATTGTTTATTCCCCACACAATCTTGGAACTTGACACAGTCAATATGTATAAAAGAAATCGTATGTACCTATTGAGAAGAAACAAACTGTTCACTGGTTTGCGTTATTTTAAATACCAATACTAATATCAAAAGCCTATAAATAACTGCCACCCAACACAATCACTCGACCTGGTTTCAAACTAGGATACCCTGTGGCAAGGACATCACAAACATGGAAATAGAATCGAAAAAGTGACCAATTAAAGTTGTCGAAATGTAAGAAGCCCGTTTTGACAGCTACACAAAAATGCACTTTACTTTGGATTTACTCGAACAAATACATACATAAAAAGACACATACTCTGGCAGGTTATTTAACGCTTGAAAGAAAAAACAGATTTGGTGGTCCTAAAAGTTATAGTTTAGATTTTTGATGTTTTTGATCTCAAACTAGGTTAGATTGTATGGTTTTTGTAGCTGTCAAAACGGGCTTCTTATATTTTGACGACTTTAGTGAAATTAACGAATTAGGGAAAATGACGAGTGACCCCCTAACCCACACCCAGACTAAGGGGACTCGTGTCTCCCCTAGGGGAGCCATCAGGATTTTCTTAGTCCTCGTGTCTTCCTCGCGTAGGGGAGACATCAGACCTTGCTTTTTAATCATATTTTAAGGACTCGTGTCTCCCCTAGGGGAGCCATCAGGATTTTCTTAGTCCTCGTGTCTTCCTCGCGTAGGGGAGACATCAGACCTTGCTTTTTAATCATATTTTAAGGACTCGTGTCTCCCCTAGGGGAGCCATCAGGATTTTCTTAGTCCTCGTGTCTTCCTCGCGTAGGGGAGACATCAGACCTTGCTTTTTAATCATATTTTAAGGACTCGTGTCTCCCCTAGGGGAGCCATCAGGATTTTCTTAGTCCTCGTGTCTTCCTCGCGTAGGGGAGACATCAGACCTTGCTTTTTAATCATATTTTAAGGACTCATGTCTCCCCTAGGGGAGCCATCAGGATTTTCTTAGTCCTCGTGTCTTCCTCGCGTAGGGGAGACATCAGACCTTGCTTTTTAATCATATTTTAAGGACTCGTGTCTCCCCTAGGGGAGCCAAAGCCACTTGTACAAATGTTCGGCGGCCCCCAGTGGGAATCGAACTCTGTATTGGTAAACTCTTACAGCCAAACTCCACAGGCAACCAGCCTTTCTGATGATTACAAAAAATGCTCCTTATCAGTAGAATTATTTTTAGAGATTCTAGTTCCTACTGTAAGTACAGTGTGAGCGTAAAATAAAAGTGAGCGAGGAATTAAAAACGTTTATTTTGTAACACTATCTCAGTGTTTGACTGTAACAAACGACTATCATGACAAAAAGTTTTCTTAAATCTAACACGAGATGAAACTACGCTTAGACACTAAACTGTTTAGACCTTAGGGTATCTTGCGCCAAGCCGCTGGATAAGTAGGTAAGCAAATAGATAAGTACTTATCCAGGGATAAACGAATGAATAGTTTATTGACAGGGTGGTCGGTCATACAATTTATCTATGCATAGCTCTGCAAATGTCATGGTGCAAGACGTCTTTGGACTTAACCACTGGATAGAGCTTACCCATGGATATCTAAACAGAAAGATACTGCTTTCGACAGGCTTGGAACAGGGACTGACACGCGGATACGATTCATAGTTAATTTGTTATTAATTGGCTTTACTATTAGACTAGCTACTGTAATCGCGTTTTAAAATGCCTGAACAGCTACGCTTGTGCGTTAACGAACGTTTTGGTCGAATATTATATCTGACAGAAGCTCGGGGAAGATTTTGTAGTTGGTATTTTTTTACATCTACCAAGTAGAAAACAGTAATGTGGTTGAAGTATATTCAATAACTTGAAACTTCGGAATATAAAAATTATATCGGCCTGTATACATTCATAGACGTTTTTTAATCATTTACCTAACTTTTCTGGACTTTTTTCTCTCGAATACTCTTGCAATATTTTTATTAAACATACCTTTGACAGTTTAAAACTTTAAAAGCACTTTCCATAATTATTATTTTTTACCTACTCTTAGACATGTTGCTCTCGAATACTCAATAAATTAATATTTTTAAACATATATTTGAAAGTTAAAATACTTTAAAAGCACTTTCCTTTATCTATATTTTTAACATAATTTTATTAGCATATAATTATCTATGTTTAAAACGTGATAAACATCTACCATTTTTTTTTTAATTTCTGTTTACTACCGACAAACATTGCTTATTATTTTATGTAATAAAGTGTAAAAATTTTCCGTTATAGGCATGTTATAGGACTGAGAAGAAGGATTATGTACTTTAAATACCTAAATTCTTTTAGCACATTTAGACATAAAACGATATGTATTGTTTTTATTTCAAAAACCTACAAAAAATATAATTTAGTCTCCAAAGAAATGATCGTAAATATAAACACCTAGTAGGTACGAAGTTTTCCAAATATTATTCTACAAACAGCATAACCTCAAAACTATCGCAAAGGCCAAGCAAACTTGGACATGGCCAAAGACTGTTTAGAAGACCATCTTAGTCAGGCCTTCCTGACGCGAAATCCGCGCGGCAAAATTGATCCATATCTCGGTGCCAGTAAGGGTCTAAATGCTGATGGTACTGATGGTGTCGGCCGGTGCTGGCGTGACATTTGGCTGCTGAATTGTCGGGTCCAAGAGAGGGATGCTGTCGGTGGTTCTGTAACAAGGTAACGAGCAACCCAAAGTTATTGAGATTTTTGTATTACCGACACGGAGAAATGGTAAGAAAGGTTTTGCAAAACAGTAAGGAGGCAGGCATGATTTTAAGCTGTAGAATTTCTTGAGCGATGTCCATATACAAGAGATTAGATTAGATTAGAACACCGTATTCTACACACCAGAAAACAAAATACATTAAAAGGCTTACATGTCTAAGTTTTGCCGTATAAGAGATGTTATTACATAAAGCTATGCTTGGGCCTGTTTCATAGAACTACAAATTCATGGTTTACTGTGACAATTCGATGTACCTACCTACATTGCAAAGTCGAATAACCCACAGCACCTCGAATTGGCAATAGTGTGTAAGCAAGATGTAAATAGTTCAATGTTACACTGGGGAGGTCAGAGGTATCTCAGATCAAATAGGATTACTCCCCAAGAGAGGATTCTCTACCAGAAGTCTTAGAAAATTTTACCTTTTTTTACCCAATAAATAATTGCGATTAGACCCGTTTAATATATAACTAAGTATGTATGAGCATCATGATTCATTAAAAAATACAATCGACACGACGTTTCCTTCGATAGTGTAGATCTCGCGGAAGTATGTTCGCGAGCATATAAATCCGAGAGTGTAGATCCTCCACCGGAAGTCACCAGTAGATTCCTTTGAGAGTGTGAATCCGCAACCGGAAGTATCGTTGATATTCCGCTACCGGAAGTCTCACAATCATGCCGCTATTAAAAATATAATAATATCTTGACAAAATCGGAACGGAAGTGGAGCCGAAAATTCAGTCATTTCCTTTAATGTAAGATACAATTTTTAGTCCATATGCTTATACTTACAAAATGACTAAACTTGCTAAAACAAATCGCTTCTTATCTATGTACTTACAATGTGACTAAACTTGCTGAGACAAATCTTATCCTATCTCCTACAGTGCCAGACTTTTTTCGAACTAAAACTTTCGTAGGTAAGCACTACACATTATTAACTTAATACCGGATAACTTCTTTACATAACATAAAAAAAAGCCCCGATGCGGGGCACAGAGGCCTAAACCTGCGCAAAAAATCCAGTCGAAATCCTGACGTTTGCTATAGCAGTTAATATGGGATTTAACAAATTCCATACTAACTGCTTTCGCAAACGTTAGACGATTGTAATCGTTTAGGAGTTGATGCGTGTAATATAAGGGCAGGCCTTATCTCAGAGAGAAAGTATGGACTCAATCACCACCCATCCACCCAGTGCCCACCGGGGATTGATGGTTTCAAGTGCACACCACAGACACTCGGGTCGAATCACCTCGCGATGTGTTCGTTCGTTCTTTTAGCGAATGGTAAACTTCGCTGCTGAAACAAAAAAAAAGTGGCTCACCTGCTCCTAGTGAGCGTGGGCTCGGCGATAACTTCCTCGCAGCAAGGCTCCACTTGCTTGTCACTCGTGCGCAGTATTGGCAAGGTCGTGCATAGGGTCGCCGTCAGGTAGATGTACTGCAAATTGTAGGGTTTCCAGTAAAGTAGGCTAACTAACTTGCTGGTTTCTAAATTACGAATTTTATTAAGTTAATATTTAATTATCTGTCAGCCTGTCAAGTTTCTCAAACAATAAGAAGAACGATACTTAAATATTTACTCAGAGAAACTCTTAATTTAGACACTGGTGATTAGAGAGTAGATAAACTGAGTAGGTATAGTATAGCTTGGCAAAAAAGAGTATAGAAGATTAGAGTGATTTTGCAAACGTTTTTGTCTTTGTTTATTATTTCATTGTATTTATACGCGTTATAAAAATAATAAATAAGGCAATCAATTTACTGAATTATAGGTCAAATAATTAGTTAGGTTTCACTTCCGATTTCTAAGTTCTTTTTCCAAGCTGTACATAATAGGTAGGTACCTAGTACCTCTTGTATTTTTTTTTTGTTTTATTGTTCTTAGTATTTATATAAAATATAGAGATTCTGCAACAAGAGATAGACAGAGATAGAGAGAGAGAGATAGAGAGAGACAGAACAAGCAAACATTTAATTAAATTACTCAGGTTATTCTTTTTAGTTATTTAGTTACCTAGTGAGTTAATGTCCTCATCCTTATTTGATTTAATTAAGGTAATTTTTTTAACGTCATTATCGTTTCCAAACAAAAATATCATCATTAAAAAGTCATTACCATAACTTGCAGCAGTATGAGATACAGAGCCGGTGTCGGCCAATGGGCAGCGTTCTCAACAGCCACTACGCCCATCACCCAATTTATCGCGAAGAAGGGCTCCAAAACCAGACACAGTGTGAGGTAGCTCTTCAGCTGTTGAGTTTCGGAGGTCAGGGTCGATTTCCACGAGATATTGTCCAAGTACAGCATGTTCAGAAGGTTCTTGTCGTGGTCGCTTTTGGTTTGGCCGTTCTGCAATGAACATGTAGCTGGAATAGGTACCTACTTTTTGTGCAACACGTTTTTGTTCAATATTTTTTTAACTACAATTAGGCCCGGGGCACACAGGAAGAACATGGGACGAGGGCGCGGAAAAGACGCGATGCGATATAGAATTTACGTACTCGCCCTGTCTTATCTGTGTGGGATATGTCCCATCGCTTCAGTACATATTGCATGAAGGTGAATTGAAAGGACGCCGCGTCTTTTACGCGCTCTCGTCCCACGTTCTTCCTATGTGCCCACCGCCTAAATTGTAGGGTAATGAAGCCGCGAATATATATCTCGCTACTTTTATCGCAAAAACCCAGATTATGAGGTCATCCAAAGAGCAAGTCGTTGTGCATTCAACAGCATTCAACAACAGTATCTCGGTTTTGTGGAAATTCAATGAGTGCCACAATGGAATACAAATTTAACGAGCATCTACTAACTACTTACCTCACCGTTACCATCATCGCAGTTTCCATCATTAGGCATGCCCATGTAGTTACAATCGTCCTCATTGAGATTGTACTCTCTGTCCAAAGTGTCTGAGCTGTCTGTATTCTTCCTGCTACTTCCAGGCGTATACATGTTGTCCAGAGTATCCATGCTGCCTTTCAGGTCGCCTTGCTCGTTCTTTGGCCAGTTAGCGATGTGGTGGTCGACCAACTCTTGGATTTTCGCGGTGAGGATTTCAGCTTGCTTCTTGTTGACACTCTGTAAGCCTGTGGAATTAAAGTTATGATAAATAATAGCTTTGTTTGCAGTTTATGTGTAAAAGTACAGGAAACGACACCGTGAGATACTTATTTTGGTTTAATGTATGAAGTTTAGGCACTGTAATCACGTTAGTGTCTTAACTACAGACAGTCATTTTAAGCTCACCTATGATGACGGTGCCAGTGTTGATGATGATCAAGATCATGGCCGGGATCATGAACCCCATCACCATTCCCTTCTCGATTGACATCCAGCAGTAGTGCTTTATTTCGTAGTGTTCCATCGAGAGGGCGTAGTTGAACTGAAAACATTTAATCAAGTTAGGCTACCTGGGTAAAGGATAAACCTAAAGTTTCATGACTGAGTGTGGACGGCAACAACAACAGATGATTCCAGATCTCTTCCTACTTTTACGGGTTTAGGACCGATGAAAATAGTAAAATAAATAACATTTACGAAATATTTTGTCTTATTTTTATTATTTATTTGTTTTCAGATTCCGCAGTAGGTATCTCCTCCAAGGAAGTGTGGTGAAGGTATGTAAGAGAATACTAGAAGATGTTAGATAGATAATAATTTAATTTTACTGTTATGTTGAAATGTTTATGTAAATAAAATAAATACTAAATATGGCAATAAAGCCGATCTAGACGTTGTACATGATAACCAAAATCATTACCATGACAACGACGGCAGAGACGCCATACGCGAGCAAGTAGTGAAACTTGAGCGACATGACGGTCTCACTGACGCTGAACTCGGTGACACTGGCGGCGATGAGTGCGATCCAAATGGCGCAAGTCAAGTGCGTGTAGTGTAGAAGGAGCGCTATCTTCTCGCACTGGGACGGTGACTCCACGCCCTAAGGTAAATGTAGTGGTTAAAAAGAAATTTATTAAATCAAATATAAACTCACGCCTGTATCCCTGAGTAGGCAGCGTTTGTCACTTGCCACGATTCTGACAAACCTCTTTCGCTATATTAACATTAATTAGTCGTTGAATGCACGCACGCTCGCACATTCAGGGCAAGATAAAAATCATCATCATCATCAGCCACTCGGCGCCCACTGCAGGACATAGGTCTCCTTCGTGGTTTTTATAACCATGAGGGGTTTTGCCATAATCGCCACGCTTGGCAGGCGGGTTGGCGATCGTAGTCTTTGTTATCTCAGGAAGACGCTGCTGCCCGTCTCCTGATTGATTTCCTTAGTCGCCTTCTACGACATCCACGGAAAGAAATGGAGTGACGCTATTATTAATCCGGCGCCACAAGGAACGGAAGATAAAAAGTAAAGTATTAAACAAAAAGCCTGATAAAATAGTGCAATAGTCCATAAGCAAATACATGATCACCGTGGCTCGAATAAGAAATACATTGATTTTTAAACTTTTGGAGGCAGGACCATTCATTGATTTTTTTAAAATACGTACGTGGTTTTAGAATATTCGAAGTCATTTTAATCTCCAGGGATAGGAGCTTATAGCTTTCTAGTAACTTTTTATTTGTGGCAAACCTTGATATTTGCTCACCCGTCCCTGATACAGGGGTGCATGATAACGTCCTTACCATGACAGCCTGTATATAGATGAGCGTGCAAGCTTCCAGACAGCAGCACAGATTGATGCTAAGCGGATACAGCTTACTGTTGTCACGGAACTGCTTGGCGTGCTCACTCCACATCAGCCACATGATGGTGGATGAAAGCATCGCAATCGATATGCCGCTCGCTATGAATATCTGGGGAGGAAAACAGTTAGTATTTTTGAATGACTCGCGTTGGGGGTGATCTTATACATAGTTGTCGGGAAGTTTAGTTGGGAATTACGATAATTAAATTTTACTTAATAAATAATCGCGATTAGATCCATTCAATATATAACTAGGAAATTATTAGGGGTTAAAGTATGAAATTGCCGTTTTATTGCAATAGGTTCTTTGAATTGACATAGAATCTTCATGTTTTGAGGTTTTCGAATGAAACTTTTTTCAAATGGTTTCTATGATGTTCTTTTTTTAAAAAATGTGAAACATTTGAATATCGACTTTCAATTGTTTTTGTTATTCAATTTAGACAAGAAAGATGGATACTGCGAAAATTCGAGTGATTTTTTAATCCGAGTTCCGACGCGGAACTAACGCGGCAGAAACAGCCCGCAATATCAATGCTGCGTTTGGAGAGGGGTCTACTAATGAACGCACCGTGCGATTTTGGTTTAAACGCTTTCGTGATGGAAATTTCGACTTAAAGAACGAGCCACGAGGAAGACCGCCCACACAGGTGAATAACGATGAATTAAGAGAGATAGTGGAAGCCGACCCTAGTCAAACTACCCAGGAATTAGCGGCATGGTTTAACGTTACCTTACCCATAATATTGACTCACTTGCGTCAAATCAATAAAATAAAAAAATACGAAAAATGGGTGCCTCATAATCACTCGAATTTTCGCAATATCCATCTTTCTTGTCTAAATTGAATAACAAAAACAATTGAAAGTCGATATTCAAATGTTTCACATTTTTTAAAAAAAGAACATCATAGAAACCATTTGAAAAAAGTTTCATTCGAAAACCTCAAACCATGAAGATTCTATGTCAATTCAAAGAACCTATTGCAATGAAACGGCAATTTCATACTTTAACCCCTATTATTTTATTTACTTTATTTAGAAATTAGAGCTAAACTTAGCATAATATACATGTAAGGGCGTTTATACACGGGGACACGTTGCGAATGACACAGTGCCAACTGCAGCCGTCAACGCGTCGACGGCATATCAGTTTCTAATATCCGCATCGACGGCTGCAGTTGGCACTATCTTTCGCAACGTGCCGCCCGTGTACTAGCGCCCTTAATAAAAAACAAAAAAATAATTATACAAGTTTTCACAAATAGAAATTAATTAAAAAAAAGTAGTCTCATTCCATTCTCAGTCACATAACATAATATCTCATAATATGCCAGAGATTGGGACCGCTGGGCTTATCTGGAGGAGGCCTTCCGTAGAGAGGACCCTCAGTTTAAAATAGTTAAAGATTTCATCATCATCATCAGCCATTTGACGCCCATTGCAGGACATAGCCTCTCTCATGGTTTTCCTAATCATGAGGGGTTTTGCCATAATCGCCACGCTTGGCAGGCGGGTTGGCGATCGCAGTTGTTATCTCAGGAAAACGCTGCTGCCTATCTCCTGGTAATGTATTTCCTTAGTTGCCTTCTACGACATCCACGGAAGGAAATGGAGTGACGCTATTCTTAATCCAGCGCCACACGAAAACATTTATTAAACATTTACTATTAGTTATAATTAGAAAATTTGTCCACATCCATATTTTTACTATGTTAAAACTTTTATACGTGCCTCTAAGTGGTAATAAAGGCTTTTTATTATTTTATTAATATGTGGAAAACACCGTGAGGAAACACGAGTGTGTAAGGTGTTCATGGGATTCAGCTGTGGAAATCAAGACACGTGGTGTTGAAGCCTATACTCGTTCTTAATCTGTATAAAAATGCCTATGCCTTGTAGTGGGACTTGTAAGTATCCGTGGATGCAGATGGCGAGATACCACGAATTGTGGCGTGTTAGGACAAGGACCAATAAAATTTATGGGCACAGGTGGATTTATTATGATCGCACTTTGCTTTGGTATATACGCTAAATAGGAGCCTGAGCCTAAGTTCACAATAAGGCAGCCTATTTTCCATTTACAGACTGAGACATTGCATGGGTGTGTTTATCACGTTTTAGATCAAGAGATGCAATTAAAAAAAATCGAAACTCATTATTTTGAATTTAAAAAAGACAATTGTCGTAGCATTTTTTTTTTTATTGAATCTATTAGATATCTCGCTATATGGGAACCAGTCACTGATATAAAAGTACATTATCTTAATAGCATACTTACCAATATCATCCACTCGGTCCGAACCCCATGGCATGTGTTAAATCCGTACAGGTAAGTGACGCTGTCAATGATGTTGTGTTCTTTGAGGTCCCCATCAGCGAGAGTATCATCCGGAATGTCCACATCTGGAGCCTCCATACCGTGAGATTCCGCTGCTTTTGAAAGTACTGTTAATAAAATCATGACTTTATTAAAAAATTCAAAATATTATGGGATTTATTTGATTTTTTTTTATCTCCATCAGTAAAGCTTTTTACTATTCGTTTTATTTATATAAAAAAGAACGTAATTTCATATAAAACAGTTACTTAAATTGATTAATAAAATTAACGTTCAATTTTGTTTCATATTTAATTTGTCATATTTCACAAAAATTATAAAATTTTCAAAAATCAAAGTCTTGAAAAATCCAATATTCTTTTTAATGCAATCTGTAATTTTTGTCAATTATTTAACATATTATATGAACTTAGTTTTTTCAAAAGGAGGACTTAAAATTTCGGGGAACTCCCGAACAGTGTAAACATACGTAGCATTGGACACGTGTGTATGTGTGCACAGTAGCTTGGGAAGTCTTTCGACATGTTCTGACTATTTTGGTCGGTCTACAAAAGTAAAATGGGTCGAACAAAAAACTATTGATTTAAATACTTACTTAGTTGTTTTTGTTATAAATAACTTGATTTTAATCGTGATTTGAATTTAAATCATATCAACCCTGATTTTACATGCCTCGATGTTTTTTGATCGGCTTGCTACGTTTTTGCACATAATTGGTTGATGTTTGTCATTGAAATTATGGCTGAGCATATTTCAATGGAATTTGTGGCACGCGTGAGCTGAGCACGCGAAAATGCGTGCTCAGTTAATTATTATAAGTAACAAAACAAATGATTGCTAAAGTAAAGGTCAACTTCACAGAAAAATCCTACTCAAAAACAAAATCATGCTCTCAATATACTTTTTTTTTTCCAAAAAAAAAGTTGTGGTTTGTGGATTATAAACGTTTCGTGTAATTTTAAATGTCTGATTAAACTGTCACTAAACACTGATTGACAATTTGACACTGTAAGGCTTCCTTTTACTTGTTATTTAATTATACATAATTATATTTTTAACTAAAAATGTCACTATCAAAAACTTAATTACAACATAACGATGCACTTAACACTAGACAGCTGGGTCACTAGTTCAACGTTCAAAAAGTAGGACAAAGGTTCAAATCAATAATACTGCAACTTACCTTGATTCCCTCGAGAGATGACCTCAGGATTTGGGTACAAGGGAGGGTTATCGTCATAGACGGAAGACGTGAAGTTTGATATCACTCCTCCATACTCCGTGTCGTAGGAAGTGATGTCGTAGTCGGTACGATCCTCTTTGGGATAAACGCGGGTCTGGTGATATTTTTTGGCTACTGGCTGGAATGATCGGTACGACGGCAACTTTTGGCTTTTAAATAAATTGTCTTCATTCTCTTTTCGGACGTGGCGCGTTTTGTTTTGGACAGCTGAAAAATAGATTCTATTTTTTCTTTTGTTTTTGTTAACGTAGCTATGAAATGAAGTTTGATGAAAGGTAGGTTTATGAATAATTTTGGAATTGTGTATAAAAACTTACCGGAAGAAACTGTAGTAAAAGACTGCTCTATAAGAGCTATGAGAATAAATATTTTCACACTAAATGGAAACATCGTAATACAATTTTCACTTCCTATTTACCACTGAAGAATTCCGTCTTTTTCTAAATAAACCATCACGGCTGTTAGTTAGACTAAATCACATGCTTTGTTTATTTATAAAATATTGATTTCCACGAGTTTTACTTTAGTAAGGAAAATTGAAATCGATCGCCAAACTGTTGCGTTCCGTTATTTCCGGTTGAGCAAAACTTTTGCTACTTTGAGATTTATGGAAATAGTATTTAGAATTTTCCTCTTCAACACAATACGAATAAGATGCACATTTTTTATTATTCTAATCTTTTGTATTTCCATCAATTTCTATTGACTTTATTCTCAGTTTTCGCACTTCTGGTAGTTTTTTTTTTTTCGATATGTCAATAACAATCTTCATGACAAATTACAAAAAAACCACGCAAACGCAAAACCATAAAGAAAAAAAATTCATGGTCAACTTTCTGTCACTCAAAAAAATCCTAATCTGTGGTCACTGCTACAAATACAAAACGCAATAGAAATCTTGCAATTATGTGACCAAAAATAGATCCAAAATGAGTGCAATTTTAAAATTTATCCGTGAAAACCACATACTGGCCCTCATAGAACAGGCTATAGCCAAAAAGAAGTCGCGACTCAGTCTAAACGCATTCGAAATAGGCGAAATTCCAAGTCTACTTTACTCTTGTCTGGAAGTCGAACACTTATATTTGCATAGAAACAAAATCTGTACACTGCCAGTGCAAATTACACAGTTAGTGCACCTAACAACCCTTACTCTGGACTATAATAACATTTCCTCGCTGCCAGTGGAGATTGGGAACTTGAAAAACCTTGTGAATCTAAACATTAGTTACAACCCTCTCAAGGTCCTTATTCCGGAAATTGGTGAGCTTGAGAACCTTGAAGCGTTCTGGTGCAATAGGATAGGACTCCGGGAGATCCCAAAGGAGATCGGGAAGCTCACGAAACTGGACACTTTTGGTGCTAGAGGTAATGAGTTGAAATCACTGCCTCAGGAGTTAACAAGCCTGACAAAATTGAGGTAAGTTCCAAACTTTGATACCCTGTAATATGTTAACGAGAAAATGACATCAAAAACATGGAAATTCACCTAGACTGAGGCCATTTGTACAAATGTATGGCAGCCTCCACTGGGAATGGAACCCACAACCTTCGACATGGTAATCCGACATGACATGATAGAACAATGAGGCAGTCAAGTGTTGTGTTAAAAGTTACACTTGCATGTTAAAAAAGTAGGTAATCACGTAATTATTATAGTATGCACATCAAGTTGGTGTCATACCTTGACCCTAAATGTGATTTTTGACCTTGACTAACTTTTCTATTCTTTAGTTATTGTATTGCTGTTCTGTGAATATATTCTGATATTAATTTTTATTTGTTGATGGTTCTGATTACAATTCTGAAGGCACATTTCCATTTAAATATTTTTTACATTTCATGGAAAAGCTTAAAACCTTTGTCAGACTAACTGCTAAGACTTATGACATGCAATTTGTGATTTTTAGGGCCACAACTGAGAACCTATGATCAAGGACCTGGGACTAGATAGCATTTCTGCCAAAACGGCCAGAGTTTCAGCAAATACGTGCCAATAAAGTAAACATGCTATGAGCGGTGGTAGCCTAGTGGGTAGAACCTCGGACTCGGAAGTAGGAGATTCGATCCCCGGTGCGGGCATGTACCTATGACTTGGTTTTCTAAGTACATTTGTGAAGTTATAGTAGCAATACCACTCGCTAACGGTCAAGGACAACATCGTGAGGAAATCTGAGTGTCTGAGCTATTCGCATACCTCAGGGCTTGAAATCGCCAATCCGCGGTGGGCACGCGTGGTGATTAAGCCCATACTCTCTCCCTGAGAGAAGGCCTGTTCCCTACAGTGGGACGTATATAGGCTGCTTATGTAAAGTAAACATAAAGAAAATTTATGTTTTATTTCGAACCACTTTTGGGCGATTGAAGTTATGTGAAACCATTTTCTATAGTTTAACATTTAGCAGCATATGACTGTGGCTACAAACAGTAACAAAAATAAAAAAAAAGCTGGTGGACCTGTGTCGGGTAGCTGCTGGTTGAATGTGGAACGTCTATAAGTAAGCGTTAATTTTTAGCTCAAACTGTGCAATGTGTTACGCGGCACTGTCGCCATCTAGTGGCACGTGTCAAGAGGATCTGAGTAATAGCTACTTTGCTTTACTCAATAAATGAGTTTATTAATATTAATGAGAGAATTAGTAAGTAAATTGCACACGACACGTAGCTACAGAGTTTCAGCTCTCGACATGTTGTCGTTGCATGCGGTTTTAGCAAGTGAGCCCATGCTACCAAACTAAAAGACGTATCACGTTGAAATACAACTGGCTCCAGGGAGTACTGAGGAAAAAAAGTCATATCTTTTTTTACAGATCGAAGTTGCAAAAGGTGTACAAGGTGTACAATTAGTCACGTTAATAGTGATTTTTAGGTCCAACGCCGTGAACCTAAGGCAAAAAACCTAGGACTAGATAGCGACGAAAACGGCCGTTTTTGGCATAAATTCTAGGTTTGTGATCCTATGTTCTTAACGTCTTTCACACAGCCTGCTGCGTCTGAGTAGTGATAATCTGTGCAAAGCTGTGGCAATAGACATTTCTACAACATGGGACTAACCGAACAGCCCACTTTGCCGGGGATGCCTCAAAGAAGAGGAAACACCCGCCCACGTGACCATGCACTGTGAAGGCGTGGAAAAGCAACGGACCGCCACTATTGGGAAGCTGGGATCCCTTCGGTCGGCCTGCGGTGACATCAGAGCACTGCTGGCTTTCTAGAAAGAGATAGGCTGGCTGGAGTGGGCCATTGTACTTAGCAATGGCCCAACCATTTATTTATTTATTTATTTATTTATTAGCTACTCCAACAGTATTTTCACATTTCATTTAAAGACTACATTCTAATGTATAATTCCGTGTGAAACACCTTTACAGGAGTATACATCTTTCAAAATTGTGTGTTCGGTAAAAATTTAAATTAGTTCATGAAATTAATTAATTATTTACACATTTTGATTAAAATAAATTAATACTTTAGTATAAATTAGCATTTAGAATAAAATTAATCAGATTATATTAAATTACATTACATTGCTGAGGACCATGAGGCTAAATGAGGAAATCTCAGTTCTAACTAACTAACTCCTATGTTCTTTGTCGTGGGTCCTAAAAATCACTGTTAACATGATACAGAGACTGTAGTCACCTGTAGACACCTAATTTTTTACTTGTAACGTTCAATAAGTCACAGCCTCTAAATTTGTATAGACACTTTTTGCCAATACTATCTGTAAACGAAGATATGATTTATTTTTTCATTGGTGGCGCTAGGTAGCCCACTGGGTCCCCTTAATCTTTTTCTTATCGGACGTGGTTTCATTATGGTTAATGAAGAAAAAAAATTCAGGGTTTGCGTTAATTCAAGACACATTGTGTATCGCTTTATATTCAATTCCAGATGGCTCACTCTAGAGAACAATGAAATTGAGATCCTCCCTGACTCAATGGACAAGATGGAGGGGCTAGTCCACTGCAACTTACGGCACAATAGGTTAACGCAGTTCCCCGAGTCAATGCTCAAGTGTGTTGAACTGATGTACTTGCAGCTCAACCATAATCAGGTATTGTTAACTTGCAATTATAATGATAAAATTCATGAATTTAACACTTAATTTTTTTTACGCCTACCCCCATTTTTGTCTCTCCTGTACCTCCTGCGCGTTGACTGGTAGAAAATTCCCTTAGCATTAAGTTCACCCCCTTCCCTTGGATGGATGTTTGTTACTCAATCACGCCAGAACGGCTGAACGGATCTGGATGTAATTTGGCACAGAGGTAGATCATAGTGTGGAATAGCACCTAGGCTGCTTCTTATCCCGAAAAAAATCTCAAAATTTCCACTCGAACGAAGTCGCGAGCAACAGCTAGTATTATAAATACAATTATTAACTTAATTCCGGAATCACTTACTTGAACGCGTGCTTAGTCCAAGGATTGTTCAATAAACAATCCCTGAGGGTGTCTGGAAGAAATTGCTATTAGCGATAAGGCCGCCAATTGTATCTTTTCTTTTGTCATTGCTGTTTCTGTAACATTTTTTGCGGTAACAATTAATGACTTCATAACAAAACTTTTACCCTTAACTTTTAATTGAAACATCCTTAATAATCTTAAGAGCCAGTGCCCTTATAATTAAGTTAATAATGTGCAGTCCTTACGAAACTAGTAGTTCGACAATAAATACGATGTTTGTGTCATTTCAATACCTGTTACTTAATTGCGTCTATTATAGATTTGGATCATTTTTGCACTGAAACATCTTGTGAATCTATTTTGCGATTGTCTTGGAATCTATATGTGAGTGGTTGACCAAAACCGGCCAAGTGCGAGTCGGACTCGCGCACCGAGGGTTCCGTACAAACCTGCAATGTCAACAACATTTTTTCACGGGTTAAAGGCAATTAGATCTAAGTATTTGATATGAATTTCAACTTGATAGCTCTACGCGTTCATGAGGAAAAAAGTAATAAGTTTATATTTATTAAAAAATATATATTTTGTAATGTAACTAAAAATTTAAGGTTTTCGGAATTTTTCCTTTATGTGTGCTATAAAACGTTGCTTCATGCCAAATTTCAAGATTCTAGGTCGACTGGAAGTACCCTTTAGGTTTTGATTCCCTTGCGAGTACTTGCGAGTTTCAAAATATGCAGCTTAAATTGCTGTTTCTTTTGATTGCGTTGACATAGAAGTTAGATTTTGTTACAGCTTAAAGGTATTATAGACCTGAGTATTTGGTATGAATTTCAATTTAATACCTCTACGCGTTTATGAGGAAATGGGTAGTAAGTTTAAAATTATTAAAAAAATATATATTATGTGATGTAACTAAAAATTTATGGTTTTCGTAATTTTTCCTTTATCTATGCTATAAGACGTTGCTTCGTACCAAATTTCAAGATTCTGAGTTCACGGGAAGCACCCTGTAGGTTTTGATTCCCTTGCAAGTGTCGAAAATTTGCGGCATAAACGGCTGTATCTTTTGATTGCGTTGGCTTAGAAGTTTGATTTTTTCACAGCTTCAAGGGACAGTAGACCTGAGTAATTGATATAAATTTCAGCTTCATACCTCCACGCGTTCCTGAGAAAAAGGGTCTTGACAGACGGACGGACGGACGGACAGACGGACAACAAAGTGATCCTATAAGGGTTCCGTTTTTTCCTTTTGAGGTACGGAACCCTAAAAAGGGACCTGGAGGGACTGGAAACCGTTATTTTTTTTATTTGAATCTTTTAATATATTTAGACTTCAAGTAACAAGTTCTTAATTACTGTGATAGTAAATTTAAGATTCACTTTATAGTTAAAAATAGTAATAGTAATAAATAGTAGTAATAATTAATCGTTATGCATGCTAATTATAAATGCCAAAATATGTGTTTACACCTGAGAAGGTAGAACATGGAGATCTATATGTAAGCAACTACAACCGCTAAATGTAACCTATGTTTTTAGCACAATAAATTCATTCATTCATTCATTCATTTAATCTGTGGTATTTAAGGGTCTAACCAGAATACTTTTAGGTGCCGTAGTTATTTTTTTAAGCCACGCCCCCCGTCCGCGTTGGAGTCGAAACCTGTTTATACACGAAACTTCAAACGCGATTTTTTTGAAATCAATTACTTTCCCTTGAGGTCCCTTTTTGGTCAACCACTCACATATGATTTGCTGTAGTTTGTTCTTTTACAATGTGTTCCTTTGGTAAGATAATATATAAAATTTATGAATACAGTAGTTATTTTGGTCCTAAGCAAAATACAGACACAGCTTCTTTCTTATACCAAGACGCCAAGAAGTTCTCTTTTTCAGATATCAACCCTATCGTACACGAAGCTTCCAACAAGTTCTCTTTTACAGATATCAACCCCACCTTTTTCTTACACGAAGATGCCAATAAGTTCTCTTTTGAAGATATCAACCCTACAATTTTCTTGCACGAAGATTGCAACAAATTATCTTTTGCAGATATCAACTCTACCAGCTGACATAGACACGAGTCAACTAGCCGTCCTTGAAATGATAGACTTGCGGGAGAATCCCATCTGTCAAATGTCGCATCCGGTAAGTACGAAGAATTTTTCAATTTCAACAAATATTCATAACCTCGAGGATAACACGATATGTTCATTCGATATAATTGATATTGATTGACGAAAGAATACCCTTTCGCGTCGAGCAACTGTGGGTGGAAAGGCTAGTAAGCGATGTCCCAGGCTGATGTGCTTCGACCAAATAGGGGATGTATTAGCGAAGGGCAAGATAGAAAGTACCCGGCGTGCGTGCATGCAGCGACTAGTGAATGTTGATGAAGCGAAAGAGGGTGTGTCGGGATCGTGGCAAGTGACAAACCTTGGTCTCTGCCTAGCCCTTTGTTACACTCTGTATATAGTAAGCAATTATCGCTTTTTCTATTCCATATATCACTGCTAAGCAAAGGCCTCCTTTAGTAAACAAATTATTATGAATGAATGAATAAATAAGTGAGCAAGTGAGTGAAATATATAAAAAAATATTTAGAACAAAGAAAAATTATTTAGGACACAAAATGCTTCGTCACATAAAGGGACGCAACAAACACAAAAAAACCTTACAAAAGAAAAATATTAAACAAAACTACAAAACGTCGTCGCCCACGACACAGGCTCAGCCTAGTGGGGACATGGCCACCACCACCTAATGTTATTTAAATATTACTGTTAATTTTGTTTTAAATTGAAACTAAGATTAATAATTATTATTAATCCACATGTATGTAACAAAATTCATTCGGTAATAAATATTTTTTACTTTACTTTACTTAAAAACAAACTATTAAAAAATACCGCGTACCTATCCCCGCGCCGCCAGGGAAATCCTTTCAAATTCAAATTCAAAAGTGTTTTATTCAAAGTAGCACAGAAACTGCGACTTAATGAACGTTACAAGTTGACAGAGGTGTCCATTTCAAACTCTAGATCATTTTGGTGAAAAAATGGACAAAAAAATCTCGAAACTTAGTCTTTTCAAAATCCTTAATTAACAGAGTTTACAAAATTATTCTAAAATCTACAATCTACTCATGCATTGAACTGGCTTTAATTCCAGACATCATTTTCATCCAAATAATCTTTAATATTATAGTAGCCCTATTGGCACAAAGTGTGCTTTACACATTGAACCGCGTTTCTGGCAAGATTATTATAATCCTCAGGGATCTTATTGTAGAAACGAATACAATTTCGCATCAGGTATGCCCGAAGGAATGCGTGAGTGAGTGAATAATAAATAAATAGTAAATGCGTAATTGCGTGTGTGTGTTCGTAACATACAATTAATTCCAGGACCACCCGCTGATCCGATACCAGGAGGAGATGCCGACGACAGAAGGCCCCCTCCCGGACCTGTCGACCCCCAGAGGGGGCGGGCCGCAGCTCGTGGTCAACGCCACGCCCGTCCACCCGCGGCCAGATGACGCGCCCGCCGATCCCCTGGTCTTAGGTTCGTGTCCCGTTACATACAATAGTTTTTAGGGTTCCGTACCCAAAGGGTAAGGGACACTATTATTAAGACTCCGCTGTCTGTCCGTCCGTCTATCACCATGCTGTATCTCATGAACCGTGATAGTTAGTTGAAATTTTCACAGATTATGTATTTCTGTTGCCGCTATAACAAAAAGTACTAAAAACGGGATAAAATAAATATTTAAGGGGGGCTCCCGTACAACAAAGGCAACCGGTAGACGCTTGAAATATTAAAAAATTCAGTTTTATAGATAATGGTACGGAACCCTTCGTGCGCGAGTCCTACTCGCACTTGGCTGGTTTTTATAACTATCATCAATTCTCATTGTGGTACTCTATGCTCATTGTAATTCTCAATTCATCGTCCTGTAGGTTAAGATGTTCTCCTCTCCTTTGAACGTTATTATGTCTCACATTTAAGCTGATGATGCTATGAACTGAATAAAATATTGTGTCTAGGTACGATTAGGTTAGTCATATACGATTACATTAGTTTCTTCCCTAACCTGTACTTGGAGGAGCTGCCAACAACAGAAGACCCTTTGCCGGAGTTGTCAACGCCACGCCCGTCCACCCGCGGCCAAATGACGCGCCCGCCGACCCCCTGGCCTTAGGTTCGTGTCCCGTTACATGCAAACGTCCCAATACTGATTCTCTTCTTCACTATTACACTTTGTTATCACTGTCATTTCTAATTTGTGGCGAGCAATGTTCACTATGCGCGCGAGCACTCCGACATTTTTGCGTCGCGCATGCGAAGTGTTTTCCATGACATATCATAAATATAACGTCCGACGAACAATAGTCGGATGGGCCTTCTTAGTTGAACTAACCTAACCTTAAGAATCCTGCGATATATATTTGAATATTATATGTTGTTTGTTACTCAATCACGCAATAACGGCTGAACGGATTCACATGAAACTTGGCGTACAGATAGACAAAGACCTGAATTGAGACGTAGCACACTTGATATCCCGGCAATGCGTTCCCGTGGGATGATATTTATTTTAAGTTTAAAATAGATGGCGTTGTGCAAGAATCGTATAAACGGAATCTGTCGCGGTACGAAGTTCGCCGGGACAGCTAGTTAGTAATATGTAGTAAACTCGATTTAGGCAGGTGGCGCTCGCTGGACCGATGGTCTGCTAGTCTAAGTCCGATTGGTGGTAGCGGATGGATGAAGATGGCCGACGACAAAAAGAAGTGGTGTGCCTTGGCTGATGTTTATGTCCATCAGCGGACGAAAACGGGCTCATTGATTGATCGATCGAATTGATTGATTGATAGGTTTGACTAGTTTAGCTTTGCCACACCCCACAGTGAATAGTCACGTAATAACATCTCTCCCTCTGTCCCATACAGAAATAGACCTGGAATCTTCCTCGATGGAGTCCTCAGAAGACTGGGAGAACAGCGTCAACAGCTCGGAGCTGGACGTCCAATATCAAAGCGACGAGGAGCGCATTGAGAATGAGGTGAGGACTGAGGACACAGACACGAGTTTAGCGGGAACCGCATCTATTGCATATCGTCGGCTTACTGCAAGAAGTCATTTACTGCAAATACTCACTTACCGCTTTTTTTAAAGGTATGGACATATAGATGTATTGAACAATGATACAATAGTGGTGTTTTAATATCAGGCATTATTTTAACGATGTTATAGGGAATAAGGAAGAGGAGCTACAACCATTAACCACTCCTCTGCCGCGACACAGATCTGTGTTCAACTTAGTATGGGCCACCTATACCTTCCATTCCGCGAGGGCAGTTCAGAGGTTAATTAACTAACACGAACTAAAAAGTCGTTTTCTCCCAATAGTGAATATGCCGGTTAATGAGTTCTTGCAATAAGCCGACGATGTATTGCATCACAAGCGTCGTCTATCACAGATGATTTATGCAGCGGGTTTCATACATAGGTACGAATTTTACGGGACTAATCGCGATTAGAAATATGATGTACTGATATAGACCCTATGTATGTACGTCCCACTGCAGGGCACAGGCCTTCTCTCAGAGAGAGAGAGAGTATGGGCTTAATTACCAGCCCGGGCTCACCGCGGATTCGCGATTTCCTCACGAAACATGTGTCTGAGGTGTTTACTAATTAGTTATGTAAGATAAGTAATTTAGTTTACCTAATAAATAATCGCGTTTAGACCCGTTAAATGTTTAGGTCGATACATGTCTTTCGGTATCTGTCTGTCTCGTAGAAGGGTCTATTAAGGATCTTGATTCAGATATCATCTTAAGGGGCTCCATGCAGTAACACTAGCGTCAACATTGAAAAAAAAACATCTTTCTTACAGATCGTTTTTGCAATAAATGTCAAACCATGGGTGGCAAAACGAGTGATTGTGTTGTGTAGAAGTTATATTCACATTATCAGCACGCAGAACTGATGGCCGATGCGGCCGAAAAGTTCTCGAATGGAGACCACATATCGGCAAGCGCAGCGTAGGACGACCAGCCACAAGATGGACAGATGACCTCATCCAAGTGGCAGGAAGGCGCTGGATGCAGGCCGCTTCCAAACCGGTCTTTTTGGAAATCCATGCAGGAGGCCTATGTCCAGCAGTGGACTTCTTGTGGCTGAATGATGATGATGATGAAACGCACGAAAAAACAGGAGCTGTTTCCCGCTGCTTTATTTTTTTTTAAATCTTACGACATTCATATTAATAAATGTCAAACCAATCTCTCAATCATGTTAATAGTGATTTTTAGGACCTATGGCCGTGAACCTACGGCAGAAGGGCAGGCAAGAACATCACAAACACGAAAATACACCCAGACTGAGGCCATTTGTACAAGTGTACAGCGGCCCGCAGTGGGAATCGAACCCACGACCTCCGGCGTGGGTAATCAGACGTGATACCGCTAGACCAATGCGGTAGTTAGTTAATTAGACCTGAGATTTCCGCACTTAGCCTCATGGTTGGGCCATTGTACGTAGCAGACCAATGAGGTAGTCAAAATGAATGAATCAAGATGCTCTT
Organism: Yponomeuta malinellus; assembly: GCA_947308005.1. Taxonomy (NCBI): domain Eukaryota; kingdom Metazoa; phylum Arthropoda; class Insecta; order Lepidoptera; family Yponomeutidae; genus Yponomeuta; species Yponomeuta malinellus. The sequence goes on along the minus strand of OX371020.1, from coordinate 3,903,599 downwards.
GCATGTCCCTGGCTTACTGTAACGTGGATAGACTTTACATTTATAGACTGCATGCACAAACACTCGGACGGTCCTGTTAACAAGCTGATAAAGATCGCCCAATTCTTTCAGGCGGTCGGGATGGTGTTGCCAGAACTCTCCAAGTACGCTTCGACGGCGAGTTAAATAATTCGCGCATGGCAACACTGGTTCTGGGAAAAAGTGGGTAAGCGGTGATACTTTTGGCTGTCCGTGATGACAGCTGTTTTTAAATAGTTTGAGTGGGCCGTGGTAAAGGGGAAACGGTCTTATTTATATAAACACGATTTCTTAAAACACTCCTCAGGGGCAGTTCAAATAGTCTGTGGTAGAGGGAAAGACTTAACCGCATATTATTTAAACTGCCTCTGAGGATTGTTTTAGAGGGATCGTGTTTTTATAAATTTGTAAAACCATCCTATTTATACAAAACACGTTTCCTTAGAACGCCGATTAAAATAGTCTGTGGTGTAGATTTTGCAGGGAAAAGTCGTAACCACAGATTAAATAAACTGCCTCTTAGAAGTGCTTTAGAGGAATCGTGTTTTTATGAATAAGGCCGTTAGTCCACACACAATTTAAACTGCACTTCAGGAGTGTCTTAGAGAAATCGTGTTTTTTTTTAATCAACTAACACCGTTAGTCTATCTTAAAAAATAAAATAAATTTAACTTCGAATTATAAATTATGTAACGGGAAGGTATTATAAAGACGAGATTTCTGCGAAACACTCCTTAAATTGAATTTGAATTGGCAGTGGGATGGTCACATATGCCCAGGAAGCGATAGTAGATGGGGTACTGCAAAGGTTTTCGAGTGGAAACCATGAACTGACAAAGGTAGCGTAGGGGGCCCACTAGCTCGCTGTTCAGACAATCTCTGGATAATTCTGGCAGCGGCTGGATGAGGATCGCCAAGGACTAGAATGAAGACGCTTGCCTTGCTTGCCTATATCCAGCTGTGAACCATTGATTTACATCTCAAATGCCGTTTAAATAGGCTGCCATAGAGGGAACGACCAACTTGAACTGCATTTGAATAGTGTTTTACTTTATTGCACTCGTAAAAGAAATACACAAAATGCAATATGAAACTGTTAAACTGTTTCAATTTTGGACACTATATTGTCATGAATGTTAGGCAATTATGGTTTATTCATTCTTTCCCGCAGTTATAAAATATAAAACACAGCACACAATATCGTTTCCTCGGCGGGCTACAACTGAAAATCAGTGCTTTGCCCTCGGGCAAATACGAACACTGAGGTGTGGCCCTTTTGTATGCTATAATAAATAAATGTGGAGTCTCTTTGTCAGCTTCTTCTCCGCATAATCTATTACTTGTGAAACTAACAGCTTTGACGTTCATTAAGTAAACATTTTGTTTTTATAGTGAATAAATTTTTTGACTTTGACTTTGAACTTTGTGCATATTTTAAGGTTTATGTATTTGTAGTACTTACATATAAAGTTTCTATCTAACTATCTTTTAAGGAATCATATTTTTTTTTATAATATGTTTTGACCAGGTTATTTTGTACATTTTGACAGGCGCTGTCATCACGGGCGACTAAAGTAATACCACACCGTACCAGTAATTGATCATAGCACCAAATGACAATGGAATCGACTGGCAGGGTGACTAATTATATCTTTACAATTGCGTTCTATTACGTCTGGCATCTGTCGCTCACACATTAAAACCTTTCTAATTATTGTAAAAAACAAGTCTATACGTTTGATAAATGAAATTTTATTGTCTAGCGATGCCTGAGGCATTATAAAGTTACGGACATTTTAAGACATATTTTTGCTAACATATAAGTTTTCTTTATCTTAGAAAATGTAATCCTCAAATTCATAATTTTGGAAACAACTTATTTAAGTTGTCCGTAATTTTACATTGTCCTAGCAAAGGCTCAGAACACATTTATCAAAACTATACTGCAATAATTTCGGGTGGCTTGAAAGACATAGCAAAATGAACGTGCCTGACAATAGCTGTCGAATACGCCAGTTTGTTTTTTTAAAAAACGGTCCTTTCAAAAATATCTCGACACAAACTCGAATCTATTCGAACCATTAGTAGCCATCCAGAGCGGTGTGAGCGTGCCGCGGCTCTGCGGGTCATTGTTATGTTAGAGTCTAACAGAACAATGATCTTAGTACCGCCTCCCTGTCTAACAGTTAGACGGAGAGGCGGTACTAATTGTTGGCGCACTTTTTTAACTTCCTAACAACCCGTCTTTCGACCAATCCGTTCCTTTTCATTGTATAGTGTAATGTAAGTGTAATATCAACGCTCTGATACTTTGACGGAGAAAAACTTTTTGGAATTTTCTACTTGTGATACTGAAAATTGAACACGATCAATGTGGTTCAGCTAATTTTATAAACGTGAGTTTTTTTTTTGTATAAACTTTATTTAAGAAATGAGCTCAACTCAACTTATTCTATGAGAAATGTTAAAGGAAAACTAGTGGAAATCGAAAAAAGAAACGTGATTTTTTTGTACACAATTGTTGCCTAAAAACGAGCTAAGTCGACTGGATCAATAAATATTTTTTATTGGATATAAGGATAAAATCCCTGCCATACTTTTGCTCATACATAAGCAGCCAATATACGTCCCGCTGTAGGGCACAGGCTTCTCTCAGGAAGATAGTATGGGTGGGCTTAAGCACCACGCGTGCCCACCGCGGATTGGCGATTTCAAGCGCTGAGGTATGTGAATAGCTCTAGTATGCCACTAGCCCCTAATTTTGCCGATAAAATAAGTGAATGCAGTTTCTGCCGACAATATTACAAGTAGGTAAGTGAATGAACATTCTATCGTCAAAATTTCAAATAACTGAAAACGCTTTCAATTGTCAAAATTACAAGTGAGTAAATCCGGAATCAAACGATAGAATATCAAGTAATCGAAGCCGGATTCCGCTGACAAACTTACAAGCATGTGAGTGAATCCGGTTCCGGCCGACAAAATTACAAGTAAGTGAATCCGTGTTAACATGTGAAAGAAAATTCGTTTTTACTCTTATGGCAGCTCCACACTCTCGCCTCTTGCACGAGCGGCTGCGAGCGGAGGCTAGAACACACTCTCCATTTATTCAGTCCGTCACGTGGTTTACGAGATGGACGTAGTTGAAGTGGCTGCGTTTGCTGCTTTATGCGCTTCATAAGCAGCCTATATACGTCCCACTGTAGGGTACAGGCCTTCTCTCAGAGACAGAGTATGGGCTTAATCATCACGCGTGCCCACCGCGGATTGGCGATTTCAAGCGCTGAGGTATGTGAATAGCTCAGACACTCATACTTATGCGCTTACTAATACTATAACCTCTTGCATGGATATCAACGAGTATTTTTGGGATGCCAAATAACTAGTTGCATTTGGTAAAACTCCATAAAAGTGTAACATACAGTGATACTTGAAAACATAAGTAGATGTCTAACTAGCGCTGAAAAATCACCCCACGTTCAATTGTGGGAAGGTGGGCGTAGCTTGTCAATTGTGTTACCAATCGAAGTGAGTTCAGTATTACCCGGCAAAATATCTATGCACCTGCCACTGTCAGACCGTCACCTTGTGATGTACACCAGCGGAGGCGAGAGCTTCTTCCACATTCACGCCCTCGAATTGCCTCGCCTTGCCTCCTAGAGAGTGTGAAGCTACCATTATGGCAGATGACATGCCATTTAATTTCACTTCTGCGAAATGTTAAATTACTCCAAAAAATATAAAAAGGAGAGGGACTCGATCGGAAGTTTCCTAGGAGCGATTTTATATTAACATAATATTATATAAATATGCGTATCAGAAGAATATGAGTAATCGTAATCGCCTGTAAATACGATGTGTATTTGTTGTTTGAAAAACGCAACCGCTTTCTCAGTATTGATACTCAAAGGCGAAGACGATTCACTTGAATGAACATTCACTCGAGTGATGTTCATTTTCTCTTTCACTCCTCGATCATTTTTTGTGACACGGTCTCGTTTTCATCAATCAAAGTTTTAAATTCTCATCATTTATTTTGGCGTTTTTCCGGTAATATATTGTATAATGATGAATAAAGTAGGTAATAGTTAATTTTAAAATTTGTCTGAATTGATAATATTGTATAAGAGTGGTACAGGTCCATGTCCAGGCAACTAAATAAACACGTCGACAGCAGGTCAAAGTCGTCCTTAAAGTAACTGTTTAGAGTTCACCTGTGTGAAGGTTGAATTGCTCGAGTCTCGACTGTACCTACTTGCGAATAAAAGACAATCTCTCTTAACGATTTTTTTGTAACATATGAAGTGGTATGATACGTAGTTTTAATTATAATTTATAAATGACCATTTTTGTTAAGTTTGTTTTTAATATTTAAAAAACAATCGTAATGATCATATCACTTGGTATACCTTGTATTATATTTTTCATATTAGTGCACAATTATGCGTAAAGTTTCCTAATTTTAAATCATTTAGTGATAATAATGGGTGTGAATATCGTTTTTTGCTATTTGGGAATCTTAAAGGAAAATTAACTTTAACTAAAGAGGATCCAGCGGGCTACCTAGCGCCACCAACGAAAAATAAAACGTCTTTTACGGATCGTATCAAAATGTAACTGTACAATCTCTCATTCGTGTTAGCAGTGATTTTTAGGACCCACGAAAAAGAACCTATGATCACGAACCTGGGGCTAGATAGCATTTATGCCAAAAGCGGCCGTTTCTAGCGTTAATGCTATCTAGTCCTAGGTTTTTTGCCTTAGGTTCACGGCCATGGGTCCTATAAATTTTCCTCCTGGATACAACTATAATTAATATGCTAACTTTCAGTTATATAGGTACCTACTGATAGTTAGTGTTTAATATTCATTCTAAGATTCTAAATTTGTTATTTACATTATTCTCAAAGTATAATATTTGTAAGTACACCTTAACTGGTAGAGCATGCATGTTCTTTTCATTTACTTTACCAGCTACTTTAATGTATTTACCATGCTTTAGCAAATAAAATGTTTTATCTTATCTTTATCTTACTATCAACATGATTGAGAGATTGTACTGACACTTTTTTCAAATTTAATCTGTAAAAAAAAGATATGATTTTTTTCCCCGATGACGCTAGTGTTACTACCTGGAGCCCCTTAATGGAGAACCTCGGAATGGATTTTTAGAGCACAATTTTATTTCAATACTAGGCATTAGAAAACAATAAAATGATAGTGCACGGGGGCGGTGAAATAATACCATGTTAATAAGTAATAATAAAAGAAACATTACAGAAAAAAAATGAGAAAGATCTTTCCGTCACACCTTGTATACCTTTGTAGGTAGTAGGACAGAACGTCGTTTTGAGTACTGAAATTAACTGGTTTGAGATTTTATATTGTAATGCCCTTAAAAAGAAGAGGCATGCACCTAAGTTAAATGAAAATATGCACATTACAGAGGGCTCCAAGCATAGAATTTATAGCTAAATAAAAAACTAAAAAAGAAATGTATATAATTATTAATTTTCAAACTTTGAAGGTGCTAAACAAAGTTTTTTGGTTATAAGTCGTTTAGGCTAGTTTTAATTTTAATTTAATCTAAACGTCTGGGTAAATTGTACTTACATTGGGATACATTTGTTTTTTCGTAAAGTATCCCATTATAGCTCTTATTGAGCTTGATGAAGTGTTGCAGAGATTAAAAAAAAAATCCCCGTCATAGACAGCCTCACTTTTTGCATAATATGATTAAAATAATATTTTTTTTTTAATAATTTCTACTAAAGTAAAAATATTTTTGTTACAAATAAAATATGATTCAAATAATTTAGTAACGAAAAATTATTTTGGAATTTTCGTAGTGATCAATTGAAACAATCGAAATACAAGTCATCTTTTGTACAAACGTGAAATCTACCTACCAAAAATGTGTATATACTGCATAAAATTACAGAGAATCAATAAAACCACATTTGCAATCGATCAAAGCATTTTATTTTATTTTTCTATGTGCAGCCCCCTACTCTTGATGGTGATTTGGCCACATTTCTGTTACGTTCTAAAGATTATCGGTGTTATTTACAAAAACACGATGCCTCTAAATACCTACTCCTTAGATGCAGTTTAAATCATCATCATCATCTATTTGACGCCCACTGCAGGACATACGCCTCCCTCATGGTTTTCCTAACCATGAGGGGTTTTGCCATAATCGCCACGCTTGGCAGACGGGTTGTCGATCGCAGTATGCGGTTGGGATCTCAGGACGCTGCTGCCCGTCTCCTGGTAATGTATTTTCTTAGTCGCCTCCTACGACATCCACGGAAGGAAATGGAGTGACGCTATTCTTATTCTGGCGCCACACGGCAGTTTAAATAGTCTGTGGTAAAGGGAAAGACATAACCACAGATGATTTAAACTGCCTCTGAGGTAAAGTGTTTTTATAAATAATCGGTGTTATTTATAAGCTTAGTCGGCCGACCCGCGGAAACCCGCGGCTTAGATGGCCCCGCACTTATGCTATCTGGTTATATATTAAACGAGTCTAATCGAGACTAATAATCAGTATATAACTACTAGCTGAGTCGAGAGGGTTCCCTACGTGAAATCGAAACACAAATGATCGATTTTCATTTCACCGAAAACCATTCATCGATTGTTCCATTGTTCGATGCCTTATTAGTACCAAGCTTTAATTCCCCGATGTAACAATTCACCGAAAACCAACTTACCGATGTTTTTTTCAACTACACTACACTTAACCGACTAATCATTTTGTAGAATGTAACATTTCATCGATAAATCAAGTAAAGCCTTACAGTAAATATTAGCAAAAATTCTTGTTGGAATGATTGCTATCATATTTTGACTAGGCGTCCGATTACGGTATGAACAAAAAGTTGTGGGGGTACTGTGAAATATGTTGCTATGTTGCTTGTCATGAAAATCTTGAGTGAAGTTGTTATTCGTGTGCATTTAAGTGATTATTCTTAAAATAACAAGCCTTGGTTTCTGAAACATTAATTACGGTTATTTATTGACAATGACAAATGCATTGAGTGATTGTGTTATCAAATTAGAAAAATCTCAGCGCGGCGGTGATATCATACTAATAGACGGTTATAAATTTGTTCTAAATAAAAATTACATGACAAAATATTATTGGACCTGTATCGATAAAAAAACAAACAGTGCAAGAGTGTACTAATTACAGAGTGCGGTGGAAGTGGTTCTTCTCATTCTCCTATTAAAGGTATGACTGAACATACCCATGCACCCAGCGCTGCAAGACAGGATTCAATTGTTTTAAAAAATAAATTAAAGCAATGTGCTGCTAATAGTTCGGATGGTCCTGCAAAACTTATCAGGAATAATTTAGAGAGTATTCCGAGTACAAGTGCTTGCAGTTTGCCCAACAAAAATGCTTTGAGACAAATTGTTTATCGCGTGAGAAGCAAATCACATCCAAAGGAACCAACCTCATTAAATGACATTGAGGTACCATCAGAATACACTGTTGAAGGTGAAACTTTTTTAGCCAAAGATGTAAAGTACGGGGTCAGAGTGTAGCAAAGGGTGGCCCATATATAGGACTTAGAAAAAAATTTTTTTGTTTGACTCAAAACTAAGTTTTTTAGTGAAATATTTTTTTTCGCTTTTATATAAAAAAAAGAACTAACACCCGAAGTTTCAGGATGGAGCGTCGCTGCGCTCCGCTCCATCCTGGCACCACTTCGAACCTATTTTTGCTTATGTGTACTGGTTGCTACAAATAAATGTATCTTATGGTTTTTTCGACTTATAAAATATGATTACAATGGAAAATAAATAAAAAAAATTTTGGTCAAAATTTTTCTAAGTCCCAGGTACGGCCACCCTTTCCTACACCCCAACCAAGTACGGAGACAACAAACGCTTATTATTATTTTGTACCAAACAAAATATAAGACTGTTGCGTGATTCTATTATATGGTTCATGGATGGAACTTTTAGTACATGTCCTGAATTGTTCACGCAGATTTATAGCATACATGGAATAGTTGGAAGTGATTCAAATAGTAAAAAGACCATTCCTTTGGTATATGGTTTACTGGTAGATAAGACCGAGGAAACATATATGGTATTCTTTAGAGAACTAATAGCTTATGCTGAAGAATTAGGATACGTTCTGAGCCCTCAACACATCCTTACTGATTTCGAAATTGCCGTAATAAATGTGGTTAAAATTTATTATCCAGAAGCCAGTCACAGCGGATGCCTCTTTCACTTAGCGCAAAATTTGTGGCGTCAAATTCAGAAGTGTGGTCTTGTGTCACAATACGGTAATAACAGTGATTTTGCTCTCAGATTACGCCACATTGTAGCCTTGGCTTACCTCACTCCCCAAGAAATACCCGAAGCCTTTTCAGAAATAAAAGATAATGTTCTACCGGAAGAAGCAAGTTCAATAACTGAATGGTTTGAAACATATTATGTGCTAGGTAAGATAAAACGCCATACCAAAGGTACTACGATGAAAATATCAAGATCACCACCACTATTCCCACCACAGTTGTGGTCAGTTAATGCAGTAAACAGCCTAGGACTGCCCAGGACCCAGAACAATGTTGAGGCCTGGCACAGACGATGGAATTATTTGCAAAATAATAATAGCCACGGTGTATATGCGACCATACGCAGTTTCATGAAAGAACAGGTGACTACAAATCACGCAATAGAAAAAGCGCTAGCCGGTGTAGATAAAACACCTCCTAAGAAAAAAAGGAAACACAGGGCTGATGCTATACAGAGTATTTGCGCAGAGCGTGCAAATATGGAGCTTATACCATTTTTACGAGCTATCGCAAATCATTTGGAGTTGTAAATTGTGTATTTATTAGTTTTTTGTTGTTGATCCACAAAGTTATTGAATTATTAATAATTATTGAGAATATGTAAACATTTTGTTATATTTGTGTATAAATAAATAAATTAATTACAACCTGGTAGTTATTCCATTCATATCCATATCTGTTACCTTTTCAATTTCCACCCTTTCAATATTGATAAATACTAAGGTAAAGTTATAATATTAAAATATTTAAAAGAACTGTACAGATCTACTCGATTTATCGATGAAATGTTACATTCGACAAAATGATTAGTCGGTTAAGTGTAGTGTAGTTGAAAAAAACATCGGTAAGTTGGTTTTCGGTGAATTGTTACATCGGGGAATTAAAGCTTGGTACTAATAAGGCATCGAACAATGGAACAATCGATGAATGGTTTTCGGTGAAATGAAAATCGATCATCAATATAATATGCTAAAATATTGCTGTTGTAGATATTAGTATTTGAATAAACAGTTTTTTCTATTTCCTGCAAAGTTGTAATGAAAGGACATTGTGTCGTTTTAAAATCACACGATTCAATTAGCCTACGACCTACCAAAAATATCTACACAAAAGAATTCTTAAAAATCGGTGTAGAAGTTTCGGACGAGTTCGATAACAAACACTGTGACACTAAGAATTTCAGTTTTATGAAACTGCCGGAGTCAAGGGGGCAGAAAGTAGACGGAATAAATAATTGATATTTAAGATTAATTAAAAGATTTTTATTTTATTTTATCAACACTTAGCTATCAAATGTTATATCAAATTGTACCCTAGGTTTGTACCTGTGGTTCTGTGATCCGAGGGTAACGACATTTCTGGTGCCCGAATGCTCTTCGCAATTAATTCCGTGGCACTACAAGCAAAAAGAAGTGGTGACCAAACGACAGAAAACATTTCAATATTTCATTAATAAGTTTGTTTCATTTAAGGCTTGAAAGTGGCATTTGGCTAACAATAATGATAGCTTACGTCCACCATTTTGTTTTAGTCGTGACGTCACATGGCCAGTGACGCGCATCGTCAATAACTTTCATCTAACATGTAGCAGTCGGAAAAAAGGTTTTATGAACAATATATGAGTGCCCACGTAGCAAAGCGGGTGTCCAAAGTCCGCTTTATGTATATAGTAGAAATAGGGTCCTTGAGAAGTACTTATGGTGCAATAGTTTGATAAAGGAACATTGTGGATTGAAAGAGGAAGTGACTAGAATTGAGAAAGGAATGTTGGTTTCGACAATGGAGAAGATGAAGTAAGAAAGATTGACGAAAGAAATATATCGAGCGAATGTGGGTGGGTGGAAGTTCGCATAAGGGACGCCCCAGGCGGACATAGTACCTACTTCGGCCAAGTAAAGGATGTTTTAGCAAAGAGTAAAAAGTAGCCGAAGCCGGCGTGCGTGGATGCAAGGACTAATGAATCTTGATGAAGCGAAAGGAGCCTATCAGGGTCGTGGCCAGTGGCAAACTCTGGCCTACCCCTCCAGGATAGAGATAAGATAAAGATAAGATAGATAAAACATTTTATTTGCTAAAGCATGGTAAATACATTAAAGTAGCTGGTAAAGTAAATGAAAAGAACATGCATGCTCTACCAGTTAAGGTGTGCAAATATTATACTTTGAGAATAATGTAAATAACAAATTTAGAATCTTAGAATGAATATTGAACACTAACTATCAGTAGTGGTTTGTATGGTAATGTATGTAAGCACGTACTGATGCTTTGCAATTGGCTCCCTTGCACTGAAAAGTGAAAATACAGGTTGTTAAAAACATAACGACCAACGACCAAGCTACATCAATTGGACACTAAAACAAGCCAGTTTGTATAAAATGTTGCTGGAAAATGAATACCTACTTAAGACCGTTCTTACGTGGAGCATGCTGTCTCGCTCGCAAAATTTAACATTTTTTATTATTGTATTAAAATGAGTAAACTTTTGGTGAATGTGGTCTGAGGGTTTAATGCATAATTAATTATAAAAATTATTATGTTCATTAAACATTTCGAGTTTATTTTTGTTTTCTTATACGTAGTTTCTCTAATAAAGAAAAGTGGTTTCCAAAATTACCTATTAATTTTGGAATCAAATTTTCACAATCAAAAACTAGTTACAGGATAAAGAAAATATGTCTTGAATATTCGTAATTTTATTATCTATCAAACCCTCAGAGCACATAAATCAAAAGTATACTTACTCATTTTATTACAATTACTTAAAATGTTCATGCTCCACGTAAAAGCAGCCTTAATCTTGTTTGGGTAACCTAATATTGGGGGTTAAAGTATGAAATTGCCGTTTTATTGCAATAGGTTCTTTGAATTGACATAGAATCTTCATGGTTTGAGGTTTTCGAATGAAACTTTTTTCAAATGGTTTCTATGATGTTCTTTTTTTTAAAAAATGTGAAACATTTGAATATCGACTTTCAATTGTTTTTGTTATTCAATTTAGACAAGAAAGATGGATAGGTACTGCGAAAATTCGAGTGATTATGAGGCACCCATTTTTCGTATTTTTTTGTTTTATTGATTTGACGCAAGTGAGTCAATATTGTGGGTAAGGTAACGTTAAACCATGCCGCTAATTCCTGGGTAGTTTGACTAGGGTCGGCTTCCACTATCTCTCTTAATTCATCGTTATTCACCTGTGTGGGCGGTCTTCCTCGTGGCTCGTTCTTTAAGTCGAAATTTCCATCACGAAAGCGTTTAAACCAAAATCGCACGGTGCGTTCATTAAAAGACCCCTCTCCAAACGTAGCATTGATATTGCGGGCTGTTTCTGCCGCGTTAGTTCCGCCGTTCCGCGTCGGAACTCGTATTCAAAGATCACTCGAATTTTCGCAGTATCCATCTTTCTTGTCTAAATTGAATAACAAAAACAATTGAAAGTCGATATTCAAATGTTTCACATTTTTTAAAAAAAGAACATCATAGAAACCATTTGAAAAAAGTTTCATTCGAAAACCTCAAACCATGAAGATTCTATGTCAATTCAAAGAACCTATTGCAATAAAACGGCAATTTCATACTTTAACCCCTATTATATAAAAATCTCGTGTCACAGTCTTTGTTATCCAACTCCTCCGACACGGCTTCACCGATTTTTATGAAATTGTTTGTGTATATTTGGTAGGTCTAAATAGGGCGTAGAGTAATTAATATGGCAAAAACAACGTTTGCTGGGCCACCTGGTTAAAATATAAAGTTAGCAAGCAGTGTAAGCAAAACTTTCTTTGCTATAGAGCGTTTTTTGTGTACCGAGCATTTAGCATTTAACGCGCCTTTAACGCTCTTCGTGAAAAGTTTTGAATTGGCGGTTGTTATTCTTTACGTCTGAGGTACATATACACCATGAATTTTGGGTGGTTTGTGACTTTTGTAAGCCAAAGAAAAATAACCCGAAAACGGCATAAGTGCATGCAGCGGCTAATGAATGTTGACGAAACGAAAGGAGTGCAAGGATCGTGGCAAGTGGCAAACCCTGGTCTCAGCCTAGCCCTCCGGCATACAGGAGCGTGAGTTTCGTACAAATGTAAACTCACGCCTATGTATCCCAGAGGAGTAGGCAAAGTCCAGGGACTGCCACTTGCCACGATCCTGACAGATCACTTTCGCTTCCTCAACATCATTAGTCGTTGCATGCACGCACTTTTTGTCTTGCCCTGAGCGTGGGCGTGAGTTTATGTATGGTAATGTATGTAAGCACGTACTGATGCTTTGCAATTGGCTCCCTCGCACTGAAAATTGAAAATATTAAATAGAGTTATTGAAAACAACGACCATCCACCAAGCTAACTACGTTCACTGGACACCAAAACAAGCCAGTTTCTATAAAATGTTGCTGGGAAATAAATACTTAATCTTGTTTGGGTAATCTAATTCATAAATACCGGCCAAGTGCGGGTCGGACTCGCGTACGAAGGGTTTTGTACCATTATCTATACAACATAAGACAAAGATCGAATTTGAGAACAGGGCCATCTATAGAAACCAACAAGAAGCGTTCATGACATCGGCGCTGTGAAGGTTACATAGATGGCCGCTAGATGGCGAGTGCTGTTTTAAGGCAACGTTTGTTGTATGGGAGCCCCCCTTAAATATTAATTTTATTCTGTTTTTAGTATTTGTTGTTATAGCGGCAACAGAAATACATCATGTGTGAAAATTTCAACTGCCTAGCTATCACGGTTCGTGAAATACAGCCTGGTGACGCGCACTTGGCCGGTTTTTGTCTACACTTAAACAAATTACATAACCGCGACCCTCAAACCATCCAGATTTATATTAAAAACGAAATAATAAAAAACTTACTGTGGCGATGCAGTCACGACCATAACACTAAAACGATGAGAGGATGTTACGAGTGGAGTCCAGTGCCGCGTTACATAAAACTGCAGTTCATTGTTTTATGAAACGCGTCAAATTCATAGAGAAACGTTGGTAGCGCAGCTGTAGCTCGCCGGCATCACATTCCGGAGGCCGTGGGTTCGAAACCAACGACTTTCTAAGTTGCGTACATTTGTGTAGTTGTAAGTAGTAGAATACCACTCGCTTGCCGTGCAGGAAAACATCGTGAGGAAACGTGAGTAGTAGGTATTCCCCGATTCCCCAGCACATTCCGTGGTGGTGGTCCAAAAACGGGATTTTGGTCCATCGAATCCTAAAAAAAAAAAAAAAAAAAAAAAAAAAAAAAAAAAAAAAAAAAAAAAAAAAACGAAACACCCCACTTAGAGCGATTGGGCAGGGTCCCAGAACGCTCCGCCCACTCCTTCCTGTACATATGTACTTCACTTTAATTACAATAGCGACGTCTAATCACATAGTCATAAAAGGTTCGACCCTTTCCTTTGTTCGCGAGTAGCCTTTTGTTCCGGCTCGTACTACCTGTCTACCTGCTCCCATGCGAAGAAAACGTAGCGATGCCTAATCACCTCCTCATAAAAGGTTCGATCCGTCCCTTTGTTCGCGAGTAGTCTTTTGTTTTGGGCTATACTACCTGTTACCTGGCGTTCCCAACGTGGGGTTTATCATATGACTAGGGGGTCCTTTCTGATAAATTTCGATCCAGTGGGATCTTGTGTGTATCATCTGGGATTTGATTCACACCTTGTATGATTTTATGCCTTTTCAGTTCGCTTATATACATTTTTTTTTTGCTAAATCGTAACTTTCAGAATTTTCATAAATCTAACCTAACCTAACCTATATTTTTGCACTATACCTAATATATATATTTTTTTTTTTTTGCTAAATCGTAACTTTCAGAATTTTCATAAATCTAACCTAACCTAACCTATATTTTTGCACTATAGACCTAATATATGCTATACAGTGAACGGTTGTAATGAAGATAAGAAGTTTGTAAAATGTTACATTCTTTGGCTACGCTCTTAGATGTCGGTTTTACATCAATTATTTACTGAATGTCTGTTGCTTTTTATGAAATCGTTATCTCTTGATATTTCATACCGATTGTTGAATAAAAATACTGGTTTAAACTTGTAGCTGTGCGATACACATAAAAAGGAGCTGAAGAAAGCGTTTATGATAGGTGATATTCTATAGATAGGTACACAATGAATGTTTTATTGTTTCCTTGCATCAAACGAACCGTTGCCTTTTGTGTAATTTTTTCACACCTATTCACTTATCCTGCTAAGATGCTGGTTTAAACCTGTTCGGCAAGCAAATAGCTTCTTTAAAATGCTTACTTGTTCCAACTTGTAGAATTGCATCAGGTATAAAACAGCGTCAAGACAACTCCGCTTCATATCGTCTCAAATAATTCATCAGACAAGATCTCCGTCAAACCGAGTCGCGAAGTGTGAAGTGAAAAGTTCAGTGTTTGGTTGTGTAGCCGTGTTTCGTTGCTGAAATGGATGTAAGTATGTAGTTTTAATTTGAAAACTTGTTTTATGTTTTTGATTTATTGTTTATAGTATACGTTTTAGCCATTTCTGTGTCTACCGTGTAACTCTAGTTCGAAGCACTGTTTGAATATATTTTTTGTATTGTTATAGCTTACAGAAGAAAACACATTTAAACACTATTATTATCCTGAGAAATACGACGACCCAAGCGATGAAGAAGGGACGGTTGGGCTCAAAGTAAAGAAAGCACTCGCCAACAAGAGAAACAACAGCATACATGGATTCTTCGAAAAACGCAAGAAAAAGAAAATTGACAACAAAAGGTCATCGAGTGTGAGCCAAGCCACCGCGGAGGGTGTTGCTTTCATTAAATCCAACCAAGACGACGGGGCTTACGCATCACATCTCATCAAAATTGAAGTGTATGACATGATGAAGATCAAAAACATTCCCCCGACAGAACACTGGAAACATGCAGAAGTGCGTGTTAAATATTACGCACACTCCGAAGTAGATGACCACGTCCAAAAAGCGAGGGACGTTATCTACGACATCACAAAGCAGCTGGCGGCAAAAAGTGATAGTGTTAATTTCGTTCTAGACAATGAAAAAGAAGATCAATAGTGCAGTTTTAGGAAACCAATTAATTTATTTATTGTTTTTTTAAAAGGTTGCTTGCTTAACTGTTGTCTATCCTTTTGTTTGTATAACCTCTTTGTAACTTGTTCCTAAACATTATCATTGATTAAGCTCCTTTGTATTCTAAAGTGTCAGTTGGCGGCTAAAAGCGATTGTGTTCATTTCTTTCTAGACAATGAAAAAGTACATTAAGTGTAGTGAAACCAATTCATTCCTTTTATTGTTTAACTTCTTTGTAACGTGTGCCGAAACATTATCATTGTTTAAATCATTGTTTCTTTGGTAGGTGAAGAAACAATTATAAACCTTAGCTTTGAATAAATTTTTAATAAAAACTATCATCATGTTTCTATTTATTTGTATTCTGTACCATTATTACCCTTATACCTTAAAATAAAACAGGAAAAATATTTTTCTAAAAGTATTTATTTCATAAAAAATGAGTTTTAAACATATTTCTTACAATTAAATCATTACAAAGAGAACTCTCGGAAAACAAACTTTGAAAATCACACATAGTTTTTCCTTGTTTCTTAAAATACAGATAAACTAAACAATATTCTCCACAAACCGAGGTAAATGGGTTTTGAAATTGTTTGTGGTTGTAAAACCATCTCCTAGCATTTCTATTTAAAAATCGCTTTTGATAATTAGTAGGTTTACGACCAAATGAATCGAAGTATTCACCTATGCCATTAACATCGATGTGTATAGCTACCCAGTGAGAGCCAGGCTTTGAATCGGGATCCAAATTACTTATAATATAAGCAGGTTGATTTACCCAAATAGGCAATCGGTTTGCAGCAAATACATTTGATTTAAAACTAGAACTTATTTTGTTCATACATAACTGTATTTCATTTGTGTCCATGATAAATAGAGATAAAAGTTTGATAATGATGCTGTTAACAATGTTTAATAGCGAATGATATATCTTAATAATTTACACAGTATTTATGTATTTGTTAACTGTTATAATCCACTGTTACGTCGCGATTTTTGTTTATTTCAATAACATTATCAAATTCAGCATAAACAATACAGTTCACAGTCAGATTGAGAGCCGTATCAAAGCGAACTTCTAAACGAACACTACCATGTCTAACAAGATTCCAGTGTGAAGTTGAACTAGCAGATAAATCTGGAGTCAAATCAAAACACAGCAAACAATATCCATCACCATAGTTTGTTCTACTTATTGCGTTTCCTTCATTGTGAAAATGAATACCAGTTCCAGAAAATAAAGTGTGATATGTTGATGCTATTATACCAGAACTAAATGATGGTTGTAACGTTCTTGAAGGAATTTCATGACCATCTACATACAAACTGAATGTATTCATATTGAAGTGTTGAAAATTGAAAGGATTTATTGCTAAATTACCATTAAACCCCGAATTTAACACAAAACCAACAATACATCTTTTAGGAACTTGTCCGAGGAATATATTGTCTAATGTTTTACCTTGGACACCTGCAGGTATCGTAAGAACCTTAACTTCCGCTCTTGTTATGGGATATTTCGCAGTTGTTGTTTCTAATACTTTTTGGTGAGCTAATAAAACGCTAGGGTTGATTCTAGCTCTTCTTATAATGAGACTGGCATCCATTATTTTTACTTTAAATTTCTTCTCTTGGTGACAAATAAGATTAAATGATTCTTTCGAGCGTACTAACTTAACACGCATTTCTACACCATTGATTAAAAATTTTTCTTGGTTAAACATATCACCATGCAAGTGACCAATCATTTCAACTTCTTTACTCTCTTTAACAAATTCCATTCTTGTGTGAAAACCTTTGTTCGACGCGGCAATGGAATCCATATGTTTTGCAGTGTCTTCATACCACAATCCGCATGTTAGATGAGATTCTTTGGCAGCTGGACCATAGTTGAGAAGATTTTCCAAATAAGCACGGTACGCATATGTATTGTTTGGTGGTGATATGAGTTTTTGATTTAAATAAACATCAAGCTGGTTGAAAAGGGAATGTAACCAATTATTAACAGGGGCAACTTGCACATCCGCTTTTAAATTTGTGTCATCCTGATTTAAAATTTTTGCTTTGATATGCAGTAACGTATGTGAGAGGTCAATATAGTCATCACCGGATCCCGCGATTTGAAATTCGATGGGGCCGTCATCATTTAAAGATGAAATTGGTTTATAATGAACCCACTGTCCGCTTTCAATACTAGTTTGAGTTGATGGAAGGGCAAATATATCTAACTCAGATTTTGCGCACTCACAGGAATGATTATGTAAGAATGACATTATTTACTTTGAAAATATATCTTCAATACACTTTTTGTTTTTTCTACCTCCTCTCCGCTGTGATGCTTTCAAAGGAATGAGTGGTTGTCGTCTTTTAGTTGTCATTTTATAGCCCGATCCTGACATTAGGGATGTAATTTTTTCATCTGCTTTTCTTTTTAAGTTAGAACTTGCTTCCTTAAATCGAGACTTAATCGAACTCTCCATAGGACGTGAATTCACCATATCAGATAGTAGACCGATCCCTGCATCTAATGTTTCTTTACCCACAGCTCTAAAACCACCAGTTAACAAAGGAATCACAGACCTAAATAGACCACCTAAAAAACTTCCAATTCCGTGTCCTCGTTGAAATGGAACACCTTTATACACAATTCCTACACCAGAGCCAGCTTGATGTGTATAATAATGTTCATATGGACAGGAGACAGATGACCGTTTATTATTCATTTTATTCGCTGAAAATGTAGCTTCACGCAGGAAGATCCAAATTGAAATGGAACTCTTGCTCCCGTAGTCGTTCTTATATCTATTTCAATTGTGTCGAACTCTCTACGTAAAACAGGTACATAGTGGGCAGGTGAGAAGACATGCATTTTGTAGGCTCCATATACGAACGTTGTTGGATCTAATGGAATTATTCTTAGCAATGATGTTACAACATCTCCCACAACTTGTGGTTCAATGATGTCAGAATACACAAATATTTGTGATGGTAAACCTAAATACAAATTTGCAGGGTTTTTCCCAATTGAAGTTTGTTTTAAATTTGATCTTGGTTTGAAACCCAATTGCAAACTGAGTATCGGTGTTGTGATGATTGAGATTATGTCATCAGTTGCAGTTACAACCACAGTTTTTGATATTTTATCATATCTTAGTTTAACTTTTGTTTTCATCTGTGGGTTTTCATTAAATGCTTCAAGGAAATGGTCAATACTATCATACGTCGTAGCGGGTATGTGAGTTTTTATATCCACGATTTTATCTAACTTTTCATTGGGATCTCTTACTTTCTTTTTTATATAAATAATATTTTCATGGTCTTGAACGTTGTACATGGAGCAAGGATATTGAAATTCTACTATTCCAACAACCCATTCTCCTTCTAATTTTACAGTCTTAGGTAATTTTGTTAAGAAATGGGCTGTTGTATTATCAGTATAATAAGACGTTGAGCTATTACTTAACAAAGTAATATAAAAATTTTCGTTACTCATATTTTTTCCAAGCTTGATGCAGGTATCCAAGAATTAAATTTATTCGGATAACCTTGCCACTTCACTAACACTTCCTTTCTGCCAGAAAGACGTCGCGAGCGTATTATTTTATCAATTTTATACTTGATGGAGGGGTTGTAAATTACTTTTTGTAACTCTTTAGAATAAAAGGTGCCCATGATTGATTCACCCTCCAAGTCCTTTAAAGTGTAAACAAGACGAGGAGATCTTTTAATTATTGAATCAATTACAAAGATTTCATCGCTCCAATTAGTTTCATAACCTTTTTGAAAAATGTGTTTGTATTTAGTTATTCTAACATGGTCACCTACGTTCAGTATTGCGGTTTCTAATGAAACCTGTTTATCTTTTTTTCTATCATATAAGTTACACCAAACAGTCATGATATTACTAAAGTTAACATCTATTGGTCGCATCTTGATACTAGAATGATAACTATTGTTATAAGAGTGAAGGAGTTCTTGTAATATATTATTGTATTTGTAAGTATTTTTATGTGTAAAGTAACGCCACATTTTCATTTTAAGAGTTCTTTGAAATCTTTCAACTATACTTGCTTTAATGTCAGGATTATTAGTGGTATAATAATTAATGTTTTTGCTCTTAAAGTAGTCTCTTACCACCTTTGAAACAAATTCTGTTCCTTTGTCGGATTGAATATGTCGAGGGGTAGCTTTGGCTTCTGTAAATATGCTTTCGAAACATTCTTTAACTGTTTCTGAATCTTTCTTTTTCATGGCTCTTGCAAAAGCATATTTACTAAACACGTCAATAACACAAAGAATATATTTGTAACCATCATTATATTCACTATAAGTTCGCATATCACTTAGATCAGCTTGCCAGAGTTCATTAAAATTAGACAAGATGTATCTATTTCTCGTAAATCGCCTATGAACAGGTTTATGTAGAGTGTACGTTTCCTGAGACTGCAACCATTTCTTAACTTCCTCTTTGTCCATTTTATTCTTCATTTCTTTCGCTAACTTATTTATACTACTATATCCGGCTGGATCGGATACATCGTAGTAAATCCTGTTGATTTCTAATAGGGGGTCCATTTTTCCCAATCTAATTTCTTTTTGGTCGATTCACGTGTTCTAGTAGCAATAGGTGTGGATGCTTCTTTTACTCTAAATGATGAATCCCTTGTATTTATAGACGAATTCGGTGTGCAAAGCTCGTCTATTTCTCTCTCGCTACGAGCTCTCTTTATGAATTCTAAGTTAGTAGGGTTACCTATACAGGATGTAGGTACTTTATTTTTTTTTAAAACCAAGGCAAACTGTTCCCATCCTTTTGGTTTTGTGCGCTTAAGAGGTCTAATCACGTCGTTTACTAGATCTACAATATTAGTATTTGGGATGGTACGATTGTTTAATACAACTTCCCCTCCTGTCTTCCACCAAATATTTTCTTTATGAAGTATAATATTGTCCATTAAAGTTTGGGTTTTTTGCTTGTAAGATTTCGGTACTCCCTCTATGATATAAGAGGGAGTTAACTCTAAAGGATAATATTGATTCGATCTATCAGGTAGTGGTGTCGCAGCAATATCATCATGTTCCATCGCCGAGTTTGCAACTGAGCCTCTATTTACATTTTCTTCGTTGTTTAGCTGTAACTCTACATTTTTGCTATCGTTGTTAGAATGATCATTTCTATCCATAACTATGGGTATTTTAAAAGGTTTTCGATCTACTTCAGCAAAATGTAAAAATCGCTGTAGTGCTTGAGAGTACAATGCCCATTTTTCACGATCATCCATTTTGCTTTTTAGTATTTTTTGCATCTCTCCATCTAGACGAGATGATGAGTTTTCAGAAAGATTATCGTTGTGTTTGAGTCTTTCAATGAAATCTTGTTCTACTAGTAGCATTTTTTTCATATTCTCCATTTCTATTATGTTAAAGAGTTTATTAAAGCACTTAAAACTGCGCCTAATATAACAGGTAGAAATGCGCCACCCTTTTGAATAATAATTGTTTTTCTAAGTTTGTTTTTTCCTTTTGAAACTAATTTTCGTAATACGTTCTTATGTTTATTTAATTTAGATTTCTCTTTTTTTTCTAATGGAATTTTCCCTTTTAAAACATTATAAATACACTCACAAATAATATTTATTTCGTCGTCGTCACAAGCTTTAAGCAAAGCCGTGCGATATTTTGGTTTAAGTACTTGCAGCGCTTCAAGTAAATGTTTATATGTGCTCACACTCGAATGCATCATTTAGAACTGACCAAAACTTGTTGATTACTGTTATATTTAAATCCCTTTTTAGGAATGTATACTATGCAGTATTTGTCGGATGGAAATATTTTAGTTTTGAACCGACATAAGTCATCCGTATTTTGTTTCAGATCAATCATGAGGTATCCATGGGCGTCTTTAGTGGAGTCTTTGTAGGCTTCATCTACAAATTTTGAATTTTCAGGGTAAACTTGTCGCGACAAGTGGCGTATCTGAGTTTTATCCCTGGGATTTTTGAAGTAAATAATGTAACTCGTGTTAAGCGAGATGTCACGTTGACCTTTTCCTTGATGAAATATATTTTGTGTAATATAAAACACGCTTAAGTTTCTATGGTGACTACCTTTCGTGAAAATGTCAACGATTCGCCCATCGGACTCTCTCATTAAATCATCGATTATAAGAAGTTTAGGTTGTTTGCCATCAAACATGCTGATATCAGGTATGCCTTGACTATAATTTACATTTTCCAGGTTGTACAAAGGTTGCATTTCATCATAACACCATATCACTTCCGAAAAAGTTACATTGCACAGAACTTTACAATCATTTAAAAAGTTTGTGACAAAATTTGATTTTCCACAACCACTTGGACCAGCAACAATGGCTGTGAAAGGGTGGCAAAAGTGAATCATTGTTATTATGTTGTGCTAAGAAACACGTGTTGAATTCGAAAGTTCTAAATAACAAATGATGGATGCCAAAGTTCAATCATGGTTATATAGATACGATTAGGTTTAATTTTTCAACAAAAAATAAAATAAAATAAATTTAATTTTGATATTTTTTTATATTACAATATACCATCGTCACAAAAAAAAAAAAAAACATGAGTAGGAAAAACATTACCTACACATAGTCTTATAGCTAGTGCATGCATACATATATTACAAAAAAAAAAAAAAAAAACTTTACAGAACAGTTATTATGTATATACAATGAAACGCAAATTGAAACATAATTATACATCATGACATCACATACAGTACAGAAAGTAATATTAACATTGAATGTTCTCTATTCTATAGTGACCCCAAGCAAGCGTGTCAGTAGAATTTGCTAATAAAGATCGTTTCGTATCGCTGTGTGATAAGGATATTTTGTTTATTTTTTGTGTAAATAAGACATGTTTTATAGATCTAAATCGCAACATTTCAGACAGCAAATTGGTTTTTTCGAACAAACAAGCTTTATAATCGTTCATGTTTAATTTTTTAGTTACACATTTATTTACTCCTTTTGCTTTAGCCATGGTTTCGTTTTGTACATCCATTGCATACATTTTCGAACGAAGACCAATAAATTCTTTGAAAATTTTACCATTATTTTCGTCTTTAAAGAAACCTAATCGCTTTTTATTGACTAATGGCAAACCGTAATGATTATCAGAAGGATAATCAGAGGTATCGAAGTATGATTCCAAATCTGATTTAATATCAGCGTAAAAGTTATTTGTGAATATTTGATAAACCAAACTATCCGTGTCTGTATACAGTAATTTTAAGCTATCTGGATATTTAATTTTCATGAAATCATAATGAAATTCATACATCAAAGTCTTTGATAAATCTAGTATACAAAATCCCAAGTAAATAGGTTTGTTGTATAAAACTTTTGTTTTCTTCAGTTGTACTGCAACTAAATTTTCTGAAAATATAGATAGACTGTGGAACTCTGGTTTTGCTATTAACGATTCAACGCCTTGAGTTTTTCCATGATTTTTCCAGTGGTTGAGTAATTTAACATTTACTCTCTTATTTACATTTTCCATAGTCTTGCCAAATACAGAATTATTCATTAACTTAAAAAAGTCTTTTTCAAACTCTGAACTTGCCAAAGAACGCTTATGTGTATTTAAATCAATATAAGGCTTTAACCACGCTTTTTGTTCAAACTGTAAGATTCTATGAATTTTAAGTAAACGTAACCCTGATCGTAAACATTGTTTCAGGTTTCGATAATGGATAACGTAATTTGTCTTGTTATTTAGATTAGGAATCAGCTTTTTGTCTTTGGTATCACCTAGACACACATTTTCTGGACAGAAGGGTAAGTCTGAATGGAAATCGTGTAAGTTATGTGGATATTCCAAATCAACTTCTAAAATGTACCCATTTTCAGCGTCGTCGGGGACATTGAAATTTGTATTAACATCCACCCACTCAAATTTACCAGTGGGTAGACATTGTGACATTGCCCAGCCGTATAGATTATTTGCATCTAGGTACATGAGAAATGATGATGGTAAAGTACGATCATATTCAGACATAAATATATTATTAGCTTTTGCATATCTATTACTACATTGAGAAATACCCCCTCTTATATTATTTGTAATAAAAGCAACTTTCTCAATATCCGTTAGGAGTTCTAAATTAATTTTAGTAGACATTAACATGGCGTCCCAGCTAAGTCCAGGTGCTGTGTAATAATGAGCAGGATCCAACCCATAAGTTTCCATACAAACATTTCTAAAGTTTTCAAATACATCAGCTAATAACAAAACGTCAGTTTTTAAATAAAGGTTTGAAAAATCCCCCATGTTTTGACACTTAAAGTGATTCCATACGTCACAAGCGTGTTGATAATCAGTTAGTGAAATATTTTCATCATTTAATGAGCTGTAAAAATCACTGTGATCGGGAAGGCTAGTTAATTTTAAGGAATCTAATGATGTCATATGTTCATAAGGATATACGCCTTTCCGTAATAAACGTTTGAAGTCTTGTTCACTGGGGAAATTTAAATGAAGCTCTCGGAACTGTTCGGTTAATAAATTTTTGGTTAATTTATCAAGACTACTACTCATAAATTTCAACGAATCAAGAAATCGTAACTTGATGACACGGTTATTTATATATAATTGCTTCGAAAACGATATATATTTCTCTTTGTTTTGTGGAATAATTTCTATATTACCATCTTCAAATCCAAGTCCGTGTACGATAAAATGAGCATCATAGCTACTTAAATTGTGTAAAAACACAGGTACAAAATCAGGGGTACGATACTTCTCGGTGCAAGATGGATGAGCTACTCCTTCAAAAGCACCGGTATGATTGTTATGAGATATCGTTGATTCACCATTTAAATTGTTTTCACAAATATAGCAAGAGTTAGTTCGAATAATGGTTACTTTATCTTCTTCTGACAAAGGTAAAGGACATTTTACAAATGTGTTCTTCTTGCTAATGCTCTCTAAATCTCTTTTAATAAATTTCATAAATGATTCGGCACAATTTTCACCTGTATATGTTCTATATACAGATAAACTGTTATCATATGAACATTTAATGTAATATCCAAAACTATACACCTCATGTTCCTGAATGTTAGTGGTTGAGGATTTACTCGGATCGTTGATACAAGTTTCAATGGGTTTTAAAAATGCTTCGAAATCAGCATATATAACAAATGGAACCCTCAATTTCCGATCATAATTTTCGAATGATATTCGATTAGATGGAGCTAATTCATTAAACCAGTTCCTTTTAGTTTCGTTTTCGGAGGGCAATTTCGTACACACATGGAAACAATCATTTTCTTGATGCTTCTGCAAATTTTCATGTGAATTAAAATAAATTAAACATCCATCACAAATGTAGATGGCATGCTCTGACGTCGTCATTTGTTTTGACACTAGTCGCGAAAGGTTTTTGATAAAGCAGTAATGCCCATTAGTACCTTGATTTATATACAACAAGTTTAAATGGGTAGCTTTCCTACTTTTCGTTAAGTGTAATGGCCCAACTACTTTATTTTGCTTACTTACCGAATCATATTCTAATCCAAAGACATTAATACTTAGATCATTCATTTTCTCAAATTTATGAATGTCATTTATTTTTATTGGGAATGAAAGATTATCAAATTTCAATTTATTCCTATGAGATAAATATGATGTAACCCTATTAGCGTTGTAAGTAGGTTTATGCAATCCTGATAATACAGCCCAACGAAAACATTCATGGTCATTGTTTTTTACGTTTATAATCGCATTTTTGTGTTTTATATCTAATGGTAAGTCTATGTAAGATGAACCTCGTAATGGATTAAATTTATTTACGTTCATGTCTAAATGATTTATTTTGACAAGACTCCATCCACTGTCTTTTTTTTCAAAATTGGTTACTTTATTTACAATTTCATTCGCAATTAATGAAAATATATCATCCTTTGCATCTCCATTGCAAACAACATAATTAAGAGTTTGAAAGTCAAAAGTAGTATTTAGTTGTTTAGTTTGTTGTGTAAAGTCCGCAGTAAGAATGAAATTTACTTTTACAACAAAGTGTTGTTCAATGGATCGTTCTAATAATTTAAATACTTTGTTTTTGGTATTTTGTAAAAATATTTCTGGTGTTTCTAAAGGTTGGTTAGCAATGGAATCCGATGAAATTCTGTAAGTGAGTATCCTATTCCCGAACGCGCTTTCAATTAATTGAACATTAGTAAATTCTTGGTCTGAACTTAAAACATTGCTTTTGTGGATTTTGCTTTTTAAGTGGTTTGAATAATATTTTTTCGATACTGACACGTGACACACGGAACATTCAATTTTATCATTACTTTCTGTACTCACATTTTGATTTGCAACCGACGCTGTTGATGTTGATGCGACTGCGTAGCTAGTTGAAGTTGAAGGGTTCTCTTGTAGTTTGGTTTTCTTAGCTGGAGACTCCTCAGTAGATGCAGACGACGCCATCCTCTTCAATGCACCTCTTCCTCCTCCTCTTCCTCCTTGTCCAGCTTGTGAAGATCTGTAGAAAAAAAAAAAAAACATTAACATTACAAATTGTAACAATTGATTACATAAACTTAAAAACTATAATATTAAATACTAACTTGTTTCCCTTTTACAATGTAAACAATATGCTTGCATTGCCAATACTCCATCTATTTCATCGGATGCTACGGACTTATCTCTCTTTACGTTAAATCCATGTCCATGACATGGTGTAAAGTATGGTATAATCTCCGAATCCTCTAACAATGTTTCCGGTAAAACTTTTCTGATAAACCACAACCGAATTGATCGATGAAATTTTGTTAGAATTATAGTTTTATCTAAACTTGCAATTTCGTTAAGAGATAAGTCCAAATTGAAATACATTTTATCGAAATTCTTAAAATGCAAACTTGAGACATCGGTCACAAATGATTGAAGTGAGCAAGACACACGTCTTAAATACCCGAAGATCCAACCCCCCGCCTATTGCTACTGACATCAAACTGGTTGTTACATGTTTCAACAACTAATAATAACACAAAAAACTAAGGGACCAACCTCACTTATGGCTATTGACATAAAACTAGTCTTAACAAGTTTTAAAAAATTACTTACGTTTTATCATAATCCTGCTCGATTTTTTCACACAGCTCGTACAACTCTTGATCTTCAACAATTTGGTCGAGTTCTTGATCGAAGAAATCACAGCTTAGTGTATCCATGGTAGTGAATCGCTAAGAAATGTGTGATTTTAAAGAGCAGCTTGGAGCTTATATATACTCTAAAATTTACCTGCGTTAAATATCTTATTTTTAAGTTTGAAACAATGTGGTCTTTATTTACAAAAAATAACAAAACTCTTTAGAATGTAAAAGTGTTTAAACAATGATAATGTTTCGGCACACGTTACAAAGAAGTTAAACAATAAAAGGAATGAATTGGTTTCACTACACTTAATGTACTTTTTCATTGTCTAGAAAGAAATGAACACAATCGCTTTTAGCCGCCAACTGACACTTTAGAATACAAAGGAGCTTAATCAATGATAATGTTTAGGAACAAGTTACAAAGAGGTTATACAAACAAAAGGATAGACAACAGTTAAGCAAGCAACCTTTTAAAAAAACAATAAATAAATTAATTGGTTTCCTAAAACTGCACTATTGATCTTCTTTTTCATTGTCTAGAACGAAATTAACACTATCACTTTTTGCCGCCAGCTGCTTTGTGATGTCGTAGATAACGTCCCTCGCTTTTTGGACGTGGTCATCTACTTCGGAGTGTGCGTAATATTTAACACGCACTTCTGCATGTCTCCAGTGTTCTGTCGGGGGAATGTTTTTGATCTTCATCATGTCATACACTTCAATTTTGATGAGATGTGATGCGTAAGCCCCGTCGTCTTGGTTGGATTTAATGAAAGCAACACCCTCCGCGGTGGCTTGGCTCACACTCGATGACCTTTTGTTGTCAATTTTCTTTTTCTTGCGTTTTTCGAAGAATCCATGTATGCTGTTGTTTCTCTTGTTGGCGAGTGCTTTCTTTACTTTGAGCCCAACCGTCCCTTCTTCATCGCTTGGGTCGTCGTATTTCTCAGGATAATAATAGTGTTTAAATGTGTTTTCTTCTGTAAGCTATAACAATACAAAAAATATATTCAAACAGTGCTTCGAACTAGAGTTACACGGTAGACACAGAAATGGCTAAAACGTATACTATAAACAATAAATCAAAAACATAAAACAAGTTTTCAAATTAAAACTACATACTTACATCCATTTCAGCAACGAAACACGGCTACACAACCAAACACTGAACTTTTCACTTCACACTTCGCGACTCGGTTTGACGGAGATCTTGTCTGATGAATTATTTGAGACGATATGAAGCGGAGTTGTCTTGACGCTGTTTTATACCTGATGCAATTCTACAAGTTGGAACAAGTAAGCATTTTAAAGAAGCTATTTGCTTGCCGAACAGGTTTAAACCAGCATCTTAGCAGGATAAGTGAATAGGTGTGAAAAAATTACACAAAAGGCAACGGTTCGTTTGATGCAAGGAAACAATAAAACATTCATTGTGTACCTATCTATAGAATATCACCTATCATAAACGCTTTCTTCAGCTCCTTTTTATGTGTATCGCACAGCTACAAGTTTAAACCAGTATTTTTATTCAACAATCGGTATGAAATATCAAGAGATAACGATTTCATAAAAAGCAACAGACATTCAGTAAATAATTGATGTAAAACCGACATCTAAGAGCGTAGCCAAAGAATGTAACATTTTACAAACTTCTTATCTTCATTACAACCGTTCACTGTATAGCATATATTAGGTCTATAGTGCAAAAATATAGGTTAGGTTAGGTTAGATTTATGAAAATTCTGAAAGTTACGATTTAGCAAAAAAAAAAAATATATATATTAGGTATAGTGCAAAAATATAGGTTAGGTTAGGTTAGATTTATGAAAATTCTGAAAGTTACGATTTAGCAAAAAAAAAATGTATATAAGCGAACTGAAAAGGCATAAAATCATACAAGGTGTGAATCAAATCCCAGATGATACACACAAGATCCCACTGGATCGAAATTTATCAGAAAGGACCCCCTAGTCATATGATAAACCCCACGTTGGGAACGCCAGGTAACAGGTAGTATAGCCCAAAACAAAAGACTACTCGCGAACAAAGGGACGGATCGAACCTTTTATGAGGAGGTGATTAGGCATCGCTACGTTTTCTTCGCATGGGAGCAGGTAGACAGGTAGTACGAGCCGGAACAAAAGGCTACTCGCGAACAAAGGAAAGGGTCGAACCTTTTATGACTATGTGATTAGACGTCGCTATTGTAATTAAAGTGAAGTACATATGTACAGGAAGGAGTGGGCGGAGCGTTCTGGGACCCTGCCCAATCGCTCTAAGTGGGGTGTTTCGTTTTTTTTTTTTTTTTTTTTTTTTTTTTTTTTTTTTTTTTTTTAGGATTCGATGGACCAAAATCCCGTTTTTGGACCACCACCACGGAATGTGCTGGGGAATCGGGGAATACCTACTACTAACGTGAGTGTCAGAGCTGTTCACATACCTCAGCGCTTGAAATTGCCAATCCCCGGTGGGCACGCGTGGTAATTAAGCCCGTATTCTCTCTGAGAGAGGCTGTGTCCTGCAGTGGCACGTATATAGGCTAGGTACATAAAATATGTTCATTATGACAGTTAAATGTATATTGCATAGCTACATTAACCCACAGATTAACAAGTAGAAAGGTTCAGCTTCGCAATGTACATCGAATTGTCATAATAAACTATGAATTGCATTTTTATGAAACAAGCTCTTACCTTAGCTTTGCAGCCGTCTTCTTTGCACTGAATAAAATGATCAGAATTTCCAATTTATTTTTCCATACAAAATGGCGCCTGATGACATTGTTTCAAGTAAACATTACTGAGATAGGATTATGCGAACTTAAACACTAGGTTATAAGTTTTCAGAATAACCATAATTTTATTTACCCATCTAAATTAAATGTTAATTTTCATTCGTTGCACTGGCAACCTTATCCCCACTACTGGGACAGTCATTTTTAGGGTTCCGTTCCTCAAAATAAATAAAACGGAGCCCTTATAGGATCACTTCGTTGTCCGTCCGTCCGTCTGTCTGTCTGTCAATACCCTTTATCTCGGGAACGCGTGGCTGTATCGCGTTGAAATTAAAACCGAAGAAGGTCTATAATCCCTTGAAGCTGTGAAAAATAAAACTTCAAAGTTAACGTAAAAAAAAGATACGGTCTTTTATGCCGCAAAAAAAACCTGTTTTTCGACACACAGGTGAATCATTAGGTGTATAGTGTACTTTCTATGAAATTTGGCAAGTAATATCGTCTTATACTACAAGTACAGTGAATAATCTGAAAACTACATTTGTAATTAAATCATAAAAAAATTGTCTTCGCAGTTCGGGAAAAGCTCGGAAAACACTACGAGACTCGATTCCTGAACTACTTATACGCTTATACTTAATGTCCTAGTCGCACTAGACCGGTTTATTTTTAATTGACAACTTTACTGTCGTCTGCCCGGTAGGTCGGTTTGAAGTCGTCGTCGAGGCAACAGCCATTTCGCTGTCGCTAGTATCGCTGCTGTTTGCCGCCATTCCTGACACCCTATCGTACTATCGCTGTCGTTCTCGCCTATCGCGTGTGTGCCAACACAGAATAACTGAAGTGGTGAAGGAAGCTGAAGGACGAATCCGGCACAATCGTCGTCAGATCAGCCTACGCTACTCACGGTGGGTCGTCGCGAAAGGTAAATCGAGGAGCTGGAAGCGGCTCCCACCCGAGCTACGCTGACCTTTGACCCTCTTCGCTATCGGATCGGTAAGTCTTCCAGACATCCTAAAACTCCATCGTCAATCGCACCCAATAAACTACCTATCGACACCCGTCATACAGTCCACTATAAATTATCGCGCATCACGAAATCCCCGAAGTAAACACTTATTACATCTGTGATTACATTTAGTTTTTATTACATTGAATTGTTTGAAACATTTTGTAAACAACCTTTTGTAGACATATAAAGACATCAAAGATTTGGTAAACGCATGTAAATGCTTTATTAGAGTATTTGCAAGTAAAACAACCGTATAGCGCTGTAGCTAGTTTATTACTGGTTGATGAACCGTCACAATGGTGTCGCTAGGCACGCGCTTATAAGTACATACACACCAATTCTCCCTCATTAAATTGTGACTCTGAGAACAATACAAAAGAAACATTAAAACTAAAAGAACGCCTTATAATTAACTTTCTTTCTTATCCTAAGACTACGGCCTTCACCCCCAGCAGGGGGCGGCTCGACCTGCGTGCACGGCTCCGGCGCTGCTTCCTCTCGCGCCTCCGCCCACTCATCCTCTTCCCCCTCAACATTTTCTCGATCACGCTGTTTAACACATCCGTCACTTAGCTCTATCTGTTCTACCTGACCTCCATGAAATGACGCACCTGGACGGGTTTCTACCGGTGAGGACGGCCCGGGTGAAGACGGCCTGGGCGGGGACGCGCTAGGCCCAGGCGGGGTCGGCAGTGGCGGCGGGGAGGGCGGTGAAGTCGGCGCAGCGACCATACCATCGCTGGCTTTACCCATCTCCTGCCCTCCAGCAAAGGCACCGCCCGAATATCTTATAAGCTGATCGAGATGTCGCCTGCAGACTACATTCGTGTCATGAACTAACACCTCGAACATTCTATTGCCTATAACCTTAACAACCTCTCCTGTAGTCCAGGTTTCTTTTCTTGAGACGAACCATCTCAACCAAACCTCATCACCTATGTCAAGTAGTCTACGTTTACTCAAACAGGATTTTTTGTTTTCAACAAGTAGCCCCTTTTCAGGCAAAACTAAATCTAACCTGGATCTCAAATCCCGCCCTAGCATCAGCTTAGCAGGTGTGTCGCCCGATGCACAGTGAAGAGTATTTCTGTAATCGAATAAAAATCCTAGTAATTTATTAGCGACACTCTCGGGTGACGCCGTTGAATTTTCTATTAAAATGCACTTGAGCATTTTTTTACAAGTCTTAACAGAATTCTCTGCTTGGCCATTGCTAGAGGGATGGTAGATGGGCGAAGTCACATAACGAATGCCATTATTAGCGCAAAAATCCCTAAATTCCGATGAATTTATCTTTACGTCGTTATCTGACACTATGACATTCGGTATGCCAAACCTCGAAAATAAATACTTTAATTTAAGTATCAACGCATGAGTTGAGGTGCCACAATTCATAAGTATGCACTCCAACCACTTACTGTAGGCATCGATCACTACCAGGTACACTTGCTGGCCGACAGTCATGTAGTCGATGTGCACGCGCTGCCAGGCACCGGCGGGGCGCGGCCAGGGAGCAGGGGGCGCGCGCGGCGGGGCTGCCCGTGCGACAGCACATAGCGCGCAGGCCCCGATCCAGTGTTCGATTTCAGCATCGATTCCGGGCCACCACATCCGACTTCTGGCTGAAGTTTTAGTTTTCACTATACCTAAATGGCCCGAGTGCAGTTCCTTTAACATTGTGGCCCGGAAAAGTAACGGAATCACCACCCTATGGCCCCTGAATAGGCACTCGTTTTCCACCTCTAAATCGCCTTTACAAGCAAAATATGGTTTTATTGAATCGCAAGAAATTTTCCGGGGCCAACCTTGCTTCATGTATTTTATTACCGTTTGTAACACAACATCCTTCTTCGTGGCCTCTTTTATGGTTTCAAATGATATGGGAACGACATTTGCGTCCAAAAACATCAAAAACGATCTTTCTTCTACCCCCTTATCATTGTTGACGTGCGCGGGAAGCGGCGCCCGCGAGAAATAATCAGCAACTAAATTGTCGGCGCTGTTAATATACTGCACAGTATAATTATATGCTGACAGTATTATCGCGTACCTTTGCAGTCGAGAGGCCGCCATAACAGATATGCCTACCTTTTTACCGAATATAGACAACAAAGGGCGGTGATCCGTTTTTAAAATAAACGGCTCTTGACGCCCGTAGAGAAACTGGTGGTATTTTTTTACCCCGAAGATTATCGCCGTCGCCTCCTTCTGAATTTGGCTGTAGTTACGCTCGCTTGTTGATAACGAGCGTGACGCAAACGATAGTGGGCGCTCCTGGCCGTCTGGCGTGCGCTGGGCCAGCACGGCGCCAAGTCCTCCTGGGCCAGCGTCCACGGCTAGCACGAGCTGAGCGGTCGGGTCAAAGTGCGCCAGCACTCGCTCCGAACTCAGCTCACTCTTGACCGCGTCGAACGCGCACTGTTGCCGCTCGCCCCACCGCCACGGTGAACCATCGCGCAACAATTCGTGTAATGGTCCTAATTGATTGGACGCTTGAGGAATAAAATTGCGATAGTAGTTAACTATTCCTAAAAACCTTTTCAATTCCACGACATTAGTTGGACACGGTGCTTTTGCTATAGCTTCTGTTTTTTTTGGACACGCTCGTAAACCCATCTTATCTATGACATACCCTAAGTAGGTCACGCTGTTTTGAAAGAAAGAACATTTTTCCTTCTGCAAGCGTAAGCCTGCGTCGCGCATTCGAGTTAAAACTTCGCGTAATCTTGCAGTATGAATGTCCCTAGTGGGGCCCGTTACACACACGTCGTCTAACCAGCAGCTTACCCCGTCGATCCCCATAAGCAGTGCCTCCATTGCCCGCTGAAAAATAGCGGGTGCGTTGGCCAGCCCGTATACCAGCCGCGTATATTTAAATAGACCCTTTGTGGTACTTATAGTAGTCAATTGTTGCGATGATTCTTCCAGTACAAACTGGTTGTACGCATTGCTAAGGTCGATTTTTGTATACTGTTCGCCATTGCTGAGGTTCGCAAATACCTCCTCTATGCGAGGCATTGGGTATTTATCTATATATAAGTCTTTATTAAGTGTGAGCGAAAAGTCCCCTGCAATTTTCACCTTTCCGTTTTCTTTAAGTACCGGAACTATGGGCGTGGCGTACCTGGAATAATTTACCGGAACCAGTATTCCTAGTCCTACAAGCCTCTCTATCTCGTCATCAACTCTGTCTTTTAGGGCAAAAGGAACCGAGCGCGGTTTAAAAAATTTCGGTTCTACCCCCTCTTTGAGCTGTAGATTAACTTTGAACTTATTAAACCGGCCGAGTTCATCGTTCCACAGCTCGGAGAACTCACTCAGGAATTGTGGCATCTCACTCTGACACGGCTTTGCGCTGATGATGTTCATATTGTCACACACTATTTTAATATTGAATTTGTTCATAAAATCACGCCCAAGCAGCGGCGGTCCGCAATTGTTAACAACGTAAATTTGTAGCTCTTTTAGTAGCCCAGAATACGAAATTCCCGCCAAAAAAAATCCCAAGGGTGTGATTTTGTGACCATTATATAAGCACATTTTGATATTGCATTGTTCTAAGCGTAAATTGGAAAAATGCTCTCTGTACAACTTATCAGAAATCACCGTGGTTCCTGAACCTGAGTCGAGCTCCATGGAGATAACAACATTGTTTACCGTTACGTCTACAATAATAGGTGCATAACTAACATACCTCATATTAAATACTTGGCATTCCTTGCAATCGCTTCCTCCGGAAGCCTCCGAATCGACCCCAATGCAGTGCATTTGGGATGAACACGGACTTTTTGCGGCACACACCTTCTTTAAATGTCCCTTCTCACCACAACTTTGACACCTATAACCTCTATAACGGCACCTCACTGCGTCATGATTTTTAAGACCGCACACTTTGCATCGCGGACCGGAGTCTCCGAGGGCGGGGGTACGGCGGGCGGCGACGGGCGCGGCTGCGCGGCGCTCTTCCACTCTGTATACCGGCTCCTCCTTGATGCTGGGCGGGGCTCGCGCGGCGCGCGCGCATGCCACCTGCTGAGCTACTTCCATCGCCTTCGCTAAAGTCAGCGCTTTTGCGTCTTGTTCAAAAAGACGATCGCGCTCAGGACCTGCCTTCAAGCCCAACACGAAGCGATCACGCAGTACTGTGTCCAGGGAGGTGCCGAAATCGCAGTACACCGCGAGTCCTCTCAGTCGCACCGCCCAGTCTTCGACACTTTCGCCGTCACCTCTGGTCGCCTCGTAAAATTTAGCCCTGTCGGCGAACGTCGACCGCTTAGGTGTGAAGTGACTGTTGAGTAAATTAACTAGCTCTCCGTAATCCACATCCTCCACTTTGCGCGGATGCACTAAGTTGATCACCAGACGGTAGGATTCATCCGAAAGATGTGTCAGTAGCACTGCCCTTTCACTTTCCGCTGGTATCTTGTTTAGCTTCAGGAATTGCGCTAAACGGCCATAAA
This sequence comes from Yponomeuta malinellus, assembly GCA_947308005.1. Classification (NCBI taxonomy): domain Eukaryota; kingdom Metazoa; phylum Arthropoda; class Insecta; order Lepidoptera; family Yponomeutidae; genus Yponomeuta; species Yponomeuta malinellus. The sequence continues at coordinate 3,868,856 of OX371020.1, read as the reverse complement.
AGATTTGCCAATCCTGCACTTTATAATCAAAAACTGACAAATTTCCAATAACGGCAGCCATTATTTTGCACGCGCGGGTAGACTCGTCGTCAATAGAGTATTTGCAAGTAAAACAACCGTATAGCGCTGTAGCTAGTTTATTACTGGTTGATGAACCGTCACAATGGTGTCGCTAGGCACGCGCTTATAAGTACATACACACCATTTATACTTTATGCATTCATACAAGTAGCCTTGTGTTGTGATGTCCTAGTTTACTCCGATTCTCTGGAGCGTTTTTGTACCACGTGACTACAATAAAAAAGTGATCTGTCAGGATCGTGGCAAGTGGCAGTCCCTGGTCTCTGCCTACCCCTCTGGGACACAGGCGTGAGTTTATGTATGTATGACTACAATAACTTTTCGACTAGTTAAATTACGAAGTAGTTATTAGTCGTTAGAAAAAAACCACAAATATTTATCTTTCAACAATGGTTCTCCAATGAGTTTAAAACCCATTTTTGTGCAAGTTCGCCATTACCTATAGCTTTAGGAAACACTCCCCCTACTTTCTCTCTCTATTGTGTTGAAATTGCGTCACAATTAGATGCAATAAGTCAGAAATAACGACTTAGTGAACATTTTACTTGTAAGAAATAGCATCGAACTTATTGAAACTTTAGAGCGCATCAGAAACTGAAAGAATATTTTGGCTGAATTAATAAATTAATGCACTCAAGCAAAATGAATTAGCGTCGAGAGGAGAGGGGCAGGACTGTGATTGTCAGTAAGAGAATCTATGTCGCTGACGTCACAATTCATAATTTTAATTTCGATGTTCAGTAAACAAGTCCCATTAAAGTACTTACAGTTGCGCTACATGTCGGAAGATCTTGATGGATTAAGGACATGAACTGTTGGGATGGCTTATGTCCACACTGAAAATAATTAATGGTAACTATTCATTATATACCAAAGCTGTGGCAGACCCTGGTCTCTGCCTACCCCACCAGGATACAGGCGTGAGTTTATGCTGTTGTTGTTGTTGTATTATACACCAAAGTATTTGAAAAATTAAAAAAACTATTAAAACAGTTAACAAGCTACATAAATACAAATCAACTGCCACATGTGTGTGACGGAGCATCGCTTGACAACGGCTCGACCGGCTGTTTTATTTTGTTGTCTTCGGTAAAAAATAATAATTAAAATCTATTTATATTCTTTTTGTTGCACTAAACCACGCTGAGGACAATTTTAAAAACCTCTTTAGAGGCTAAAAAATCCACCCATGCCGAGACTTGAACCCGCGACCTCTGGGTTCTGTCCCCGCATGGGTAGAATTTTTAGCCTCTAAATAGGTTTTTAATAGTAGATTGTACAACAAGTGCATAAAACGCACCATTTTACTCGAGACGTTTATCCATCCGAGCGAGCTTGCGAGCGAGGATAGATATAAAGTCGAGTGTAAAATGGGTTTTATGGACGAGTTGTACACTCTACTTTTCACTTCGATTGCGAGGAAATGAAACAGCAACATGTAAATATAGTAAATGCTAATTTAATTAAAATTGAAAGTTACATTAGAGCAATGAGAAAAATTATTATGGTTCCCGCCAATTAACTTTTTTTTCTTTTTTTTTCTGTAGGGACGTGACACCTGACTTAAGGTCGTTACATACTGCTCAGTTATAAAAACATTTTCTTTTTATAACTATGATAAGTTGTTGTTATGGCTTAAATACTATACTGATCTACTAAATTGAAAAATAAACAAATATAAAAATAATAAATGAGACGAAATACAAATTATAAGTTTATTTCATGAAGTTTTATTGTGTACTTTGGCTGTTGGTATGTTTGCCTTGGTCTTAGAATACGAACGAAACGAAATAAAATAAAGAGGTTGTTGTATGAAGTTAAAGATATTCGTGTGGCTGTTGCAGCGATTGCCTTGGTCTTCGACGAAGATTTTACTTTATGCTCTAGAGCATAAAAAGCGACTTTATGTCGCCTACGCACGACATAAAGACGAACTTTTAGAGCATGAGAAGTGAAAAATCTATTTGTTTAAATTGAATCGAAACACTAAGAAGAAGAATTAATAGGACAAATTCCGTCTGCTCAACCAATTTATTGATAAAATCGACATTGAAAAAAGGTCTTAAAATATAATGTGTCGTATAATTTGTTATTTTATAATATTTACTGTAATTTTTGCCTTATGTGTTTTCTGCGATCGCCAACCCGCCTGCCCAGCGTGGCGATTATGGCAAAACCCCTCATGGTTATGAAAACCACGAAGGAGGCCTGGGTCCTGCAGTGGGCGTCAAATGGCTGATGAATCATCATCAGCCATTTGACGCCCACTTCAAATGGCTGATCTTCATCAGAAGATGATGTGTTTTTTAAGACAAAAGATATAAAAAATTATATTCAAGTACGGTAGGTTATTTAATTAATTTAAGAAAATTATTATTACAAAATTAATTTAATAGTAGGTAGGCTGTATAGGTCTGCAGCCCAAGCCTAATATGAATGTCGTAAGATTTAAAAAAAAATAAAGCGGCGGGAAACAGGCCAGCTCCTGTTTTTTCGTGCGTTTCATCATCATCATTCAGCCACAAGAAGTCCACTGCTGGACATAGGCCTCCTCCATGGATTTCCAAAAAGACCGGTTTGAAGCGGCCTGCATCCAGCGCTTTCCTGCCACTTGGATGAGGTCATCTGTCCATCTTGTGGCTGGTCGTCCTACGCTGCGCTTGCCGATATGTAGTCTCCATTCGAGAACTTTTCGGCCCCATCGGCCATCAGTTCTGCGTGCTATGTGCCCCGCTCACTGCCACTTCAACTTACTAATCCGCTGGGCTATGTCAACGACTTTCATTCGTCTACGGATCTCATCATTTCTGATTCGATCTCGTAGCGAAATTCCGAGCATAGCCCTTTCCATAGCTCGTTGCGTGACCTTGAGCCTTCTTATGAGTGTGCGTTTATTAATTTTTAATACAGTTGCTCAAAATTTTTTATTTATTTTTATTTATTAGAGAAAACAAAGTGGCGTATTGCAGGGACGATAGCGTTCGGGATTGTGGGCCAAAGAGAATATAACCACTATGTTGTGGGCTATTATATTACTACTCGAGCTTTTTCTTTACCTTTTCCGAACTGTTGCGTTCTCTTTCCCAACTGTCAAAATAATGTCTATTAAAAAGAAAAAAACAACCACGAAGTTTTTACTAAAAAAAATTCATAGAAGTTTACATCCAAATATTTCTAAAAAAAAGCTACAAATTTTTTTCAATATCAGATTTAATGATTTGATTCAATGAGTTAGGTTAGGTTTCATTTCATCTCATTAAGTTTCATTTTCATTTCATATCAATAAAAAAATTCTACTGAAGACTTGGCTGTATAGGCATAGCTCCCTTTGGCTACCCAGAATGGGTGAAGAAAAAAATCTCTGCTTATATTCTTTTACGGTTGGCGCCATTTTCCAAAATTTTTTTTAATCTTTATTAAATTGCTTCATTTTTTCGCAACTCTGTATTAAAAATAGTTGTTCAGTACACGTGCGGAACCGTCATTGCAACTTGATCCGACTGTCAAATGACAGGCTTTCCGCACTCGTAATGAAATAATATACTATTATGCCCACAGAACAAAAAATAAATTTGTTCTGTGATTATGCCACACCTGGCCAAAAAGCGGGTTTTTCCGCACGCTACGCGTACGGGAAAACCCACTTTGAGGCCAAGTGACGACATAAAATTGTGTACACAACACGGGCTGTAAAATAGAAAGCCCTCTATCGCATATTTATGACCCTCGCCTGCGGCTCGGGCCGGGCAAATATTGAGTCTCGACTCCTGATATTCGGTCAAAGACCAGGTCTGAGCACCGTAAGTTACCAACTTCCCCTTCATCAGTGCTCGTGGACCAGAAGCTCTTCCAGGCATTGTCGATGCGGCGATCGATTTCCTTAACCTGCCTGTTTTCGAAGGAAACTATCTGGCCCAAGTAAGTATACTCATCGACGTAATGTATTGTATTTCTGCCCATCAACTCTCGACCCTATATTTCGTAGGTATTTACATAGGTTACATAAAAAAAATGTCTTGTATCACTAACTGTACTAGGTACCATAAATCAAGAAATCGCTTTCAGTGCAATTTAGTATATTTTATTTTATTCATTTTACAAAGTCCACAGCACAAAGTTACAAAAGATAGGTACCTAATTAATGTAGACCAAACATATCTTATTTACAAAGCACAGTTTTAATATAAATAACTTACTTGAGCAATGCAATTTGATCCAACGCACTGAAAATAAATATTTTTATTTAAGAACAAGTTAAACAAATCTACATTAAACATTAGATAATTAGTTGGTAACGACAAACGTACGGTACCAGCGCAGCTTTTACCAATACACTGTTAAAACAAAATTATGTATTAAAACACGATTCCTCTAACTAAAAAACGCCTAAAATGGTAAAGGAAAAGACCATTAATTTGATTTTACGTTAGTTTTTAAAATACAAATCACACTTTAACACTCTTAACACTTTAAGAACAATGAATAAGGGACAGACAAAATCCTTGCTATCTCAGCAACAAAGAATGCAAAATTGTAATAAAGACATTCTTAAAAGTACGTTAGTTCTCAAAAGGGTTTAAGAATAAAATGTATTTATTTTTATTTTTAAACACCCAGCTTTTAGGTCTTTACGATTCAGCCAGCAACATTATTGTATTTGTTTCTAATAGCAAAAAAAAAACTCTTTTTTGAAACCTTATAAATATTATAGTTAATCACCAACCCAATAATAAATCTGAGTTGGCTGTCTACTTACTGCTGCTAAACACTCGCTGCCGGAGCACTAGTAAAAAAGTAATAATTTTTATTAAGTAAAAGTTTTTTTTAACCATAGAGCCACAAACGCAGAGCTTGCCAAGAAATAGTTAGGTGAAATTAAAGAGTTAGGCGTTTGTTGGTATTTTTGTCTTTATACGTTTATTTATTTCGACCAGCAAGGTCCAATATTTTTTACATTATGAAATTAATAATTAAATTAAAATAAAATTGCAATAAAATTAATAATTTTACTTGCCAATAATTAAATCACTTAATAATAACTACCACACAACAATCAGTTGACCTGGTCTCAAACTATGATACCCTGTGCTATTATAACCAGACAAAGACATCAGAAACATGGAAATACACCCAGACTGAGGCCATTTCTACGAACGTACGGCGGCCCCCGGTGGAAATCGAACCCACGACATTTTCGTAGTAAGCGCCTTAACGGCTAGTCCAAGCCAGTTGAATCGAATCGAAAATACTTATTTACTAGCCTTTGCCCGCGACTTCGTCCGCATGAAATGAGTAATCCTATGTCCTTCCCCCGGACTCTAAACTACCTCCATACCAAATTTCATCTGAATCCGTTCAGCCGTTATTGCGTGATTGAGTAAGAAACATCCAAACATCTCCACAAACTTTCACATGTATATTGTTAGTTGGATACTTTATTGCACATGAAACATTTAACATTTATGATACATAACAAACGCGAGCTTATAGAGATAAGAGATTAGAGAAAGAGGTAAGAGATTTCTTTCAGCAAAACTTGAAGAGTCGAAAAAGCAGTAAACTCACACGAGTTATAAAAATGATTGTCATTTTTATAGGTAACTCGTGTAGGTTTTCTGCTACATATTCCTTTTTCTGGTTGTGACAAAGTAAGTAAATAATCTAAACAGTGATACAAGAAGTTTCACCAAAACATCAGTTTTACTCTTTCGACAGTTTCTCGCCGAGCGGTACATAAAATAAAATACGTACATCAACAATAGTTTTTTCTCCGATGCTCTGAAAATCATGCCGAAAGTTTATTAGACAGGGGTATTTCTAAAATGCATATTGTCCTGAAAAATTAGATAAGAATTTTTTTTTTTGGTTAAAATAAAAAGTATATATTGGTTACATTAAGTCATTTACAACAACTTTTGTTCTACGAATCTATTTATTTATTTTCTTTAGTATTGCATTTATTTTATTTTACACTTAGGGTCCCAAACAATCCTTGCAGTTGTGAAGTATACGAGTACAATATACTCCCATAAAAACTAATAAAGATAAGGTTGTATTGTTTTTATGTGAGTACAACTAGTACAAGTTAATGTTTTTCGGATTTCGCCTTTACTATGGCACAAGTTACGGTAAGTTTAAATAAAAAAAAAACATTTATACCTCATTCAAAGTAATCACATGCATGCAAAAACAAAAGCAATTGTGCCAAATCATGTTTTTTTCGAAACAACAATAAAAGGCTTTTTATCTTATTTATTATTTCTATTACTTGTGCCACACCTTGCTTCTACGAACTCTAAAATACCTATGGTACTTCCTTTGTTGTTTTTGCCTGTGTAAGGCACGCTCTTTTTAAAGGGTTAAAGTTTGTAAAACCTCCCTGTAATACACAGGGTTATTGTAAAATTGAAGTGAGAGTTTTGAACAAAAACCGCACTTACGTGGCTCCTGCACTTTTCTCCAGTTGCCTGTGAAAATATTCAAATTATCCAAATATTCTCAAAGATAGGAATTTCCATTTATTTTTAATGTAATAAAATAAATTACAAGTGAATTTTTTTATGAGCTTTATCCTATCGTGTACGAAAACGTTAAGCTAGACAGCATCCAACCATTACTTTATACTCCATTAGCTTTGGCCCACGACTTCGTCCGCATGAAATTAGTAATTTCCGGAACTCAAACTATCCCCATACCAAATTTCATCTAAATCCGTTCAGCCGTTATTGCGTGATTGAGTAACAAACATCCAAACATCTTCACAAACTTTCACATTTATAATAAGTATTAGTAGGACTACGTCACGGAACTTTGGAACGAACATCTAATGACCAGCATGAACATCCAAATAAACTACTTTATGAACAATTTTTTTGGGATATGAAAATATAAAAAAAAATGCGCGTAACGCATAACTCAGTTCATGTCTTCAACACATTAGTTAGAAAGCTTAATTTAAATTAAAAGATAAGGTTCCTTGAGAAGAAATATTTATCAAGTTCCTCGAACAAATAAATATGCGACAAAGTGCAACTTTGAACCTCAATATCTACCCTAAAGCCGTCGATTCCCGATATGAGTTTTTTATTTAAAAGTTTAAGAATTCATATTAGGTATAAATAATTTTAAACACACCAGGGATTTACAGGATTTTCCCGTGCACTGTAAAATAATCAAAAAGTAAAATAGCTACTACTACCATTGAATTTTAAAGCTACTAGGTACCTAATATATTTTCTCAAACATGCTTGGAAATTTGAGCATTATTTTGACAACCTTCTTCGAGATAAATCGAAAATGCTGTACTGGCCAAATAGATGCGAGCAGCGGCCGGCAAAAGTTGTATGAAAATCCATACCTATTTGTCGTCAAAGAGTATGTAACCACTAATTGTCGTGTTTCAGCGGCCAAATAAATTACATAGTAAACTCATATCTGTCGTGTAATTTAAAAATGGATCGATCTTTTCTCTTAAACATGGCAACCAAGGAGGTAAGTTATGAAAGGTTATATTTAATAAAAATTTCGAACAGGCTTGCAAATAAATGAAGCTGTTTACAAAAAAAAAACAAATGAACATAACACTTTAACGCGGGAAAAAATATTGCTGTTCGTTGTTCGTCATTGATTTTGAAACGTAAAAAGTTCTGCCTAGGTACCTACTATTTAGTTTTAATTTCCGCGCATTATTTGAGAAAATTACTATACAAGCCTTGGCCACAACTAGGCATCGATGGACTTACTTACGTAGGTATGTGTGCCTCGGCACACATTTACATGTTCGTTCGTCCATCAATGGCTCTTTTCATATGCTGGCTGCTGCAGTAATAGTACATTACATTATTATACATTCTATGTTATTACTAAAGCCACTAGTCTACAAGGCTCCACCAATCCGGACTTGGCCCCCGTGGTGGAGTATGGCCTATACCTTCCTCAGGGAAGAGACCCGTGCCCCTCGGTGGGGACATAATGGGTTGATGATGACTGATGACTGACTAAAATATAAAATCTCTCCAGTGCGTAATACAGTGCGGTGGTAGCCCAGAGACTGAAGCGAGAGACCCAGGTTCGATTCCCAGTGCGGGCATGTACCTATGACATTGTTTTATGGGTTTGGAGCAAGCGTTTATTAGGACACCTTTTCTAGTCCCCTCCTCGGCTGGGCGAGGGAAGCAGTTCCATCCTGAATAGGGCTGCTTCGTCACTCGAAGAACTGCCGAATCCACACTGTTGCCCCGGTGCAGTGCAGAAGCGACCACTCTCCTTAAGCCGCCGCTAGACAAAGCCCAGTCAGCATCATGACCAGGCCTCTCTACTATTATCCATCGCCATAGGACTTTCATTCCTTTCGGAGTCCAATAATCGGAAGCAGTCATGTACGCAGGATATATAATTAAGTGCATAAGTGGGCGCGCAACCACAGATGCACTCTCTCGTCCATCCTTTTCTGCACCCGATGGAACGGAGACCGCTACGACCAGAGAAGAGTTGGATGCAGTGTTTGCCGACAGCTTCTGTGGACACCCGCTGTCGCCTTGGCCTTCCACCATGCCTTGCTACTCCGCCGACTCCGCCAATAACCGTTGCTTATCAGCTGTGGCTTGCCTTCGTCACCGGAACAGTCTTCATGCACTGCGCGAGAGGTGTCCGCGCTTTGACCCTTCTGCCGAAGCATCCAGGTTCCCCTCGACCAGGTTTAGCCCACGAGCTGACGTGGTTTGCCGTGGTGTGGCTGCTGCGTGCACAACAGCTTCTTGGAGCCACTGGTGAGAGAATTTTGTGGAACACCTGTGGACTAGTGTGGTATACGCCACTAGACGCTCCACTACACCACATGCTGCTATGATTGCCGCTGCTATTTCTTACAACTAAAACGTTTACTGAGTCGTCATTTCTAAATTTAATTTACTTTAAAAAATTGTGACCCAATTTGAACACAATACCGGCCCTCCGGTATCTTTTTATTAACCATATACAGGGTGTAACAAAATCCCCACGTACATCCGAAAATTCTATTCGGGGTTCTGCTCATTAGCAGAACAATTGTTACTAAGTATTTATGGGGAAAACTTTGAAATCATGAAAACAATATCGTCTGTTTTATACATTTTAATGTCACAAGTATGGAACAGCAGATATTGTCCTTTCTGCTACTTACATCGGATCCGCAATTTGAGCCAGAGCACTGTGAAGAGGTTTTTAAAGATGCATTTATTTAAGCCCAATACAGGCGCAGTGTTAGGCTAAACAAATAGCTACTTCACATTGGGGGCCTACAATTTTTTATCCTAAGGTGTTTGAGTTTTTTTCTTATTTTGAAGTTTTTATTTGTTCTTTTTTAGGGTTCCGTACCCAAAGGGTGAAAACGGGGCCCAATTACTAAGACTTCGCTGTCTGTCTGTCCGTCCGTCCGTCCGTCTGTCTGTCACCAGGCTGTATCTCGAGAACCGTGATAGCTAGAGAGTTGAAAGTTTCACAGATTATGTATTTCTGTTGCCGCTATAACAACAAATACTAAAAATAAAATAAAATAATTATTTAAGGGGGGCTCCCACACAACAAACGTGATTTTTTTTTTGCTGTTTTTTGCTCGATATTAATAAAAACTGTTGTTAGACGCTTGAAATATTCACAGAATATTTAGTTGTATATTTACTCCAAAAATAAATAATTAAATTAAAATAAATATTCAAGGGGGGCTCCCATACAACAAACGTGGTTTTTTGCCGTTTTTTCTCAATCTTTGTGTCTAATATTGTATAGATAATGGTACGGAACCCTTCGTGCGCGAGTCCGACTCGCACTTGGTCGGTTATTTTTTCATTAACTCGAAGAACTGATGGCTACTGGGGCGAAAACGTTCTGACCTGGCGACTGCGGACCGGACGACGCAGTGTGGCAAGGCCCCCCAACAGATGGTCTTACGACCTGGTTACGGTGGCGGGGAGTCACTGGATGCGGGCGGCACAAGACCGGGAAGATTGGGAAACCATGAGGGAGGCCTGTGTCCTGCAGTGGGCGTCAAATGGCTGATGATGATGGTGATGATTTGTTCTTTTTTTTTCATTTATGTTCATCTCACTGTGCCGTAACTTTTTTTGAGTGAGATTCAGATAAAAAGTAGCCTAGCCAGTGGTAGTTAAAAAAGTAGTCTAACTAGCGCAAAAAATGACCCCACGTTCAATTGTGGGATTGCGGACGGGGCTTGTCAATTTGTGTTACCAATCGCAGCGAGTTGACTTTTACCCGGCAAAATATCTATGCACCTGCCTCCGTCAGACCGCCATCTTGCGAACTACCTAGATATTTCGACGGGTTATACATCTATGACTTTATTGGTTTGACGTTTTTGTATAAAATCTGTTACGCTGTCACTTACTATCGCTCAATCAACGTTCATGTTACGCATGGCGCACAGAATGAACCTGTCACGGAGTGATGAACTCTACAGCACATCATTCGCTCATTTCATTGGTGAAGACTAAGCGAGAAGATTAGGGCCGTTTTTGAGTGTGAATTTTGTAGGGAGAAATACATAATTATATATGGTTTTTAAGTTCGTAGAGCCGAGCACCACAGACTATACAATACAACAAGTATTATTGATAAAAACACGATTCCTTAAAACACTCGTCAAATGCAATTCAAATAGTCTGTTGTAAAGGGAAACGGTGTTATTTATAAAAATGAAAAAGTACAAGCGTCAAGTGGCTGATGATGATGATGATGAAATACCTAAATGAAGGAAGGGATGGAAGGGGTGGAAGAGGAGGGAGCGTTGAATGAACTAATAAGTAACTATAAGTAGGCATTACAGTTTTGAATGTACTTACGAAAGCTTTCGACTCGCCCCCTATGGCCTTTAAGTGTTAATAAAAGTTGTCATAATAACATAAACACCCTTACACCACAGAGGAAACAACGTTCACCTCATTCATGTGAAAAAGGCGTATATATTTATGTTTCACAATTAAATACTCACACGACCTTTGCATTTATGACCAGTGCACTAAGAGGAAAAAATATGAAATAGTTTATTTTATTTATTCTATTTTGGCAACAGACAGTCACAGTTTTGAAAATAGGTACAATGGAAATATACCTACTTAATGAAACATTTTAGGCTTAGCTGTTAATGGTAAGTAGTACACAATTCAACGCATGTTTAAGATTAATAAATTAAGAAACATTTTTTATTTTGTTTTTTAATTAATTTTATTCTTTAACAATTTATACTACAATTTTAAAAGTAACCCTATATCTACAATGTGTTATTGAAATAGCGCATCGCAACATTGCATGCATGCTGCGATGCATGCATATGCATACATACAATATATATACACCATGCATTTTGGGTGGTTTGTGAGTCTTGCAAAATAAAGTTGCCTTAACAATAGCTATCGAATACGCTAGATTCGACAGCTATCACAATAGATACCATACCAAATTTCATCTAAATCCGTTCAGCCGTTATTGCGTGATTGACCCCCGGTTTCTGGTCCACTAACAAGCTGTTAATCTACTGTTAACAGCTGTCAGTGGCTTTTTTTGCATGCACTTTGGTCAATTGACAGCTGTTAACAGTAGATTAACAGCGTGTTAGTGTACGAGAAACTGGGGGTGAGTAACAAACATCTTCAAAAACTTTCACATTTATAATATTAGTGGGATAGGATTTATGAGAAATAATAAGTATACTATTATTTTGACAAGTCGTGTTTCAAGAAAGTACGAAAAATATAAAAACAAAAACAGAGAATTTTTAACTTTTGCTTGTTGAAAGGTAGTTTAATTAATTATATAATCAATACTTAAGAAACGTTTTTTAGGTTTTGCTACGTGTAAGGTACATTTTGTGGTAACAAACGGCGTATAGTTTAAATATATTACGATTCAATTTATTCTTGAGGTAGGTACAGGGTGGTAATTTAAGATGGACCCGCACAGACAACTGAACATTTGTACTATTATCTATCTTCTTCTGAAATAGTCAAAATGTAATTCCTTTTTAGTTCATTTTCAAGTAGATTTTAAATGGACAAAAAAATCAACTACAAATTGCATTTTCATATTAGGAAAAATTATACAATCGGCAAGAAAAGTGCCATTTCTCACTTACGGTTGTCTGTTTCATTAAGTTAGAGTAAGAACCTACCTACTAAAAAAAAAATGGGCATTTGCTTAAGGTTCAAGTTCACATCGCGTCCGTCCGTTCCCCATCTCTTACCGTCCTGAACAAAATCGATCGGTGACCTTATACATCATCCTGTATAAACTAACCGTTGCATTGCAGTCGTCACCGACACACTGAAATATTAATTAGGCCGATTAATTAGTGCAGCATTATTTTTTAAATATTCTTTTAAAGTTTTATTAAGTTGTTTTTAAATACTTGAAACTTTTATTTTAAGGCTCAATTATTTCGGTGTTATAATCTCGCTGTCACTGGATTATCTCGCTGAAGACCTGTAATACTGTTGCTATGATTCTCTATCTATATAGTGACCATAGTAAGTTTTGTCTGATGTTTGTTTATATGTAAAATATATGTATTCATGGGCGTAGCCAGGATTTTATTCATGGGGGAAGGCAGGCAAGGTAAAACTTATTAGATACATACTCCAAAAACGTGCTCTACTAATAAAAAAAATCACAGATTTCGTGCCTCACACGACTATCGAGCACATTGGAAATGAATTGAGTCATAAATGTCATGTGAAGAAACGTATGGTGGGATTGGAAGGGCATCGTTCATCAATCTTTTATGGCCGGGCAGAACCATCGATTCGGATCTCTACTGCCAGCAACTGATGACATTAAAGCAAGAAGTTGAGAGAAAGCGGCCGGAATTGATCAATAGAAAGGGTGTGGGTCTTTCTAGACCCCACACATCTTTAGCCACTCAGCAAAAATTAAGAGAGTTTGACTGTGAGGTATGTTAATCATCATCATCATCAGTCATTTGACGTCCGCTGCAGGACATCACTGCCCGTCTCCCGGTAATTTATTTCCTTAGTCGCCTTCTACGACATCCACGAGGTGTTAATAATGCATCCGCCATATAGCCCTGACCTTGCACCTTCAGATTTTTACCAGTTTGGGTCTCCTCAGAATTATTTACGCAGTGTCAGGCTAATATCAAGAGGACTGCCAAAACTACATGACGTAATGAGTTTTCATATAATATGCGAAGAAACTTTTTCCCCAACCTAATATTATGTAATTTCTTTACAGTTTAAGTTGGTCTTCCGTCATACTATTTAAACTGCATTCGAGGAGTAGAATCGCCTTTCCATAAATTTATTAAATGTGCCAAATGATATTAAGGACATGCATTTAAATTTATTCAAGAGTAGTTTATTTAAGTTACTGATTGATAAATGTTAGTACAGAATTATTGACTTTTTAGAGGATAAAACAATTTAATGTCTACTTTAAATTTGACATTTAATCACAACAATTTTATAATTTGATTTGACATAATTATTGCATGCTTGCAGGAATATTCATACGCCCAGACGGGCAGCACATGGAATGCACTGAAACTCTGTATATGAAGATCTATTTTATTTACCCATGTACATGAATAAACGATACTTTACTTTACTTTACTTTAACTTATTTTAATTACCGCTGCCATATGGCCTTCGCCTGTTGCCTGATGAAGAAGAATACCATTTGGTCAGTGATAGCTAAAAACAGATCTCTGTTTTAACTAGCGCAAAATAATGACCCCACGTTCAATTATATTATTATTGTGTGATGGCGGGCGGGGCTTGTCAATTGTGTTACCTATCGGAGCGAGTTTAGTATTATCCGGCAAAATATCTATGCACCTGCCGCCGTCAGACCGCCATCTTGCGAGGTAGGTACCGAGATTTATATCGATGGGTTGTACATCAATGACGTCATTGGTTTGATGTTTTTGTATAAAACCAACCATCAGTTACGCTGTCCTCTATGCGCTGTCAGTTACTATCGCACAATTAACGTTCACGTCAAGCATGGCGCACAGAATGAGCCAATCACCGAGTGATTTACTCTACACCGCATCTTGCGCTCATTTCATTGGTGAAGACAAGTTGAGAGGACTGGGGCCGTTTTTATGGTTCCTTAGTCGTCTGTCTCCACAGCCTAGCTCAGAGACGATTAGTACTAGAAAGCTAAAATTTAGCATAGACATACATATCTATTACTCGTGCCGACAAAAGGGTGGAATAAAATCTTATAATTATTATTTTAGGGAACCTCCACTACACTTAAATTAGGGATGCAATTCTTTTTCTCGCCTGCATCATAGTGTGCCAAGAAGAGGATGACTTCGAAATAAAGACAAAAGTATCTGCTGCTCCGTATAGGTACTTACTTCTGCCTCGCAAGATGTTCCTACGCACTGCAAATAGATAATAAATTTATTTAAGAATTGTTTTAGTAACTTTATTTATAGCATAACATTTGGGTAAATCGATATGGCAACCCGGGCCTAGGTTTCATAAAGCTACAAAATAATTAGCAATAAACATACAATGGAGAACTTGCATTAAAAATGTTTTAATAGAATAGGAGAGGATACGTTAAAAGATAAATAAAGTGGTAGGTATTTTTTTTTCTGCGACTAACACTTTCATAATATAACCAGTCGAAAAGGCAATACCTGGTACTAAAACGTGCCATATAAATCGACCTTAGACTATGAGTCACTATTTGAGTTATCTCATAAAATAATGTTTTTATTCGTGTACACCCTTATAAAAAAACGTTCAGAATTCAATGACAAAACGAAATGTAATAAGTTTTATTTTATTAAAGTAACATTTTTTTTCGCATATTTTGTGACCCCGAAAACCCTGAAAAAAATATTTTCATTGTTTTATTTTTAAATTTTCGCAAAGTTTTTACATGATTTCTATGGTATAAAAGCAATGTCACTCCAATCGAAGTTAGACGCAAGTACCCCATTATTGTCAGTCAAATAGCGAAGGGCAAGATAAAAGGTAACCAAAACTCGCAAAGGCACGCAGCGACTTATGAATGTTGATAAAGCGAAAGAAGTTTGTCGAGATCTTGGAAAGTGGCAAACCCTGGTTTCTGCCTACCCCTGAGAGATACTGGCGTGAGTGTGTTTTCGGTAGGTATTTATCGCGTAACCAACCAATCGTGAGGTTGGGTTTATTAAAATTGTAAGTTTATTAGTAATTGTTTTTGCAGTTTGCATAATACTTACTTTATCTTTGCCAAAACTCTGAAAATATAAGTAAATGGGACTAGATATTTTAAAGTATATAAAAATGTTCCTCCGATTTTTTAAATTCGTTTCATACAATTTTATTTGTTGAAAATAAAATACGATTTCTTTGTCAACTACGATGTCAACTGTGGATAAAAGTTACCAAAAACTTCCTTTCAATGTTAAGTAGTTGAACCTGTAAAAAGTAGGTTTCTTATATAATAAACCTATCATCATAAGCAGCCTATCTACGTCCCACTTTACGTGCCCACCGCGGATTGGCGATTTCAAGCGCTGAGGTATGTGAATAGCTCAGACGCTCAGGTTTCCTCATGATGTTTTCCTTCACCGTTAGCGAGTGGTGTTGCTACTATAACTTTACAAAAGTACCTACATACGTTAGAAAACAAATTCATAGATACATGCCCGCACTGGGAATCGAACCTGGGTCTCGGTCTCTCGCTTCCAAGTCCAATGTTCTACCCACTAGGCTAGCACCGCTCTTTATTATAACTATACATAGAATCCTATAGTAGGTGAGAAATAATTCCTCACCTTATTATAAAAAACGGCCAAGTGCAAGTTGGAGTCACGCACCGAGGGTTCCGTACGGGGCGTAAATATAATACTTAACCACAAAAATACTTTTTTTTAATCTAATTTTGACTTACACTTGGTCGATTTTATTATTTGTGGTTATCACAAATTACCTATGGCCTTTTTACGATAGAGTATATTAAAAAAAAGCTTTTACTGTATGAGGACCTCTCTTAGTTTTTAGTTTCTGTTTTTTTAGTACTTGTCTAATATCACATATTCTGTAAAAATACAACAGGTTTGCTATTACGGTTCAAGAGTAAAACCTTTTATAGGTCAAACAGACAGACAGACTACGTAGGCGTTGCAATAGGGTCCTTACTCACTCTTGCCCAGTTTTTTTGTACCTTGAACTATTAACCCGTATTGCTTCAATACGCTGAAATCTGGGTGGTTTGAGAGCCGCGGTTATATAATAGTAATAGAAAATGCCATCTATTTAAGCTATTACTCACCTCACAGATAAACCTATACAGGTTTCAGTGAGGATTTTTTGTATTTAATATGTATTTTGTGAAAGTTCTTGAATAAATAATATAAAAAAATATATAGACGTAAAATAAAAATAAAATGAGCTGAGAAATCTTGTTTCCAAAAATTTGCGAACAATTGTGCCTCTCCGTCCATCAGTAATTCCGAACAATGACCCATGGACCGCTCTCTGGCTGGCTGCTAATGGTTCTCACATACCTATTCATCATCATCATCATCATCGGCCATTTGACGCCCACTGCAGGACATAGGCCTCCATCGCGGTTTTCATAACCATGAGGGGTATTGCCATAATCGCCACGCTTGGCAGGCGGGTTGGCGATCGCAGTATGCGGTTGGAATCTCAGGAAGACGCTCTGCTGCCCGTCTCCTGGTAATTGATTTCCCTAGTCACCTTGTACGACATCCACGGAAGGAAATGGCTATTCTTAATCCGGCGCCACACGGAACATACCTAATCGAGCTTATCGAAATATTTTTGGAAAATGCTAATTTAAAAAAACAAACTAGCGTTTTCGATGCCCATTTTTAAGACACGTTCATTTTGCTATGGCTTTCAAACCATCCAAAATTCATGGTGTGTTTAAATGCATTGAACTTACATTTGGTTCAATGGTAGGTAGGAAAGCAACGACAGATATTACGAGAAAAAACATGTTAACAAAGCCTTATGTTGGCAAAAATATTACAATGACAACGAGAGAGGAAGAAACATTAATAACCGATTGCAATTTCAAAACGATGGAAATCAGTTTTACATGCATGGACGGTCAATTCTTTACACTGACTGATTTTTTAGTCACCTAGGCATTTTTTTCTTAGCATTATTAATGATACAAGACTACATTACTGAAAAGAGAATTGACAATAAAATTTAATAGCAGAAAAATAAAACCTGGATAATATAGTGTATAGTTTCATAAAACTACAAGCTATAGTTTATTTTGACTCTGTTACACGATGTAAGACACTCCGTAGCCGAGTTTTCCTACTTTTTAATCTGTGGGTAATCGACTTTGCAATGTACCAATGTACATCGAATTGTGCTATGAAACCATGTACCTATTGGTAATTCTAAGAATTTGACTTTTCCGAAGAAGATTTATTTAACGTTTGATGTAGTATTTGGAGACTTCTAGTTAGACCTGGGATTTTCGCACTTAGCCTCTTAGTTGGGCGTAGTACGTAGCAAGCGCTGAGGTATGTAATTACCTCAGATACTAGGGTTTCCTCACGAGGCAAACCTTCACAAGCAGCGAGTGGTAGGTATTGCTGCTACAACTTCACAAATGTACATAATTTAGAAAACAAAGTCATTGGTACATGTCATTGGATTCGAACCCACGACCTCCCAATTTTCTGAGGCCGGCGTTCTATGGCTGCTCTGTGATGGCGGATGTGATTGACGTCAGCACCACCTAGAGCACATTTTCTAAGATCAGAAAGCGGGCGTGGAAAGTCTATTTCACGCGAGCAAAGCCGCGGGCAAATAATACTCACTGTATAAATCATAGAAAGAAAACTGTATTAGTTATATACTTTCAAATTAATTGTGGAATGTGGAATATAGCTTCCTCATAAATTTATGCGAAAGGTGATACAATTAAAAAAACCTGTTTAAAACAAAAATATTTTATTTAAAATCTTATATTATATCATAAATTAAAAATAATATTAATGTAGTTTTGTACCAAATCAATTTCACTTTGTCTAAATCATCACAATAAAAAAGCCGTTCACAGTTACTTAAAAATAAAATGGAAATGCTATATATAAATTTATTGGATGTTATAATATTGCTGTAGACTTAAGGTAGACTAACGATAATGCTCATTAAGCATATAATTAAGTCGACATATTACCTAAATACCTTTATATCTACGTACACAAAAAAAAAACACTTCTCAATAACCCAATAAAATATAACCCAATAAAATATAGCTAACTTAAATAACTTTCATAGCCACAATCACGGCATTTACTACTGAAAACAGTGGTGAAACGAACCCTCACATATTTTTACCTAGCTGAGAAGTACCAGCCAAAAAGAAAATTATAATTATAAAAAAATACGACTGTTTAGGTTTTTGGATTGGTTAGGCGGCGCGGTTTTGTCAAAAAAAGCTTCTTGAATGAAAAAAACCTTTATGAATGAAAATTTACCATAACGGTAAAATAAAGGTAAAACCGGACGGAAATAAAAGTATCCGAACATTTCGACACCGTTACCGTTATCTTTTGTACAACTGTTTGTTTTCTTAAATAAAATCGGTAGGTACCGATATTTTATAAGTACCTACCAGTATTTTAATTAAAAATTTATACCGTCACCAACCGATTTCAGTCCATGCTGAAAACATTACACTCCTTTTTTTTAATAGGGTTTCGTGTAAAAAAATACGTGGCTGCCTTGTTGGTCTAGCAGTTAACACGCTTGACAATAAAACAGAGGTCGAGGATTCGATTCCCACCGGAGCCCGCCGTTCATGGCTTGGACCAAATGGCCTCAGTCTGAGTGTATTTTCATGTCTGGTAACCATAGCACAGGAAATCCTAGTTTGGGACAAGGGCAAGTGCTTGTGTTATTTATTAAAATGTGGGACGGTAAGTAGGTAAATTTCACTTTCTAATAAATTGCCGCAGACTTTTGTGCACACCGGAATTTTCTCTCAACTAGTAACAATTCAGTCTTCTCTGTTATTATCTTCGGTCTCCTCTTTGGTAACTTGCTGAAGCTCCTCTAGAAAGTTGTCGTCGTCGAAGAAAGACGATGATTCTGAAAATAAATTATTT
Organism: Yponomeuta malinellus; assembly: GCA_947308005.1. Taxonomy (NCBI): domain Eukaryota; kingdom Metazoa; phylum Arthropoda; class Insecta; order Lepidoptera; family Yponomeutidae; genus Yponomeuta; species Yponomeuta malinellus. The sequence continues at coordinate 3,849,661 of OX371020.1, read as the reverse complement.
ATTTTTCATTACTCATAGTCTGAAGCTCTGAAGTTGCCTGAAAAGCGGGTGAAAAGTAATACTTTTCAGCCCTAGGGAGATTATTAATAGTAGTAATGTCAAATTATTAATAGTAGATAGTACAACAAGGGCATAAAGCGATCCATTTTTATCCGAGGCGATTTATAGTCGAGGATAAAAATGGACATTTAGGCCTGAGTTATACACTCTGCTTTTCACTTCGATTGCGAGGAAAATTTCGGACAACAAAATCGTCGTACAGTGAAAGAACATAAAAAACAACCAATTCCCGCGATTTTTTTTTATTTTTACCATGTGATTTTCTAAAATACTTAGAAATTAATTAAATTAGTCTACTTAGATACTTGTATTCTGCCAAGTCATAAAAACATTTCCGCGCATTTTTAATCAATAATCAACTCCTATTTTATCTGATTTCATTAATTTAATTGTAAAAAACGTACTGAATTCAAATAATTATAGCAATAATAAAATAAAACAACAAGTTTCAGTATTCTACGAAATTTTACTGCACAATTAAATTGTGCAATACCTATATTTGGACTCTGTTTGGCTGTTGAGCCTCATTATCTTAGTTTTAGAAGAAAAAAATACTTTATGCACAAGATCTTAAAAAGCGATTTTATGTCGTCTACGGACGACTTAAAGTCGAACTTTACGAGCATGAGAAGTGAAAAATAGTAGATTGTACAACAAGTGCATAAAACGCACCATTTTACTCGAGACGTTTATCCATCCGAGCGAGCTTGCGAGCGAGGATAGATATAAAGTCGAGTGTAAAATGGGTTTTATGGACGAGTTGTACACTCTACTTTTCACTTCGATTGCGAGGAAATAATCACAGTGGTTTTGCCGCCATTAAAATTTAACCAATGAGAGCGCAGCTTCAATAAAGCGCGACCAACCTGATTGGCCCTGCAATCTAGTTGGTCGCGTTTTATACGAAACGAAATAAAATAAAGAGGTTGTTGTATGAAGTTAAAGATGTTCGTGTGGCTGTTGCAGCGATTGCCTTGGTCTTCGACGAAGATTTTACTTTATGCTCTAGAGCATAAAAAGCGACTTTATGTCGCCTACGCACGACATAAAGACGAACTTTTAGAGCATGAGAAGTGAAAAAAAACTAGTTCTTTTTTCTGTTGAACCATGTTCCAACATTTTAAAAAGCTAGCCAGCGACGAGAAAAAAAAGGCGGGAAAGTGGCAATCCGATCTTCATTTTGTTTTTTCGAGTTGTAGAGTTTTGTTTGTACTTCCGTATAGCAGAAATGTATTAACATTTTAGCTAAGTTCATGTTTTTATTTTTACTTTCCTTATATTCGTAATGAAAAGTACAGTGTTTACCTCGGGTGGAAGACTTATTTAGTCCCTCCACCTATTAGCGTCGTCTCGGGACTAAATAAGTCACTCTCACTCCTCGGGTAAGAATGTACTATTATAATACGGTTGGAGCGGTGCCGTAGAACGTTGGCCTCACATTCGGGAGGTAGTGGGTTCGAATCCCGGCGGCATGTACCAATGGCTTTGTTTTTTAAATTGTATACGGCAAAACTTAGAAATGTACCCTTTTAATGTATTTTGTTTTCTGGTGTGTACAATAAAGTGTTCTAATCTAATCTAATCTAAGTTACGCACATTTGTGAAGTTGTAAACGCAAATTTTGTGTTAGCTTTATCTCCGTCTCTACTCACCATGATTAAGCTCTGCGAATCAGAGCGAAATATGGTCGGACTCTTCCGACACAAATCACGTAAGTGATTCCGGAATTAAGTTAATAGTGCTATCATATTTAAGCCTTTTTATTTCAGTAAATAGTACAGCACATCATCTCCATATCAATCAATCACTCGGGGTGGGGGGAAGGGGGCGAAAATCCTAAATTTTTGTTTTGATGTACGTTGTATAGGGAACGGTAATTATTCAATGTATGTTATTCTCACCTTCTCTCTCAAGCTTCACTTTTCCTACGAGTGCTGTTTTGTTTTCGTCATTTTCCTCGGAACTTTCAGACGAAAACTTGGCCTGAAACAAAAGCAAAAATGTCAGAAGCCGGGGTATTGGCGCGAGTTCATGTATGTACTGACAGACTGACAGACAGACAGACAGACAGACAGACGGACGGACGGACGGATTACAGAACCCTAAAAACGAATAAAAAGGTACGCGAACGTCCGTCCGTCTGACTGTTTTGTTTGTTTAAAGATTGACTTTATTGAGGTTCATCATTCATCATTCAGCCACAAGAAGCCCACTGCTGGACATAGGCCTCCTCCATGGATTTCCAAAAAGACCGGTTGGAAGCGGCCTGCATCCAGCGTCTTGCTGCCACTTGGGTGAGGTCTGCTGTCCATCTTGTGGCTGGACGACCCACGCAAATCATTATTGAGGTTAATACAAACAAAAATACATTAATTTTATTTCAGCCAAACTGCATACCTAACAGTTTGTTAGCAGATGTTCTTGGTTTTGTACATTATAACTGTCGTGAAAGGTATTTGTAATTCCATACATCCTACCCTCTCGCTTGCCCTACGCTTAGGCGCGAGACACACCGATGGGTCGTGGGGCGATGGCGCGGTAAGTTGTATAGAGTCATAGACCAAGAGCGACCGTAGAGCAAGGACTGTGGTCCGTGACTCTATACATCTTACCGCGCCCTCGCCCTACGTCCCGTTTGTGCCACAAACCCTCTTGTTTGTCTGCCCATACGTCGGGCAAAATCAAAACTAACCAACTACAAACTGTCTGTCCATCGGCTTGAAACACTACTCTCTCTGTAGCAGAAGAAAGTGCCAATGAATGTTGAGGAAGCGAAAGTGATCTGTCAGGATTGTGGCAAATGGCAGTCCCAGGTCTCTGCCTATCACTACTTAGATATAAGAAACTATTTGTAATATCGTTCCGTGTGGCGCCGGATTAAGAATAGCGTCACTCCATTTCGTTTCGTGGATGTCGCAGAAGGCGACTAAGGAAATAAATTACCAGTAGCGTCTTCCTGCGATTCCATCTGCATACTGCGATCGTCAACCCGCCTGCCGAGCGTGGCGATTATGGCAAAACCCCTCATGGTTATGAAAACCATAAGAGAGGCCTGTGCCCTGCAGTGGGCGTCAAATGGCTGATGATGATGATGATGATTTGTAATATCTTTCACCTGGTTGTGCAATAAAGTGTTCTCTATTTATCTATCTACCCCTCTGGGATACAGGCGTGAGTGTATATATGTTCTGTCACTAGTACAGTCGCATTATTACAGTTGCAATCTGCTCATTTACGTTACAGATGACTTTAAAACTAATACGCACAGGACCGCTGTCGACCGCACAATATTTCCGGTGCCTGAGCCACCTCAGGCTGGACATTGGACAATCCTTCAAAATTACCCACGGCGGATTGATAGCACGATGCCCACTATTAGAGCACTTTGTTACTTTTATTATTTTTCAATAAAATCAGAAGCACAATGCCAAGTAGTACATATAAGTGAAAATAAAATAAAATATTTATTTAATTTTTCTTTTTTAAAATATTTATGTCTATGTCGTAGCCATATCGTAGATTGTGCCATATCATGATGTGGTTAGCCATATCACGAAATGTGTCCTTTTCATGAAAAGGCCAAGTCAAACTGGCCGTATCGTTTAAGCATCAACGTTTGACGATATGGCAATCTACGTTTTGCCATATCATAATGTAGGCCCCATGACTTTTGTATGCACCAACCTGATTTAAGTTTGACATATTTACTGCATTGAGCTGAAAAATAGATTGAAGATGCCTAACGTATTTAGTGTTTTGGTGCATGTGAACCTTATAGATTGAATAAAATACCAATAAAAGAAGCAACAGTTTATATTTTATCAATTTACAATGATAAAAACAAAATGAGATTGCTGCCCTACTTTCCTCATTTTGCACAGTATTTAGGAGAATATTGCCGTCACTAGAAATATATTCTGTCGCCTCCATGGTAGAAATACACAACAAACTAACATCAGCGCCTCTAACGGTGGATAATGGAAGTGTTTTACGATATGGCCGCTAACGTTTGGCCGCATCATGAAATAGTCATGCATTTCGCTATTCAAATCGTCAAACGTCGGTCGCTCATTGATCTGGCTAAGCCATTTCATGATACGGCCAGTTTGACTTGGCCTTTTCATGAAAAGGATACATTTCGTGATATGGCTAACCACATCATGATATGGTCAACTCTATGATATGGCTACGACATCTACAAAACTTTGAATGTATTTTTTTAACCGACTTCAAAAAATTCGACGCGTATATTTTATTGTTTTTTATTTGGCTATGTTCCTTCATAACTCCGTCAAATCTTAACCGATTTCGACAATTCTTTTTTTGTTCGAACAGGTATAACATCCCATTGGTCCCATTTTAATTTGGTGAAGATCTAATGGAGACTTTCAGAGATGGAGAACGGAACTCTGCAATGGACAGCAGTAAATAAGCCCTATTGGGCCCATCCTTTAGTAATATTCGTGTGTATAATAAAATAGCGTAAAAGTAGTCCCAAGTTAATTTGGTGATGTTCTGGCGAAGACTTTCGGAAATGGAAATTTAGAACATCAAATTTTAAAGCAACGAATTAAGAAGGGTAAATTATGGTTATAAGGGACTTATTTATTTTTCTCCCACTCCCCCACTAAAAATTGAAAAATAAAAACTTTTAAATAAAAAATAAAAACCGACTTCGACCTACCTACATGTATAAATACTTCTACTTCTAATTATTAAAATTATTTCTAACTTTTTAGTGCTGTAATGTTTCGAAGTCGGTTTTTATTTTTTATTTAAAAAAATTTTTGTAGACAGAGCTCGGTGCTCTAATTGTGCGCACCAAATCCTGAGCGATTCCAATAGTCTAGCTGTCAAATTTCATACTAATTTGACAGTTACACGATTGGAATCGTTCAGGATTTGGTGCGCGTAATAAAGGGGCAGAAGTGTGGGCAGACAACTGACGAGTTGGACTGACGACCTGGGGCCTAATTATGCGCACTGAATCCAGACGGAATCCTGACGTTTGCGAGGCAAAAACATATTGGTCCTTAACTTAAAAACTGGAACTAAGATTACATAACATAACATAAACTCACGCCTGTATCCCTGAGGGGTAGGCAGAGACCAGGGATTGCCACTTGCCACGATCCTGACAAGCCTCGTTCGCTTCATCGACATTCATTAGTAGCTGCGTGCACGCATGCCGTGGTACTTTTCTTTTTAATTTAAATCAATAAAAAAGAAAGTGACAAACGTACCTTCATAAAATCGGGCAGGCCTTCTTGCAGGTGATACCAGCTCAGGATAAAGATCAGAGATACGAAAAACAAGTTCGTGCTTATTCCTGAAAATAAAGAGATCTTCATTCATTGACACGCACAGAGCAGTATCGGCCCATTTGTATTATTTTTATATCTATGGTATCAATCAATCCGCCCGTGCGCCTCTACTGCTGGACATAGGCCGCGTTGCCAATTCTACGTATTTTTACGTAGATCTACGTACTTTACGTACTTTAAGCTTTTCTTGCAAACCTACGAACTTCAGTCCCAGAATCTACGTATTTTCTATCAAATTGTACAAATTTGCACAATTTGCATTTTAACTCATTAGACTGAATGGAAATAATTTCCTTTTCATTCGCGAAAAAAAGCTAATAAACGTTGCGTTTCATTCTAACGCACACTCGCCTCGTGATACAACACTCGCGTCAAGTCGCGTCATTCATTTTTCTAAACAAAGTTCCCATTACATAGAGCTGCGACTGTGTAAAACGAAACGTCCGTGAAAAGGGAAAGTTAACCTAAAAATATTTCGAAGGAATTGTTTTTTTGTTTGGTTTCGATCAATTTTTCATATTTTTCAGTTTCCTGCTTATTATTCTCATGGTTTTACTTACCCTACCCTCTGCATTTCCCTCAGAAAAAAAGTACGTAGATCTACGAACTTTTCAGACGCGAATTTTACTAATACGTTATTTGACACGATCAACAATAAATTATTTCATATGCTCGATTAAAACAAAAATTACAAAATATCTCGGAAAATGTATCTCTTTCAGACAATTACTAGTTATTACAATTTTTAAATAGATTAAACATAAAAATTGTGCTCTGAAATGTGACGTCATAAGCCAGTATTTTGATACAAAATTCCGTTTTAAAAGTACCTCTAACTTTTGTCTACGTAATTTTCCAATGTGGCCTACGCCTTTTTCAAAATTCGAGTTGTCAACACTGATGGGCCACGCCCTAGGCACGACGATCTGACACAGATAGCTGGCAGCAGCTGGACGAGGCTCGCCGATGACCGAAAGAAGTGGCGTGCCTTGGGGGTGGAGGAATAAGGGCTGATTGCCTGATTCTATAAATTCAGACCGACACTCACCTACAGCCGCAGACAGTTTGGGCCAGTTGTACATAACGTAGCGTAGTCCGCTGAAATGGGCCTCTATTTGCAGTTCGCAAGCGTACACTTGCGCGAACCTGGACTGCAGTTCCACGTAGGCATCGGTCACTGGGAGGTCCTGGGAGAGGAGATTGGTTGTATTTCGTTGAGGCGCTGATAACAGCCAATTGAGCCTTTTAGGGTACCATAGTCAACAAGGAACCCTTATAAATAGTTTCGCTATGTTCGTCCGCCTTTCTATCTATCTGTCTGTCTGTCTGTCCGCGGCCTAGCTAAGAGACTGTTAGGTAGTACTAGAAAGCTGCAATTTGACATAGATATACATAATTGAATCACGCGGACAGAACGGTAGAATGAGATCTTTAAAAAAATGTTTTAGAGTACCTCCCCTACCACTAAATTGAAGATGATATTTTTTCTGGTGTGTTGCATATTGTAGGGTATCATTGAATTGGTCGTTTAAAAATATTGTGAGTGTAGGAAAACATTTTTCGATTCAGGGATCCGTTTGTATTGTTACGTTCTAGGGGTGGGTTCGTGATTGAAAAAGCACTGTATAAACCGATGAATAAGAGTAGGATTTATTTTCGCTCAATTTCTTAACTTTTCTTCAAATAAACGCTCTTAATAACACTGCACTAATCCGATAATTCTCGTACTTCTTCCTTCGCTTCCTTCCTTTATATCGTTTCACTTCCGCTTCCGCAAAATAAAACTGACTCGCGGCACGCGTCGTCCCCGCTTATATACCGTTTGAGATGTTCTCGAAAACAGAATCAAGTCGTGGAAGGTTCTGCCGTCTCGCTCGATCGTGTTGTCTCTGTCACATCTTTCCGTAATGTTCGGACTATAGCTATCCCTCTCTAATAGTGCTATGTCTTTCACTCCTGTTAAAAATGTCGTCATATACTGAAATGTACTTCAAGGGCCCGTAAGGGGTCTTGAAAATGCCTGTAAACGGATTTTTAGGTTATGGCGTCATCGGATAGAGGGTGGCCTGAAACGGAACTGCTGAAAACGCCTCCAAGGCACGGGAAAACGCGTTCAAAGTTTTACCTCCTATATTAAGCTTTAAAGCGCAAATTATTGTTACAGTAGAGCGCTAGATAAGATCCGTACAATTAACAATCTTATCTCAAACAAACTTCTTCCAAAGAACCTTACAGACTATCCCAACCCAACCCAACCCAGATTACCAGAGACAGTTACCTCGTCATCCTCGAAGTCGCTGAACAGTTCCACATGAAGTTGCTGCTTCTCCTCGTTGAACCCTGAGAGCAGAAGCGGCGCTAGTACCAGTGTCCGCAGCAGCTGGTGCAGCCTCGACCTTTTCAGTATGGGGGCAGAGGTTATTTTACAGTGACCGATCGCTAAATGCTGAGTTGTGCTGGCCCTATTACGTAACTTCTCCACTGTATGGACTGGCCGGATTTAAAGTAAAGTAAAATAAAGTAAAAAATTATTTATTACCAAAAGAATTATGTTACATGCTTGTGGATTAACAATTTATTAATCTTAGTTTCAATTTAAAACAATTAACAATAATATTTAAATAACATTAGGTAGTGGCGGCGTGTCCCCGCTGGGTAATTTAACCTAATCCGAACTTATTTTGGCGCTTCGGAAACGCCGAAATGGATAACCCAATACGCAACTGGACTGCCTCGTTGGTATAGCGGTGTCACGTCTGATTACCTTGCCGGAGGTCGTGGGTTCGAGTCCCACTGGGGGCCGCCGTTGATTTGTAGGAATGGCCAGTCTGGGTGTATTTTCATGTTTGTGTGCCTGGCTACCTGGTTAGAATACCCTATTTTACTTTGGGGCCCGGACAAGTGATTGTGTTATGTGGAAGTTATTATTATTGCTCACTATAATATTTGATATAATGTGTTATTGAATTATGCCACAAAACTTAAGAAAGAAAAAAAGAAAAAATTGTGTTTATTGCCAGACATAAAACAACATAAGAAAATTAAAACTAATGTGTGTATCTAGGTGTACGTGAATTGAGTAACATAAACTTCTCGGAGCAAAACAGCTTAAAATTAAAGGTTCTGGCAAAAGGTACCTCGCTCAGCGTAATGCCTCTTGAATGTTATTATGCATTCAAAAGGCGCTGATTTTCAGCGAGGCCCTTGTAATTTGAAAAACTAAACTAGAAATTTAAATAAATAAATAAATAAACTGAAATACAGATATTAAAATGTAAACAGATAAATATAATGCATGCATATAATTATAATTAAAAGTATACATAAATGATTTTAAACAAAACATAGGTACATAGATATTTTTAAATACATACTATTTATTTAACTCATGTTATAGACGTGACGTGGTGTAGAAAAGCATTATATTAGTAGATTGAACTAAGGATATTAAAAAAGAAAGAAATAAATACATAGTTAAGATGATAGGTACATATTTGTTCCCTGGTTTCAAATTCCCTGCAGCTTCTGACTATAAATATATTGCGCAGCGTTGCTTTGTGCTTCCAACAGTATGGCTTTAAGCCTTTATTTAAACGCCAATGGCGCCATGTTGTCATGTAGCGGTGGCGGTAAGTCGTTCCAAATTTTTGCCGCAGAGAACTTGAAACTGCCTCTGAAACCAGCTGTCTTACTCTTTGGTATTTTCATTTTTAGGCCAATCTTGCTTCTGGTTAATTTTGTATGAGATTCTCCTAGCCATTGAAATTTTTCATATAAATAAACCGGTCTTTTGGTGTGCACTATCTTTTGTACCATCCCTGCAAGGTGGAGGTCTCTCCTATTTTTCATCTTTAGGATTTTATTCTCGTTTAGATATGGAGTTATATGAGCACGTTTAGGGATAGCAAAGCAATATCGTGCGCATGCACTGGATTTTTCAAATATTCTTGGCCCATAAACTGTGTCACAGTAATTGAAAATCGACAATACGAGAGATTCCATGAGTAGACACCTGATTTCCAGCTTCAGATGTTCCCGAATTCCATAGAGAACCTTGAGTCGATAGAAAGCAGTCTTTATTTTGGAATTTATGTGTTCCTCAAATCGCATTTCTCCATCTAGAAGGAGACCGAGGTTTCGTGCAGTGTGCACTCTTTCGAGTGCTTGATTTTCGATTTTTATATCCTGTATGTCGTCAATAATACGCTGTTGTTGTACTTTTGTACCCATTACTACATATTTCGATTTGGTAGGGTTTAGCACTAATGCGTTTTTCTTTGTCCATTGGTAGATTTCTTCTAGGTCTTCGTTAATCAGTTTCACAGCTTCATGTGATGTTTTGTGTTTAATGGGGTAGTATAATTGCGTGTCATCTGCATACATATGAACTTTGCAGTGCTTGATGTTTTGGGTTAAATCCGAAGTATATAAAATAAATAGCAGGGGACTAAGTATTGAGGGCAGCCTCACGCGATAGACTTTACCTCTGATCTCTTTATCTCTCCCTGATCGTCTTCAGTGACTACATATTGTTTGCGGCCTCTCAGAAATGATTGAAACCACAAACATTGATTCGGACACTCCGTAAAAAGACAGCTTTGACAATAGCAGGTCGGTGCTTATGCAATCAAATGCTCTTGATTAATCCAAAAGCAGTAATATACTGCCCATGCCTCTATCTGATTCTGTGAGTATGTCATCTATTACATGAGCTAGGGCTGTAGCTGTACCATGGTTGCTACGGAAACCTGACTGCATTTTTGGGAGTACCGAATTATTCTCCAAAAATGTGGTTAGCTGTGAGCAAACTACTTTTTCTATGATTTTGGATAGCACCGGTAGGATACTTATTGCTCGAAGATCCTTGTAGTCCTGAACATCTTGGCATTTCGGGAGTGGTTTTACTTTAGCAAGTTTCCAGGCTTCAGGGAAAGTGCATTCACAAATGGACCTGTTTATAATGCTTGTTATTATGGGCAGGGTTACTGGCAATGTCATCCGTATCATTTTTATAGATATTGCGTCGTCGCCAGATGCATTTGTGGCAATAGAAGAAATAATTTTATTAATTTGATATTCTGTGCTTATAGAGGTACTGCATGCCTATAAGTTATGTGTATGCACTTCTGTAATTTTTAATTATAGTGCTCAATTTAACATATTTGAAGTATGTAAAGAAATGTTCAATTTTAAATAATATTAGACGCCTACAAGACAGGTTTGTTGCCTAGCGGAGGTGTCTAAGATGCAGCAATTAATGAATTTCAAGTCTTGTTTAATCGTAAGCCTGATTAAAGTATTATGTAATTTGACTGAATGAAACAATTTCTTTATTATTATTATGATATATTTTATAACACAAGGGGCACGGAATGGAAGTTTTTCGGACGTTGGGTCTCAAATGGCAAAAAAAAATTAAAGCCTACTTTCATGTAATTTCGTTGATAATTTCATATTGTTCTATTCGATTAATGCAATGAATCCACTTTGACGCTATTAAAGTGTAGCAGATCTACCTAATCAACTAATCAGATACGATGGACCAGCTTTTTGTTTCAGAAAAAAACATCATGAAAAGTACGTCGATGCAAATTAATGTAAATGTCCATATATAAGATTCCAACCGCATACTGCGATCGCCAACCCGCCTGCCAAGCGTGGCGATTATGGCAAAACCCCTCATGGTTATGTTCGAAGCTTGGAAAACCATGAGAGAGGCCTATGTCCTGCAGTGGGCGTCAAATGGCTGATGATGATGATGATGATGATGAAATGTAAATGGCATGCAAATACCAACCTAGACGGAATAGGATCAGTCGAGGGACCACCAGCCAGATGTTCTAACGATATAGCCCGAGAAGCCGGCAAACACTGACTGCATATTGTTTTTTAGTTTATTTTTACGTTATAAAAACAAAATTTTCAATATTTAATAGTACCAAACTGCGAATACAGTTTGTTGGTACATTGCTCACGGCCCAGGACATTGTGAGAAGTTGCGTGAACATGAATTGGCCTTTACCCAACTTTGGGTGTCAACGGATTGATGAACGGACACATTTCTTAACAGACTTCAAAAAATGGTGGCGGTTCTAATTTCGTATAATTTACCTCCGTGTACATAACTGGCATTGTAACTGGTAATAATATGCAAAGAAGGTAGGATTACCCAGTTTTGTACGAAGAATATTTTTTTCTTTATACATTGTTAGTATTGTAACTCAGTTATGTACGAAGAGCAAGGGTTATTTGTGTGTATGTTCAGTGATAATTGTTTTTCAGTAATTTCTTTTTTACAAAGGTTGTACCTCTAGGGTTGTCCCATACATTGGATCATGATCTGTTGATGAGGTTCATGAGAAAGTCGTCGCACTTTTCATTTTAGTGCGCGTTTCTATCGAAGTCTGTTTCTTGTTAAAAAGAAGTTAAGGTATTAGGAAGATTTATAATATCTACCTGTGTCGTAACATGGCCGACCTGCAGGATGCCGACACCAGCACCCCGCCCTTGGCACGCATCTGAGCGCACACCATGAACATACCTACAGAAAGAAACTCCATCAAAAAGATGCTGATCAGGGACCTAACTGTGCGCACCAAAACCTGTCGGAATCCTGACGTTTCCGATAGGAATTAGTATGGAATTTGACAGTTAGAGGATTGGAATCGTTCAGAATTTGGTGTGCGTAAATAGGCCCATAATTCGTACAAAAAGACACCGATCAGGGGTGCTGTACTGTTAAAAGCTGTCAGTTGGCTAAAGGGCATAAAAAATCAGCCAGGTGCGAGTCGGACTAGCGCACGAAGGGTTCCGTACCATTATCTATACAACATTTGAATATTTCAAGCGTCTATCTGTTTCCTTTATTAATATCGAGCAGAAAACGGCAAAAAAAATCAAGTTTGTTGTATGAAAGCCCCGTTAAATATTTATACCCACTAATGTATTATACTTAACATGATTTGAAAAAAAATGGTCAGAGTGGAGCTATCTTGCGCTGTCATTTTCTCCACTACAACTCGACCCGAAGACAGCAGGTAACATTGTACATGGACATTCAACAAACAGAATATAAATTCTTTACGTTAAAGTATTTTTTTTATTTCTGCTTACTCACCGAGGTCCTTATTGATCTGCGACTCCGGCATGTCCAGCATGAGTCGCACGCGGTAGGGCTGCGCCGACATCAGCATCCGGCTGCGTTTAGTCAGTTGTACATGCGCTGATGGAAATGAGCACATGCCCATGTTCTCGTCGCATGATCTGAAGAGATATGGTAAGATAAAGAAAATATTTATTTCGGGTAACTAATCCATTTTTTGACGCGAAACGTCTTTTGTCTCATTTGTGTGGGGTATGTCCCACTAAAAGAATGGCTCCGCGTCTTCGCCCTGTCCTCGTCCACGCCCCACCTGTGACTAGGTGCTGATTAAGTTCAATATAAAATAATTAAAGTCATTTGCTTGTGTATTATTAGCTTAGCTCGCCATCGTCGATGGGAACAATAACGTGCGCCTGCGCCGCCACGCACTCCGAGCCTCTCAACTTCGGACGCCCTGCGACCCGGCCGCGGCCGCTTGACGGCACTCCGCTGGCTTATTGCTTCCAAACTGCACGCGCGCTTGCTTAGTCTGTGGTTACACTTGCCTACTTAAGTTATTTTTGTCTAATTTGTACATATTTTTCTATCAGTAAATTATCTTTTCAATTGCCTAATAACATGCTTCATGCTTCGTCTCAACCTATCACTCTTTCATGTTTCATTTCTGTTTTCTGAAATCAAACTAAAATCTAAACTTCTCGGGTTCGATTCTCGACCACACATGAGAAACGAATTTGAAGCAGGCTCGTCTCAGTGTGTTTACAATATCATTATGAGTCCTGGATTTCTCAATACGATCCAGAAACGAAACGCCCATCTCCCTATATTGAAATATCTGCGGATACTTGCCCTTATTTTCATTTATTTTATTTTCTTTATTTTCCTAACTCAACCTAACATCATACCTAAACCAAAAATATACGCGTCGAATTGATAACCTCCTCCTTTTTTGAAATAGGTTAAAAAGTTAAAACCATCACAACTTCCACCTTAATTGTACCTCAGTGTAAACTTTATTCAGAAACGCAAAAAGTTTTTGTGGCTGGCTGTTTTGAATCTTTTTTTTTTTATATAAGATGTAAGATGTACCGCAAATACTGTAGATTGACGTGCGTCACAACTTTATGAGACGACATTTAATTTTAAGTCATCAAAATAACTTCCGGTATGGAGATTGAAAGCGAAAAACAAAGCTGGCTGGCCAAATAGTGAACTAAAGGCTCTTAAGGGCACTTTTAATGGCGTATTAACTCAGTTAAACATAAATCAGTGTCCAAATAACCCGAATTCTCACACTTATCCTGATTATACTGATTTTTGATCAAGTTTTGCAGAGCTTTTGTTTTTAACCGACTTCAAAAAAGGAGGAGGTTATCAATTCGATGCGTATAATTTTTTTTTTGCTATGTTTCTCCATAACTTCGTCAAATCTTAACCGATTTCGTCCCATTGGTCCCATTTAAATTTAGTGAAGATTTGCTGAAAACTTTCAGAGATGGAGAACGGAACTCTTCAATGGAAAGCAGTAAATAAGGACTAATGAGGCACATCCTTTACTAATATCCGTATGTTTCATAAAATAGCGTAAAAATAGTCCCAAGGTAATTTGGTGATGTTCTGGTGAAGACTTTCGGAGATGGAAGTTGAGAACGTCTTAATGCAACGAATTAAGTAGGGTAAATTATGGTTATAAGGGTGTTGTTCATTTTTCTCCCTCTCCTCCACTAAAAATTGAAAAATAAAAAAAATAAAAACCGACTTCGAAACACTACAGCGCTAAAAGGTTAGAAATAATTTCAATAATTAGAAGTAATTATATACCTAATTAGAAAAAGTATACATACTTCTAATTATTTAAATTATTTCTGACTTTTTAGTGTTGTAGTGTTTCGAAGTCAGTTTTTATTTTTTATTTAATAATTTTTTTGTTAGTGCTAAGAACAAGACTGACCAAAATAAATACTACCAAAGTAGGTACCTATATGGATATGCATACAAATTTTTTTCAAGTTCTAGATAGTAGGTACCTACTTATATGAAACTTATTATTTTGTATTATTATTTTATTATTATTATTTTAGTATTATTATTATTATATTACCTATTTTGTTATGGTTTGGTTAAAGGTTTATATTTTATTCGAACTAGTCTAGAAACTGTGACATAATTAATGTTATAAATTAAACATATCCATTTCAAGATCGAAATTGTTTAAATCACCAAACTGTTTTCTTTTCAGGTCCTTAATTGAATCGTGTGATTTTAAAACAACACATGTCCTTTCATTACAACTTGTCAGGAAATAGAAAAAACTGTTTTATTCAAATACAAATATCTACAACAGCAATATTTTAGCATATTATGTTAATTTCTGTATGAATAAACTACAATTTTTTTTACTAATGTAAATCAATAGGTAGGTGTAAATAATTTAATTAAAAAAAATGAACAAGTGTTATTTTAAAAACACATGTGAATTGTGTTGTTTTAAAATCACACGATTCAATTATGAGTTCTTAAATTCTTATTTTAACTCGTGCACTTGCATAAATAATATAAGCCCCTATTTTTTGGCAGAGAATTTACATGAATTGATTTAATCATTGACATGCTAAGCAGAACAATACTCTGCAGTATGTACAAATTTTTAATCACATACTATAAAACTATTTTTAAATATTATATTCTTTTTGTAGCACTAACCCGTGCTGAGGACAACTCTAAAAACCTATTTAGAGGCCAAAAATTCCACCCATGCCGGGATTGAACCCGCAACCTCTGGCTGCAGCACTCTTCCAACTGAGCTAATGGGCAAGTACAGGCATCAGTGAAAGGCATGGGTGGAATTTTTAGCCTCTAAATAGGTTTTTAATATTTTTAAATAGTTCATATTTTATGAAATATGAAATGTATTTTATGTCACGTGACACTAGAACTGAAAAGGATAAAACACACCAACGCGGTGGCGGCAGCAGTCCATACAAAATACTACTGCTGTAAATTATGTTTGTATGGACTGCTGCCGCTACCGCGTTAATGTGTGTCATCCTAAACTCATCAGGTTGTCTCTCGACATAGGCCTCCTCCATGTCCTTCCTCATCATCATCAACATCAGCCATTTACGCCCACTGCAAGACATAGGCCTCCACACTTGGCAAGCAGGTTGGCAATCACAGTATGTGTTTGGAATCTCAGGAAGACGCTGCTGTCCGTCTCCTGGTAATTTATTTCCTTAGTCGCCTTCTACGACATCCACAGGAGGAAGTGGTGTGACGCTATTCTTAATCCGGCGCCACACGTTTTTGTGGTCTTCCACGTGGTTTGGTTTAGTATGGCACTTACATGCATGGCTTTAATTCCAGACATATTTGTCATCTAAATAATTTTTATTGGGTTAGTAGCCCTTTTTCCACAAAGTGTTCTTTACACATTTTTTAAACCGTATTGTAGAATATTTAATTTAGAATCGTTTTGACTGAACTCAATTTTGCAGAATTCTGAATGACCCCATTGGGCCACCATAATTGTTCTTTTCAAGGTCATAATTTTGTGTTCTGAGGTCATAATCTAACAGGTTAAATTGCTTACAGTACATACATGAACTGCCTGTGTCCCAGAAGGGTAGGCAGGATATGCCAGGGGCCCCTGAGTAACCGAAGTGAAGAACTTCGTCAATATTTATTACCTATAATTGCATGCATGCTGGCCGGTTTCCGGTATATCTAAATAAATTAAAGATACAACTTACTTGAACTGCAAGTGCACCGGCCGGACATGCGTGACGTTAGGCATGTACGAGTAGTAGAACACGACGTACATAAAAATTGAAATCCACAAGATCGCCGTCACAAAGACCGATATTATTCCAGCCCTGAACAAAAGTTCTTTCACACTGTTTATGCCTTCGGCAGTGCGCTTCTTATAGCCAATGTACTGCTGAAAAATGAAAGCTTCGACTGGTAGGCGCACGTATTCTCTAAAGACTCGAAACGGGTTCACATAATCTGTTACGGCCATAACTAACGATTTTTTTAACAAAAACTTTAGTTTTTTCTCTTATCTACTCTGTCGACGGTCATTGAGACGGAACTAGGATGATTTGTGGGTAGATAGTGCGTGTTTTATTTAATTTATTGTTGCTTGATAAGCTGTTTGCGATAGTTTGTTGTTAAATACCATAAATACATACAGCAGCTGCTAAAGGTCAGTCAGATTTTGATAACGTCACTTTGACAGCTCGTAATCAGAAACACGTTCCTTGGCGCTGACGATTTCGCTAGTCTTCCTAAACACAAATTATCTTCTGCTTTAACTCCGAAAATAGTTTGATTGTAAAAAATTTAAAACATTTTCATTAATTTAAACTTTTCCACTGCGGTAAAATATATTCAACATCTCAACTTCAGAAAAGACAAACTATTTGTGAGTGGAATGAAACGCGTCACTAATTTAGTCCGTTCCACGCCGTGTTACATAAATTAGTTAACGTATGTTCATAGCAATAATTATTTGTGTTAGGTACTTTCAGGTATAAACATTGACGAAAATAAAAATATAGCAGCAGCAGCTCCCTAATTCATAGGTGTAAATCTATTTTTCCTTATAAAATTGATCAGCTGATTAGATATGAAGTTCGCGTTAGATGGAACGTTAAACGTCAAAAAAAGGAAACAAAAGAACCATTTTTAGGTTATCTCCCAGAAAATATTCTAGTACCAACAAATGCGAGCTTTTTCAAAATTCTTGTCAGTAGCAACAGCAATTATTGCTTAGTATATGTATAATGATATTCCCGCGTCAGATAAGCGTGTTGCCGTATCAATACCTACAGTGTCGACTTAGTCACAGCACTACTACGATAGTTAATACAGAGAATCTCGCCGCCTTTGCCTACCGACCAGAATTTGCGGAAAAAAACAGACATATCAAGTGGGAGAATGATGGCCGGTTCAAAGCAGAGAATTCCAATCATAAGGAGGTCTTCAGCATGGTTCTACCGCCGCCAAATGTTACTGGAAAACTACACTTAGGTTAGACACTTTTGGGGTCGCCCGCACATTAATTTAAATTCAGAAAAGAAATGGATGTGGGTACGAATTGGAAGACACCGATTCGTTAATGGCGGTAGCATACAGCTTGTGACTTGTGTTGCGTGTGGCTTAAAAGCGAATCTTTTACTGATTCAGCCCACTGCTGGATATGGGCCTCTTTACCTTTCCATGGACTCCACAATATTGTCTAACCATCGGGTTGCTGGTCTGCCCACTGACTGACGTCCTGGGGGCCTATTCTATTAAGCTAAAAGTTTAGAAAATCAATGGATAACCACTGACTTTGACAGATCTTTTTAAAGATTACCACCACAAAAACTTGATGTATTTGTCTGAGTCAACTTAAAGAGACACATCCGCCAAATACAGTGGATTCACAAATTACTTGCACTTTTGCATTAGCAGAATCTATGGCCCATTCTCGGACACAACTTTGTACATCCCTGGTCCACCCAAGGCCCTTCCTAAGGCTTCTTCTGAGCAACCCTACAGCACTCAAAACTTGTGACTCAGGCAATTGAGTGGTAACTTCACCTAGCAAAGGTAGGAAGTGTGAACGAAAAAAGTGCCAAAATGCCCTTGAACAATACTTTTTACCAGACTGCGGTGGAGCTTAAAAGGGCAGTAATGTGTTTGACTTATATGTATGTATGTAAGTATGTCCGATTCTATGTTCGCTCATAACCTTAACCAATGCAGATTTTGACAAATAAGATCTCAATCGATTCGCAGCATAAATCACACAACAAAATAAAAAAAATACTAATAGGACCAAAATAAAAATGTCCAATTTTTTCAGGCCACGCCCTAGCCTGCACCATGCAAGACGTGATAGTGCGTCGTCAGCGTTCACTGGGCAAGAATGTGCTGTGGCTGCCAGGCACCGACCACGCTGGTATCGCTACTCAGGTCGGTACATCTTGAGGACAATTCTGACCACAAATGGTCACTTGATGAGCCTAATTGTTTTGCTTAACTTTTGTTAACAATATATTACAGGTATAATACAATCACTTATCACTAAATGATAAATTAAAATATACATTACAATAATGTTTAGATTCAGTTTAGCTACTTTTAAGTTGTGTATTGGCCAAACCCAATACAAAAAAAATCTCTCTCATTCTTCTGTGAATCAAAGATTTTTACCGTTACAATATTTTCTCGCGTAAACAAACATTGTAAAACTCCCCCTTTTCCTCCCGCACTTCGCAGGGCGTCGTAGAGAAATACCTGAAACGAAAGCACAACATCGACCGCCAAGCGATCGGCCGAGAAGGATTCAACTCCCACGTGATGAACTGGCGTCACCAACACGGAGACGAGATCACGAAACAGCTCAAAATGCTCGGCACATCCCTCGATTGGTCTCGAGAGGTCTTTACCATGGATGAATCCCACACAAAGTCAGTGAACCACGCCTTTGTCGAGCTGTTCAGAAAAGGTTTAATCTACAGAAAGAAAGCCTTGGTCAATTGGTGTAACGCGTTGAAATCAACCGTTTCGGACATAGAAGTTGACTCTCTGCCGATAACGCAGCCAACGAATGTTCCTGTGCCGGATTATCAATTCCCAGTGCAGTTTGGGCTCATGTACAACTTGGCGTACAAGATATTTGACTCTGAGGAGGAGGTGGTTGTGTCCACGAGTATGCCGGAGACTATGTTGGGTGATACGGCGATTGCTGTGCATCCGCGCGACCCTAGGTAAGTTTTTGACGACTATCCATCTCAAGCGACATTTATCTTCCAGTGTGTAAGAAGTCTTTTGGGCGGCGATGTCATAAAACTAACGGATGTCGTCAGACTGAATCCAGAGGGCCGTTTACACCCCAGGATGGTCTACTAGGCCCATCCCAGAATATTGGATTAACAAATCGTAATGCCATCGCTTTTCAGTGCCAATGTCACGTCCTTCCATTAGTGATCAGTAAATAGGCCACTAGAACGGCCATACTATCTCTCTGTCATTGTCACATGTTCCATTGTCGTTTTTTTTTTCGGTATTGAAATTATTTTTATCAACATTTGCATTCAAGTAACTCCTCCAGTGACCTACCTTATTCTAGCGAATTCCGAGTTATTTTTCCGCATCTTTCAGGTACAGTCACCTGGCGGGCAAAAGAGCGTTGCATCCGTTCCTGAACAAGACGATACCCATAATCTTCGACGATTTCGTGGACATGAATCTCGGTACAGGCGCCGTCAAAATTACTCCCGGACACAGCAAAGTCGACTACAAGATCGGTCGAAAACACCGACTACCATTAATACAGGTAATAAACGAAGATGGGCGAATGATGAACGCTGAACAGTTCAACGACATCAAGAGGTATGAATGCCGCACGGTTCTGGTCAAAACGATGGATGATTTAGGGCTCTTCAAAGGAATGTACCCTCATGCAATGACGCTGCCTATATGCAGTCGCACTGGCGATGTCATCCATCATATACCGAAAGAACAGTGGTTCTTATCGTGCCACGAATTGAACCAAAAGGCTGCGGAGCTCGTCTCGACTGGTCAGCTGAAGATTGAGCCCGAAAAGTTCGTCAGAAACTGGCTAGATTGGACGGGAGATGATAGGGACTGGTGCATATCACGGCAACTTTGGTGGGGTCACCAAATTCCAGCATTTAAATGTACCACACATCAGGACTGCCTCTGGATAGCCAGTACTGACGAAAACGCGGCGAAACTCGAGGCTAGTAAATACTTGAGAACATTGCCACAAAACATAACCGCTGAGAGAGATATGGATGTCCTGGATACCTGGTTCTCTTCAGGCATATACCCTTTCGCAGCTCTGGGTTGGCCAAACGAATACAGTCTAGATTACCAGAATTATTTCCCCTTGACGGTAATGGCTACAGGACATGATATCTTGGGTTTCTGGGTGCATAGAATGGTGATCCTAAGCCTGGTTTTGACAGGCAACGTGCCCTTTTACAAAGTGCTTTTACACGGGATCGTTTGCGATCATAAAGGCGCCAAAATGTCGAAGAGCAAAGGCAACGTCATTGATCCCCTGGACGTGATACACGGCATTTCACTCGAAGGGCTCGGAAACAAGGCCGACACGATGTATCAAGAAGGCATTTTGAGTAAAGACGAATGTGAGAGAGCTAAAAGCTACCACAGGTCGAATTTCTCGAATACCAACGGCATTCCGGCTTGCGGGGTTGACGCGTTGAGGTTCAGCCTTTTGTCAAACGACGTGAAGGCCCATTACGTCAATTTCAACCTGGATTTGTGCGTGACGAACAAGCTGTTTTGCAACAAAATCTGGCAGAGCGTCAAGTACGCCCAGTTGGCTTTCCAAAGACTCAGACCGGCTGACTTCATGATCACGACCAAAGACCTAGCTTTATGGGACAAATGGATCCTCAGTCGCATGGCCAGCATGGTAGATACGGTGAACCAGTCAATAGATTCGTACGACTTCCACATAGCCACAAAGGCGTTGAAAACTTTCATGTACAATGAGTTCTGTGACTTCTACATTGAAGCTACGAAACCTGCTTTCGCAAACGGTAATCAGAAGCAGAGTTACGCTCACGCCCATACGTTGACCGCGGTTCTCAACACCTCACTCCGGTGTCTGTCGCCGTTTATGGTTTATATAACAGAGGAACTGTTGCCAAAGGTCCCGACATTCCAAACCAACGTCATTTGCAACTACGAAGACCAGGAAAGGAAGTTGGTTTTCCCCCTTGAGGGGCACTTCGACCTATGGAAAGATGAGGACCTGGTTGCGAAACTGAACAAAGTTATAAACAGCATTGCCCTCGTTAGACAGCTAAAGGGTTTCTACAACATCTCAAATAAGGCCCGGCCAGTTGTATGTATAGCTACTGCAGATGAAACTCTTAAAGAGGATTTAAATAATAGCGCAGCTGTGTTTTTGAATATGACCAAATGTGACAGCATAAACTTCGATCCTCCAGAACAACAAAATCGGCGATTCGTCAGCGCGCCTCTGAGTAACGACACGTTGATAAGGGTAGAGTTAATAGCAGACAACGTTGACAGTGTTATCGACACGTCTCGGACCAGGTTGCAGAAAAAAATCATCAAAGTTGAGGAGGCCATGAGAAGATTACAAAAGCAATTCGACAGTCAAAATTACCTGACAACGGTTCCTGAATGGACGCAGATTTTGGATAGAGAAAAGTTGCTGATGAAACAAGAAGAGTTAAAACAGTTAAAAAGATTTATGGACAGTCACAGAGAGGGTCCGACACCGGAACAGTATTGGTAGGAAAATGTGCAATTCAAAAAGTGAACGGAAGAATGAAAGTTTATTTATTGTTCTGAATGTTAACAGTTTCCATCTAGAGTATCTATTCTAGATTTCCTTAAAATGAAATGTAAGGACCCGTTAGATTTTGACATTGAAAATAACAATTAAAAACCATTGTTATGGTAGCCCGATCGGGTCCATTAGAATTCTACAGATTAGGTACTTTTACTTTGTGTTTTCTTGAGAGCCAGTCCACACGGCGCGTTGCGTCAGCGTTGCGTCGACGCAGCGCTACCGCTGCGTTGTTTTACATACAAATAACCAAGGTGTTCACACGGCGCGCTGCGTCGTCGCAACGCACACATGACGGACAGCAGCCCCCGAGACGAAGCGGGAGGGGGTGTACTCATTGCGACGTCGGAGCGGCAGCGCTCAGTTGCTTGTGCGTTGATAGGGAGGATACTTTTTACGCGATGTTTTTTACAAAATGCTTGCCGCAACTGTGCGTCGCCGCTGCGCCGACGGAACGTTAAGACTGCGTCGTAGTAACGCTGCGATGGCGCAGCGCCTGTGTGGCCGGCTATGCGTCAAAATATTTGCGTTGCGATGACGCAACGCAACGCAACGCGCCGTGTGGACTGGCTCTTACGTGTCCAGGTCGGCAGCACGTCAACCTTTCCATGCGTGCACTCTAGTCCTTTACGTTACGGGCTACTTTGCAACGAAAATGTAATGGTTGAGCTGCTCTTGACTGCACTATCGACGACACACTCTCAGACTAGGTACATAACACTACGGCAAATAAAATATATAGAAAGACAATAACGGTAATATTAACAACAACAATAAAACCAAGGTGAGCCTCCCGCTAAACACAAAACAATCCGATTTTCATGCGCAAAACATTTTCGTCTCTAGAAACAAAATTAAATAAGTACAATGTTTTGCGCTATGAACACTGATTGTAGTGTGTGATGTTTCATGAGCAAATCGGTCCAACCCAAAGCCACGACAGGCTCCCTTCAGTTACAATCTTGTAGCCCATTACAAAACTTACAATCTAGATACTCGTTATATGTCTTTAGTCCTCAAACTATTAACCGTCAAATTCCATAATGATTGCAATCTATCACAAACGTCAGGATTCCGACAGGATTTGGTACGCATAATACGGATTCTGACGTTTATTCGACGAACCTCTCCATAAACGCCAATATTTATAGTTCGCACAAATCTTTTTGGCGGTAACGAGAACATAGTCACAGATCGTTTGCACATCGCTTACTGTCTTTACAGAGTATGTGTGAGTGATTGACTACTTTAGTAATTGACTACCTAATAGTAATTTGCTACGCATCACACCACCTCAATTACTCACACATACACTGTAAAGACAGTGAGCGACGTGCAAACGATCTGTGACTATGTTCACGTTACCGCCAAAACGATCTGTGCGGACTATACTCAAAAGGGTTTGATAGCACGATGCCCACTATAGCACATTGTCACTTTTATTATTTTTAATGCAATCAGTAGCACAATGCCAACTACATAATACAATCTTCATAAGTGAGTGAGATCCCACAAAGCCTATTGGTATAAAAGATTTGTTTTGTCGCACGATACTCACTTTTATAGTGTGCAATACTTTAAATGCGTGGATTGCCACCGATTTGTACAGTCAAGAACAAAAAACGAAAACTTTTTATAATTATTAAAGTGGGCATGGTGCGATCTAATGTATGAAGATTTACAAAGGTTGTCATTGTGCTACCGATTGAATTGAAATTATATAAAAGTAACAAAGTACGATAGTGGGCATCGTGCTATCAAACCCTCAAAAGTCGCAACTTCCCAGTAGGTACATTAATTGTCAAATTCTGACATTTTAGCGCCTCAAGACGCGGGACTTGCGCCTTCTTGCTACCTACGCTGAAACGACTTGCTTTCGCGTTTCATATTGCGCTATTATGCTGGTAAAAGGTCAAGCGCGTTCTGCTATAATACTAGCAAGGGAGGAGGCCGAACCTCCTCGAATACACTAGTTGAGAAAACAAATATTTTGCTCAGATTCGACAGACCATGTTAATTGATCCCGATGAAGAATTTTCTGTACAAATGCTTCTCCTAATTGTAACCACGTGGTACAATAACGCTCCATACTAATCAGGCGCAAAGTATGACGTCACAAGTAGCGAGTGACTTTTACATTTCTAGACCAGTGAACCCTCGAGAAAATGTTTGGCGAGTTGGTCTAAATGCTTACGTAATTTTCGGTCGGTATTTTTATTATGGGTAGATTTTAACTCTGATATAATTTTGAGCTAATTAGGGTATTGTGGCGGATATGTTGTTGTTTAATAAGTCTCCAGCACAACAGATACTATAAAAACGGCGTGAGACGCAGCGCGTCGCGCTTAGCTGTCGCCTGTCGCCCATGACGGAGCGGACGCGCGGGCGTGTCGCGTAAACATCTATGTTAACTCTTGGCACTGACTGAAAATCAGCGCTGAAGGTTTACCCATCAGCGTTCTGCTAAGTGAGCTACCATTTATTTATAAATAATAAGAGTGATACTGACACGCCGTGAACTTTGTTTTCCACATAGGTACATAAACTCACGCCTGTATCCACAAGGTAGGCAGAACTTTGTTTTTTTTTTTATTATTATTTTATATTTGATTTTGTATTATCGTGGCGTGTGTATAGTCCGCACAGATCTTTTTGGCGTTAATGTGAACATAGTCCCAGATCGTTAGCAGTTCGCTTACTGCCTTTACGTCCGTGTGGCGCCGGATTAAGAATAGCGTCACTCCATTTCCTTCCGTGGATGTCGTAGAAGGCGACTACGGAAATCAATTACCAGGCGACGGGCAGCAGCGTCTTCCTGAGATCCTAACCGCATACTGCGATCGCCAACCCGCCTGCCAAGCGTGGCGATTATGGCAAAACCCCTCATGGTTATGAAAACCACGAAGGAGGCCTATGTCCTGCAGTGAGTGTCAAATGGCTGATGATGATGATGATGAAACTGTCTGTAACTATGTTCACGTTACCGCCAAAAAGATTTGTGCGGATTATACTGTTTTTATAAGGGTTTTCTTTCTCTTGTGTCTAAATGTAACTTATCCCGCTATCTTTGGCTTCTTCTTGGGCGTCGGTTTCTTTTTGCTAATATGTTGGCAGATAAACTTCTTTTTGCTGGCGCGGATATCTGAAAGCAATTACAACTTACTCAGTTAAAATTAACATAACATACACACTGTTCATTTATTTCGTAAGGCTAAGAAATGTAAGAAATTGAAAAAAAAAAAAAGATTTAGCCTCTTTCTAAACCTTTTTTAAGAAATTAATAACCGTGATATTCCTTTTCAACTATGTCTATATTTGATTTTATTCAGCTTTGATCTACTTACATGTAAACAAACCGTTGAAAGAAATCGTAAAAATACGGGAAGTAAATGTCTATGCATATGTATGTATTGGTATTGTATATAATTATGTATTTGTTCTTCCTATGTAATTCATTCGTCTGATTAATTCAAGAAATATCAACCCTTATTATCAAT
This sequence comes from Yponomeuta malinellus, assembly GCA_947308005.1. Lineage (NCBI taxonomy): Eukaryota > Metazoa > Arthropoda > Insecta > Lepidoptera > Yponomeutidae > Yponomeuta > Yponomeuta malinellus. Next base: position 3,824,314 of record OX371020.1, on the reverse strand, counting down.
TTCATGATTTTGATAGTATTAAAAAAATGTTTACACCCATGAAACTAATGTACAAACATAATTGTACAGGTATTCGTGTTTGTTATATTTTTATTTTCTAAGAGTATAACTGGAGACAATAAAACAAAGAGTGTTAAATTAAAACAACTTATAAATTTTAATATTTATTATTCAAATATATCACTAAGCACTCCTAGATCACCCACAGCCACTGCGATTCTGTAAAGAGGAGAACAAAGGTTATTTTCTAAATGCAAAACTATTTATTTTATTTTACTTAGGACAAAAACAGTCATGCAGAATAATAAAACTGGCCAAGTGAGAGTCGGACTCGCGCACGAAGGGTTCCGTAACCTCAATTATCTATACAACATTTTAATATTTCAAGTGTCTACCTGTTGCCGTTATTAATATCGAGCAAAAACGGTAAGAAAATCACGTTTGTTGTATGGGAGCCCTCCTTAAATATTTATTTTATTCTCTTTTTAGTATTTTTTGTTACAGCAGCACAAGAAATACATCATCTGTGAAAATTTGAACTGTCTGAACTATCACGGTTCATGAGATACAGCTTGGTGCCAGATGAACGGACGGACGGACAGCGGAGTCTTAGTAATAGGGTCCCTTACCCTTTGGGTACGGAACCCTAAAAAGTACGGGTATACAAAAATAGACCAGGGCCGAGTTTCATAAAACTACAGTTCGTAGTTTATTATGACAATTCGAGGAACATTGCGTAACAGCGGGCCAGTTTCTGAATTGAGAATTTCGCTAAGTAAATAGTTAACTGTAGTGTTGTCTCTTTTATTTTCTCAGAAAAGAGCATGACGGAACGTTGCTTAAGTATTTACTCAGTGAAATTCTCAATTCACAAACCGGCCCAGAGTACTTGTTAATCTGTGGTTTAATCAACTTTTAATCATCGAATTGTCATAGTAAACCATGAATTGAAGTTTTATGAAACAGGCCCCTGGAGGTAGTTATATTGTCCTCTCGGCTTAAAGTGCGGTCTGTCAACGCTAGCGCTAACGCTAAGAAGCCAGGATGTTTAGTCTTAAGTCATTCTTCCGATGTAAGGTATAGAGACCACGGGAGAAACATTCAGTCAGTAGTCGTCTGGAGTCAAGATCGTACAGACATTTTAAGGTTAGTCGGCTGGGCTCCAGTCGTTTTAAGAATAGATTAAGTTTAATATTAAAAAGCTTATTTTTAAAACAGGTTTTATTACGCTCCACAATTTGTCTAGGTCCATTAAGTAAACAAAATTTGTAACAAGAACATGCAATCTTTAACAGTTAAAAAGTCGGTTCAATGTTCATAGCTTTTGTACATATTGATTTCTATACACACACCCCATGTCTATCCGAAAAGAGGATTCCACACAAACAACTTTTAAGATAGTGATAACATCCAAATAGCAAAAAAAAAAACAGCTAATCCATACCAAAGTTACCACCAACCGGCATTTATGTGTATGAAAAAGTTGTAATAGTAGAAGCCATTCTTCTTAAAATGGTGTACCATCAAAATAACGGTGAACCCTCTACTGTCGACGATACGCGTTATTGAAACCAAAATTGCGCCATAATTAAATTAACCACTTGACTTAAAAGAATTAGCATTAAACTTTCGAAAGGCATATTTTGGCTAAATCTATATATTACTAATAATAAATCTGTAATGGTTGGTCATGGAGTAAGTTAGTTTGTTTTCAGAGATATTGTGTTTATAGGCTCAATATATGATACTGAAACTAATTTCACGATTTTTAGATTTTTTTTCTGTATGTGTGTATGTTTGTATGTATGTTCCTCCATAACTCTTAAACCAATTATCCGAATTTGATGAAATTTGGTATAAAAACATATAGACATCTGGGACACAGGATAGGCTATTTAAATTCTAGCTCCAGTTATGATAAGACGTGGCCCCCATACAAATGCTTCGTAAAAATCGAAATGTACGCGAACGGAGTCGCGGGCACAGCTAGTTATTCAATAAATGCACAGTTAAGGCGCTGGTATAGTCAGGTAAAAAAACGTAAACTATCTAATATAACATAAATACATACCTTGACATAACTTCTGCTTTCTGTTTCTTATATTGCCTTTCGACGTCTAGTCGTGCCCTTTTGATAGAGATCAATTCTTTCTCCAATCGACCTGAAATTAATCAAAATGGGTTTAGAAAAAATGGGGTTTTTAGATAAACCAAAACTAAGTGTAATGAGTGTCCGAGTAAATATGAGAAGAGAAAATTATGGATCTAGAATAGGTCGACCAAAATAAGTGTACTGAATGTCTTAGTAAATATGAAGAGAAAATGACTGCAATTTTTCTTTCAAATATTTTGGTGGATCTATATTATACAGGGTGTAACAAAATGCCCGTATCTATGCGAAAATAAGAGCTTCTAACGGTCAATATGAACAACTTTTACTATGGGGAAAACTTCGATATTGCAAAAAAATACCAGCTCTTTTCTTATATATTTTAAAGGCGAAGGTTTTCGAAGTAAACCTTATGTAAGCACTACACATTTTTAGCTTGATTCCGGATTGACTTACTTAAATATCAAGTAAATTAATCCCGGGATTGTCCTAAAAAAATTAAGTTCTATTTTTTTATATTTTTTTTTTAGTAAATAGGTATTTTTGAGATTCTGTACTGAATATACCGATTTGAGCTGCTGATGTATTCATTTTTAAAGCGGGAAAAAAGAATCCGAGTCAACGAAGCCGGAAGTACGTCATGCACGGAAGTACGTCATCAACTGAGATTCGATGAGCTGTCAGTTTCTAGTAACAAGAACTCTTTAAATAAAAAAAACTAAAAAGACTCCCAATCTGTGCAAACGTAAAAGACAATTATATTTGTTATTTGTTTATTTACGGAATACCGAAATGTCAATCTGGACGTTTTTTATTCAAAAACATTAAAAATAATTTCACTAAAGTGTGAAACGACCGTTAGAAGGTCGAATTAGTCACACACTTATTAAATACACAAAAATTCAAGAAATCTGTGAATATTATTAATTTATATTGAATAATTGAAGCATTATATTTACTGCATGATAAGCGGTGGTAGCCCAGTGGGTAGAACAATGAAGGAAGCGAGAGACCCAGGTTCGATTCCCAGTGCGGGCATGTGCCTATGACTTTGTTTATTTTCAAAGTTACATGTGTACCTACATCTGCGAATTTTTAGTAGCAATACCACACGCTAACGGTAAAAGAAAACATCGTGAGTAAACCCAAAGCTTGGATGGCTCCGCACGTATTCAATAAGACTAAGCTGACAGGACGGTATAGGTGCAGGGCAAGCCTACTTCATCTTAAAAACAATGTCCCAGGCACTGCAGCGTCCGAGTGGTCCCTCACTCATCTAGTGTGAGTAAAGGTGCCACTGGGTGCTGTATATTCCGTAGATGCAAAGGCCAAAGTTATATTTTATAGTGTGTTTTTGGCAATAAATGTAGTTCACTTTCATTTACTGACCTTGTACGTTGAAAATTAAGTATAATTTGTAACTATTGTCAATATTAATGCCCACTAAGCTAATGGCGTAGGTTTTGTCTGAAACAAATTATATTCTTTTGCTATTTTGAAGTTGTCTTAGTAAACGTTGTTTGTATTGGCGAGTAGACGAGATCCCCCCCCCCCCCTTTCGGACAGATTTTAGGATATCGTTACGTCCTGTATATGGACTGTCTATTTTAAGTCATATTTTTTCTTTTTTTATGAAAATAACGTAAGAAATAACACTTACCATACGACATCACAATTTTTGCACATAATATTAAACAGTCATCTTCCCCTTCATTTCTTACTATTATTTTAACGCACAAATACTTCCATGTACCTTTAAAAGTTATGTGTAGGTACATATCATTGGTTTCTCTACAAACGTAATATGTAAAAGCGAAAACTATTGTAAAATGGCAAATATTGTAAAACCGACAAACAAATTCCATTCAGTTTCTTTAATAAACAGTGTTATAAGTCCGATAATCTTTTTGGCGGTGACGTGAACATAGTCACAGATCGTTTGCACATCGCTTACTCTCTTTACAGTGTATGTATGAGTAATTGACTAATCACACTAAGTCAATTTTTCACACATACAGTGTAAAGACAGTAAGCGATGCGCAAACGATCTGTGACTATGTTCACGTCTGTGAAAAGATCTGTGTGGACTATATATCTATCTATCCAGTCCGTGAATAGAGCCACTGCTAGCAGCAGTGAAATCTGCAGTGAACTGCGCAGCAAAGAAATCAGCAGTGAAGAATCACTGTCACGCCAACCAGCCTCAGTCCCCCATCTCATCCATTGCATTCCGACAGCTTTTGTCTTCGACCCATAGACCCTTTTTCCTGCATAGATAGATAACTCTTTATTGCACACCAGTAATCTACAGACATACCAAAACAACAAAAATACATACAAAAAAACAAAACTGCATAAGATAAGAATATTCTTTATAGCACACCAGAAACAAGAGAGATAAAATATGAAAGTTACAATGACAAAGCCGGCCACGTGCGAGTCGGACTCGCACACGAAGGGTTCCGTAACATTATCTATACAACATTAGACACAAAAACGGCAAAAAATCACGTTTGTTGCATGCGAGCCCCCCTTAAATATTTATTTTATTTAAATTTAATTTTAAAGCGAATATAGAACTAAATATTCTGTGAATATTTCAAGCGTCTACCTGTTGCCGTTATTAATATCGAGCAAAAAAATACGTTTTTTGTATGGGAGCCCCCCTTAAATATTTATTTTATTCTGTTTTTAGTATTTGTTGTTACAGCGGCAACAGAAACACATCATCAGAAATTGCTATTAGCAATAAGGCCGCCAATTGTATCTTTTCTCTTGTTATTGCTGTTTCTGTAACATTTTTTCCGGTATACAATAAAGAATATTCTTATCTTATCTTATCATCTGTGAAAATTTCAACTTTCAGCCTAGCTATCACGGTTCATGAGATACAGCCTGGTGACAGACAGACAGACAGACAGACAGACGGACAGTGAAGTCTTAGTAATAGGGTCCCGTTTGGCACCCTTCGGGTACGGAACCCTAAAAAGTACAGCACCCTTCGGGTACGGAACCCTAAAAAGTACAATGGGCGGCCTTATCGCTAACAGTAATTTCTTCCAGACAACCTTGTGACGGAAAGGTAGCCGAAGGAGAATGAGACGGGTAGTTGGAGCAAAAAAAAAACAAAACTGCATACTTCAAAATTTGAATAATTCCTAGAAAACAATTTGGTTGGTGACTAAAAAGATATGCTGTACAATTTGTACTCACTCATCTTGGTGAGATTTGGACCCAGCTGTCGTTTCCTCTCGTCCTCATGCCACCGGACATGCTTCACCAGGGAGAACAGTAGATTGAACCTGAGCAGAATAGCGAAAGTTTTACAATTATCTTACAGCGGTCGTGGCGCAATCCGTAGCAAGCTTGCCTCACATTCAAGAGGATTGTTAATTTGAATCCCGACATGTACTAATGACTGTATTTTCTAAGTTACGTTAGTAAATTTTTAGTAGCAACATTGTTATATAACCTGTGAAGGAGAACATCGTGAGGAAACCTTCGTGCATGAGGTGTAAACATATCTCAGCACTTGATATCGCCAATACTCTCTGCGTTTATTAGGCAATCAATTACATGGTTAGCCTTTAAGTTATAATAAAGCATTCATAACTGTGTCTAACCAAATAAGTTCTGTGTGATGTTTGTTTATAAAGCAGCATATACATATCTCACTGTACAGCATAGTCCTCTCAAGATGAGAATATGGGCTTAAGAAATACATAGGCAAACTTATCTCCGTAAGTATGTGTAAGAGTTATATAAATTGTAGACACAAATTTTTACCCTACCGCTCTGGACACTTAGCGCAGGCGTACATCAGCTCCCCACTAGTATCCTCAATGGGGTCAGTCTCCCCATGGCTTGCCGACACGGGGTCTTCGTCCTCCTTCTCACCCCGTTTGATGACCCCGCCCGGAAGGATCTCGAGAGTGGGCCAGCTGCCTGGCTGGTTTGGTTTGGCCTCGTGGCTGCCAGGCTGTGGTATATCCTGGAAGAAGTGTCGAAGATAAAAGATACAACATACTTGATAAACATTTTGCAAGTGTATTAATGAATACACATGCCGAGCATGCGGACAAGGAGTCCTCTCTCTAGAATAGGACTTAGGAGTCTCTAGAATAGGAATTAGTCACGAGCGTAAATGCTCAAAAAATGCTTCATAGATCATCTGCAATAGATAGATGTAAAGCTCATCAATGGTGATGATGATGATGAATGAATAAATTTTTTTTATGTTACTTAAATCCTATTTGAGTGACAGAAGCTTCCTAGTCAAGGTCGGCGAAACAACCTCAAACCTGTACTCCACTCGAGCCTCAGTACCAGTCCTTACCAGTCCACACTGGGGCCAGTACTGTACTCCATATACACTGAAGATGCCGGCGACACAGCTTGCCTTTCACACAGCACAGATCCTCAAATAGCATCCCAGAAGCTCCAAACACAGCTGGCTAAAATTGATGAGTGGCTGGAGAACTTTCTTAGACCTCCCAAAACTTGCCAAACGGCTCACTTGGTCCGAACATTAAAAAAAAAAGAAAACTGAAGCTAATTTAATATCTGTGTAGTTTCCATTTTTATGTACAATAAAGTGTTCTCTATCTATCTATCTAATCTTCAGTACAAAAACCTCCACGGGTTAATAGGAAGAGACTCCCCCTTGTCACTGAATAACAAGCTCCTAATGTACAAGTGCACTCTCAAACCAATCTGGACTCCGACTGTGGGGTTCTGCTAGCATTTCCAATTTGGAGATACGACAAAGGTTTCAAAACAAAGTTCTGAGAGAAGTAACAGGCGCAGCATGGTATACCAAAAATGATGAGATGCATGAATGCCTAGAGACGGCTACCACACAGGAAGAAATAAATTAATTAAGTAAAAATTACAAGGAAAGGCTAAAAACTCACACCAATAAACTGGCAAGAGACCGCCGTGTCACAGATCTGTGCCCAAGTTTGTATAGACCACCCCATTACATTCCAATAGCGAGGGCAGTAGTAAAGTTAAGTCAGCGCAAACATAAATTGCTTAAAACAATGGCACATCCTCTCCCTCGATGAGGCGAAGAGGCTTAAGAGACTCGAGCAATAAAATAAACCAAGGAGATGGCGATCACTGGATGGCCACCCAATTTACAAAAAGAAAAATCAAGAACCCATCTGATAAAGACTACGAGTTGATGGCAGATATAGAATAAAAAAAAATTATAATGAATAAAAGAACATGCTGCTAAAAAACATTACACAAAACATTCTGTTTTCTTTGCACAAAACATTTTCGTTGCTAGGGGAGGCAAAATTAAAAAGTTTATTTGGAGCATTGAAAACAGATTGTTTTGTGTAATGTTTCACGATTTTGTGTAATAAACACGAGCAGGAGACCCGGCTTGACAGAGAGACAGACTGTTTTCTTCACCATTAGTGTAGTGTTACTACAAATTACCAATTACTAAGAGAATCCAAGTCACAGGTACATTCAGACCCACTATCTCATATGTGTGAAGTAAGAGCTACTCAACCTTCAAGTTATAATAAAAAAAACTATACAGACCTACACTAATAATTAGACCCACAACAAACCTAATAAACATAACAAGCCTTTAAATATCTCACAGCAGGGCACAGGCCTTCTCTCACAGAGAGAGAGTGAAATAAAGCTCTCCCACTGTAAAGGTAAACTTCCCCCCAGGCAAATCATGTGCCGGGGACAGGAACAGACTAACTTGTTGTACATTATTATCTTATTTATGTGATCTCATTCGAATTACTTTGCATGCGCGATGCAGGAGTCTTAGAGTATGTAGAACTTGTGCAGTATTGACATGTGCTCGCCACATCTACAATCAGCAAAATACTGACTTTCAGTACAGGATACCACAATACTCACTATAGGCAGCTCATCTGGCACAAACTCGGGCACAATCATCTCGCCGCTGTTCGAATCATCATCTTCAGTGTCTTCCGTGCCACCAGCCTCTTCGCTCTGAGACCCGCTACTTTCGTTAGAGTCCTCGTAGGTTCCTGCGCTTTCAATGTACTCGAAACTGGTTGAACTCTTCTTGTCGGACACTGTGGAGTATCCCGCGGGACTGTGTGCTGTTCTTGCGGATTGAGCGTCGGTCAGATGGACTAGAGGGACGTTGTCAGCTTCTTCGCCGCTTTCTAAACCACTGGTTGGTGTGGACATGTTTCTGTGCGCGCGACCGTGGTCGCGGCGGGTATGTTTGCCTTTTTTCCGGTTCGAAATGCAACGGGAACGTTCGAGATTTAGACGGCTGTAGGACAACGCTCCATTCCGCGATTTAGTCAGGATTTTTGAGTTGGTAAATAAAAATATTTTTGTTGACAACTGACAAACAACTGACTGCCCGAAGAAGTGACCGACCGATTGACGTTAATCGATCCAGAGTTGCCAGGTGTGGTTAAAACTTTTTTTTACCATAATATAGGCAATGTCCGAAAAACAGACTGCCTGCAAGTTCGCGTAGACAAGTGAGTTGTTAGCCGGGTTTGTGTTCCACTGTTGGGCAAAGGCCTCCCCCATAGTCCTCCACCACTGTTGGGCAAAGGCCTCCCCCATGGTCCTCCACTCGTCTCTGTCCTGAGCCTTCCTCTCCCATCCGGGCAAGTTGGAAGATGGCCCCCCCATCTCCGCCGTAAAAGTCTATAACCGTCGCGCGGAACCCAATCAGCGACAATATTCGCCCATTTGTCCGGGCCCATACGACTGACATGACCTGCCCAGTTCCACTTCAGTTTGGGGTTACAGCTCCGACATCAGTGATTTTAGCGATTTACAAGTCAAATAAATATTATCTTATCTTTTGTCCGAATGGCAGTTTTCCACTGGCCGTCCATGGTCTCGCGGTTTTGTCATTGTCATCCACTGTGGGTTTTACAAGACGCATCTGATCTTTAGCACCGATCTTGTAGGTACAATTCGTAATGGAAGACAAAAGCGATACGCCTTAATTTGATCAGCGATCTACAGGGTGACTTTGAATTCGTTCACCGTATGTTAACGTATTTTACCATACGTTAAAAATTTTTTGTTTCAAAATTACCACCATTTGTATTTAAATCATGTACGGTGAACGAATTCAAAGTCAACCTGTAGATCAGCGGTTTCTAGGCTTTGCAACACTTATGAAAAAAACCGGCCAAGTGAGTGGCGGGCGGGCAAGGATTTCTTGGTGGCGGGCCACGCGCAGTGTAGGGTTATGTAGAAGAAACGAGTAATTTTCAATGGAATGTGTGCGAAGTATTCTTAGTCGTGAAGGCGGGGAAAAGCAACGGACCGCCATCATTGGGAAGCTGGGATCCCTTCGGGAGGCCTGCAGTGACATCAGAGCACTGCTGGTTGGCTTTCTGGAATGAGATAGGTTGGCTGGAGTAAACTTACAGCTTTGCTTTTTAAACAGCTAATCTCCAAAGATAACCTACACCATGGTGTAGGCGAAAAAAAAAAGCATCCCTTACTTAGGCGTCGTACCTAAAGCGAAAAAAAAAATATAAAGAATTTATTCACCGTTTTGTTGACGTCATAAATATGAATATCTATGTTAAATTTCAGCATTCCAGCACTTGTCATCTCTGTGCTTAACCGCGGACCAACAAGCGGACAGACACAGACAGATATGGCGACACTATAAAGGCTCCTTGTTGAACCCTAAGAAATAGCCAAATCGGTAATGCCTGTCGCATCGACCACGAATGATATAATTTTCAGCATCACTATAGGTAAGTTTACCTATAGTGATGCTGAAAATTAATAGGAGACTACGAAATTAGCTCAGCCTGTAGCCAATGGATTATGATCGAATAAGTATTTTATCACTAGTCATCTTTTTGTTACTGAGGAGAGGGCTGTATGCAATGAATAGAGACACAATTATTTTTAAAGTTCTTTTGGTTATTGTGACAATAGCAGTTATTTGTACTGTAAGTTTTTTCTTTTCTTTACTTAACTGTGTAAAAAATACAGGTGTTCATAAAAAGGTTATATAAAAAACCAGCCAAGTGCGAGTTGGCCTCGCGCACGCAGGGTTCCGTACCTTTATCTATGCAACATTTGAATATTTCAAGCCCTCCCATACAATAAACGTGATTTTTTTGCCTTTAAATGTTTATTTTATTGTTTTTCGTATTTTTTGTTATAGCGGCAACAGGAATACATCTGTGAAAATTTCAACTGTCTAGCTATCACGGTTCATGATATACAGTCTGGTGACAGACCGACAGACAGACGGACAGTGGAGTCTTAGTAATAGGGTCCCTTGCCCTTTGAGTACGGAAGCCTAAAAATGTATTTTTATTACAAAGGAGAATGTTAGGTACGTACAATGCCCAACCATAAGGTTAAGTGCGGAAATCTCAGATCTAACCAACTAACTAACTACAAAGGAGAATGCTTACAAATTATAGAAAAGAAAACCCGGGCTTAACATAAAAAAAATAAACTTCACGCTGCATGATAATCAACAGCTCGACTGTAAACAAGTACCTTACCTAGGTACATCAAAATATATTGAAATTAAGTTGTAATTTAGAAGTATGTTGATAAAAAGTAAGTTGTAATTTCAATGTAATTGGATGAAATACGAACTAGTATTGGCGATCTAAATTAAACTTGTCTATATAAATAATGCGAAAAGTATCTAGATAACGAATTAGGTAGGTAAGTAGTTAAGGTGATCCGTAATTAATATATTAATTAAGTACCTACCTACTTTAACTTCATTATCTAATGCCATAGTACAATTTTATTTCTTAATTAGAGACCTTGAAAGTAAAAAATTCAACATTTTTTTCTCTATTTGTTTTAGGTGATTATTTCAGGTTATGCTAATGAAACTCAATATGTAAGAAGTTTTAACTTTAGGCATATTTTTGTAAATCAAATTACATTTTACGACGATTTAAATTCTAAAAAGAACCAAAATGTGGTATTTTTAATTTTTTAACATACCGTCTTGTACCTATTTTATTATACTTAGTAACGAATTTTGAAATTTTATACCTATAGGAACAGTGGTCTAATTATGCGCACCCAAATCCTGAGCGATTCCAATCGTCTAACTGTCAAATTCCATACTAGTTTGACAGTTAGACGACTGGAATCGCTCAGGATTTGGTGCGCGTAATATAGGGGCTGGACAGTTTTTAAAACACACAATTCTTGAAAAATTTTAATTTTTTTTTTTTAAATCAATCATTAACTTTAAAAAATCCGACTATATTAAAACAAGAACTTGTTGTAAATTATAATGAAGTGTTTCAGGAATTGCCAAAAACCATGTCTAATTTCTATGTCACTATTAAGTTATAGAAATCCATAATTTGACAGTGCAAATATGACAGATGCAAACTCAACGTAAGTTTTTTATATAAATTTTTACATTAAATATGAAATGTAAAAAATAAATGAAGCTTTTGCTATGGTACGGTAGATTCACAGGGCTTACCTATAAGTTCATAGCTTTTACATCTAAGGTAGATGATTCATACTCGGTGTATAGTAAAATCTCCTTCTTCAGTCTGGCATCAATCACGCTCGCACATTCCAATATTTTTAAATTATCGTTAAAGAATGAGTAAAAGTACTTTTAAAAACCTATTTAGTGCACGCACTTGCCCATTAGCTCAGTTGGGAGAGCTCTGGCACGGTTAGCCAGAGGTCGGGGATTCAAGTGGAATTTTTAGCCTCTAAATAGGTTTTTAAAATTGTCCTCAGCGCGGAGAATATAAAAGTACTTTTGAGAAAATAATGTGGTTTAAGTAGGCATTAGAAAATAAAATTAGTAGGTATTAACTTTAGAATAGTACCCCTCTCTTCCCGCGGGTGCCGCAAAAACCGGCTAAGGGACACATTACCAGGAGGTGGGCAGCAGCGCCTTCTGCGGAAATGCGATACTGCGCTCGCCAACCCGCATGCCAAGCGTGGCGAGTAAGGCAAATACCCTCATGGCAGAAAACCAAAACGCCAGGTCCCCAGTCCCCGGCAATCCATGGAGGAGGCCTATGTCCAGCAGTGGACTTCTTGTGGCTGAATGATGAGGTATTAACTTAATACGGATGCACATACTTACTTGGTTTTTTTTGTAGTGCTTACGCCAGGTTTAGTTCGATAATTTACCAATATTTTAGGGGTATTTCAATTTCAATAATTATATTAAGTACCTTCTAAGTGTTTGCCTACTCCATCTAAAAAACATTGTCCCAGGTACTGCAGCGTCCGAGCGGTCCCTTCACCATCTAGTTTGAGTGAAGGTGCCACTGGACTGGTTTTGACGGTCTTAGTCTTCTTTTTGTGTTCTGAGGTCTTAGTACTCTCGGACCGTGTGCGTACAGTTTTAGTTGATTATGACGACGCACTCGGTCCGAGCGCACTGACCGTCGTCATAATCAACTAAAACTGTACGCACACGGTCTCAGCGAACTAAGACCGTCAAAACCCGCCTTAAATTATCTCATTACGTAGATGCAAAAGCCGGTTTTTTTTTTAGTATTTGATAGAAAGATATGGCGTAAAAGGTTCAATCTTTCCTTATCATACTTAAATAGGATAACAAAATTATGATGTCCGTGATTTTATTTCATGATGCCACCTTAGGCCTCATGCATACTACTTATTCATTAAAATGGCAGAATGAGCGAGCGAGGAACGAAGAAGGATGCCAAGGGAGTGAAAATGCTTAATTCTCAATAAAATTCCTTACAACTTACAAATCGTAAAGAAATACCGGCTTTTCTATACATTTTGGTGTCGTGGTTTCTTTATTTTTTCTATTTTAGGTATCCGGCGATCACGGCAGCGCCACTGTAATATTTTTTATACTAATAAGATAAGATAAGAATATTCTTTATTGCACCCAAGTATCAATAGACATAAAATATAAAACTAATAGCTTTTTCTTATTAGGGATTTTTTTACAGCTTGTCATAAAGGCTTGGGTATTAAAGAGAGATACTGCTCAGACTTTTCGTTATTGTCTGTTAATTTATTGTAAAATAAATGTTAAGTTAAATGCCGATTTAACTTAACTGCCGATTTCTCCTCATTATGACAAGCTGTGCATATTTTGAATTTCATTTAAAATAAAGTAGAAGTAACCTAAGTAATTTATTTTTACTTATCTTTTTGTTTCCAAGTGCAATGCAGTAAAATGTGAAGCTAAGGTGGGTGTTAAAATATTAGTCAGTTATTTTAATAGTCAGAACTTTACATTAAATATATATGTATATAACAGTAACTATCGTTATAAAAAGAATATTTATAAAAAAATATATGTACATTAATATAATTTTAACAGGTATTCGGACGAGATGGCTATACTAGAGTAAGTGCTTTATGAATAAGGTTCTAATAGGCGTACCTAAGGCTTAGAAATCTGGACGCAAGGGAGGAACCCCATAGAATTTTAGCTTATTGTAATTATTTTGAAGTGATTAGGTATAACATAACATAACATAAACTCACGCCTGTATCCCAGAGGGGTGGGCAGAGACCAGGGACTGCCACTTGCTACGATCCTGACAGATCACTTTCGCTTCCTCAACATTCATTAGTCGTTGCATGCACGCACGCCGGTTTCGGGTACTTTTTATCTTGCCCTTTGTTAATACATCCTCTATTTGGTCGAAGTATGTCCGTCTGGCTCGTCCCTTACCGGCCCTTCCATCCACATTCGCTCGATATATTTGTTTTGTCAATTTCTTCCTTCATCCTCTCCACATGTCCAAACCAACGCAACATTCCTTTCTCAATTCTTGTCACTACATCCTCTTTCAGTCCACAACGTTCACAGTGATTAGGTATATACCTACGTCTTAAAGCTGTTGGTTTTCCGCGTGTATTAGTAAGAAAATTTAAAAAAGCTATTATGAAAAAGTTTTAGAGCAGAATATATTATTAATCAAAAAGTACAAATAAATTATTATCTATCTATTGTAAATTACTGGTGTGCAATAAAGTGTTATCTTTTATCAAATTTTTATTAAATTTTTTATATCATTTCAGGCTAATGGTTTCCACTCTCTTGCTTATGTAAATATACAACATATATTTTGATTACTAATTATGTAATAACAATCAAAGCTTATCATTATTTCATAAATATATTTTTTAGTGTGTTGGGATGCGCTGCGTCACTGATGTAAGTTTTGCAGAAAGAAGTTAAATATTTTTGATTTTGAATAATCGTCAATTTATCAATTTCCTCAGTGCATAGGGAACACATGTGTTGCCAAGGTAACTAAACAAAGGCTACTAGTTAGATAAATAGGTACAGTTGGTTATTTACACCCTTACTTTTTCACCTACAATTATTATTTTCAGTGTCTTGGGAATCGGTGTTACGGCATTGTAAGTAAAATAGCATAGTAATGTTATCTTTTCAGTTTTACTTAAGTCCCATCCTGATACATACCTAGTTGTGAATTTGTTAACTAGGTACAGCAAAATAATAAAACACGTTTGATAAAAAATATAACTGTAAAGGTACACCTGCAGTGATTCTGTTTTATTAAGTACTCGTTATTACAATACCTAATGTTTATTGAATTGGTTATTTTTCATGATTGTGTTTATTTATTTAAGTGTGGACATAGGAGATGTAAATCGGTAAATACAATTTATATCAGTAGGTATGTTTCATTTCACAAGATGAAAAATTCCCCTATTCTCTAAAGGGAAAAACGGAACCCTTATGGGATCTGTATTTGTTGTCCGTCCGTCCGTCCGTCTGCCAGTCAAGACCATTGAGTTAATTAACTCAATGGTCAAGACACTTTGAATTGAAATTAAAACCATGTCCTCAAGTCTACGGTCCCTTAAAGCTATGAGAAAATCAAACTTCTAACTTAACGTAAAAGAAAGTTACAGCCGTTTATGCCACAAAAAACGTATATTTCGACACTCATGGAATCTAAATTTAAGAGGTACTTTCCGTTGTCCTAGAACTATAAAATTTAGCAAGTAATATCGTCATACTATGTCTGTAGAAAAATCTGAAAACTAATACATTCGTAATTAAATCATAAAAAAAAATCCTTGAAGTTCGGTAAGGCTCGGTACCTACAAATTTATACGGAACCCTCGGTGGGCGATTCCGACTCGCTTTTGTCCGGTTTATTTTTATTTTATATGAATACCGGTATTAAACTTCCAAATGCAAAGGCAGTTTTTTGCGATAGAAGTTTACTTCTATAAATAATATTAATAACTTATGGGTGCCCACTCGTAATTTTGTCGGGTATTTTAATAATACCTAGTTGTTCGTAATGATAGAACTAGGTACACCTTTTCGGGAGATAAGGGGATTGCGATCCACCCTGTATTTGTATTTAACAAACATCTTTATTTTATTTTCTCAAAAAATATAGAGTTGGTACAAAAATGTAAGTAAGAATGAAGTTGGCCTTACTTCGAAGATAGTAATTTCACTTCAGTGAAATTAATAGGTATACCAACAGAGTTAGATAATTCATACTCCAAACTTTTTTTAGCTTACCGGACAATACGTAAGTTTGAGACATATATATCTCATTCAATGATTTTGACACTTGTAAATAAATAAAATCTTATATAGCATTTGCACTGAATAAATTATACTATTATTTCATAGGGATTAAAGTGAACGTTCTTCTAACGGAACTGTAATTTTTTGTTTAAAATTAAAGCAGCCCACATTCAGCTTAATTCAAAGTTAATTAAATACTAGACTACTAGTACTTCGTACCGAATTAATAAAATAAAAATACTATGTACCTGAAGCAAATAACAAAAAAAAACTCCGCTTTAGTGTCAGCGTTGCCGGTCGTCGGTACGTGTTTATATTTATTTAAAAAAAAAATGTACTGAAATATTTAAATTAACTTTTTTATCCTATATACATTTTATCCTATTAATAATTGTTAATGATTTCTCCTTATCTTATTTATTACTTTCAATGTTTTAGTGCATAGGCCCAGAGTGTGTAGCTACGGTAAGGTACATTTAAACAAAAACATACAAATTAAACTAAAGTTAAAGCATGTTCAAGTAGTTTTTACAATCGCGATTAGACAGACCCGTTAAATGCATATCCAAAAATTTGATGGTTGACCACCTCGTATAATTTTACCAATCTGAATAACCTTTTTAATAACAGGCTCTCGGAAAATATTCCCGTGCTTTCGTAAGTTCATTTCAATAAAAATTAAATACTTACAGACTCAAATAAGAAGATTATTATTTATTAAACCATTGGGTGTCTATAAATTCATTTTTCATTAAAAAAATTCAATTTTTACGGTAGTGTAGAGGCAAAGGATGTAGAGCAAGAGTAAGTAAATTAAAATTTATAATGATGAATACTAATGACAGTTTTTTTACGAATGAGCAGATAAAATCCCCGTATCTAAAATCCTTAAAGGATCTACGTGAATAATCTACTATTGGTCTACAACGTCTACTATGGGACCACAATGGGTAATCTTCCATATCGCAAAAATCACAGATTTTGTTACAGCAAATTGTGCTCATGGAAACTTGAGACATTTATATTTTTATTTTTTTTAGTGCCTCGGATATAAATGTCGTACAGGCGTAAGTTTACAATAAATTGTAAAAATTTTTAGTCATAATTTTTATATTTTTTTAATTATTATTTTTGCCTCACAATTATAATTTGGTATAAAAACCCAACTTCCTTTTTTTACCGTTACAATTTAGTGCCGTGGCTGGGATTGCCGCATCGAGAATAACTTCCAGCACGCGAAGCGCACGTCACTTTACGGGCGTATGAAGAAATACAAAGGTACTACATACTACAACCCAGAAACTAGGCCCGAGAACCAAATACCCGCTAAAAGACGGCCGTTTTTGCTATAATCCTATCTAACTGTCCCACAGATATACTACGAGTACAGTCTGTTAGCTTAGAATATACCTCAGCTACTATCGGATAGAATCGGATATATTCCTGTAATAGAAATATCGAAACTAATATGACACTTAATTTACGTAACTTTTCAAAATAGTGAAGAAAAGTTTTATACAGTGCAGGAAGTAGTATTACACTCGTGTGCTTTCGGCGAAAACCGAAGCCTACTCTAGAGTCCGAGGTATATTCTAAAAGCTAACACACTGTATATCTGTGGGCCAGTTACAAGCAGCTTGATAACAAACCTCATTGGTGATACGTAATTATCACCAATGTTATTTGCGGTTTAACACTATAGAGGCAAATAATTGTCGGAAACTCGAGCAGCGGTCTCGCCGTTTTAGTTTCTTTGTTTTACTGGGATTACATTTCCTTATGGCACAACTGGTAGTGCTGAAGGTAATAGCAATTCCCCAAGGCACTACTGGCATCGCTTGGTTGTTTCACTGGGATTATAAATGTCCCTGTGGTACAACTGGTAGGTAGTGCTGAAGGCAATAGCAGTTCAAGGTTTTTCAATTCTTAATTATGGCTACCCTAAGGATTCTGCCAATGTCGAGTTTTGGAGATAGCAAGTTTTTTTTTTTAAATATTTAACAAAATCCCGTAAGTTAGTGTTCCCCAAGTCAAGGCACTACTACTAGTGTCACGCGGCGTGTCAAGCAAGACGTGACTTTGACAAAATTTGTCGACATCGGCTGGTTGCCATTTCAACAAGAATTAGAATAGAACTATTTCCCTCTCTTTCACACAATATAGTCGAGAGTATTGTATGAGCGAGAGGCAAATAACAGTCCAGTTCCTTTCTTTAGTTAACAGTGTAGATGACTATTTATTGTCTTTTAATCTGTGCTATTGTCCAACTCCAATGAAAGGTCCCGTGGTCCGTAACGCGAGCGAGCTGCTGAAGGCTTACATCAGGCAGAAGGAGAAGGAAGCTCAAGAGCTGGCGGATGCCGAGG
Organism: Yponomeuta malinellus; assembly: GCA_947308005.1. Classification (NCBI taxonomy): domain Eukaryota; kingdom Metazoa; phylum Arthropoda; class Insecta; order Lepidoptera; family Yponomeutidae; genus Yponomeuta; species Yponomeuta malinellus. The sequence continues at coordinate 3,806,313 of OX371020.1, read as the reverse complement.
AGGAGGCACAGAGGAACCGCACCAACACCACCGCCAAGAAGGAAGGGAAATAATGCTAATAAAAAAGTTACAGAAAGACAGATAAATCGTTTATTTTGTGCTGGGCTTTGAGGCATGCAATTCCTTGAATTCCAATTCTTTTTCCTACTTTGATCTCCGCTAAGATTCCCACGTCACATCTAGTCGAGTCAAGGCAGTGTCAGTGGCTAAATAGACAGAGATAACTTTATTGCACAACCAGGAGAAAGAATTACAAACTACTTTTTTATATGTAAGGTGTGGTAGACAATTGGCGGTCTTATCGCTTAGAGCGATCTCTTCCAGACAACATTTGGATGGAGGAAGAATATGTAGTCAGTAGATGGATACATAAATAAGAGAATCTAAAATATAATGGTATGTGAGTACCTAGATCATAGTTATTTAGTGAAAGATATTATGGGTTTAAATATTGTTCTTAAAGTAATTTTTCATATAAACTGTAGCCTGTTTCCTGTTTTTTTTTTTTCAGATAAAAAAATAAACAAAATATATATACATCTCTACACATCTAGGCCGTGCTAGGCTAGTTCCGTGTGGCGCCAGATTAAGAATAGCGTCACTCCATTTCCTCCCGTGGATGTCGTAGAAGGCGACTAAGGAAATACATTACCAGAAGACGGGCAGCAGCGTCTCCCTGAGATTCCAACTGTATACTGCGATCGCCAACCCGCCTGCCAAGCGTGGCCATTATGGCAAAACCCCTCATCGTTAAAAAACCATGAGGGAGGCCTATGTCCTGCAGTGGGCGTCAAATGGCTGATGATTATGATGATACATCTAGGCCTAGCTCATAGTCATAAATACGCAATTCTGTCCAAAATTTCTCATTCTGAATACTAAGGCCGACTTAAGGGCGAAGTGGCGCCGCCAATGAACAAAATATTACATCTTCTTTCACAAACCGTTTTTGCAAAAAAGTGAACGACAAAAATGTCTGTGTTGGTAACAGCAATTTTTAGAACCTGCAGCTTAGAAATTAGGTTCAAGAATAGTAAAGTAAAGTATCGTTTATTCATGTACATGGGTAAATAAAATAGATCTTTATATACAGAGTTCCAGTGCATTCCATGTGCTGCCCGTCTGGGCGTATGAATATTCATGCAAGCATGCAATAATTAGTACTTGTATGTCAAATCAAATTATAAAATTGTTGTGATTAAATGTCAAATTTAAAGTAGACATTAAATTAATATCCTCTAAAAAGTCAATAATTCTAGGCTACAATTTCGTTTTTGGCGTAAACGGCCGTGTTTGTCGTAAATGAAATTGTGTACTAGATTCTAGGTTGTAGGTTCTAAAAATAGCTGTCACTAATACAGATAACTCTGTCGTTCACTATTTGGAAAATGGATACTAACGAAGATGAGTTTTTGTTTTACATTGGCGGCGCTAGTTAGCCCTTATTAAAGCCTTAAGTATGGCTTAAACGGCGTTTTACTAAAATTCTTCACACAAAAGTCAATTTAAATGGCGACTTAAGTTACATTTAAGAAGTGGTGTAAATGGGCCTAATAGTTAGAGACTTTTAAATAAACTAAACCGGCAATTTGATCTTCAAACCGTTTAATACAGGTCATATATACACATTGCAGAAAATATTTCCTTGAATTAACAAAGCCATAAGCTGAAAACGTTTAAAAAACCACAGAGTAGATTATTATTAATGTAAAAAACAACTTGAAAAATCACACTAAGTCAACCCAGAATGAGGCTTTTATATTTTTTTATGCCACACCTGGCCAAAAAGCGGGTTTCTCCGCACGTTACGCGTACGGGAAAACCCACTTTGAGGCCAAGTGACGACATAAAATTGTGTACACAGCCCGGACTGTAAAATAGAAAGCCCTCTATCGCATATTTATGACCACAGAACAGAGAAAATATATGTTCTGTGTTTATGAACCTGGCCTGCGGCTCCGGCCTTAAACTTCTGCGACATCGGACTTTCTTTATTTTACGGCCCTAGTTATGTTATGTACTATTACGGTAATAGCATACCTAGGTAAGTTCCAACCAGTAAAACTCATAAGGTCACAATGCCCGTTTTTGCCCCCGCTGCACGTCTTACGTACAAGTACTACGATGGCGCTACGCGGTAGAAAGATATCTATCGAATACCTTTAAACGAGCAATTCTTATATGTGCTATATATATATATATATATATATATATAGCACATATAGCATCTGAATCTCGGACACGCCTCAAACGATTTTCATGAAATTTATTATGCAGGTAGTTTCGAGGGCGATATAGATCGATCTAGACAGGTTTCTTTTTTAGAAAACGTCGTTTTAAGCACGTTTTCAGGCAATGAAAAACTGCTACAATATCATTAGAATACGAAGGTAAATTTCGCCACGATCTACAAGGCTGTAATAGTTCAGGCGGAAAATCGGGCGGTCCCGAAACCAGAAGACCCCGGTTCGAGTCCAGAGTCCGGTTATTTTTTTCCCCTTTTTTTAAAAGTATCTAAATATAAAACACAATTTACCAAGAAAATAAATACCGTGCAATGCTCGGTCATCCAGGTACTTAACGTTTATAGCAGTAACGGGCAGTACGAGTCATTGTGTCGCTCTCCTCTTTCTGATTTGATTGGGTTCAATGATATTTATTTCTCATAAAGAACTTACAGTTCACTTAATTGATGAGAAAATAAAAACTTAAAATTATTATTCGAGAAATAAACTCTGTTCACAAACCAATAACTTTAACAAATTACCAGTCTTACATCACTAAGGATGACTATGCGAAGACGTCAACGTGGCACCGTCAACATAGTTCCAATCATGAATCGGGAAATACATCTGCATCAGGGTCTCGTAAATTGCCACATCCACCGGCATGAAGAGGCAAAAGATGACTCTGTCCACGTGAGGATTTGCTTCCAGAAGCTTCCTAACGGTTCTCAAGGCGACGTGGCACGCCAGACGATTTGGGAAGCCGTAGATGCCAGTGGAAATGCACGGAAAGGCGAATGAGCGTATGTCGTACTCGCTCTGGTAACTGAGGCATTTCTCGTAGCACGACTGCAGGTCCTTTTCTGACCCGTTCTGGGGTCCCACGGTGTGTATCACGTCTGAAAAGGAAAATAATTGTGAAGTTACACAAAGTCAGAATCAGTACTGTCCCTTTACCCGAAACGACGTGAAAAACGACGGTCACCTATATTCACCATAATCATCATTAGAGACCGGATTATATGCACCAAAAAATGCCCAAAATATGCATGCAAATATGCAAGTAAAATAGCTAAAATATGCACGAAAATCCTTAAAAAGGGCCAAAATATGCATACAATTAAACAGGAAAAAATAAAGTCATATTTTTAAATATTTTATTTTATCTTATAAAGGCTTGTACTGAAAATCGTATTCGTGAAAAAAACTGTTACAAGATATACCTACTTAGGTAACAATGAAATTTAAAATTTACCTTTTAAATATGTACTACAAATTGTGTCTACGATCGCTTAATAAATTCTTGTAAGCGGAAAAAGAGCGTTCTACGTCTACTGAGGTTACTGGGCAGAATTTTTTGGGTGCAATGTTTGGGCTTACTGTGCCGGGCAAAATTTCACCCATCCCGTTGATGAAACTATAAATTTCACACAAGGGTTCAAACCCAGTCAGTCCGCTAGCCGCGTGCTTAGCGATCGGACGTCCCGTCCTACTATGAAAAGCATCGAACGATGAGCGACATCGAGCGTAAATATGCAATATACATTTTATTTTTCTAAAATATGCAACGCTGAAAAGGTACTAAATATGCAAAAGCATAATCCGGTATCTAATCATCATCATCGGCCTACGCTTGTCCACTGCTGGACATAGGCCTCTCCTATTGTACGCCACTTGAACTATTGTCCTCGGCTACTCTCATCGGTGGGCCGGCCACATCGCCCGAAGAACCGATGGGGTAGATGAGTTCTTGAGTGGAGGCCGCGGGTCGGTAAACGTAGTGTATTACGTCCTCAGACTCGGTGGAGCGATGATCTTCGCAGGGCGGCTGGCAAGAGCTGGTTGAGAGTAGCCGAGGACCGTGCTCAGTGGCGTACAATTATATTCAATTACATAAAAAAGTGGTCAAACAATTACTCACATTTAGCCGGTAAATTGTATCCGCACGTGACTTTTGCGTCACCCGTAGCACACCCATTGAGTGAATTGCATTCGAGCTGTAAAAGGGAACATGATTATTGATATAAGTGGCGAAGAGTGCGGTGGTAGCGGAGCGGTAGAAGGCTTCTCATTCGGGAGGTCTTGGGTTCGAATCCCGGCATGTACCAATGACTTAGTTTTCTAAGCTACATACATTTTTGGAAATCCATGGAGGAGGCCTATGTCCAGCAGTGGACTTCTTGTGGCTGAATGATGATACATTTGTGAAGTTATAGTAGCAATGCCACTCGCTAACGAAACCTGAGTGTCTGAGGTGTTCACATTGCACAGCGCTTGAAATTGCCAATACGCGGTGGGCACGCGTGGTGATTAAGCCCTACCTCTCTCTCTGAGAAGGCCTGTGCCCTACAGTGGGACGCATATAGGCTGCATTAGTATTAGCAGTAGTGGGGAAGGTGCAGAAATTGTACAGTTGACAGCAAATCAAGCGATCAATCTGTACACTCCAGACAGTGACTGCAACAAAATGTAAAAGTTTATTGAGCTGTTGCTTGAACAAAAGAAAATCACGATTCTTCTAAAATACTCCTCAAATGCAGTTTAAATAGTCTGTGGTAGTCATAGAGTGTTATTTATAAAAACACGTTTCCTTAAAACACTCCTCAGAGGCAGTTTAAATAATCTGTGGTTAAGTTTTTCCCTTTACCACAGACAGACTAGTTAAGCTGCCTCTGAGGCTATGTAAATAAGGTGCTCGGGGCTGCAAGTGATGTAAGTTACTTCAGCCAGATGTCGCTGCCTCTACGTAATACAGAGAAGTTTGTAAAGAGGTTCGAAATTTCGTTGATGCCTGCACTTGCCCACTTGCCCATTAGTTCAGCTGGGAGAGTGCTGGCATGGTTATCCAGAGGTCAAGAGGAGGAGGTTCAAGTCCTGGCGTGGGTGGAATTTTTTCAAACTACATTTGAGGAGTGTTTTAAAGAATTTTTATAACACTGATAATCTCCAGTCAATTTGCAACTTCAAGACAGAAAACAGTGCAACAAATCCGGCCTGCTTGTTCATTTAAAAAAGCACAACAAGAACACACTCCAGACCGCATTTTGTTTCATAACTCCACTGCAGCCCCATGTCACGCTGCATTGTGTGTTGCAGAGTATTTCCGCCTTACAATAATAACAGTCTTACTTATAAAAACTTGATTCCTTAAAAAACTTAAAAAATGCCTATTAAATGATTTACAAGGAAAAGACGTACCCAGAATAAATAAACAGAGTTTTAGAAATTTAGATGAATCGTGTTTTTATAAATAAAGCCGTAAGACTTTGTTTCTTACTTGCAATAACGGTCCTGCTGCACGGTGGATAGCACCATCCACTCCCCCGCCAGCTTTCAGGTGGCAATTTGCGGCATTTACTATGGCATCTATCTGAAAGTGGAAAACTTACAACTTTAATAGAAGGTAGAAAAAGGGAAGGCCTTTGCCCAGCAGTAGGGCATCTAATAGGCTTTTAAAAAACAAATTTGCCTTTGTGGAACACATCCAAGACACAATAAGGCATCCAGGAATAACCGATGCATTATAGTTGTTAAGTCACTCAAGTCAGATTACACCATTCTTGTGAAGTTAACTAAGAAAAGTTGTAAACGTGAGCAAAGTTCCCTAAGAAGCAAAATACTGTATTAAGTTTCTCAGTGACCTCTAACTGCGTGATGTCACCGCGGAAAATTGAGACCCTTTTGGCGATCGAATCATTCATTTCGGGGTTGAGCTTGATCTTCTTGAACTCTTCGAGGTCGTCCAGAGTGTGTTTTCTCTCCTCCACCTTGTTTCTGATCGCATAGTTCGGCCAGACTTCTATATCAAGCAGCTGTACGTACGAGACAGACTTGTAAAGCTTTCGTTTCTCCGCCAGGGGCATCGTCAGGTACCTCGTCTTTTCACTGTTCCAATCAGCCGTCATCTTGGTGAATAGGCTCAGGAATCTAGCTTGATTTGAAAAAGACACGATCTTAATAAAAGTTTTACAACAAAGTGCGGAGATTTTGTAAGCCGGCGACATTGGTTTTGTTTTGGCCCCCGGCCCCCGCCCCTTATGCACGGACTTTGGCAAATTCACACAAATTTTTTCGTGACATTAGTACATCAACCATTGCCGTTTTTGCTTACAAAAATATTCACCATTTAAAAGTCAACCAGCGATGGAGAACGGACAATACAACTGTGAGGGAACAGTTTGCAATAAGCGATCCTTTCGCTACTGCAAAATTTTATCTGAGAAGTACCTACCTAATATCTCTATTATTATATTTTTTGTATGTAGTCTTTTTTCACAAACTTTCCCTAGCTTATCCCACTTAGCAATAGTCTGGCCATACTTACTAATTTAAACGTCAAACGGATAACAAACTGGTATTGCCAGCCCTAAACATCTTTTTGCACAGATATACGTTCTCTAAGCCTAAACTACTGGTTAACAGGTGACTTTGATTTCGTTCACCTTATTTTGAGGGAATGTTCTTTTCATTGTAAAAAAACAGTATTATTAATGATTTATCAGTAATGTTAAAACATATTTGTAATTATTCGTGATTTCTGACCTTTGGCTAAAAACTGTGAATCCAAATTCGAAGTAGTAGAAAATTTAAAAAACAATTGAGTTGACCGGCACCGACCATAAGACGCTGAAACACAGTTTTTGGCATTTTTATTACTTTTCTTTCTGATATTGTTTGTTAGGCTTAAGTGAAGTAATTTTAGGTAACAAAAAATTTTTTTGACGCGTATTTTTTTCAAAACTAGCATCAATACAAATACAAATACAAATACAAATAAACTTTATTTCTCCATCCACAAATAAGGTACAAAAGAGGTGGTACAATATGGCACAATCTGAAGCAATTTGTGAAAAGACTGGGTCCTAAACTAGATCAGAGATCTGTATCTTAGGATGCCAGGCCTCCCAAAAACTAGGACAGCATAGTATGAAACATACTGTAGACACAAGTCAGTCCAAGTCAAAAATCGACGGAGGAATCAAATTAGAGAAAATATACAAACAAGAGAAAAATATACAAACAAAAGAAAATATACAAACACACAAAATCAAATAGGGGTACTCATAACTCAGCCCCACGACTACGTCTTGGGGTCGGGTTTCAGCCACTGAGTGTATGTGGGTGTGTGTGTGTGTGTGTGTGTGTGTGTGTGTGTGTGTGTGTGTGTGTGTGTGTGTGTGTGTGTGTGTGTGTGTGTGTGTGTGCGTGTGTGTGTGTGTGTGTGTATGTTTGTGAGTGCGTGCGTACGTGCGTGCGTGCGTGAGTGCGTGTGTTTGTTTATGATGGTAAGTTAAAATGAGTGAATAGACGTTAGGTTTTAATTTCAATTAAGCTTTCAGTTCTAGTATAATCTAGTTCACTTAGATATGAAGATAATTTCTGTTTTAGCTTATATTTTGTAACATCATGAATGCTAAGTATTTTATTGAAAAAGTTGTAGAGTTTGCCTGATCTATAATGGTAAAAACGCTGCGCAAAAGAGGTTCTTACAAATACCGCTTCGCAAACGGTGTAGAGTCTTCTGCGGCTACTTGCATCATCACTATTAGCAAAATTAGAGACGGCAGAATGCTTGTGAAGGATAGTATTTAGGATATACAGTTGTCTGATCGTTAAGACCTTAGCGTCAGCATACAAGCTAGTGGTGCTGTAAAGTCTGGGTTTGAAATATATGACCTTAAGTAACATTCTCTGGGCTCTCTCAAGCTCGATCAACGTTGTCTTGGGAGCTCCACCCCATGTTCTTATGCAGTATGTTTGGATAGATTGGGCCAAAGCGAAATACACCATTTTAATAACCTCTGAATCTGCAACATGACGAAGACTTTCAAACAGATAGCTCAATTTTCGGGTTTTTTGAGAAAGCGTGTGTATATGTTCTTTGAAAGAAAGGTTTTTATCAATGATCACACCTAGGTATTTTATTTTATCTGTTTCTTGAATGAAAGGACAATCACAAGATATGGCGGGGTTAAAGCGACACTTATGAGCTTGGATAGATGGGAGAGGTACATGCGGATTATTTTTAATTTGGTAAATTACAAATTTTGTTTTATCGTCATTTAAGGTCAGAGAGTTCAAAGCCAGCCAGTGACAGACGTTGCTGAAACCTACCTGCGAAACATCAAAAAGTTCCTCAAATGTATCGGCCCAGAAAGTTAAGGCGGTGTCATCTGCATACGCTATTATTTTGCAGTTTGTTAAGTTTAATTGACACAATTCGTTTAAATAACATAGGAAGAGTGTTGGTCCTAAAATGCTGCCTTGCGGTACACTATAGATTATCGGTAGCTCTTCGCTGATAGCATCGCCGATTTTTACCCGTTGAGTCCTACCCGAAAGGTAACTTTGAAACAGGTTAAGAGGGACACCCCTAACTCCCATTCTCTCCAACTTTTCCAGAAGGCGGGGGACAGAGACCGTGTCAAACGCCTTTGCAAGATCGAGAAAGATAGTTAGGCATTTAGCTCCTCTGTCAAGTTTTTTCACCACAGAATCAACCATCATATGAACAGCATCATCGGTAGAGATTCCTTTTCGGAAGCCAAATTGCGTTTTAGACAAAAGATGGAGTTCCTCGAGATACTTCGTTAGCCTAGTGTTTATTACGCGCTCATATAGCTTTGAGAGAGTGGTCAGAATTGCAATAGGACGATAGTTATTAACACATAATCTGTCCCCCGCCTTGTGGATTGGGTGGACTATTGATTTTTTAAGAGCTTGTGGAAACGTACCGTTCTGCATGCATCTGTTTAGGAGGTCACTAAGAACTGGAGCTACAGTACTACATGTGGCAACAAATACTTTGGCCGAAATCATGTCCCACCCAGGATCACAGTCTCTTTTTAGATTCATAATGAGTTTCTTTACTTCATCACAATTAGTAGGTAGGAGCACAAAAGAACCAGAAGGAGGTTTGAGGTCAGATAATGATTTGCTCAAAGGGGGTAAGTCATTATTAATTTTTTCAGCCAAGGATTGCCCTATACTTGCAAAGAACTTATTTACTTTATTTATTCCCAAATTTTCATTACAGGTCAGGAGTTCTTGCGGAATTGATTGCTTTCTGCTTGTATTTGTTATGGATTTTATTGTATCCCAGAGCTTTTTGGAGTTATTTTTTGCATTGAGTATTTGATCCCTTTCGTATAGCCTTTTTAACTTTCTTAGGAGATTGTTGCAGTAGTTGCGGTATCTTGTATATGTTATTTTTAGGATTTCATTTTTTGTTTCGATTCTTGATCGTTTATGCATTCTGTCTCTGTTTTTTATGCAACGTAATAGACCAACTGTAACCCAAGGTTTTAAAGTGATCAATGTTTCTAAACCATGGTTAGAATGTCCCTTTAAAATACAGCGAACGAATTCACTGTAACGTAGTAGTAGAATCGACTACCTACTTCAAAAAACCGGCCAAGCGCGAGTTGGACTCGCCCACCGAGGGTTCCGTACTCGCGCTTGGCTGATTTTTATTATTTTTTACTAAAATATATAATAAGTCCCACAATCACGCCAAGTATGTATTGCCGTTTTTACGATTGAGCATAAACAAAACGAGCTTTTCCCGAACTTCCACGACTTTTTTAAAATTATTTAATTACTAATGTATAATTTTCAGTTATTAGTTTTATAGGTTTTTTGGTAGTAACTACTCTATAACATAGATATTTTGGTTGCATTCGTTTAGTTGCATTAGTTGTATTCAGTCTTGTATAGAGCTGCACTGTTCTCTGCCGTTGTTCCATTAACTTTACGTGGATGAACTACTATATTTTTGTGACGTGGAATAAACTTAATATTAAAACCGACGTACAACACTTCTTAAATTTCACTTAAGTCACCATTGAAATCGACTTTCGTATGAAGGATTTTAGTTAAATGCTGGTTAGCCTCATTTAAGAAAAGGGTGCAAGTCGGCCTAACAATCTTATTTATAAAAACATGATTCCTTAAAAAACTCTCCAAATGTCGTTTAAATAGTTTAAATGGAAAAAAATTTAGATTATTTAAACTGCATTTAAAGAATCGTAGATTTATTATAAAACAATATCTCAATGCCGCAAATATTATTGCGACCTTTTAAAAAGGCCGATTTTAAAAATACAAGTGAATTGAAAATTATTTACACATTTTTCTTTCTATTGTTGCATTCATCATCATCATCATTCAGCCACAAGAAGTCCACTGCTGGACATAGGCCTCCTCCATGGATTTCCAAAAAGACCGGTTGGAAGCGGCCTGCATCCAGCGTCTTCCTGCCACTTGGATGAGGTCATCTGTCCATCTTGTGGCTGGTCGTCCTACGCTGCGCTGTTGCATTACATCAAGAAAAACAATTTTTTAGTCTGCCTAACCGCATGTTTTTTAGTAGAATTCTTCTGTTTCGAGTATGGAATAATGGCTGCATTTTTTTGAATTTTTAGGTTATTCCCGTAGTAATACATTTGCGAATATCATAATATCATTATGCCTTTAAAGCTACGTTAGACAATGCGCGCCGTCAGCCACGGCGCGCATAAAGTTAGTTATTCTTTAGTAGCCATCCCAAAAAACTTTTGTAACTTCTTTAATACCTACTTTAATGGAGGAAATTATAAGTAAATAATACTGTGCTACTTTCTTTTCGAAATCCTATTTGGCAAACAGTTATAGTTGGCAACACTGCATCAAACGCAAACGAAAATTCTCCACGTAGCAGTGCTGCCAGATTAGGTAGTTTACCGCCATTTGGGCAATTTCGGAGATAGAAAAATTACGATCGGGTTTTAGTCAGAAATGTAGGTTAGTTTCATATTGTTAAGCAAATGATTATGCACTAAGTTGCATGTTTTCTTGACTAACTTATAAGTAAGTCAAAGTTACCTTGTCACACATATTTGAAGATTTTTGTAATTTTTTTTCCAAATCTACCTATCTAGATCAATGTTGAATAAGTAAAGGAACGTACCCATACTACGTGACTCTGCTAGGGGGCAGGGCGGGTTAAAATGTTCGAAAAAATATATTTTATGATATTCGAAATAGTAAGTAAGACTAAAATCTGAAAGTATTACTAAATTAGTTATTTTAGCATTTCGTGCAGTTCAGGAGGTGTTACGATTATTTATGAATAATTAAAATTAAATAAGTAAAAACTCTAACATTAGTTAATATTAATTAGTACTAATATTTGTACTTTAAATAATACGTTGCTGACATACATATTTTTTTACTTGAAAAGAAAAACTACGAATCAGAAAAGAACCTAATTAAGTAAAAAAATTAAGTAACGTATCTAATCATGGCACTCATTGCTAATGTTAGGTTCTTCTCCACATAATCCATTAATTGTGAAACTAAAAACTTTGACGTTCATTAAGTAAACATTCTGTTTTTATAATGAATAAAAATAATTGAATTTAATGTCAGGTATTATTGATATAGCTCGAGACCTAGTGGATATTTGGTCTACATTGAACATATTTGTTATTTATTAATTAAAATTATGTAGCCTTTACTGCATGGTGTTCCAAATTTGTATTGAGACGTTAGTGCATGTTGTTCCAAATTTGACTCGTTCAAACAACCTTTACGGCATGATGTTCCAAATTTGGAACAAACTTTAATTAGTTGAAATAGTATTATAAGAAAGATATTTCTCACGTGTTTTTCCATAAAAACGTTGATAATCTATTATCGCACATAAGGAATTTTGATTTTTCCCAATTATCCCGATAAAACCAATAAATATCTCGTCACAAAGAACTCCGAATCGTCAATGTCACGAAAATGTCGACCCGAATGATTTGGCTGCCAAGAGTAGTTAGCAAATGTTAGTTTAGCATTGATATCTGTTAATATATATTTCAAATATACCCTCAGCTAACAAATTAACGTTAATTTGTCTACAGATTTGGTTTATATATAACGCTAAGAATATTTTTTGTATGTGTTCCAAATCTGGTACCATATGCGATAAAGGGCCTATATACGTCCCACTGTAGGGCACAGGCCTTCTCTCAGTTAGATAGTATGTGCTTAATCACCACGCATGCCTACTGCGGATTGGCGATTTCAAGCGCTGATGTATATAAATAGCTCAGACACTCAGGTTTCCTCACGAAGTTTTCCTTCACGGTTAGCATGTGGTATTGCTAATATAACTTCACAAATGTACATAACTTAGAAAACAAAGTCATAGGTGCATGCCCGCACTGGAAATCGAACCTGGGTCTCTCGCTTCCGAGTCCAATGTTCTACCCAATAGGCAACCACTGCTGTTACCATACATACAATAAAGTAAAAATATCGTTATAAAATATTTACAGGTGGGTAGAAACACCCGAGTCAGAGTCAAGTAAGCTCCGTAAATCTTAATTGTAAATAAACATTAAATACAACTATTTTGTGACAGTACCTTAATAAACAGTGACCTAAAGGTGTAATAACAGTGTATTAGTGTTATCATAAAGAAAAAACATACATTTTGCGATTTAAAGTGCTCACTGTGAAGTGTAACTAACTGAAGATAAAATACTCAAAAAAAGACCATCTGTGTCATTGTAAGCGCGCGCACTTAGTAGAATAATAATGAATACTGACAAAACGTGTCAAAACGTGTCAAATTGAAGAAGAAAGTGAATAGTTGAAAGTGGCAAAGGGTTAGTTGCATTTCAAACTCGCCATAACAAAAGTGACTCATGTATGTCTGACGTGTTAATAACGGACATCGGAATAACGAATGACCGCTACTCTGCAAGTGAATACTATTTTTGCATCTGCTGTTAAGAGCGGCTTGGCTGATACGATACACCGTTGGACTAGCACGCAAGTAACTCGAGTTCAAGCCTACGTCGTACAACAACCAAGTTTTTTTTTTTTTCTTTAAATACTGAAATAAACTAATAAAAATGGCTTGCAAAACAAACCCAGATGTCAATAACGTTACGAAAAGAAAACAACACCGTAAGCCATCAGTGGATATCTCCATAACAATTGAAGACGATGAACCAGATTTTTGTTCAACAATGGATGACGGGTCGACGAAAAGTTTACCTAACATGTCTGGCGATGATACATATACCAATAACCTAAAAATACAGTTGGACCTTCTGAAGGCTGATCTAGAAAGCGCTCATGTGGAAATACAGAACCTCACGTTAGAAAACATTACATTAAAAACAACTTTAGAAAAGAATGAGAAACAATTAGATATATTAAAAAAGATTGGAGTCACAGATAATCTAAGTAATGTAAGTACCCCCAAAATTACAAAACTTAGAAAAATCATGCTGGACAAACAACCAGATTCACTAACGCCAGTTAAAGGTAGCAGTATTCAGTCTAATGCGAGAATTTACTCAAAAAAGAACATAGTACCAAAGGACAAAGAAACGCAAACGGAAGATCTCTATAAATCTAAGAAACAAATCCGACAGACCGGTCAAGAATTTGAAACCCAAATAAAGAAGAAAAATCTAAAGAAGAAACATAAAATGTGCATTTTAAGCACAAACAAAAACCATGAAATAACAAACGTAGCGGAACAAACATTGAATAAGAAATTTGAAAAATGCCACTACCTCAAACCGCATGTTGGTATTAAAGTACTTTTAGATGGCTTAGATAGCAAACTCAAAGACTATACCAATAAGGACTACTGCGTAATACTCATAGGTGAAGAGGACTTCAGAACAACAAATGATTATTTCAACTTAATCTTCCATATAAGAGAGACATTACAAAAACTTACACACACAAACATAATTATATGCACACCAGTATTCAACTGCGGAGACCATAAGCCGATGTTTAACTGGAGAGTGGAAATCTTTAATAACCTATTGTATCTGGATATAATCACACATGAATATGCATATCTGCTAGATGCTAATTTAAACCTGAAATATGACATTGGTTCATACAATATGCACACTGGTACTACAAACAACAAAGGCATTTCAATAATTTTCGAAGACATACAAGAAATGATTAATTACGTTGATAACTGCAATGCTGCAGCGTATGCTTCTATGGATAAAAGACAACATTCGGCAGAAGATAATAAACTAAAGGACAGTACCCCCCAAGATAGTAACAATGAACACCAGTTTTTTCTCGTATAATTACATAAATATCCTTCATCAAAATATAAATGGTTTAGTCAATAAAGCTGATATGTTAGCAGTAAACTTAGAAGAAATGAAGGCAAATAATCAAGATATAGATATAGTGTGCATAACAGAACATATAATGATAAAGGAAGATGAAAACGTTTTACATATACCAGACTTCAAACTAGCTACGACATGTGCAAGAAAAACAAGAAACGGAGGCGCCTGCATTTTGGTAAAAAATAATTGTGAATATAAAATATGTACAGAGATCAACAATGAATCTATTCTTAATCTTATTGAATGCTGCGCTATCGAACTATTCAACCTCAAACTAATTATTCTCTGCGTCTACAGAGTGCCCCAATCAGATATTAATATATATTTTGAGAAATTAGAACACATACTATATACACTAACGAATCACAGAAACAAAAATATTGTTATGTGTGGTGACTTCAATATTAACATTCTTAACGATAGCAAAATGACGTCAGACTTTAAAGATATTGTTTTCGCACACAACTTAAAATTCGAAATAGATAAACCCACTAGGCTCAGTAGTGGAACATGTATCGATAATATAATACATAATTTAAAGAGATGCAAATCCGAAATAAGGGAACTTGCCCTCTCTGACCATACAGCACAACTGATTAGATGTCCAGTAAAAAAAACATGCACACTAAAGCATTGGTTCATTAAAAAACGTGATTTATGCTACGAGAACTTAGCGAAATTCAGGGAGTGTGTATCCTCCTTATCATTTGAGACTGTGTATCAATCAACAGACCCAAATGAAGCCTTTAATAACTTTATGGATGATTTTGGATTTATATATCATTTATGTTTTCCCAACATGCTTCTTAAAATATCAAACAAAAAAAGGCCTAAATGGATGTCTCGAGGAGTTATGAAAGGTAGTAGAAGAAAAAGGGAATTACTGTGGAAGTATAGGACTACAAAGTCTGCTACTAACAAAAATAACTTCAAAACTTACTCCGATAGGTACAGGAGAATCATTAATTTAACACAGCGTGCGCAAAATAGCTACTACGTAGCCATATCAGATAATAAGTCAAGAGCAACATGGCAAGTTATTAACAAATCTAGAACAAACTTTCCAAAAGAACCAATCAAACGAATAAAGTTAGATGGGAATGCAGTAGTTAAACCGGAAGAAATCGCAGAAACCTTTAACAATTTCTTTATTGATAGCGTAATAAAGAACTCGAAGCCAAAAGTCAATACATTAACAGAATCAAATGTATCACAATCTCTGTTCATGAATCTGACTATTCCTCAAGATATCCTATTGATAATTAAATCATTACGAAACAAACAAAGCGTAGGCTATGATGGAATTTCAACAAAAGCTATTAAATATATCGCTGACGTCCTGGCACCTGTCCTAAGCTTTCTTATTAATTTAAGTATAGAACACGGTGTATTCCCAAATAAGCTAAAAATATCAATAATAAAACCGTTATTTAAAAAAGACGACAAAGAAAACATCACCAACTATAGGCCAGTAGCACTTATACCAATTATATCTAAAATATATGAGAGTCATTTACCAAAATGTTTATGAATTTGTAGAAAAACACAAAATACTAGCAGAGGAACAAAAAGGATTTAGAAAATCAAAAACAATATCGATGGCTATCTACGATTTTCTACAAATAGTTACCGAATCCTTAGATAAGAGAGAACCAGTAAGTGCTTTGTACATGGACATGACGAAGGCTTTTGATCATGTAGATCATGGGATCCTCCTAAATAAACTATATTTGTACGGAATCAGAGGGAATACGTTTAAGCTTATTAAGTCATACCTAACCGATAGGTTACAATACACAGAGCTGAGAAAAGTAGATTTAAACACACAGCAGGAAAAATCATTTGTATCTGAAAAAAGAAGCGTCGAGTATGGTGTTCCACAGAGCAGTGTACTGGGCCCACTACTCTTCTTACTGTACATAAATGATTTCCCCAGAATCGTTGAACACCCAATGATTTTGTTTGCCGATGACAGCACGGCGATTTTTAAGAGTATTAATAAAAACGATTACGAGAGAGAAATTAACTCAGCATTAGAGACAATGGTTAGATGGCTAGATGACAATAATTTACAAATAAATATAAACAAGACTAAAATAATGTATTTCAGACAAAGAACAAGTGAACCGTCTCTAAACATAAATTATAAAAGTGAGAAAATTGAGGAAGTTAAAAATGCTAAGTTTCTAGGTATACATATTGACTACAACTTATCATGGAAAACACATACAGAGGAGATTTGCAAAAAGTTGACAACTTTTTCATATGCCCTCTACAGACTGGCCAAAGTAGTTAATATAGGCACTACATTAACTGCATATCACGGGTATGCGGCATCGGCCTTACGATACGGAATAATTTTCTGGGGAAATTCCACAAATAAAGAACTAGTACTTAGAGCTCAGAAACGTTGCATTAGAGCACTCTGTGGATTAAAACCCATTGATAGCTGTAGGCCTTACTTTAGGAAATTGAAAATATTAACAGTACCGTCGTTATATATTTATGAAACTGTAATTTTTGTTAGGAATAATATGCATCTTTTTGAGGTAGCCAGGAATAACATACAGCATAGGGGTCTGCGTGAGACTGATAAATTACGCGTGCCACCGTCCAAAACTGCACGTTTACGTAAAAGTATTTACTGTATGGCACCGAAAATATATAATAATATACCACAGGAAATAAAAAACGCGACACTGAGAAAACTTAAAAGGCTCCTTTTCACATACCTTGTTGAGAAATCCTATTACTCTGTTAATGAATTCATGGAGGATAAAAATTAATTAATAAGTATTTTTATGTTATTTTGCTTTGGATTGGTCTTTATACCTACTTTAAAGTCGAATTGACATGTACCTTAATATTTTTAATTAGGGTAACACATCTAGTAACTGGCCATGCACCAGTAACTGGTCAGTAAAATATTAAAGTAATTAAATAAGGCTTCCAGGCAAGTAACTCCATCTAGTTTCAAATTTTTAAATCAGATAGTTCATCGGAAGTTGATTTTCGCCAAGAGTTGCCACTTTTTGACATTAGATGGACTTTGATCGATACATCGAGTTCAGTTGCCGGAAGCGATTCGTGCGACGCACTTGTGTGTTACTGAAAGCTTAAGGTGAGTGTTCTTTTAATTTCTTGTTTTTGCATGAAAACTGGTTGTTTTTGCTCAAGTAATGTGTTCATTTGGTTTGTTACGTAATGGCTAATACTATGTTTTGTTTGATTTATCAGCTATTACGTTATTTGTGATTATATAAAGGGTGGCTAGTTACTGGACGGCAAATTGGAAAATTTCCAAAAACTGACCACCCATGTCAGTTACTAGTAAAATCGTACAACACGTTTTTCAGTGATAAAATCGATTTTATGGCCTAGCTATTAAAACATAGTTTCATGTGGCAAAAATTTTTTTGTTTATTATTAATGTTTCCAATAACTGACATGGGTGGTCTGTAACTGGAATAACTAGTGGTCAGTTATAGGTGATCAAATTCTGTACATTTTTCGCAGGTTTTGGAAAGATAAAAAAGCGACAGTACTCGAAGCAAAGCATCGATAACGCTATAGCGTTTGTGCAGAATAAACAAGGATCCATTCGTCTAGCAGCCAAAACATTTGGGGTAAATTAGTTAACCCGAAAACAAAATTCAAATCCGGCCCGGATATAATTTTAACAACTTAAGAAGAAGAAGTTCTCGTTAACTATATCATAGGTTTAAGCCACCGTGGATTACTATCTTGATGAAGCAACTGGTGAATTACGCAAAGAAAGAAATAATATTGAACCCCTACCATAAACATCAAGCTGTGATCCTAATAAAAAAATCACTGTTTTATCCGCCGAGTCGTTTTCTGATTATCTGTAAAGAAAGATGTGGCCTGCTTCTTCCAAGTGGAAAGGTATTAGAAAAACTGAACGAATCCCTTACGCACTTACATCTGATACTTACCTAAAAATTATGAAAGAAAGAGAAGATAAAAAGAAAGAGTTGCAGTTAGAGAAGGAAAATAAGACGAAAATCAGAGAAGAGAAGAAAGCCTTATCTGAAAAAAAGAAGAACAAAGGGATACATAGGTAAAAGAACTGATAAAAATATCAGGAGTGGTACTTGTTTAGACGAGAAGATGACCGATGTAAATATTAATAAATACAGACTATGTTCCGGTTGCTCCCGTACTATATACGGTGTGCATGCCTTAGAACGTGTCATGTGTGATAGACAATTTTATGATAGGTAATTGCTTACGAAATCATCATAAAATTGACATACCTTTCGATGAAGATGATTATGTCTGCCATATCTGTTACCAACTCAACAAATCTGGGTCTTCAATAGATGAATGCTTTGAAATATTTCGAAAAAAAGGAGAAGCCAAAAAAATGGCTTTTATCTTTTAAGATAAAAAAATATTACGTATGTTTTGAAAACGAAAGTTCCTATTTGTTTCTCAAAATAAATAAGGAAAAGACTGTTTTGTTATACCTAGCATAGAATGCTTATTTTGTTGTTTATTTTAATATATTTTTGTGTTAAAAGAATGCCTTTGTTTTCATTTTCAACATGTAGAAGTATTTAAAGGTCTTTTGACGGTTATTTAGTGAGATTGGGGTGTTAATTTTACTTTTGATTGAGGCGGTCAGTTATTGGACTAAACATGGCCAGTTTTTAGAAAATAGAGGTCAGTTATTGGTAAAATACTACTTTTTATTTACCGTTGATTTTACTTTATAAAATTACTTGGTGAACCATTCCTTGACAGCAAAATATCAAAGCCTCATTCTTCCTTAAATACAATCAGAAACATTTTTTTAAATATATTAAGTATTGTAGAACTTATGGACATATTTCTGGAAAACGATCGTTAAGTGGCCAGTTACTGGATGTTTTACCCTATGTTACATTATATTTCTCAGTTATAACTATATCGAAGTAGGTATTACAGATGTAACTTAATGTTTCTTCAACTTGTTTTATAATTTGACATACTTTAAAAAAAATAACTATTTGACATGTACTTATTATTTTGCTTAATTTTAATTTCAAGATTTATATACCTAGATTGTGACATTTTTTTATTTCCAAATAATTCAAATGCATGTGACATTGATTGGTTATTATCTACTCTGACAAAAAATATATTTGTACGCCTTTAAGGCAGGACATAGCGATCCGAAAACTGACTGAACACCAAATGTAAATGTACCTATGATCCACAAATAAATGCTTTATGATTATGATTATGATTATGATTATGATTATGACATGTATTATAAGATCCTTTCGTTTTCTTAAAATCTTTTCCTCACTTTTCTTTTACAAGAAAGATCTTGTAAAAGAAAAGTGAGTTTTTTTTAATGCTTCAACTTGTTCTATTTTATTTCAGCAGCAGCAGAAATCTATCACTTAATCTCTATCCAAAAACATAAGGGACGATTTTTCTTATTTTGAGGATGTAAGCATCCTCAAAATAATTCTAGATTTAATAGATGCCAAATGCAACTTTGGTAAGCCAAAGTTCCATTTGGCATCTATTAAATCCATTCAAATAACTATAGCCTATGACTACTTAAAGTTTATACAGTGATAATGTACAGTGAAAAGCAACTCTTAACCTTCTTAGGGTTCCGTACCCTAAGGGTAAATGACCCTATTACTAAGACTCCACTGTCCATCTGTCTGTCTGTCACCAGGCTGTATCTTATGAACCGTGATAGCTAGACAGTTGACCCTTAAGTAGGGACTGAATAAATTAACCGACTTGGTATTACATGGATCTCACAACTTTTTACGATAGAAGAACTTGAAAAAAGTTGCGAGACTTGGTTTTTAGGGTTCCGTACCCAAAGGGTAAGGGACCCTATTATTAAGACTCCGCTGTCCATCCATCCGTCCGTCCGTCTGTCACCAGTCTGTATATCATGAACCGTATTAGTGAGACACTTGAATTTTTCACAAATGATGTATTTCTGTTGCCGCTATAACAACAAATACTAAAAACAGAATGAAATTAAAATTTAAGTGGGGCTCCCATACAAAACAAGAATTTTTTTTGCCGTTTTTAATCATTATCATCAGCCATTTGACGCCCACTGCAGGACATAGTCCTCCCTCTCCTCCGGTCTTATGCCGCCCGCCCGCCATTTTTTACTGGATATTAATAACGGCAACCAGTAGACGCTTGAAATATTCACCGAATGTTTAGTTGTATTAAAAATAAATGTTGCTTTAAAACTAAATAATTACATTAAAATAAAATAAATATTTAACGGGGGCTCCCATACAAAAAAGGCGACTATTTTGCCGGTTTTGCTTGATATTAATAAAGGCAACAGGTAGTTAGATGCTTGAAATATTCAAATATTGTATGTATAGATAATGTACGTAACCCTTCGTGCGCGAGTCCGACTCGCACTTGGCCGGTTTTTACAATTACTCGGTTACGTTACGGGTGACTTTGAACCTAAAATGTAAAAGTTGATCTGCTGTAGACTGCACTTGAGATCGTGTCTGACTACATATTCTCAAGTACAGTCTACAGCGTAATAATAACTAAGAACTTTGTAAAATTTACTTCTTTCGACAAGTTACGTGATACGTTATACATACATAATAGAAGCAGATATATACGCCATACCTACATTTGTGCTTCCTTCACTATTGTATTAGAATTGTAACCTGTTAAGATAGTAAGCTTTTAGAAATAAATAAATGTTTTCACTCTTACAGCACAGTTTATTCTTTTTGTTTCACGAATAAAAACTGCTTATCTCTCTTGTCAGTCATATTTATATTCATTTTACAATATAGATAGTATTTAGTTGACTGGGCAACGACTGTCGGGTCAGCTGTTTAAGAATAACAAAAGAGCACCTATAGCAAACATTCATACTTGAAAATCTCGTTGAGATAATTTTCGATAAAATGATAATTCCTAGGTTTGCTTTTAGAATAAAAAAAGATTGATTGGCTAATAACAACATTATGGCTTAGCAGCAGCAGCTAACATTTTGGCAGGCCCTCGATTAGGGGGGTATTACACTATCATTTATCTTGGATCATAGATCTATGAGTCAATGATATTGGATAATGTAATATAGACATATGATTAATTTTCTCCTTGATCATAGATTTTTGACATTTGCTGATAGATTGGATCCAATACGGTCATAGAAGCAGATGTTGCCAGTTATTTAATATAAAAAAAGAGTTTTTAATTTCTTGTTCGTTAATATGTTTAAAATAATGTAATGTAGTTATTTTTCTAATTACCTATATACTTGCATAATCTTGCTGAAATAACAATAAACAAGCCATACTAAAAATGACGATGTCTTTTGGCAAATCAAATTTTCTGAGATCTGGTAACCCTCATCTCACGAATACTTGTTATCACATCACCTGTCATGGCGCCGCCCTTTGACTGGCGCACACCACCGACGCGTTCTCCATTGCAACGACATAATATGACGTAAAATAGGATCAAAGAACTTTGATAGTGTAATACACAGATATGACTCAAACAGTCAATTATATTGGATCAAATATATGATCATTTAGATGATCAGAGATATTTGACAATGTAATACCCCCCTTAGGGGCGGTCTCGGGCGGATCGGGCTACAGAGCATGGGTTGGCAGTGTAACCATTTGTGGCAGATTTCTGCCATTTTGGCAGATTTGGCTCCAAAATTTGTGCTGTGGTAGATTATGCTGACGATTTACTAAAATGGCTGATTTTGGCAGTTTTGAAAGAATCCAAGTGAACTTGTTTTAGTTTTAATGTTCAATGAAGTCATCTTGAATCACCGTATAATTATTTTAAATTTTCCATATAAGTATATTTGTTACAAAATTATTTTACCAAACTGGCAACCTCTGATTCACGCCCAGATTATACGGGGATTCCCCGCTTATTCAGTTTTTACACAGTTGCGTCATATGATTATGAACGGTAATAGATCTCTTCTAAGTTTGCCGCAGTCAAACGCTTCGTGAGAGAGAATATTCTCCCAATTAAATCTGAATAAAATCAATATAAGGAACAGGTTCATAAACAAACATGATGTGTTGGCTATCATTACCACAAAAGAGGTGATACAGGAACACGGAGACTGTATATCCTTTAAACCAACTAAAGACATGATTATAAAGATGTTATCAAAATCTATGTATACAGAAAATGAAAATGTTTTTTTTGAGGCCAATGTAGATACAGTGTACTTATTGTATTGTAATTTAATTATCAATACGTCTATCCCTCTCATCTCCTCTCTCAGAATAGTCCGATGATGCCACAATTGACATGTAAATAGGCTATTAATTGGCATACCTACCTGCTTTCAAATAATACTGATATCAAGTGCGATTAGGATTTTTGTTGAGGGTTCCGCTCTATTCGTATCGTTTAGTAACGTTCTTCGAGTACGCCAGCTATTCATATCTAAAGTAGCTACCGCAACAGATACAAAGACAGTTAACTCCCCAGATTTTCTAAACTTAGCTTCCCGTCGAGTCTACAGAATACCTCTCCCATCTATTCGTACCACCTTTGTTCGACGTTTTCCTCCATTCTCTTTTATACATATTTACAACAAAATTTGCCTACATATTGATAATTTAAAAAATCTCCCAACAACCAAAGCTAAACGAGCCATAGAGGCTTGGCTCCAAGATTTGGATTACCAATGCTTGTCTATGAAGAAAAATTACTCACATACATACTCATCACACTTATACACACGCACGCAGACACACACACACACACACACACACACACACACACACACACACACACACACACACACACACACTCTACACACTTAACACATCTTTGTATTTCTAGTTTTTGTTAAGTATAATTTTTAAGATCTATCTTTAAATGATACCTATTCTAAGACTATTTTTCCTAAGAACTTTTATTTTTATAGCGTTTACTTGTAGCGTTACCGAACCTGTTGACAAATACTTTAGTAAGTTTAACAAGGTCTCTGCGATACAGACTTAAAGTCTAGTGCGGATACCGCGAGTATTGTAACTATGCAAATTCTTTGGTAATTAAAAAATCTTTATCTTTATCTTTATTCCGTTTTCGATGGGAATTCACATATGGGGTTAAATCTACACCACATTCACATTTATTGTTCGACCTGTAAACACCTTGCGTAGCTGGCAGGCCATACCTACATGGTTGAGTAAGTAGGAAGTAAAAAAGTTTAGATTGTAAATTGTTTTTTCACGGTCAGTCTGTGAAAATTTGTTATTGTGGTCTGGGTTGATCCAATTAGTTTGTTACTTTTCAAGCAGATGTTAAAGAATGTTGATTAAAGAATTTACATAACGTAGGTATTTCATTTTTTTCGTTTCCTTGAAGGTGATTATAATATTTTGGCATTTTTTGGCGTCTTGTTTAGCAGATTTTGGCAGATTTTTTGCCCAGTCTGTGGCAGATTCTCCACGTTTGAGATGGTCACACTGCTGGGTCGGGATGTGTCTGGCAACACTGTCGAACGAAGTCGAACGACATTTACGGCAACGCGGAGTAATTTTATTAAAATAATTTCGATAAAATTGAAATGAAGTTGTAAAACTGTCCAGAGTCTTCAAAAACAAGGTTCGCCGGTGGTCCTCCTACATACTGGCCAAGTAAAGAGATATTTTATCATGTTACACCTTGATGTTGGCACCGGTCTTTGTCTATTATAGCTACCTGGTGAAATGCATCATTTCCTCATTTCTATTTCAGGATGAAAGGGTTGTGCTTTGCCTTGGCTGTTTTCCTGGCGATTTACACCGGCTCTGCCGTAGACAAGAACAATTTCAAGACTTGCGACCAGTCAGGTTTTTGCAAAAGGTTACGAGGGTATTTGCCTGACAAATCACACTTCGTGCTGAACATTGATACCGTTATTGTGCACGGGAACGTTTTGACTGCCGAGGTGTTTTCCGTGACCACAGAGACTGAGAAGAAAAATCCACTGGTAAGTATCTACCTACAGGCTAAAGTTTTGAGGGCTTTTATTGACCCCATACAAGATCCAACTGACCTGACAGTAGGTGTTGATATGTCTTCAATTTCATGAGATGAATTAATGACCTAGGATGAGCTAATAATAATAATAATGTATTTTAACTATTTCTATCCATGGTTTATGTGCATGTGTTTCTTTTATCAAAACCAATTTTTTACTGGTTGGTAAAGTAAATTTTAGATGAAAAAAAAAATCGTAATATGTAGTTGCAGGTTATGTTTTTACAATACTGGGTATTCTGTACAATATGGGGCTGCTCAATTGAGATTTGAAATTAATACCACAAGCACAGCTCTTGACATTGTGCTAATCAGTAAGAATAACATTTCCCTAAAGAAATTCACATTCTTAGAGAAAATAAAAAAATAAGTTTCACACTTGCATACTAAACTTTATAAAAAGAATAAAATATGGTTCTGAAACTAAATGAGGGGGTGGTAGGGGGCTATAGGGGAGCCCAACTTGCAGCCCCCTTGCAAGTTAGGCACGGGGAGCGAAGCTTTGCACCATAAAAAAAATTCACCCTTGAACCTGTAGTTAGGTTATGTTTTTTTTTTGCACTTTGTTATCAGAGTCTTGTAATTACATTGAGTCATTCTGTTAATTTATTTCAGTTTTTTGCTTAGGTTATTGGTTAGTTAGTTAGGTTGCTTGTGATGCAGCAGAGCGAGCGGAGAACCATCATCATCATCAGCCTATGCTTGTCCACTGCTGGACATAAGCCTCTCCTATAGCACGCCACTGAGCACGGTCCTCGGCTACTTTCATCCAACTCTTGCCAGCCGCCCTGCGAAGATCATCACTCCACCAAGTCTGAGGACGTCCCACACTACGTTTACCGATCCGCGGTCTCCACTCGAGAACTCGTCTACCCGGAGAACCATATTAATAACTTTTACAAACTTCTGTCGGAATCAATTGGGTTAGCTGTATTAATTTGGGGATTTCATTCAGTGGCCCCATATTCAGTTCCTCCACAAAAATTATTGTAACTCAAAAACAAGTGTCTAAAATGGCTAAATACTACTTACCACAAGTTATGTATCATGTGGGTCTAGTATACTTAATTAGACCTCAGATTTCTGCACTTAACCTTGTAGTTGGGCGATGAGATTAGATTAGAACTCTTTGTTGCACACAATATGTAATATAAGTACATGCCATTGTACATGTAAGCACCTCGGAGACTGGTTTCCTCATGATGTTTGTACATGCTGGGATTCGAACTCACAAACATGTTACGCAAGCATCCTGCCACTGTTACTGCATCATAATTGGCGTATACAATGGGGCAACTATAATGCTAAGTCCTTTATAGTTGGCCCATTATGACTAACTAACCAAAACACAATTTTCTTCTGTTACAGTGGCAATATGCACTCAGACTGTCTGCTCTGGTCGATGGAACATTCCGGGTGGAGCTGGATGAGGCTGATCCCCTCTATCCTCGCTATAGGACCCAGCTGGCACTTGACGGTGAACCCAAACCTGATGGGTAAGTATTGGGATGCACCTGGTTGTGCTTTTAGTAGGGACTGGTTCCTCGAATCAAAAACGGATTGGTGCTTAAGTATGCAAATTTTCAACATGAGTCCCATGCTAGGCTTGATAAACGATATAATAATAAGTATGGGCTTAATCACCGCGCGTGCCCACCGCGGATTGGCGATTTCAAGCGCCGAGGTATGTGAATAGCTCAGACACTCAGGTTTCCTCACGATGTTTTCCTTCACCATTAGCGAGTGGTATTGCTACTATAAGTTCACAAATGTACATAACTTAGAAAGAAAAGTCATAGTCCGCACTGGGAATCGAACCTGGGTCTCCCGCTTCCGAGTCCAATGTTCTACCCACTAGGCTACCACCGCTGAATCGCTCGTAGCCCCGGCTGCCTGAGTGATCTTAAACGATCACGAAGGTTAAGCAACACAGGGCGCGTTCAGTGCATGGATGGGTCGCCGTCTATGTCTAACGCTAGTGGCATTTTTCCGAGCGGTTCCGTGCTTCGCAAGGCACGTTAAGCTGTTGGTGCCGGCTGCCGTCGATAGATGGCAGTCGTTAAGCCAAGTCAGAGGCCTTAGGGCGGCTTGACAACTTCTGACAGTAGACGAGCCACTAGTCTACAAGCCTCCACCAATCCGGACTTGGCCCCCGTGGTGGAGTATGGCCTATACCTTCCTCAGGGAAGAGATCCGTGCCCCTCGGTGGGGAATAATGGGTTGATGATGAACTTTTGTAAGCTGTAGTCATTAACGAAAATAAATTATTGGCAGTTGCTGGAACAAACAAAGCTACAATTTTTTTCTAACTACAATTCCTATCTCAATTCGTCGACTTCACTTCACATTGTATTTCCTTTACAGTTCTCATTCAACTAGTAGCTGATTGCATTGTACAACCAATTAATTATCTAGTTAGCTATCAGAGATAATACACCTTTTTGGGAGATATGATGGAATTAGGTTAATTAACTTCACCTTAAAAACATTTATCAACAAATTTTAATGTAATAATAACAACTTCATGCAAACTTTACCGACCCTTTTTACTGCTTTGAGGATGGATTTAAAAAAAATCTCAGTGCGCTCCATATTCCCTGCAAATTTCAAAGCTTTAAGTCCACGTGGCGCCGGATTAAGAATAGCGTCACTCCATTTCCGTCGTAGAAGCGTCTTCCTGAGATTCCAACCGCATACTGCGATCGCCAACCCGCCTGCCGGGCGTGGCGATTATGGCAAAACGCCTCATGGTTATGAAAACCACGAAGGGGGCCTATGTCCTGCAGTGGGCGTCAAATGGCTGATGATGAAGTCCACTTGTTTAGAGTGTGCATTGCCTGTCAAACAATCAGTTAGCTTTATAAATTCAAGGTTATTTTTAAAATGCGCAATCACTGAGACAATACAGCAATAACTTTTGTTCTATGAAATTTTTAGTAGATCGATATATGAATGATTTATTTGTTTGTGATGTCCTTGCCTGGTTACCATTGTACAGTTTGGGACCAGGGCAAGTGATTATGTTGTGTGAAAGTTATTATTTATTTATTGACACAAGACAGATTTTTATTTTTCGAATTATTGGGCTTCTATAAATTTACTAGGTGACTCGGCAAACGTTGTTTTGCCATATTTATTAGCCTACGACCTATTCTCATACCTATTCTCAGACCTATCAAATATTCACAAAAAATTTCAAAGAAATCTGTGAAGCAGTTTCGGAGAAGTTCGATAACAAACACTGTGACACGAGATTTTAATATGTATTAGAAGATTATGCTTTAAGCTCTCTACCATCTCGCATTTATATTTTTAAAATACAAAATTTTATCAAAATGTGAGACATAATTTTAACCAAAATGCGGAAATCTCGGTTCTATGTAATTAACTAGATCAGGGATGGCAAACCAATGGCACGCGTGCGATTGGCGGTACGTGACGAAATAATTCGGGCACGCTAAGTCAATTATATTGATTTGTCAAAATATTATTACTTGGAAACTGAAGAGATATAACGGCAGCTGAATAATTGAATTAACGATGTATTGTGAATTTAAGCAAAATATCGAAATACGTAATTACCAGTGTCGTAATTTACGGAAATGTAGAATTCAATTCCAGTCACATTGCACTGATTTTTTATTTTGCATACTTATCAATATACCTTTTTATATATATTTTTTTACAAAAGTCGCCAAGCTGTGGTGTAATTTTTATTAACAATTACATTTGGCACATCGTGCGCCCATTTTTTTTTTAATTTTTACTAAAAAATTGCACATACTCCAATAAAGGTTCTCCATCCGTGAACTAGATAAACAATGTTTAACAGCTACTAGATATGTTTTATGATGTTTTTTTTTCATGTTTTCGTAGGCATACATTCAATAATCCAGTCATAG
Organism: Yponomeuta malinellus; assembly: GCA_947308005.1. Taxonomy (NCBI): domain Eukaryota; kingdom Metazoa; phylum Arthropoda; class Insecta; order Lepidoptera; family Yponomeutidae; genus Yponomeuta; species Yponomeuta malinellus. The sequence goes on along the minus strand of OX371020.1, from coordinate 3,777,999 downwards.
AACAGACGATCTCTTCCAGGCTAAAGCTGCTCTCCAGCAAAGACAACAAAGTGACCGTCACCAACACGCTCGGCCAGAAGGTGGTGATCCACGTGGACCCACTGAAGTTGGAGTTCCAGGACGCCTCGGGGGCTCCCGTGGTGGTCCTGAACGACCGTTCGCTGCTGCAAGTGGAGCCGCTACGCAGCAAGCAGGAAAGGAATGAGGTGGAGGGGGAAGTTCCGTCTGTGAGTCTTTGTGCTTTGTGTTTCTTTGTCCATTTCCCAATCTTTCTGTTCCGATTTGAGGTTGAGTAATTCTGCAGGGAGGTTCATCGATAATTTTTTATGGGTATTACATAGTGTGGATCAGCATGGATTATTTGTATTTTTATATATTTCGAACCACCCGTTCAGAAGATATTTTTGTTTTAAGGAGGTTGATTCATAATGAGTTTGTGCAATATACGGAGTGGTTCAGAAAATAATTTTATAGATGGTGGCACTGGGAATTAAGTTGCGTCATTCCTTATATGTACAAGGTGGTCTTTTTGTGTCGTTACGGGTGATTCAAACAGGATTTTTCTCCTTACATATACCTATATATAAGGTTTTTAGTCAGTATTTTTCTCGCTGCTACTAGTGAAGCCACTCTGCAGCAAGCTGGAAAGGAATGAGGTGGAGGGGGGAAGTGCCGTCTGTGAGTTCTCTGTATGATTATTTTTGTCTTCACTGTCTGACTGTCTGTCCGTCCGTTCGTCTATCCGTCCGTCCATCCATCTGTCCATCCGTCCGTCCGTCCGTCCGTCCGTCCGTCCGTCCGTCCGTCCTACCGTCTGTCGGTCTGTCTGTCTGTCACCAGCTAGGGCGTTGAAATTTTCACAGATGATGTATTTTTATTGCCGCTTTAACAAAAAATACTAAAAACAGAATAAAATAAATATTTGAAGGGGGCTCCCATACAACATGATTTTTTGCCGTTATATCTCGATCTTTGTGTCTAATGTTGTAAAGATAATGGTACGGAACCCTTCCTGCGCGAGTCCGACTCGCACTTGGCTTGTTTTTTTTTATGCAGTTTGACTGCCTTACTCCGTTGTCTGCCTCGTTGGTCTAGCGGTTAACGCGCTTGTTTATCAAAACAGAAGTTTTGAACCAAACCACGACGGTTTCCATTACCGCTGGAGGCCGACGTAATTGATTTGTACAAATGGCCCGAAAAAAAAAAAAAAACAATTACCAATTAGGATTGGTTGTGCTATGCCATAGTGAGGTGCATAGTAATTATAACTTTGGGTAACCATAAAATAAACAACTAATTCACATCGTTTTATTTGGCTAATAATTTTAATGAACATTAATATAAATACGAGACTTTAATAGCGAGAAACCAATCTTAAAAAAAAACGCAGTTACAACTTACTCGTAGTCAAAAATTACAAAGCTACCTGAATTTTCACGATTTATCAAGTTTTTCGATACCTAAATGGTACTGGATCTGGATTATAATACACAAAAATGTACACCTACTTAAGTTATCTTAAATTATCACTTAAGTTTTTTTCACAAATTTTTTTTAATTTTACAATTTTCCATATTTAATTTAGAAACAAATTTGTACAATTTTGTATGGGTGAACTCGCGATAGGAGTGTTCTTAGAAGAAGCTCATACATTTCCGGCTTACGTATATCAATGTAGGTATAGCGCGGTTGGTAGAACGCTTGCCTCATATTCAGGAGGCCGTGGGTTCGAACCCCGGCGTGCCCCCATGTACCAATGACGTCGTTTTCTAATTTACGTACATTTTTAATTTTTTTGTAGCAGTACCACTCGCTAATCGTGAAGGAAAATATGGCGAGGAAACCTGAGTGCCTGAGGTGGTAATATACCTCAGCGCTTGAAATCGCCAGTCCGTGGGCACGCGTGGTGATTGTGTCCGTACTATCTCTCTGAGAGCCCTGTGCCCCACAGCGGGACGTGTATGTTGCAAAGTTCTATCCCACCAATCTTAGTTTAAACTAGTTTTTATGTATTTTTATTAAATAACTTAGGAAATAACTTAATAATCAATATATTTTCATGCTGAGCCGTACGCCACATTGTAATTCAATATGACTTCAGTTTTTTCTGAAACTGTAGCCGTAGCACTAGGTTCATCCTAGTTTGGTTACTTTTGTGATCCATCGTGTGTAAATTAATATTCGAGCACAATCAAACCTCGATTCTTCGCAACTTGGCCAATACGGCCAAGTTTCATTGCGATCAGGCATGTCGTATGTAAACAAAAGCCAAACTACGCGTTTGTGGGAATTGCTCACCGAGCGGCCGCCTTAATAAAGATATTGGTGTTTTTTATATTCTTTTTGTTGCACTAACCCGTGCTGAGGACAATTTTTAATAACCTATTTAGAGGCTAAAAATTCCACCCATGCCGGGACATGAACCCGCGACCTCTGGCTAACCGTGCCAGCGCTCTCCCAACTGAGCTAATGGGCAAGTGCGTGCACTAAATAGGTTTTTAAAAGTACTTTTACTCATTCTTTAACGATAATTAAAAATGTTGGAATGTGCGAGCGTGATTGATGCCAGACTGAAGAAGGAGATTTTACAATACACCGAGTATGAATCATCTACCTTAGATATAAAGGCTATGAACTTATAGGTAAGCCCTGTAAATCTACCGTACCATAGCAATGTAATTCAATTCAATTCAATTCAATACAAATATTTTTATTCATTGTAAAAACAGAATGTTTACTTAATGAACGTCAAAGTTGTTAGTTTCACAATTAAAGGATTATGTGGAGAAGAAGCTAACAAAGAAACTCCACATTTATTCTTTTCAAAACACGTTTTAACTTAATTAACAGTTTTCAACTTAAAATATTAGTCATGAATGTGTTGAACACTAGTCACAATCGTCCTTTAAATAATATTAATCTACTGTTTAATGCCAAACATCTTTGTCTTTTAAATAATCCTTGATGTTATAGTAAGCCTTTTTGCACAGAATGTGCTTAACACATTTTTTTAAATCGCGTTGGAGGTAACTCTAATATATCTTGAGGAATTTTGTTGTAGAACCTTATACAGTGCCCCATAAAGGATGTGTTAACTTTTGCAAGTCTAAATAATAGCATTGTAATGTAAAATAGAAATAGAAAGCATTTATCGTAAACAAAGTGTCGAGGCTCAGCATTATGCAACCAAGTCAACGCAGTGATCTTGGCAGCGCTGATCTTCAGCCACAACCCGAAAAAACTAAAAACCAAAATGTAGGTATGTCACTGACTGGCGTACCCATCTCATTGCCATTGATCTCATCCAATATCGCTCGTACGTGATTGATAACACGCGCCTCTTATCATAGCTTATCAAAACTGCAGGGTGCGCGGCATCCCCACTCTAGAAATTATTGTAAGAAAATCTTACTAGTTTAATCCCCAGTTTCTCGTGCAGTACCGGTGTTATTTTTAAACACGATTCGTTAAACATTCCATAAACGCCGTATAACTTGTCTGTGGTAGAGACTTTGCAAAGGAAAGAGTTTACCACAGACTATTAAGGGGGTCCAGGGAGTAACACTAAGGAAAAACACATCTTTTTTTACAGATCTTGCAAAAAGTGTCGGTGAAATCTCTCAATCATGTTAACAGTGATTTTTAGGACCCACGACCAAGAACCTAGGATCACGAACCTGGGACTCTAGTCTATAGCATTTATGGCAAAACGGCCGTTTTGTCTACCTTCAACAGCCCCTCTTCACTCGACGTTACTGTGTTCAAATTGGGTCACAATTAAATGCAATTAGGAAATTACGCATTAAAGAACTCACTGAGAGTAGAGAGCGCATCGGAAACTGAAAACTTGTTTTGGCTAAAATTATTATTAAATAAATGCTCTAAATTGTAACGCAAGTTGGCTAAGTTAGTGTCGGGAGTAGAGGGCCTGTTGTTTTTTTGTATCTAAGATAAGATAAGAATATTCTTTATTGTATACCGGAAAAAAATCAATCAGTCAATCAATATATTTATTTGTGAACATAGGTGTGTTTACAATAAAAGTCTTATGACAGTAATTTGGCCTAATGACAGCTGTTAACACTAGATCGACAGTGTTAGGGTACGAAAAACGGGGGATAAGAGCCTGTGTATAAAAATTACTAATTACCGGTGTGCAATAAAGAGTTATCTATAATATTACAAAAAAAAAAAATCCCAACGATTTCTAACGAGTTTATAAATTTTCAATATCTCGGAGACGGTGACAATTTCACGAAAGTAGTTTTGCATAGTAGGTGACCTCTATTTTTACATAAAGTCTAAGTACCTATACTGTCTATAATTTTAATAGTTATTTTTAGGATCCACGACCGAGAACCTCAGATTACGGACCCAGGACTAGACAGCATTAACGCCAAAAAAGGTCGTTTTTGGCGTTAACGCTGTCTAGTGCTAGGATTTTTGGCTCAGGTTTGGCCATGAGTCCTAAAAATCACTATTAACATGATTGCGTCAATACTATTTTTTAATGACTCGCGATGCTGATACATAGTAATATATCGCCGAAACGTCGGGATTCAAAGGTAACAAAATTTTACCTAAGAAATAATCGCGGTTAGACCCGTTTATTATATTACTATGTGTCAATACTAACACTTTTTTCGAAAACGATCTGCCAAAGAACATACGATTTATTTTTTCATTGGCGCTATTGAAACTCATAGATGCCCTTCATTATTAAAAATAATATTAATAATAATTTATTTTTATTTTTATTAGTACAGTCTACATTTTTTTTATCTTAGGGTAGTTACACTAGTTGATTGTACACATCGTCGCCATACAATTCGAACTTCTGACCCCTAAACTAGGTAAAGACCTGTGTCTTAGGGATCGTTGGTTCTCCAACTGAGTATTGTCTACAGCTATATTTAAAGAGTTACGTAACAGCGAATAGGACAGAATCAAATAAATAAAATACTTGGTACAAAATTAAATTGAAAAGAGATTGGGAATTTAAACTAGGATTATACAGTAGTTATCAACAATTTTTCAGTACAATTGTAATCGAGTTCATGTAACCATTATATTAACTTCCACTCAACACAATCACTTGGCCTGGTCCCAAACTAGATACCCTGTGCTATGGTAACCAGGCAAGGACATCACAAACATGGAAATACACCCAGACTGATGCCATGTGCAAAGAATCGAACGCGTGACCTCCGGTATGGTAATCAGACGTGATACCGGTAGACCGACGAGGCAGTCATTGTGGTACTACTTACGGGACACCCTCTATTCTCACATAGCATCAATTTAATAGCGGTATCAGAAGTTACGCTTATTTAATTGGTAATTTATCGGTAATATTGTGTAAACAGTTACACACGATTGACCCGGTAACCTCGGGTAGGCCATTACACTGAATTAGTAGGTGGCACCTACTTGTGGTTGTTATCTTATAGTACTATAGCGTCATTTTGGCATTGTTAGCAATATTTTGAGGGAATACTTTTTTCATTATGATAAACAGTTTTTTATGTAGCCTATATACGTCCCACTGCAGGGCACAGGCCTTCTCTCAGAGAGAGAGAGAGAGAGAGAGAGAGTACGGGCGATTTCAAGCACTGAGATATGTGAACACCTCAGACACTAAGTTTACCTCACGATGTTTTCCTTCACCGTTAGCGAGTGGTATTGCTACTATAACTTCATAAATGAATCGTGTGATTTTAAAACAACACAAGTCACATGTGTTTTTAAAATAACGCTTGTCCATTTATCTTTTTATTAAAGTATTTACACCTACCTAGGTATTGATTTACATTAGAAAAAAATGTAGTTTATTCATACAGAAATTAACACAATATGCTAAAATATTGCTGTTGTAGATATTAGTATTTGAATAAAGCAGTCTTTTCTATTTACTGACAAGTTGTAATGAAAGGACACAAAGGATTCAAATGTACGTTACTTAGGGAACAAAGTCATTGTTACATTGGATTCGACCCACGATTCGTGGATTCGACCCACGACCTCCCCGATGTGAGGCCAGCGTTCTACCTCTGCGCCACCATCACCTGCAGCTACCTAATAAACAGTTATTAATTAATTAAAAATAATGGTAAAACATATATGTAAATACGAGGGGTGTTCAATAAGTAGTGAGAATGAGGTATAATCTCCTTGGATAGAGAAAAAGAAAATACTGGCAGGCACAGTCCACTTATTTGTCGACATAATAAAATAAAAAAAGTTTGATGCTCTTTTGTTTGTTCAATCCTAGAAGGTTCTTACTTGTGTTCTGTCGCAACGTGTAGTCGAAAATGGAGAAAATTGGAGTTCGCGCGGTAATTAAATATCTATGTTTGAAAAATTTTACTACGGAACAAGTAAATCAAGACTTGCGAGAATTACGATAGCAAGAGATACGTTAGGGGTTTGTGCTACTCCTTATTCTAAGGTTGCGCGTTGGTGTGTTGAGTTTAAGAAGGGATCGTCACACTACTGTTCGTTTTATAGCTGAAGAACTAAAGATTTCAACAGGGATTGTTCATAATATATTAGGGGTTAAAGTATGAAATTGCCGTTTTATTGCAATAGGTTCTTTGAATTGACATAGAATCTTCATGGTTTGAGGTTTTCGAATGAAACTTTTTTCAAATAATTTCTATGATGTTCTTTTTTTAAAAAATGTGAAACATTTGAATACCGACTTTCAATTGTTTTTGTTATTCAATTTAGACAAGAAAGATGGATACTGCGAAAATTCGAGTGATTATGAAGCACCCATTTTTCGTATTTTTTTATTTTATTGATTTGACGCAAGTGAGTCAATATTGTGGGTAAGGTAACGTTAAACCATGCCGCTAATTCCTGGGTAGTTTGACTAGGGTCGGCTTCCACTATCTCTCTTAATTCATCGTTATTCACCTGTGTGGGCGGTCTTCCTCGTGGCTCGTTCTTTAAGTCGAAATTTCCATCACGAAAGCGTTTAAACCAAAATCGCACGGTGCGTTCATTAGTAGACCCCTCTCCAAACGCAGCATTGATATTGCGGGCTGTTTCTGCCGCGTTAGTTCCGCGTCGGAACTCTTATTCAAAAATCACTCGAATTTTCGCAGTATCCATCTTTCTTGTCTAAATTGAATAACAAAAACAATTGAAAGTCGATATTCAAATGTTTCACATTTTTTAAAAAAAGAACATCATAGAAACCATTTGAAAAAAGTTTCATTCGAAAACCTCAAAACATGAAGATTCTATGTCAATTCAAAGAACCTATTGCAATAAAACGGCAATTTCATACTTTAACCCCTATTATGTAATACATGACTATTTGGGAATGAAAAAAGTCTCAGCGCGTTGGGTGCCTAGAATGCTAACGGCCGAACAGAAACGAACCAGGCTGAGAATTTCACAAAGCTGTTTGGAACTGTTACAACAAGATCCTGACCGGTTTTTGGCTCGATTTCTAACTATGGATGAAACATGGCTTCAACATTCCGACCCTGAAACAAAAAAACAATCCATGACTTGGACTCTTCCAATCATCACCGAGCCCTAAATCAAGGCCGTTCCATCCGCCGGCAAGATCATGGGTTCTCTTTTCTGGGACAGCCGAGGGGTGGTGATGTTTGAATACCTCAGTCATGGAGCTAATATTACTGCGAATATGTACTCGGAACAAATCAAAAAGTTGTGTGCCGTTTGTTTTGTTTCATCAAGATCACGCCCCAGCGCACAAGTCCTTAGTTGTGATGGCTGCCATCAATGATGCTGGCTTCGAATTGATGGAACATCCTCCATATTCTCCAGACCTTGCGCCTAGTGACTTTTATCTATTTCCGAGATTGAATATCTAAGAGGCCAGAAATTCGACGGTGATGACGCAGTGATCGCCGCATTACAAGGTTTTTTAGAGAATCAAGATGAAGATTTTTTTAAGAAATGAATTTTAGGTTTAGAAATAAGATAAGTATGCTAAATTCAACTAAAAGGTGACTATATTGAAAAATAAATAACATTTGATAAAAGTTAATAGAATCTTATTCATTCTCACTACTTATCTTATTGACGACCTCTGTGGCGCAGCGGTAGCGCATCTACCTACCATTCGGGAGGTCCCGGGTTCGAGTTCCGGCTGGGGACAAAAAAAAAACCACAGGTCTTGGATGTTTACATGTTTGTGATGTCGTTGTTTCTGGTTCCCACGACACAGGGTATCCTAGTGTGGGGCCAGAATCAATGTGTGTGCCTGTATGTAAATGTTTATTATTATTATTATTATCTTTATTTATTTTCATGACTTAGAATAGGTTTATAAAAGTAAATAAATATAAAAAAATACAAAATATATTTTATAAACCTATCCTAGTTGGCCACCGGTAACGGAGCTAGGCTCAAGCTACCGGTAGTTAGGGCCGCAGAGAGAGAAATCTCCGGACGATGCGCGCCGTGTCCAAGAGCACCGCCTTCTGTATCTGCCCCCTGATCCAGCCATCCAGCTAGTCTAGTCAAGACTCTTCGCTATGAGACCGTTCGCCGATACGACTATCGGGACAATGGTTGTCGAATCCACATCCCATAAGGCGGTAACCTCGTGGGCCAAATCAAGGTAATCAAGGTACTTGCTAAGCTTGTCCTTCTCGGCCTTCACGAGGTTCTCGTCATGCGGGATGGTGATGTCGACGAGCACTGTCTGGCGCATCAATCGATCTGTCAGCACGATGTCAGGCTTATTGGCAACAATAGTCCTGTCCGTGATGACAGACCGATCCCAATAGAGCGTAGCATGACCATTTTCGAGAACCGGCGCTGGTACGGCACCTCGGATTCGACAAGACCGTATCGGAGAGCAAGTTGCTGATGAATAATTTTGGCTACTAGATTATGCCTGTGCAAGTACTCACCGTTGGCCAGATGATAACAACCGGAAATAATATGCCTGAGTGACTCCCCGGGACGACGGCATGCTCGACAGATGTCGACCGTACCATCCTTCAGGATATATTTCCGATAGTTGTTCGTCATCATGACTTCGTTAGCAATTGCACAGACAAAACCTTCGGTTTCCCCAAAAAGGTCACCGAAACGTAGCCAGTTCACCGATGCGAGCAGGTCCACATCGGGCCCTGTCAAGGCACACACGTTCTTGCGATCCTCGATGCTGAGCACCGTTGGCTTGCGCCAGTTCTCGTTTGCCAAGGAGAGCGGCGTGAGACTCCTGTCCACTGACACAACATCCCGATGCAACCCACACTCATTGCTAAGGAAATATTCCCTGAGACTACACACCTCGCGGTTGTGGAGATTTTTGGCGTTTAAAAAGCCGCGACCTCCACACTTACGCGGGATGTATAGTCTCATAACAGATGAGCGTGGGTTTAGCATACGGTGTGCTGTGAGCATGAGACGGACCCTCCTGTCCAGGGCGTCCAGTTCAGTTAGTTTATTATTATTATTATTGAACCCCCTCTAGTATTCATGATAGAATTTGTAAAATCTTGTGCTACTGTGGTTGTAACCTGTGCGTTTACCTTTTAAATATACATTTTTTCAGAAACATTACCTTATTATCTGGGCCGTACTGTGTCTGACCACTTGACCGCCCCCTAAGACCGTAACCATAGCTCATTGAAGGGCCTCTCCACCAGCAGGAGGAGGAAGGTACCTGGAGCGAGAACTTCAAGGGCCACCACGACAGCAAACCCCGCGGCAACGAGGCCGTGTCCCTGGACATCGCGTTCCCCGACGCCGAGCAGCTTTATGGTATTCAATTCAGTCCATTTTTATGTTTCGTAGTCAACAAGGTATGCCCTTACCCTATTTTGTTTTTTTGACGTTCGTGTATTTCGTCTGTGTACCTTCGTGTTTACTTTGTGTTTCTGTGACAATTTAAATAAATGTCTTCCTTCTTTCTTTCTTCTTCTTTCCTTATACTTTCGCCATGTCCGTCCGTCTGTCTGTCTGTCTGCGGCTTAGCACAGAGACTATTAGTACTAGAGAGCTGAAACTTGGCACAGATATACATGTTAGTGGCGCCGACAAAACGGTGAAATAAATAAAAATAAATAGTACATTACTTCAGAGGGAAGAAAGTGACAGTTCCATACCGAGATTATGGCATTTGCGCCACGAGCTTGCGAGGGGCGCAAACCATTTGAGGTATGGAACTGTACTTTATCCTGAGGTATGTATAGTGCTTTTTATTACACCTACGAGGAAAATTATAGACATAAATGTATAGAAATGTTTATATTTAGTTAAAAGTATATTCGCTCGTTTCTGGAGTAGGCTAAGATCATAAGGTCATGCAGCCACTTCTTCCGTGATTCCGCGCGTTTTATATACAAAAATAATTTCGTTTTTAATTTTCTGTATGCACCAAGGAGGTTGGTAACTGGTAAAAAAAAACTGTATGTGGCCAGTAACAATTTACTTGAAATTTAATTAGTAGACAGTTAAAGTCTCTTTGCAGTATGACTGCTGACAAATTAAAAAAAAAACCGGGTATGTAATGGAATTTCATACATACTTCCCACCCTTGGGTCGGAAGGATTTTCATACCAACTTCTATACCTTGGGATGAAAGGATTTGAAGGGCGGGATAAAGGCGTTTCTTCCCTCTAATTGGTATAATTAGTATGTATTTTCAGAGCAGGTGTGATAAAAAAATAGGTTACATCCCCCACATCTAAAATGAGTAAAAGAAATTACTCGGGAACGGGACTCGGGTCCGACGGAAAAATAGGCATGCAAGTTTTTTTTTTCTCGCCTACACCTAGCTTTTTATCACCAGCCTGTTATTTAAGTTTTATTTTTGTTAATGTTTTTTATTGTGCAATAAAGTGTAACAAACAAAGAAAATATCGTTGGATTAGCCGTTTAAAAATATTATAGATGAAAAAAAACATTTTTAGATTTAGGGATCCGTTCGCGGAATATAAAGCTTTAAAGCGCAAATTTTTGTAAGGCGTCCCCCCTCTCCCTGCTCAAAAAGGTTGATTGTAGAAACGTGAAAAAGGTTTTGGTCAGTAGCACATATTAACTTAAAAGGATAACTATCACGGCTAAGTAGGCTTTACAAGTTAACGAGTTATTAGGTGACCAACTTATAAAAAGAAAACTTCTTACAAGTTCCATTGAAAATTTCGGTGACGGATGTGTTAGTAATGTAAAGCAGGAAAAAAACCGCCTCCCTCTATGTCCCCAAAACGCACTTGGCCGGTTTTTTATTCATTATAAAAACAAAATGTTCATCTTAATAACCGCCAAAGCTGTTCGTTTCAGAATTAATAGATTATGCAAGAAGTATGTACATAATTTAATTCAATTCGCGCTTTACGTGCTCTACCGATGTTTCAGCCGCCGGAAAGTCATTATCGTACATAGAGCAATATTAATTCTATTTAACACATGTGGTTTTAAGCATTATCTAGGTCTGGGTGTATATCCATGTTTGTGATGTCCTTGCCGGCCTTGCCGGCTTGCCATAGCACAGGGTATCCTAGTTTGGGACCAGGACAAGTGATTGTGTTGTATGGAAGTTATTATTATTATCTATCAATCAGCGCCACTGAAAAGCCGAGAAACTAAATTAAATAAGATTGAAAAAATATAAAAAAATGCATGTGTAATTTGTAGCAGTGGTAGCCTAGTGGGTAGAACCTCGGACTCGGAAGTGGGAGACCCAGGTGCGATCCCCGGTGCGGGCATGTACCTATGACTTGGTTTTCTAAGTTATGTACATTTGTGAAGTTATAGTAGCAATACCACTCGCTAACCGTGAAGGAAAACATCGTGAGGAAACCTGAGTGTCTGAGCTATTCACGTACCTCAGCGCTTGAAATCGCCAATCCGCGGTGGGCACGCGTGGTGATTAAGTCCATACTCTCTCCCTGAGAGAAGGCCTGTTCCCTACAGTGGGACGTATATGGGCTGCTTATGTGTAATTTGTATGAGTATTAGTATGTGTTATCTCTCAGGTATACCCGAGCATACGGATAAGTTCGCGCTCCGTTCAACGCGCTCATCGGACCCATACCGACTGTTTAATTTGGACGTGTTCGAGTATGAACTGGACAGCCTTATGGCCATCTACGGAGCAGTGCCCGTCGTCTACGCTCACAGGTAGAGAATCACTCTGTCGAACAAAATCTCTACATTACACGCTCACTCTCTCAAAGTCAGTCACTCTCTCAAACTCACTCTTTATCTCACACTCACTCACTCTCTATCTCATACTCTCACTACCGCGCTTAACGACCCCGTAACGATCTCATTCGCGCGGGATTTGACCTAATGTCACTCGGGCTCATAATTTTTTTTTATAGGTATGTTGAAAACTTGACCCGACTCTAGTGTCGACAACTGCAGCGTGAATTTGGAATCATTTGCATTATTTTAAGACTGTTCTTTATGTGGAGCACGCTGTCTCGCTCGCACAATTGTTTATTATTTTTTCATAATTTGTTTTCCGTAGTTTTTAATAAAGAAAAGTTGTTTCCAAAATAATTAATTTTGGAATGAATGTTTTTAATAAGAAACTTAGTACAGGATAAAAAAAAATATGCCTCGAATATCCGCAATTTCATTATCCATCGAACCCTCAGACCACATTTATCAAAAGTTTACTCATATTACAATATTTAAAAATGTTAAATTGTGCGAGCGAGACAGCACGCTCCGCGTAAGAGCAGCCTTAAGAGAATGTTCTTTTCATCATCGTAAACAATAATGATTGATTTAAAAATAATGGTATAACATTTTTGTATTACTAAGTTTTTTTATGTAAAAAATATTTTTTTTGTCTCATCAAATTTAAACTATTTCTACCATAATTATTTAAACATATGTTTCTAAATCATGGTTGGAATATCCCATTAAAATCTGTCAGTTTACAAAAAAAAAAATCGCTTTGTTTATATATGTATATACACATAAACTCACGCCTGCATCCCGGGGGGTACGTTTATCAATTTTACATTATTATACTCTAACAACACTTTTGTAGTTTTGCTTGTAACTCGCAATTTTCATTGCATTTTTGTAACTGACATAAAACCTCTTCAGCACCTACAGTGATTGATTGATTGATTGATTGTCGATTTAAGTGTGATTATTGTCGTTACAGCGCCAAGCGCACTGTGGGCGTTTTCTGGCACAACTCGGCGGAGACGTGGGTGGACGTGGGGAGCGGGGGGGAGGGCACCGTGGTCGCCTCGCTGGTCAGCCTCGTCACTGGGGACAGCGCGCCCAGCCGGGACCTCAGGTAAACTACAGTGAATACGGTATTCGACACGATCAACAATAAATCATTTCACATGCTCGATTAAAACAAAAATTACAAAATATCTCGGAAAATGTATCTCTTTTAGTCAATTACTAGTCATTACAATTGTTAAATAGATTAAACATAAAAAGAGTACTCTGAAATGTGACGTCATAAGCCAGTATTTTCATACAAAATTCCGTTTTAAAAGTAACTCATTTGATATTTTGTCAAATACCCAATTGGCTTTGTCCTGAAAAAATTTTTCGATATGGGCTGCTTTAATAAATTTTAAACACGAAATAAAACATCTGAGTGCAAAACGGGAAGTACATCATGAACGGAAGTACGTCATCAAAACCAAACTTAAAAGAATCCTAATCTGTGCAAACGTAGAAGAAGTTATGTTTTTTTATATACAGTACCGGGATGTCGACATCTTGGTGTGTTTATTACGAAAATATTAAACTTACTTTCATTCACGTGTGAAGAAGAACGTTAGACGGTCGAACGAAAGTCTCACATTTATTCACAAAAATTCAAGAAATCAGTGATTGAAGCATTATATTAACTGACCCTAAAATGCCGTATGATTTGTAACTGTGGTCAATATTTAGCACTATGCCCATTCTTATATTATTTTTTGTTTAATTCAGATTCATGAGCGAGAGCGGCATCGTGGACATATTCGTGCTCATGGGCGACAGACCCACCGACGTTTACCGCCAGTACACCAAGTTGACCGGAGTGACGCCGCTACCCCCGGTAGGTTCTTGACTTCATCATCATCATCATCATCAGCCATTTGACGCTCACTGCAGGACATATGGTTTTTGACCATGAAGGGTTTTGCCATAATCGCCACGCATGGCAGGCGGGTTGGCGATCGCAGTGTGCGGTTGGAATCTCAGGAAGACGCTGCTGCCCGTCTCCTGGTAATTGATTTCCTTATTCGCTTTCTACGACATTCACGAAGGAAACAGTTATGGAGGGTAGAGATGAGGATAACTGGTATGGGACCTACAATATACAGCAAATTACCTAGAGTCGGGCCAATCGTTTATTTAACTTTTGACAGATGCACACCCATGAAGTTCCTTATTTATTGGACAGGAAACCGTAGGCGACAAATGCTACACTTCATGGACACCTTTATTTTTTTCACCATAGTGATGCGACGTGTTTCGCTACAGTAATAGTAGATTATGTAGCGAAGACCATTCAAGTTCATTTTCTATTAAAATATATATAAACCTATCTTGTTACAAAGATCTATACTATAAAAAATTAGGTTTAAATTATTATAAGTAACAAATTAATATGAAAACCGGTTGGGTAGTTTTTAGTTTATCACGTTCACACAGACAAACTACAAAAATATCAACTTAACACAGCAATGAAATCAATCGATTAAAACTCAACGTAATTTAAATCGATTATCATAAAAATTATTTTCTATGAAGTTAGCATAAAAAATTGCAAACTTCATAGAAAATCATTAAATTGAGATGTCAAAAGTTAAAAAACACGGTTGAACCGACAATAGTGCCTGATACAAATATCTTAGAAAATGAACTTAAGAAAATATCACAAAAATGCTATTACACTATAATGGAATATTTGTTTGAAAGATTGTAATAGTTCTACGTTTGACATACCTAGTTCTAAGTTTGACATGCATTACCTTAGTTTTAAGTACTTATAACGATTTTGACAATTTTGTATAGTCAGCACAAATCTTTTTGGCGGTAACGTGAACATAGTCGCAGATCGTTTGCACATAGCTTACTGTCTTTACAGTGCATGTGTGAGTAATTGACTACTTTAGTAATTGACTAATAGTAATTTACTACGCATCACACTTCGTCAATTACTCAGACATACACTGTAAAGACAGTAAGCGATGTGCAAACGATCAGCGACTATGTTCACGTTACCGCCAAAAAGATCTGTGCGGACTATATTTGTTCTCTCTTATGTCGTGCTCCCTCTCATTAAAAATTTGTATGTCTACATTGACAAAACATGCGGAAAAAATATGAGTCATATAATAACAAAGGCGGCAATATCCACCCAAAGTCAAAACTTATCTATGAATGTAGGTTTATTGTCTATGAACGTAGGTTTTTATGGAGATCTACATTACGTATCAAATATGGCATTATCCCATAGAAAATGGAGCTCAAAGTTTGGAGTTCGTAACAAACCCGGCATTATCCTGTACCGTCCAAATCAAAGATGGCAACATCCATATTGACCAATCAGAGCACAGAATTTCATTATCGTCGAGACGGTTAATGCTCGTGAAATAGTGTCGGTGTTTTTATTGTTTTTAAAAGAATACTGCTGATTCTCACAAAAAACTTGGTTGAAACTGCAATCATGGAGTGCCTGGCATCGCCGAGCATATCGGGGAAGACCAGAAAACGTACGGCTCATCCAGAAAACTGGAAACAAAACATTGCAAAACGGCAGCGGTAAGTACACACAGATGGCACAAATTTGATACTTGATATTTTTATCTTTATTTTATAAAGCTATTTTCAGTGAGTAAAGCTGGCCTTGCCACGATATTCGAATAAGCGCCAGCAAATTTGTATGGAATTTCGGTGCGTTCAAAAGTTTTGTGGCCAGAAATTTTCTTTTTGTTGTAGAGTTTTGTTCCAACAGTTATTTGGTACAGATCGAATATCTTTTTAGTGCGAGTGCCGATTTGAAATTCCGAGATAGCGATAATAATCTAAATATAAATAACGAGTGTAGCGAGTTATGCCAATTGTGCCAATAAGTGCCAAGTTGAGCCAAATAGTGGCAAGTTGTACCACATTGTGCCAAGTCATGCCGAGTTATCTATTTTTATATGCTTTTGTTACAGGTATTCCTCTAAGCAAAGTCCAAATAGGCCCAGTTGTCAACACCTCCGGAAGGGTGTTTATAAATGCGAGTCAATAACTATGCGAGATGTGATGAATTTTCATGCAGCATTTTATAAACATCCTAACAAGGAAACACAAGATGCTTTTTTGCTAAAATACTG
The DNA here is from genome assembly GCA_947308005.1 of Yponomeuta malinellus. Lineage (NCBI taxonomy): Eukaryota > Metazoa > Arthropoda > Insecta > Lepidoptera > Yponomeutidae > Yponomeuta > Yponomeuta malinellus. Next base: position 3,761,704 of record OX371020.1, on the reverse strand, counting down.
CGTTCCTTCAATCCCAAAAAGAAAAAGACCCAAAAATAAGAAACATCTCCCGAAAACAATTCATACAAATTACAGCATTTACAGTATCTCACAGAAAAAAAAATAACGATATGCCAGAAAGCATTTCTCGGAATTTTAAACATAACTAAACATCGAGTGCAGTATGTTGTAAAAAAGTCTTTGGAATCTGGTGGACAAGCGGTAAAAGAGAAAAGAGGCGGTGACCACAAGTCCCATTTATTCACAGCTAAGAAAAATGCTGTAATGCTTTTTATCAACATGTTTCACGTTGACGAAGCACATTACTGCAGGGGACATTCTGAACGGAGATATTTAGCGGCAGAACTTTCAATTAATAAGATGTGGAAGATGTACAACAAACAGCGAAATCTTGAAACCAATTTAAAAGTTAAAAAAGGTCTATTCAGGAAAATTTTCAATCACAACTATAACCTAGGCTTTGGAAGCCCAAGAACAGATGTATGCTCCACGTGTATTCTACTTCTAGAAAAAATGAAAAGAGCATCAGATGAGGGACAAAAGCAACAACTTATGGTAGAACATAGGGTTCACAAACTAAAAGCTAAAGCATTTTTTAATTTAGTGAAAGAAGAAAGACCCGATTTAAAAATACTCTCATTTGATTGTGAAAAAAATCTACCGCTACCTAAAACACCGGATCAGATAACGTATTATTCCAGACAGCTTTATCTACATAACTGTACCATTGTGGAAGGTTCATCGAAGGCTCCTCTCACAACGCAAAATGTATTCGCCTACTGTTGGACGGAAGACCAATATGCCAAAGGAGCTAATACGATAGCTTCCATAGTATATCACAGACTGATGAACACGAATTTGACAGATATAAGTACGATCAGATTGATAGCAGATGGATGTCCAGGGCAAAACAAAAACTCAATAATGATAGCGATGTGTTCAAAGTGGTTAAGTTGTTCGGCACCTGAACACGTCCAAAGAGTTGAGGTAGTGTTCCCCATTGTAGGACACTCTTTCATTCCACCGGACCGCGTATTTGCTCACGTGGAAAAGGATATGAGAAAGTTGGAGTGCATAATAAGACCGGAGGATTATCTTGAGATCATAGGAACTTACAGCACAGTAGTTCGTTTGGGTTCTGATTGTGACGTCCTAAATTACAAGGATGGAATGAGTTCAGTTATAAAGGATGTCGGCTCTTGGCACTTCCAATTTAAGAATTGCAAAAGGTTTATTATACGGCGATCCAAAGAAATTGGTAATGTTGTTATTCAAGGCGAAGTACACTATAGTAATAATATGGGTGTATTTAAGAAAGTCACGCGTAAAAATAAAAAGGCCTCGGATTTGAACCCTGAAGTGATCAGTCAACATGCCGTGAGAATTAAACCTGCTAAATTGGTAGATGTAAAAAAACTATTAACCACTCATTTTGGAAATGAATGGGAAAATGAGGAGGGATTTGAATTTTACAAAAGTATTTTATCTCAAACATCAAGCCTAGAAGGCGAGGAAGATGCATCACAAGAAGTTACTTGCGAACTGCAAGTAGAAGAAAATTGCTTTTAGTGTAAGAGTAACTAGATAAGATAGCATTTTTACGAATGTTGATTTTCTGATAGTTTAACTCCTGAACTGCCCTCGCGGAACGCAACGTATAGGTGGCCCATACTAAGTTGGACACAGATCTGTGTCGCGGCAGACGAGTGATTAATGGTAGGTACCTAAGGATAATAATTTTGATTTTAGAAGAACAATATTTACTTATTTTCTTTTGAACTGTACGAGTGTTGATTTTCTTAGTTTTACGAAATGTGCCATCCAACTTATTATTTGTGATTATTTGTGAGACTGAGTATTGATAAGCAATAAAAAAGAGTTTGATTATAATCACGAATATTATTTCAAATTTTTACTTCAAGTATCAAGATTGTGGTGACCAGACGGACTATAAAGATCATCGGTAACAAACATGGTAATATCCATGCCTGTTTAAAACAAACTCGGCAATATCCGAACGTTTCAAACAAAGTCGGCAATCTCCAACGGTTATTTGTGAATTCTGCTTTAAAAAGGCCATATCTGTTTAAAAAAAAAGAGTAAAATGATCATTCTCATTGTACATTTCATATACAAATAATAATTTAAGCTAAGGGATGAATAAACTTCACAATATACGTTTTTATCACTTTACACAAAATCCAACGAAATGGACATTGCCGCCTTTGTTATTATATGACTCATATTTATTATTGTACCATCTCATAAGCACCCTATATACGTCCCACTGTAGGGCACAGGCCTACTCTCAGAGAGAGAGTATGGGCTTAATCACCACGCGTGCCCACCGCGGTCTGGCGATTTCAAGCGCTGAGGTATGTAAATAGCTCAGACACTCAGGTTTCCTCACGATGTTTTCCTTCACCGTTAGCGAGTGGTATTGCTACTATAACTTCACAATGTACCATCTATTCATACTCATGTTTCACAAATAAATATCTTTATTATTGGGCCAGGTATCTAAATGAAACGTCTGAACAAGATTTCTGTATTAAACTTGCTTCTATTAAAGAGCACACACAAAATAGTTTAATGTTTTATCAACGACAAAGACGGTGGCGTCAACTAGTGGCTAAATGAAGAACTTAACAGCTGCGTTCAGGAAGAATGTTAACAATTAAATTTACATTCCTAATACTCCCACTTAAATTTAAAACACTAACTTAAATTAAATGCAGCTTTAACTCAAACCTGGTCAAAACTACAACAATAAGGCCAACCATCATATTTTTCTTGGCAGGCCTTCTATAGGTACTTACAAACTACTTAAAGGCAAACCATTAATATAATATATTATCTCGGATGCAAGTAAACTTACCCACAGGCAATGCCTTAGTCAGGAAATCTGCAAGTTGATGAGAGCTTTCAACATATTTAACTTGAATAATTTTGTTTTCAACTTTCTCCCGAATAAAATTGTATCTTATATCAATATGTTTGCTCCTTTTGTGGAAAACAGGGTTCTGGATAAGTTTAATTGCACTCTGGTTATCTACATATAAGGTAACAGATTCTTGTGGCACATCTAAATCCAACAAAAATTGTCTTAACCATAATATCTCTTTAGCTGCATCACTAGCGGCCATGAACTCGGATTCCATGGTGGATAATGCAACTGTTGTCTGTTTTCTACTTGCCCATGTGACAGGTCCACCATTCATCAGAAATATGTAACCAGTAGTTGACCTCCTGGTGTCTATATCCCCCGCATAATCCGAGTCCGAATAGCCCACCAGCTCATTATCACTATTATAACAAATAGACTTATCTTTTGTTTGTAATAAATAGCGAATTATTCGCTTCAAAGCGTTTACATGCGCAGTACATGGGTTACTCACATATCTGCTAACAAGATTAACTGCATAAGTTATGTCAGGTCTTGACACAGATGACAAAAACAATAAAGCTCCCACTGCCTCCCTGAAGGGGAAACTAATAGGCAGTTCATCCTCAATATTCTTTGACAATTGTACATTGACATCTACTGGTGTACTACAACTTTTAGCATCTGACATATTAAACTTTTTAATTATGGACTCTATGTAACGCTTTTGATTTATTGATATACACTCATTTGTTTTATTTATTTCCATGCCAACAAAGGAGTTACATTTTAAAACCTTAATTTTAAAATTTTTCATTAAATCATTTATAACAATATGCAGTGTATCCTTACACTTTGACATTAATAGGGCGTCATCAACATAGATAACTAAAAGTACTTTAATATTATTAAAGTATCCTACAAATACACAGTTATCAGACTGGCATGGTTTGAAACCATATGTAGTTAAAAATGAACAGAATTTTCTGTTCCAACACCTGGAAGCCTGTTTGAGGCCATACAAGGACTTGTTCAACTTACATACTTTGGATGTGTCGGCGTCAACACCCTCTGGCACCTCCATGAAGATGTCCTCGGAGAGCTCACCATACAGGAATGCTGTCTTAACATCAAACTGCTGGATTTCCAAGTTTTCTTTTGCAGCAATACTCAACAACAGTCTAATGGAATCATACCTGGTAGTCGGAGAGAAGGTCTCGGTGTAGTCAATGTCCTTCACCTGGTTAAAACCACGGGCACACAAACGTGCTTTAAATCTCTCTATCTCTCCATCTCTGTTCCTCTTTACACAGAAAACCCACTTACATGTAATAGGCTTCTTCGTAGTTCGGTCAGTTATTGTCCATGTATTGTTCATCTCATGTGACTGAAGCTCTTCTTTAATGGCTTTCTTCCAGTCACTATGGTTTCTACAATTAATTGCTTCTTCATACGTGTTTGGTATCTCTACTTCTGTAAAATTTACTTCCGGATTGATTGGCCGGTACCGCCGTGTAATATTGCGCTCTTGTTCATCGATAACAACATTTGGTGGTGGAACATATGAGCTATCACCATCATTTTCAATACTCTGCATGCTGTCATCCAATGACACTTCTGGGGTCTCATCTTCACACTGAGAGTCACTGTGAGACACACGTGATGTACTTGGTTGCTCATCATCAAGACCACCTAATTCAATTTCTGCATAGTTTTGCCTCTTGTCAGGAACACTATTTTCATCGAATCGCACATCTCTAGACACTGTTATTTTTCTTGTATTTTCATCATACATCCTATAGTTTTCTTGGTCATATCCCACCAACAGCATCTTTGTACTTTTCTTATCCAATTTTCTTCTTTTGTCTTTTGGAACATGCACATATCCCGTCGAGCCAAATATTCTGATATGCTGAAGACTTGGCTTATCTCCATACCAGAGTTGATAGGGAGTAACATCTGGTGTTTGACTCGATGAGGTTCTGTTTAGCAAATATACAGCACAGTGTACAGCTTCTGCCCACAGATTCATAGGAATGTCTTTGGCATAGAGCATAGACCTGGCACTCTCCATTATGGTTCTTAATTCCCTTTCCGCTCTCCCGTTCTGCTCGGGGGTGTATGGGGCTGTACATTCATGCGTTATACCCTTACAATCCAGGAATGCTTCAAATTCATGATTTTTATACTCTCCTCCATTATCACTATGTATAATGCGCACATTATGTAGAAATCTGTTACACACCAAGGCATTATACTTTTTGAAGCAGTCCAACACTTCACTTTTCTGCTTGAGGAAATAAATATGGCGATAACTTGTTGCACCATCTTTAAAAAGTACAAAATAACGCATTCCTGACACTGAAGGTACTTCTAGGGGACCGCATACGTCGCTGTAGACTATATCACCAGGCTGTGGTTGTCCTCTGTGAGATTTCTTGAATGGTAATCTAGCTTGCTTTCCATATTGACAAGCTTCACACACAAAAGTATCATTACCATTAAAAACTGCAGGAATTGCACCATTTTTACTCATCTTTTGTAGTTCCTTGACATTCACATGACCTAACCTCTCGTGCCACACTTTAATGTCAGAATGCACCACATTACAACTTTCATGTTTAACTGTTTTGATATCCAGTTCATAAAGATTGTTTTCTTTCAACTGAGCGCACATAACAACCGCATTGTCTTTCATAATCAAAGCTTTTTCGTTATTTTTCACTATCACATATCCTTTTCTAGTAGCAGCTCCCTCTGAGAATAAATTTCTTCTAAGGTCAGGTACATAGAGCACTTCCTTTAGAACACTTTGCTCCCACTGCCCATTCACCAATTTATTTATCAAGATGGAGCCTTTTCCCAAAACTTTGATATCCTGCTTGTTTCCAAGTTTGACAGTTCTATTCACATCAGAGTTTAAAGACTCGTCTAGTTCACAGAAAAAATCACGTTTGTATGTCATGTGCATAGACGCACCACTGTCCAGAATCCATACATTTTCACTTTGATTATGAGAAGAATTATTCTCAGCACTGAATGCCAACATGTCTAGCTGCTCTTGGTTCTTGCGACCAGATTTCTTAGGTGCTTTACAATCCTTTGCAAAGTGACCTCGCTTGCTACAATTATAGCATACAAAGCGATGACTCGGGTTGGCTTTCTTTGTATTTCCATTATTTCTTGCTTGCTTTACACTGTTTTTAGTGGTTACGAGAGCAGTCTCACTGATTGTATCTTTATCTAGGCTTGCTTCTTCGTCAATCAGTCTTGAAGTTAAATTTTGTATAGTTTGGTTGGCTGAATCAAGTGACAGCCAAGCTTGTCGAAGGGAACGATATGATGTTGGTAAGGTACTTAGTATTTTCGTTATTACTGCCGTATCACTTATTTCTTCTCCAGATTCTCGCAATTGTTTTGCTAAACTTTCTACTTTGGAGACATGTTGTGCCATCGTGTCACTCGAACAATAAGTGTATTGGTAGAATTTTTCATGTACCATCATCTTGTTGAACTCCGATTTGTGTTCATAAATCGCCTCCAACTTCTTCATAACTTCTTGTGCCGTATCGCAATTTTCTATCAAAGATATTTGATTGAGATCCATTGACGAGGTTAGAATGAACATGGCCATGCCGTCTTTTTTGTCCCATTCTTGTTGTTCTTCGGGCCTCTCTGGTTTGGGTGTATTTATTTTCAAACCTTTTGCTCTTAAAGCACACATCATCTGAAACTTCCATTGCTTGAAGTTGTGGCCGTCGAATTTTTCAACTTTCATCGAGCTTGCGACCTCCATTTTGAATTTGAGGTTTTGTTCGTGAACACTTTGAAAAATACTTCTGCTCTTTGCTCAGACTTCGCAGTGAATTTACTTTCTAGCGTTACCTGGGCCCATAACCTATTGGGCCAGGTATCTAAATGAAACGTCTGAACAAGATTTCTGTATTAAACTTGCTTCTATTAAAGAGCACACACAAAATAGTTTAATGTTTTATCAACGACAAAGACGGTGGCGTCAACTAGTGGCTAAATGAAGAACTTAACAGCTGCGTTCAGGAAGAATGTTAACAATTAAATTTACATTCCTAATATTTATCTCATCTTTATAACCGTCTCATATGGGGGGAAAGTTGAAAAAGTGTCCAGCTACAAGCAGTAAATAACAGTACAAAAGCCCTCCAAAATGGCGCTAGCGTAGGCAAAGGGTATGGTATAAATTTAGCAGTTGGTGACGGCTGGTATGCCGAGTTAATTTAATATTTCTAGTGACTTTGTGATTATTTACATGCAATTCTCATTTATGTATATATTTTTTAAATATTGTAAAGTTCAATCAGGTGTTAAAAAATATTAAGCAATCGATTATGTATCTTTGTTTCTCATTTTGAAAAATGCGCCATAACGGAGCGGAAGTTCTTCTGTCCTTGTTTATTTTTTTATCCTATTCTAATAACTTTTGGCGCTTTCTTTGATCCCTGTAGCTACTGTGGCGCCACCCTTAGATTATGATCTTGAAAAGAACAATTAAAAACCATTGTTACGGTAGTCCGATCGGGTCATTTAGAATTCTACAGATTACCGCAGTCCGACGGCCACTTTTTCACAACGGAGACAGTTCTCCCTGAAAAATGAAAAATATATATTTCTAAAACAAAATTTTACAAACATATTTCGTGACCTCCGTGTATAACACCTGTGCCAGGAGATCCCGCTCTTCCACAACTTACCACTAACCTCCATAGTTACGGTACAATCTGAGTTTGCCGATGACGTTTCATTGGACGTTGGAACTAGTGATGGAAGTGTGGTCGATGGATACGCGACGTCAGCGCCACCTAGCGTCCACTTTCTAAGATCATAAAGATTATCTGTTTAGTATCTATCTATAAATGCATTATAAATACCTGTTCTTCTTAAGTTCGATTAACTTCGATTATCATGCCCATAATGGATTTATTGCGTCGTACGTATCAGCTTTGAAATAAACATACCCCATTACTATTCTTAAAACGAAAAGTCTATAGGACGTAACTTTTTGTAGAATTTTGCGCAACAAAAAATATTGAATGTTAATGTGAAACAATAAATGTTTTTTTGTATTGGTATAAATGTAAAAAAAAAAAATAATATTTTATTGTCGAAGCTTTTAAGGAGATTAAAGGGATGTATGCTTGAATGTATACCAAAATAAGGAAAATCAAACAAAATAAGGAAAATCAAATTCGGCAAAAGGCACCTTTGATATCATCATCATCATCATCATCATCAGCCGGTGTCAGTCCACTGCTGGACATAGGCCTCTCCCAAGACACGCCACTGAGCTCGATCTAAGGCTCTTCTTTCCCAGTCACTGCCCACCGTTTTGCGAATGTCGTCGCTCCACCTGGTCACAGGGCGTCCTACGCTACCTTTGATATATTACTGTGTAATATTATGACAGTTCAGTGACCCAAAAATGCCAACGATGTTACATTATAATTACACAAATCAGTATCATCAATCGCCAGTTACATCTATGTGCCGGCAGAAATTCTCCATCGCCTACCACCAGTGCCGTTGGAACTATGTCGACGAAGAGGACATCCGAACTCTGGACGAGAACTTCGACAAACACGACATCCCCGCCGACGTTTATTGGCTCGACATCGAGTACACCGACAGGAAGAAGTGAGTTTTTGTCGCATAAACACCATTCTCTTTTTTGTGAAGTCTAGATCGAGAGAGCGTAAGAGAACGACTGAGTGATTGAGTGAATCAGTGATTGAGTGAGTGAGTGAGTGAGTGAGTGAGGGAGAGAGATTGAACGCAGTGCTGTTGTTTATTGGCTCGACATCGATAATACCGACCGGAAGAAGTGAATCTTTGTCGCAGAACAGATTTCATTTTTCGTAAGATGTAGAATACAGATGGCGTGTATGTCGAAAGGGCTTAAGAGAGCGAGCGAGCGAGTAAGTGATTGAGTGAGTGATTGATCGAGTGAATGAGTGAGAGAGAGCAGGGCAGAAGTTCTCGGTTGATTACAATCAGTGCCGTTGGAACTGTGTCCACGAAGAGGATATCTGGACTCTGGACGAGAACTTGTCGAACACGACCTCCCCGCCGACGTTTATTCGACATCAGTCAGTCTCAGTCAGCCAGAGACATGAGTCTTTAGGCACGAGGGAGTGAGAATTAGATGCACCTGTACAGTTTGTATGAAAATATAGTTTGTAAAAACCTATTTAGAGGCTAAAAATTCCACCCATGCCGGGACTTGAACCCGCGACCTCTGGTTCACCGTGCCAGCGCTCTCCCAACTGAGCTAATGGGCAAGTGCAGGCATCGGCGAAATTTCGAGCCATTAAGTTTTTAAAATTGTCTTCTGCACGGGTTAGTGCAACAAAAAGAATATAAATATAGTTTGTATTAAATTGAATTACATTTATAGGCTTGGTTAAATCGTCCTTAAACATTGTGTGAACACTCATGAATCATCTATTCTAAGCCACAAACATGCTTACATAACAATAATACTAGTTATAAACGGCGAAGTGTGCGTGTGACAATGACACTATTTCAGCGTTGTCCTCTCCCGTCGACAGGTACTTCACGTGGGACCTGGAGAAGTTCCGGCACCCCGCCGAGATGGTCGCCAATGTGTCAGCCAAGGGCCGCAAGATGGTCGTCATCATCGATCCTCACATCAAACGCGAGGCCGGATACTTCGTACACGAAGATGCGACTGATTTGGGATACTACGTCAAAAATAAAGACGGAAATGATTACGAGGGTAAGTGGAACAAGACTGGGTAACTGCGAGCTTCGTTTTCGGCGGGACTCGGCCTTCGGCTTCGGTAGACGGAGCTCGGCCTTCGGCCTCGCGTTAAAGCGGCTTAATCGATGATTGTTGTTGCGAATGTATTTCTTGCAACAATGGATTTTGAAACTCTAAGACTCTCCAAGCTTTGCTGGAAGAAATCTCTTACTAAGATTAAGCTCGCATCGACATTGTACATGTTATTTCTTATCTAAAGTCCTGTTAAATATTAAATAAAGTACAATTAGAAATTAATCATCATCAACCCATTATGTCCCCACCGAGGGGCACGGGTCTCTTCCCTGAGGAAGGTATAGGCCATACTCCACCACGGGGGCCAAGTCCGGATTGGTGGAGGCTTGTAGACTAGTGGCTCGTCTACTGTCAGAAGTTGTCAAGCCGCCCTAAGGCCTCTGACTTGGCTTAACGACTGCCATCTATCGACGGCAGCCGGCACCAACAGCTTAACGTGCCTTGCGAAGCACGGAACCGCTCGGAAAAATGCCACTAGCGTTAGGCATAGACGGCGACCCATCCATGCACTGAACGCGCCCTGTGTTGCTTAACCTTCGTGATCGTTTAAGATCACTCAGGCAGCCGGGGCTACGAGCCATAGAAATTAATATCACTTTCAAAAATAAGTATCTTTTTAACAAACTCTTTAAAAAACTAAAAAAAAAAACGTAAAAATAAATAATGTTTGTTATTTTATTACTTTAAAATGTTTTTGATTATTTGTTGGGCAATCTGCCTGTAATAACACATTTTCTGTGAAAAATTTAACTGCCTACCAATAGAGATAAAGCCATTTAAAGGTCGAAAAGACAGACACTTGCACAAAAAATGTTTTTAATAGAATAGATGAGGACACGTCAAAAGATAAATAAACGTGGTATTTTTTTTCTGCAACTAATACTTTTTGTAATATAACCAGTCGAAAAGGCAATATAGTCACGTGGTACTAAAACGCGCCATACAAATTGACCTTAGACTATGACGTCACTCTCTAACGTAACGCCTTGTATGTATGAAGCGTTTGTCAATATCTGAGTTATCTCGTAAAATTATGTTTTTATGCATGTACACTTTTATAAGAAAACGTTCAGAATTCAATGACAAAACGAAATCTATTAAATCTTATGTTATTAGAGTAACTTTATTTTTTGCATATTTTGTGACCCCTAAATCCCCGAAAAAATATTTTTATTGTTTTATATTTGAATATTTCCTAGGTTTTTATATGATTTCTATGGTATAAAAGCAATGTCACTCCAATCTAAGTTACACGCAAGTTCCCCATTTATTACCGCGGTAATATTAAGAGTCTCTAACCTGTTGCCCGAAGGTTGGTGTTGGCCGGGTTCCTCGAGTTACTTGGACTTCTTCAACCCTGCCGTCTCTAAGTACTACTCCGAACGCTACCGCTTCGAGAACTTCCCCGGGACTAGCAAGGACGTCCACATTTGGAATGACATGAACGAGCCCAGTGTGAGTTTACCTTTATTAATTCCTGTTTACTTCAGCTTTGGTATAGCCTTTTTAGCTTGTGGACGGCAGAAATGACCAAGGACGAGCAAACAGCTTGATAGACATTATTGCTTTCCATATTTTAATGATTCTTATCAATAGTTTGTTTACATTTACATGTAGACCAAAGGTATGTGTGGCGAGCACATGTCAACTCTGCACGCGCACTATAAACTGTGATGTGGCGAGCACATGTCAACTCTGCACGTGCACTATAAACTGTGATGTGGCGAGCACATGTCAACTCTGCACGTGCACTATAAACTGTGATGTGGCGAGCACATGTCAACTCTGCACGCGCACTATAAACTGTGATGTGGCGAGCACATGTCAACTCTGCACGTGCACTATAAACTGTGATGTGGCGAGCACATGTCAACTCTGCACGTGCACTATAAACTGTGATGTGGCGAGCACATGTCAACTCTGCACGTGCACTATAAACTGTGATGTGGCGAGCACATGTCAACTCTCCACGTGCACTATAAACTGTGATGTGGCGAGCACATGTCAACTCTGCACGCGCACTATAAACTGTGATGTGGCGAGCACATGTCAACTCTGCACGTGCACTATAAACTGTGATGTGGCGAGCACATGTCAACTCTGCACGTGCACTATAAACTGTGATGTGGCGAGCACATGTCAACTCTGCACGTGCACTATAAACTGTGATGTGGCGAGCACATGTCAACTCTGCACGTGCACTATAAACTGTGATGTGGCGAGCACATGTCAACTCTGCACGTGCACTATAAACTGTGATGTGGCGAGCACATGTCAACTCTGCACGTGCACTATAAACTGTGATGTGGCGAGCACATGTCAACTCTGCACGTGCACTATAAACTGTGATGTGGCGAGCACATGTCAACTCTGCGCGCGCACTATAAACTCCAACATTCCTGCATCGCGCAAGCAAAATGTTTCACATGACATACCATAAATATAACGTCCGACGAACATCAGTCGGACCGGCCGTCCCCAGGCATACGATCTGCCTGGCGGGAAATTTCCCTTCATAGTGGAAGAGCACGATCACCCGCTCTTCCCTATAGTGGTGACCACTGACAGAACATTGTTAACCTTCCTTCGCTCTCGCAGCACCCCACATACAATCAGTCTCAAAGCAAGGCCAGCATCCTCTTCCTTCTCACCTCATCAGTTCCACTACAGTCAACGCACCGACTACTGGTACTGATGGTGATCTCCCCCAACCCCTCGGCACGGCAGCCACACAGCAACAGCGCACTTTGCCAGTACTTGTCCCCATGGTACTGTCGCCGGTGAAGTGACTGTTAGCCGCCGAACACCCTCAACCGCTAGTCGACTCACTGACTCAGCGCCTCCTGGCACTTGCAGGCTTTAGAGCACAGACTTCGATTCCTATCAGACCTAGCTATGCGTAGCTACGGTCTTGAAGGGGAGTGATGTGGCGAGCACATGTCAACTCTGCGCGCGCACTATAAACTCCAACATTCCTGCATCGCGCAAGCAAGATGTTTCACATGACATACCATAAATATAACGTGCGACGAACATCAGTTGGACCGGCCGTCCCCAGGCATACGATCTGCCTGGCGGGAAATTTCCCCTTATAGTGGAAGAGCACGATCACCCGCTCTTCCCTATAGTATGTAGTTGCATGTGGGTTAGTGCGTTTATATTTACATGTAAATGTAAACAAACCAATGATAAGAATCGTTAAAATATGGGGAGCAATAATGTCTATCAAGTTGCTTGCTCGTCCTAGGTAATTTATTTATCTCATTTCATGACTTGATGATCTAGATCATCCATTTTCAGAATTCATGCTCTCCCTGTGAAATAACAATAGACACGTCAATGGGCGTGTCAGGGAAGAGGCTGAATACATAAGCAGCCTATATACGTCCCACTTTAGGGCACAGGCCTTCTCTAAGGAAAATAGTGTGGGCTTAATCACCACGGGTTTTTTTTTAAGTTATGTACATTTGTGACATTATAGTAGCAATACCACACGCTAACCGTGAAGGAAAACATCGTGAGGAAACCTGAGTGTTTGAGCTATTCACATACCTCAGTTCCTGAAATCGCCAATCCGCGGTGAGGCCGAATACATAGATATATTAGGGGTTAAAGTATGAAATTGCCGTTTTATTGCAATAGGTTCTTTGAATTGACATAGAATCTTCATGGTTTGAGGTTTTCGAATAAAACTTTTTTCAAATGGTTTCTATGATGTTCTTTTTTTAAAAATGTGAAACATTTGAATATCGAATTTCAATTGTTTTTGTTATTCAATTTAGACAAGAAAGATGGATACTGCGAAAATTCGAGTGATTATGAGGCACCCATTTTTCGTATTTTTTTTATTTTATTGATTTGACGCAAGTGAGTCAATATTGTGGGTAAGGTAACGTTAAACCATGCCGCTAATTCCTGGGTAGTTTGACTAAGGTCGGCTTCCACTATCTCTCTTAATTCATCGTTATTCACCTGTGTGGGCGGTCTTCCTCGTGGCTCGTTCTTTAAGTCGAAATTTCCATCACGAAAGCGTTTAAACCAAAATCGCACGGTGCGTTCATTAGTAGACCCCTCTCCAAACGCAGCATTGATATTGCGGGCTGTTTCTGCCGCGTTAGTTCCGCGTCGGAACTCGTATTCAAAAATCACTCGAATTTTCGCAGTATCCATCTTTCTTGTCTAAATTGAATAACAAAAGCAATTGAAAGTCGATATTCAAATGTTTCACATTTTTTAAAAAAAGAACATCATAGAAACCATTTGAAAAAAGTTTCATTCGAAAACCTCAAACCATGAAGATTCTATGTCAATTCAAAGAACCTATTGCCATAAAACGGCAATTTCATACTTTAACCCCTATTATTTATATCTATTGTGAGGGTCATTGCACAGGGGAGTATGGCCCTTGAAAATGGATGATTTAATCCACTAAATCCCAATGTATAAATGCAGTGCCCCACATCCTTGGGGTGGGCTCGGACAACGCTATCGTGGGCAACTTATTGTGTTATGTAGCAGTTATTTATTTATTTATAAGAGGATTTTTATACACCCTAAAAACTTCAAACGACTATAGCACCTAAAAGCTTTTGATAATACGGTCTCTAATCCTCTGCAGGTATTCAACGGACCCGAGGTCACGATGCCCAAGGACTGTCGCCACTACAAGCCGGCTCAGGACGGCCACGACGGAATCGCCTCCTTCTGGGAGCACAGGTGAGGGAAAATGCACTTTATGTACACTAACGGATCAGTCAAGTCAGTATAATCAATCTAGCCCTCTGTTCCTTCCGGAAGTACCAGATAAAGGAAAATGCGCCTTAAAAGCCGGTCCGGCTAGCGCATTGTGGACAGCGACTCCCCGCCACCGTGACCAGGTCGTCAGACCATCTGGTGGGGGGCTGCCCACGCTGCGTCATCCGGTCCGCGGTCGTCAGGTCTGAACTTTGTCGCCCCAGCGGCCATCAGTTCTCAGAGCTATGTGCCCCGCCCACTGCCGCTTGAACTAAGCAATTCTTCGAGCTGTCTTAGTAACTCGGGTCCTTCCGCCGACCTCCTCATTCCTGATTCGATCACTCAGTGAAACTCCTAAAATAGCTCTCCGTTGCTCGTTGGGCGACTTTGAGCCTTATTATGAGGCCCATAGTCGGCGACCAGGTCTCGCACCCATAAGTCATCACTGGCCACACACATTGGTTATACACCTTTGTCTTGAGACACTGAGGTATTTTGGACGCGAGAATGTGTTTAGTTTCCCGAACGCTGCCCAACCGAGCTGGTTTTGACGAGTGACCTCTTTATCGAAGTTGGTCTTACCTAACTGGACTGTTTGTCCCAGGTATACATAGTGGTCGACAGCTTCGAGGTCAGAGCCGCCAACGTTGATAGGAGTGGGTGCTATACGGGAGTTTGACATTATCTTAGTCATGTCCATTTTAAGGTTGCGGGCGGCACAAGAGCGGGAAGCTTGGAAAACCACGAAGGAGGCCTATGTCCTGCAGTGGGCGTCAGATGGCTGATGATGATGATGAATGTGGGCAGTAAGGTTCCCTATCCATCCCTCTACATCGCTTCCTGATGCGAGCACCAGTGAAAGAAAATGCACGTTATTTACGTAGGTTAAATTTCGGGTGGCCATAATTGACGCGGCCATTTTGAATTTCGAACAACTGATAATGGATTTGAATTTCGCATGGCCAAAAAATTTTAGCGTACAAAACAACCGGCCAAGTGCGAGTCGGACTCGCGCACGAACCGTTCGTTATCTATACCATTATCTATACAACATTAGACAAAAATCGAATTTGAGAACAGCGCCATCTATACAAACTACCAAGTAGCGTTTAACATTGACATTTAACGACATGACATCGGTGCTGTGAAGGTTACATAGATGGCCGCTAGATGGCGAGCGCTGTCTTTAGACAACGTTTGTTGTATGGGAGCCCCCCTTAAATATGTATTTATTTTATTCTGTTCTTAGTATAGCGGCAAAAGAGATACATCATCTGTGAACATTTCAACTGCCTAGCTATTACGGTTCATTCAGCCTGGTGACAGACAGACAGACAGACAGACAGACAGACAGACAGAAAGACAGACAGACAGACAGACAGACAGACAGACAGACAGACAGACGGACGGACGGACGGACGGACAGACAGACAGAAGGACAGTGAAGTCTTAGTAACAAAGTCCCGTTTGGCACCCTTCGGGCACGGAACCCTAAAAAACGACTCGAAAATCGACTCGATACGAGGTGAAAATCGAGAAACTTCTTTATACTATGGCCGCAATTCATACATTTCCTACACCTTTCTCATACTTACATAATTTTACGTAGAAAAAAGATAAAACATATAGTTGACGAATCAGCGAGTGAGTGACTATCTCAGGTTGTAGGTAATTTTCATGAAGAAAAGTTAACAAAATGATCTATCGAATTTGGTCTTGCAAACCTATTGATTCGCGAATTCATTCGCATTTTAGATTGTATCAAACAACTATAAAACCTGTGTTTATTAAATTGCAAATTAATATGTAATACTAATAATGAGTAATGCGTTGAAGTGACAAAAAATTCAAGAATTTAGTTTTATTTTTATTAACGTACGTTTAGTTTTAGTTTATTTAAAACAGTGTTTCGAAGTCGGTTTTTAATTTTTATGATTATTTTTTTACATTAATAAATAAATATATAAAAGAGTATTCTTTTTCCAGACACGTCCACAACGAATATGGACTGTTGCAAGTGAAGGCGACGTTCGAAGGTCTACTGGCGCGCTCGGAGGGCCTATACCGGCCGTTCATCCTCACACGATCCGCTTTTGCCGGCACCCAGAGGTGAGACTGGTTGACGCTTAGGTTACCTGGAAGATATGTACATCTAATCTAATATATAAAAATCTCCATTTTTACGGTTTTTTTTGTGTATATTTGGTAGGTCTGAGAATAGGTCGTTGGCTAACATGGCAGAACAAGGTTTGCCGAGTCAGGTTGTAATATATACAATCATACGGTCTTAATTATGTAAAGACAATTCCTTATAACACTCAGAGTACGCCGTATAAAATAGTCTGTGGTAGATACTTTTCAAAGAAAAGACGTAACCACAGATTATTTAAACTTTAATCGTGTTTTTTTAAATAAGGCCGCTAGTCTTTAACTTTACACTCCTCGAATGCTAAAGAGTGTGTGGTAAAGGGAAAAAGCTTAGATGATGATATCTTCATACAAACTTTACCACTTTTTTAACCTCTTCAGGGATGCAATAAAAAAACTTTTCACATGGATTTATGCTTAGAATCCAAATCTGTGCAAACGTATAGGTTATGGCTAGTTTTCGACGAAACATCGAGATGTCAACATCTCGGGGTTAATTTATACTCAAAATATTAAACCTCCTTACACGAACAGTTAGAAGCTCGAATGATAATCATACACTTATTCACGAAAATACAAGAAAATAATTAATATTATTAATTTATGGTTGTAGCATTATATTTTCTGACCCTTTACCTTTCATACCTTACAATGCCGTATTAGTTGTAACTGTTGTCACAATTTAGGACAATATATATTTTATTTCGGGCTACAAGGTCCAATATATTTACATTACGAAATGCCTATTTATTTTTATTTATATACACGCTGAAATCTGGGTGGTTTGAGAGCTTCGGTTATGTAATTAGTAATTCAAAATGCCATCTATTTAGACTTAATAGTCTTGAAAATTGAGTTAAAAAACTATTATTATTATTATTAAATCCTTTATTGCATATAAAACCGAAAGTTTTGCACATAGGCGAGCTTAATGCTACTTAGCATTATCTACCAGCTAACCTAAGTTTTGATGAGAGCATTATCAGGTATTGCAACTTACTTAATATTAAATATACTTACTAATTATTATGCAGACCTATGTTTCCAGTTTCGAAAAATCGCGAACAATTAGTACCGCCTCTCCCTCTATCAGAACAATGAACCGCGGACTGGCTGGCTACTAATGGTTCTCACAGATTCGAGTTTGTGTCGAGATATTGAAAAAAAAAAAAACAAACTTATTCGATACTTATTGTTAAGGCACGTCCATTTTGCTATGGCTCTCAAACCACCCAAAATTCATAATGTAAAAAAGCCGCTAGCCCGTCTCTTCCCGCCGCAGATACGGCGCCGTATGGACAGGAGACAACATGGCGGAGTGGGGCTTCCTAGCCGTCTCCGTGCCGATGTGCTTGTCTCTCGCCGTTGGAGGTATCTCGTTCTGCGGCTCCGATGTCGGCGGCTTCTTCAAGAACCCTGACGACCAGCTCATGACTCGCTGGTACCAGGTAAGCTGCACTATTTCCGAGTTTCCTTTTCATTAACCAAGGCTCAAAAATTTATGATAATGGGCTTTTTAAGGGTAGTAAAATAAAAAAAATAAAATGAAAATTAGTTTATTTAGAAAAGGGTTAAAAGAGTGGTTACTGGCTCCCAAAAGTAGCAATGAAAATAACTGTTTTCTCGCACAGACGCCGCGAAAATTGACCAATAAACATCTATAGACGTGATAGCAATAAAAGTAATTATAATCTCGCACAAATCGAAAATGAATAGTAATTGCAATGGGGATTGTTCATTTTTTTTACCCCTATTTTTTATTCTAGATATCGAAAATATAGACTAATTTAAGATACCAAATTGAATATTTTTAAAATTTTTGCTACCATAATTTTTTTATTAATTATTTAAAATTTCTAAGAGTTTGGTAATGATGACGTCATTGATGGCATTATGTTGCGTTTTTCATGCATAAACAGTAAGTAATCTGTGCTTAAATACGTTGACGTTTAACAAAATGTCAGTGTCTGAAATTGACCGCAAGTTGTACTGATACAAACCAAGGAGTGTATTTATGTGGTTTGTTTGTTTTGTTTTACATACTCAAATAAATTAAAGCCATGAGTGATAATTTTGTAAAAGCCGACTCGCGTAATCTGCCAAAGATGGAAAACATTATGATTTTAGAGTATGTGGCAACAAGTAGCCATCATAACTTGGCTGAATTAAGGGGAGCAAAGATCCTAATGTAAGTAACTGTTGTGTTAAATTTATTATTTTTGGGGTGCAAGGAATAGACTTGGATGAAACTAATGAAATATCTCGCAATATAATCTCTACTCGTTATATTACAGACATACTAAAACGTCTTTTTTTTAGGTCATCACGAGATTCTTATATTAGTACTGCTGTGAGCTACGTTAAAGTGAGTCGAACAGGCAGTGATTGTATTGTCAGTGCCAAAGTAGTACCTGAACATAAAATAAGCAAGAAATTGTACACAGTCACATGTAAAATTGATGAACAAAATGACACTATCACCTATGTAACCTGTGAAGATTGTCCAGCATCAGCAGGTATTTTTCAGACCAAAAAAAAAAAAAACAAAAAAAAGAAGTGATCAGTAACCCTATTCCTCGAAATGGTTTTCACTAAACGACAATATATAAAAAATTAACAATCCCCATTATGTAATTCTCAATTGCAAATACGTCTTATAGGAGACGGAGCTGGAATATACTGTCTTCAGTTTTGAATAGAATAGAATCAGTTTATTTGTTGCACACAAAACACACAAAAGAATTTTAACACAGAGTCAACCAAAGAAATACATAGATATTTAAAACTAGGTTTACATTATTTAGCCGGATGTGATACTGTGTGTCGTGGCAACAAATGGGTACCAAACTCAGCATGTGTTACGGGTTTTCCCGTAACGCTGGTATTCTGTCAGGACCCAGGGTGACAATCACGGGAATCAACAAAACATTAGTGTCTTCTAGTTTTGCATTTGTGTCTTCTAAATAACTGGAACAAAGACTTGGGCTGGAGCTAATTAGGATTTAGGCGGACAATGTCCCGTTCGTAAAATGTCCTTCCAACAAAATTGTCCCTTTCTCAAAACGTCCCTGTGTCATATCGTCCCTTTCTCAAAGCGTCCCTTTCTCAAAACATCCCTTACTACTCACCCCTTATTACACAAGATAGCTTTATTTTAGACATCACTAAGAGTATGAGACTTTAGGTTTATTATTTAGTTTGTATATTTAAAAAAAAAAAGTAAAATACCAGCAATTTCAAGTTTAATTTTGAGTGCTACTTAAGATTTTTTGTATGTGAGAGTCAATATCAGATTTTATGGTTATTAAAGTTTAAGAAAACCTGAGGCTGTATTTTTAATGGATAGATATTGCAGCTTATCAAACAGAGACGTCATCAAGTCCTGAAGATCTTGAGTTTATCGCTCGACAAATGTCGAGAAAGATAAACCCTTTTTCCACTCCG
The DNA here is from genome assembly GCA_947308005.1 of Yponomeuta malinellus. Classification (NCBI taxonomy): domain Eukaryota; kingdom Metazoa; phylum Arthropoda; class Insecta; order Lepidoptera; family Yponomeutidae; genus Yponomeuta; species Yponomeuta malinellus. Next base: position 3,741,665 of record OX371020.1, on the reverse strand, counting down.
ACCAACTGGTCTGCCAAATGCTTTATTTGCCATTTGTCGAGCAATAAATGTGACCGTAATAGGCTTGCTGAAAGGGACCTTTTGCGAAAGGGTTATTTTGCGAAGGGTCCTTTTGCGAAAGGGTAGTTTTGCATTAGGGTCCTTTTGCCAAAGGGTCCTTTTGCGAATGGGACAATGTCCGCCTAAATCCTAATTAGGGACTTGGTTTCGGCGCCGTAGATGAGAATGGGCAGTATGCATTGGTTAAAGGCCTAAGGCGTTTACGTAATTTCGGCTGTGAAGGTATCGTCCAGCTTCTTGGAGGCAGTCCATAGCAGCGCTATAGAATTGATAACATTAATAATTTAATGAATGATTACAGACGTGATAGCGAATTTCTCAATTTGTCAACGCTTAAAATGTTAAGATATAAATTGACTTACATGGCGGTAATTTTATAAAAAGAATCCTGAAATGTTACGCAGTTAGTGACTACAATACGAGTACAAAAAAAGGCCGGTTCGCGTTTCGTGCTCGTTTTGGCCGGGCATTTTGCGGCTCTAACTTTAAAAGTTAAGGCCGACTTGTACCACTTCTTAAATGAACCGCTTACTGCAGAAAGGAAACATGTACACAAAACGAAACTTTTCAGGAGACACAAAAAAGGTAACATCTGTAGGACATGTTGCCTTTTTGCAGTAAACAAAACTGTTACCATGACGTCACACTATTAATTTTAGCGACAGTTGTTTCTTTTTTACAGTAAACAATGTAATAACATATTTTTGACAGAAACTCAATTTCGCCGCTGTGCGCACATGTTTCCTATCTGCAGTAAGCGGTTCAAATGTCACTTAAGTCGCCATTTAAATCGACTACATATTGTATGAAGAATTTTAGTTAAATGCTGTTTAAGCCACATTTAAGAAAGTGATGCACGTCGGCGTAAAAGTGTTAAGGTTTATTTTAGTTTGTAACGTTGCGTTAGCTCGTCGCCAGCCCGTTGCAATAATATAGCCCTTGAACCTTTGGTGTGCGGGAGTGTGCCCCTTTGACGACAGTGTTAAGTTGAAAATAAAATAAATCATTATCGGCCCACCCACGTCCACTGCTTGGTGTAGGCCTTTTCCCATTACGCCATCTTTCACGATCTCTCGCCATTCGCATCCACGGGACTTTGAGGACATTGACGACTTGCTCACATCGTCCGACCATCGGGCCGTCGGTCTACCCACTGACCGTCGTCCGGTTCCGGGCCACTCAGCAAACAAAAGCATAAAATAGTCCGAAATATGAGATGCGTCCGCATTTTAAACGGAATAAGATCAAATAGAGTCTCCTGTCGTGATCTTTTCTCCAAGTTGAAAATACATACTGTTTCGGCCCTTTACATTATAGAATTGGCAAGTTGGTAAGGCGTCATCCAGATAAATTTCCGATCAGTGCGGGTCACAAATGCAGCCGACTTCAAAATCGTAACCGTTTTAACCTTGAAATGCTACCTACCAGAACCAGGTCCTATAGTAAGAGCACTAGACAAATGGCGGTGAAGGTTTATAATAAATTACCTGAAAATCTCAAGTCAGCTCCTAATAATCAGTTCCTAAAGGCGTTAAGTAATTATCTTTTAGACATGTGTCCCTATAATTTGGAGGAATTTTATGACAATTGTAAATAAATACCTAGGCTTGTGTGTTTTTAAAATTATTTTATATCAGAGAATTATTTAATTAATTATTTTTGCTATGCTGTTATACAGTAAAATTACACAGTGCAATATTTTTTATATCATACCATCTTTATGACTGTAATTTATGGCAATAAACTATTGAACTGAACTGAACTGAAGGTAGTCTCATTTGTGTAGATCTGCTCTTCAGCTTAACAAAAATTTGAACCGTTTCCGCTCTGACCCACAGGCCGGCGCTTACCAGCCGTTCTTCCGCGCCCACTCCCACATCGAGACCAAGCGCCGCGAGCCCTGGCTCTTCGCGCCGGCCACTACGGCGCTCATCCGGGAAGCTGTACGCAAACGCTATGCGCTGCTGGACTTCTGGTGAGTCTACTGTCCTAGCGTCTTGAGAGTCGAGGGTTCGGCAAGAGTTACTTTATTATTTCGGTATGAGAGTCGAGGGTTCGGCAAGAGTTACTTCATTATTTTGGTAAACGCTATGCGCTGTTGAAATTCTGGCGAGTCTGCTAGTTTGCAACACAAAACCATATGCGCTGTTGGACTTCCACTGTCCTAGTGTCTAAAGAGTCGAGGGTCCAGCAAGAGTTGTTTCATGCTTTACGCAAACGCTGTGCGCAGTTGGAATTGTGGTGAGTCTGGCAGTTTGAAGCAAGGGTTCGCCAGGAGTATGCAAATGCTATGCGCTGCAGTCTACTATCTCAGTGTCTTGAGAGACGAGGGTTCAGCAAGAGGTACTCATGTTTTTAGCAAACGCTATGCGCTGTTGGAATTCTTCCGAGCCTGCTAATTTTAAACATAACCGGTTCGGCAAGAGTATGCCGTTCCAATTATTATTCCGCGGTCTCGGTGTAATATATACCGACTGTAAGATCGCGAAAAAAATTCACCTGTTTCATGTGTTGCTAGAGCAGGTACCATATTTTTTTTGTTTCCAGACTCTGTCTCATAATAAAATCGCAGTGTATCATATATCCGCATGACTCCGGTGGCTCGGCCACGTGGAAAGAATGGGAGAGAATCGGGCTGCAAAAAGAGCATATGAAGGTTGTCCCGTTGGGCGTCGGCCGGTCGGACGCCCCAAGTATCGCTGGAAAGACGATGTGGAAAGAGACCTGCGTGAGCTCCAGGTGGATGATTGGAGGAAGGCAGCGCAGGATAGGGAAAGATGGCGTCTTTCGGTTGCGGAGACCAAGATCCATTTTGGGTCCCTGAGCCAGAATGAATGAATGAATGAATGTCATATGAAATCGAATTGCTCTGTCCGCCAGGTACACGTTATTTTACGAGCACACGCAAGATGGCGCCCCGATCATGCGCGCGATGTGGCAAGACTACCCCACTGAGGCGGAGACATTCACCATCGATGACCAGTACACCCTAGGTAATAGACAGTGGCCCTTTTTGAATAAAAAAATAAATCTCACGGCCTTATTTATAAAAACACGATTCCCCTAAAGCAATCCTAAGAGGCAGTTTATTTAATCTGTGGTTACGACTTTTCCTCGTAAAATCTCCACCACAGACTATTCTAATCGGCGTTTTAAGGAATCGTGTTTTTTTATATTTATAAGACCGAAAATGTTTTATTCAAATTAACACAGAAAATGTGACTTAACGAACGTTACAAGTAAAAACTAGGTGTCCATTTCAAAATCAAGATAATTTTGAAGAAAATATGGACTAAACAAACTCCAAACTTAATCTTTTGGTCCTTAATAAACAGAGCTTACATATTTTTCTCCGTGTGGCGCCGGATTAAGAATAGCGTCACTCCATTTCCTTCCGTGGATATCGTAGAAGGCGACTAAGGAAAGGATTAAGAATAGCGTCACTCCATTTCCTTCCGTGGATATCGTAGAAGGCGACTAAGGAAAAATAAATACCAGGAGACGGGCAGCAGCGTCTTCCTGAGATCCCAACCGCATGCTGCGATCGCCAACCCGCCTGCCAAGCGTGGCGATTATGGCAAAACCCCTCATGGTTATGAAAACCATGAGGGAGGCCTACGTCCTGCAGTGGGCGTCAAATGGCTGTTGCTGATGATGACATATTATTATAAAACCTAGAACTTTTGCATAGAACTGGCTGTAATTCCAGGCATCTTTGTCATCTAAATAATCGTTAATGTGCCTTTAGGCACAGAATGTGCTTTACACATTTTCTTAAGCGCGTTTCTCGCAAGCTTATTATATATTCAGGGATTAAATAGGTCTTAAATAACAAGTCTTGTTCTATTAGACTGTGAATAAATATTTAATTGATTTGGGGCTTCAAATGTCAGCAACTTCGCAAGTGGCGAACCCAGGGACGCGTTTCATAAAACTACAATTCATATTGCGTCTAACTGCCGAGTCCACCTAATTGATTTTGCTGATTATATTTTTCTGCTCACAAAAATACCAATATACTATGTTAACCATTTAAATAACACCCATTGTTAATTAGATTAATCGACTTTGCAATGTACATCGAATTGTCATAGTAGACCATTAATTATAGTTCTGTGAAATAGGGCCCCTGGTCTTTGCCTACCTTTACGTTGTGTATTAAATCTGTGTACAAAAAAATATAAATTAAGAATATTCTTTATTGTACACCAGAAAACTACACAGTAAGCAGTTACAAAAGAAAGAGTACAATATTGGCGGTCTTATTGCTAATAGCAAATTTTTCCAAGCAACCTTCAATGCTGTATCTTTTAATGCTGCGGGTGGTAACCGTAGTAAGAAACAAACTGTCATTTTTAAGCTCACATTATGACGTCAAATTAAAGGGCGCCAAATAAATTATTTTCTTTTTTCCAATTCTGACAGGCGACAAGTTGCTAGTACGCCCCGTCGTTCAAGAGGGCGCCACCAGCGTGCGCGTTTACTTGCCGGGGAAGGAAGCGGGCGCCCTTTGGTACGACGTCGACAGTTACCACGCACACCGCGCCGCCGGATATATGAACCAGGACGTCAATATTGCCAAGGTGAGAGCGAAACAAAAACAAGATGGGGCGCCAAAATAAGTTAGGGGCGTTATTTTATAACAAGTTTTATCTGACTTGAAAAATTGGCCCTAAGTCTGTTTGTACTGTATGTTTTCGAAGAAATAAGAAACAAGTGCAAAGGAAAAAGAAACAAACAATTGTACTTATTTCTTGTGATGTGTTAATTTGTTCCTATAAATGTATTTCTTTCTTTCTTTCTTTCTTTATTATAATGCCTCTTCCCCCCGCCAGATCCCAGTGTACCAGCGCGGCGGAAGCATCATACCGCGTAAAGAGCGCGTCCGCCGCTCCTCCGTCCTCATGCACGACGACCCTTATACGCTCGTCGCGGCGCTGGACGCCAATGTGAGTGCACCTTGAGATATAAGCTAGCCAGTAGAGATTCGTTAAGAGATTCACTCGAATTTTCGCAGTATCCATCTTTCTTGTCTAAATTGAATAACAAAAACAATTGAAAGTCGATATTCAAATGTTTCACATTTTTTAAAAAAAGAACATCATAGAAACCATTTGAAAAAAGTTTCTTTCGAAAACCTCAAACCATGAAGATTCTATGTCAATTCAAAGAACCTATTGCAATAAAACGGCAATTTCATACTTTAACCCCTAATACATAAGATCCCTGAGGATATAATAAGCTTGCCAGAAACGCGGCTCAAACAATGTGTAAAGCATAGTGCGCCAAATGGCTACTATAACATTAAAGATAATTTAGATCACAATGATGTCTGGTATTAAAGCCAGTTCAATGCATGGCTTCCAGAATATTAATATAAACTCTATTAATTAAGGACTTTAAAAGACTTACCCCCGGTTTCTCGTACACTAATAAGCTGTTAATTTACTGTTAACAGCTGTCAGTGGGTTTTTTTTGTATGCATTTTGGTCAATTGACAGCTATTAACAGCGTGTTAGTGTACGAGAAACTGGGGTTAAGTTTTTTTGTCCATTTTTTCACCAAAATCTAGATTTTGAAATTGACACCTAGTTTAACTGGTAACATTTATTAAGTAGCAGTTTCTGTGCAGTTTTTTAATTGATAGTAATATTCTTTATGGAAACAGGAAAAAAACACACAAAATATTTACAGTACAATTGGCCGGCTTATTTCTTATATCAAATTCTTCCATGGAGAGGTGGCGAGCTGCTATTCAAGTGCTGCCTACTCAACAGAGTTCAGTTCATTGTTTCATAACAGCTAATTTAGTTTTAGAGTAATTTTGTAATAGATTTTTTTCGCCGCCTCAAAAATTGTGTTTTGGACTATTAGTATTGTATTTCCACGCTTGTGATGTCCTTGTCTGGTTACCATAGCACAGGGTGTCCTAGTCTGTGACCAGGACAAGTGATTGTGTTGTGTGGAACTTTATCTATTTATTGACTGCGTCGTTGGTCTAGCCGTTAGGGCGCTTAGCTACCAAAACAGAGGTCGTGGGTTCAATTCCCACTGGGGGCCGCCGTACATTTGTACAAATGGTCTCAGTCTGGGTGTACTTTCATGTTTGTAACGTCCTTCCCTAGTTACCTTAGCACAGGGTATCCTAGTTTCTGACCAGGACAAGTGATTGTGTTGTGTGAAACTTTATTTATTTATTAATACACATGTTCCCTTCCACAGAACACAGCCAGAGGAACGCTCTACATAGACGACGGCGAGACCTATGAATACAGAAAAAACAAGTACATATACGCTAACATCACCTATACGCCCACTTCCATGACTTACGAGTGAGTATATTCTAATATATAAAAGTCTCGTGGCACAGTGTTTGTTATCGAACTCCTCCGAAACGCCTTCACCGATTTTTATGAAACTTCTTAGGTATGTTTGGTAGGTCTGAGATTAGGTCGTAGGCTAGATTATTGTATTTATGTGACTTGTTATTCCTTTGTATTTATGAGACTTGGTAAGCTTTTCTTTCTTGTGATGTGTTAATATGTCCCAACAAATGTCTACCTCTTTCTTTTCTTTAATTAACATGGCAAAACAACGTTTGCCGGTACAGCTAGTAATATATAGCAGGTCTCCATAATTTTTGTAACAGAAATTCTCTAGTCCTGCACTCTATTATGCATATCTCCTGCCAACAGAAATTCTCTAATTCTGCACAATTCCGGTGCTACGATTTCTTTTTTGTTCTGTCGTTCTCAGTTGCAAGCACAAGCGAACTTTGATTTGTGTCCTCTAAACGTATTTAGTGAATTGTCATTGAGATGCGGCATGTCGTTTGTGAATTAAGCCTTATTCGACCATAGGGATAATAGTTCCCACTTTAAATTGAACCTTACCTCCTTGAGATGGCCGTTTAAGGGTTAAAACCAAACTACGTTTGTATGGGAATCGCTCCTTCGGGGGCCGCCTCAAGTTATGGACGATAGAGAATTTTTTTGGTTCTGGATTTCGTAAGCGAGAGACCCAGGTTCGATTCCCAGTGTGGGCATGTACCTGTGACTTTGTTTTCTAAGTTATGTACATTTTTGAAGTTATAGTAGCAATACCACTCGCTAACCGTGAAGGAAAACATTGTGAGGAAACCTGAGTGTCTGAGCTATTCACATGCCTCAACGCTTGAAATCACCAATCCGCGGCGGGCACGCGTGGTGACTACGCCCATACTCTCTCCCTGAGAGAAGGCCTGTGCCCTACAATGGGGCGTATATAGGCTGCTCATGTTTGTTTTGTGTATGTTTTGTGTACCAGTTTACTTTACTTTTAACTTAGTGGCGCAGCGGTAGTGCATCTGCATACCATGCGAGAGGTCCCGGGTTCGAATCCCGGCTGGGGCCAAAAAAAAGCGAAAACAAAAAAAACCCCAGGTCTTGGATGTTTACATGTTTGTGATGTCATTGTTTCTGGTTCCCACGACACAGTGCCTGTATGTAAATGTTTATGTTTATGTTTTATGTTTAACTCTCTCCCGTCAACAGATTCGTGAACCCGCAAGCCAGTTACCCGACACGGGCGTGGCTGGAAAGGATCGTCATCGCGGGCATCAAAGCCCCGCCGAAGACAGCGAAACTCTACCAGGGAAGCAAGGAAGTGGCCCTGCAGATGACTCTGCACAAGGGTAAGTGGATCCTAGGCTACGTTTGCTAGACATGAGTAGATCTCTAGGTGATAATAATCACCTCAAAGTCCTAGATCTGTTTTGTCTACTGGGGAAGCCAGGAGTTGACCCTACAAATGACTGGACAAGGGTAGGTGGATCCTAGACTACGTTTCATAGACATGAGTAGATCTCGACATGATAGCTCTATTATCTTCTAAAGTCTGTTTTTTAATTCGATGCAAATAAAACTGTCACTGACATGTGCCGGGGTCGTTAACCATCACAAGATTTGTTGACGTACTCTGTGTGGACATCATTATAAGTTTATTTTTTAGAGTCGTGACAGACGACGGCTATGTTATTATGTTACTTAGCTGCTTATTTTGTGTCTGTGATGTATCTTGTTGGTATAATAAATGTCTTTTTATCACATCTATTCGAAAACACCTAGTTCGTTGCCCGGGAACAGGGACTAAAACGCTTTTTTATTCCCTGAGGGAATAAAAGTGATTTGAATTTGGAACGCGCATGTTGCTATTGTTGCTAAGTTCACAGCGCAACATTGTTCACGAACACGAACAATGTTGCACAAATTGCTGGCTGTTTAAAAGAAAACCACGCGCGAGCAAAAAAAAACTGAAAAAAGGCGCCTAATGTTCCGTCTTTTCGTTTCTCTAATTAACATTGTTATTTTTACTAGAGTAAAAATGAGTGCGTCTTCAAGCAGTGATAACGAAATATTAACTCCGGAGTGTATCGTATCAGACGCTAACAATGTGATACAAAATAAATAACACTATTCATAATATGGTTGCGTTCACTTATTTTCTCATAGAGGGTGATAAAAAGTAGAGTGTCCACCTCTGGAGTAAAACTATTTTTAAGCTCGAGTGGTGTACTTTTCATCCCTCGTGCACTCAGGATTCTACTCTATAATCCCTCGCTACGCTCGGGAATCCTTCGTGCACTCGGGATAACAAAGAAACAATCTCGCCTTAAAAATTGTATTTTACTCCCTCGGTAAACAATTTACTATTCTTCTTCTTCTTTATATATGAATATATCGCGCGATATCTTGTTCTATACTAAATCCGACTGCAGTCGTGTGTGGAAGTGGGTTGAATGTTGAATATTGTGTGGAAAAGCATATTAACGCCGTCGTCTGCGCCGGCCATAAATCTAAGGTTCCAATGAAATGTATGCAAATAAAAAACTCGGATATGAAAACAAAAGTAAAAAGAGCTTTTATTTATGCAACAGAAATCTCTTTCACATGTTGCATTACTCATGTGGACTCGAAAACTAGTCAAAATAGAAATCGCAGGAAAACACGAGAGACCACATTCGCGTAACCGAGAGAAAAACGGAATGTTTCAAAATTAATTACGTCTTCATTCATGTGTCAAACAAACCTCACACCGAAGATTATTTGCATCCAAGTGTTATCAATACGTAAAAAAATAAATAATTCTATTTTACTTCCTAATTAAATTTGTGTGAGCTACGTTAGTGTTTTTTACTTCACTTTTATGGGTTACTAAATATGAATGTCTGATGCAATTAGGTTACTGGTCACGAGTCTACTTTTTTACAGTAATACAAAAATCTACCGAATATAACGATATATTTTATAAGGGTAACCCTGCTCCATTTTTTGCACCAAATTAAGAAACAGTATAGATCTATCAGATACAAATCACCTCGAAGCACTAAGTCAATCTTCTCAACCAACGAAGCAAGGATCCTGGACTACATTTGCCTTTTGGCCGGTTTCTCGAACACTAACAATCTGTTAATCTACTGTCAAATTGCTGTTAACAGCTGTCACTTGACAAAGTGCACACAAAAAAAAAATGGACAGCTTTTATTTTCTTTTTTGTAACTTCTGTGAAATAAATCTTATTCTTATTCCGTTTCCAACAGGTAACGATGTGCTGGTAGTACGTAAACCAGGAGCGAGTATGGCGCAGCCGTGGAAGATTGTCTTCAGCCATTAGGCTGATCTGGTCAGGACGGCATCTTCCTGACCTTGTCAGTCTAACGGTCGCACTTTTTAAGTCATTACTATAGGGCGTTTGGAGGATAGGTGAGGTCATCTGGTAACTGTTTAGCCCTATTTACCTCGGCACTAAGTCGAGGTTCTTAAGATACGACCTTTTTGACTCGGAATGTCGCCCTTTAGCTGTGTGTAATAACTTTTTTTATAGGTTGTAACGAGTCCAAATAACTGGTATTTTTTATCTCTGTAGTATATTTGTGATTTAACACGTTTTCCAGTCCTTTAAATGTGACTACCACTGTGAAACTGCTGATAAAGTAACAAAATCCCATAAGATTACACATTGGACACAAGCTTTAGAAATGTCACATGTGTGATTATAAATATGATTTAAGAATACACCTGAGAACTCTTACAGGAGTCAAGCCTTATTAATTTTAACGCGATATCTTCAATCTGCAATTTAAAGAAGCACTTAACCATACTTACAAGAGAAAAGTCACACGAAAGCAATAACTGAGATGGAATGCAGAACATGTAAAAAATATAATTATTTGGTCTTTTTAGACAGAAAGAGAAAACTACTGCACAAGAAGGAGAAAAAATTAAAAATAAAATACGTTTGGTGACATTTTGACTATTTATAAATTACTAGCTTTTGTCCTCGTAATTTCAGAGATGAAAAGTATCTCCATATCAAATTTAATCTAAATCCTTTCAGCCGTTATTGTGTGATTGAGTAACAAACATCCAAACATCTTTACAAATTATCGCATTTATACTATATGTATGCTTTTACTTTAATTTTTAACACGTGACATTGGCGAAGTTGTACTGAAAAATCAGTGCAGTGAGTCTATCAAGCAGAATTGAATTGAATTTAAGAAAGAATTACGAACACACGATAGCACGTGTTCTAAACTAGTTATAGAAGAATTTTGGATAATTTCACAAAAACAACGACAACACAAATACAAATGAATAAGTCCCAAAAACCGTGAGACTTGAAAATAGGGCTAAATAGTTTCCATATTATGGATTCACCTGTTCATGTGAGGTAAACCATCTGCAAAACACCAACTATATTACAATGTAAGATACCGACTACTTTAAGTTTGCTTCTAGATTCAAATAGGTATAATTTACTGCCTCGGTGCAGCTGACCGAGCGACCGATGACGAATATTGTAATAAGAAATGTCTTCTTATTTCAATTGATCATAGAAATATTTCGGAGTTAAGGTAAAGTCAAGCATTTCTAACGAAACTTACGTTCTTGTTTATAAAAACTCGATTCCTTAAAACAATTCAAAAACGCCGATTAAAATAGTCTGCGGTGCAGATTTTACAAGGAAAAGATGTAGCCACAGATTAAATAAACAGAGCTTTAGATTGGTTTTAGAGGATTCGTGTTTTTATAAATAACGCCGTAGATGTTACTCGATTTTACTGTGTAATCATTTTAAGGTAATAGGAATCAATATTTACACTGACGGGTAAAGAGTACTGTTTTATCATCTCTCTTGTGATAATAAAAAGTAATGAAAACATTTTTTCTTGTTTCATTTAGAAAGTATAGTCGGCAGTATATCGTCCTAAACTTATAGAAACTAAACTTTTGGGCTTAACGTTCATGAGGCACAAAGGGACCGTGCCTCAAACTCTCAGCCCAGTGACAGCTACACTTCTTTTTCATATAAAATTCCTCAAAGCCGTATTAAAGACGACTAAGAAGCACTTCATTTGGTTTCGCCTGCCTAGTAGTTAATGCTCTGCAGTCGGGTTGTTTGTCTTTTTTTTTTTATAGTGTTACTAGCTGTCCCGGCGAACTTCGTACCGCCACAGAATTCGTTAATACGATTTTTGCACAACGCCATCTATTTTTGAAACACAACGTTCGCTCGCACAAAGCCAACTATTATAACCTTACAATAAATATCCCACGGGGACGCATTATTGGGATATCAAGTATGCTATGTCTCAATTCAGGCCTTTGTCTATCTTTACGCCAAGTTCCATGTAAATCCGTTTAGTAACAAACATCCAAGCATCTTCAGCAAGCAGCTCCGCGTGGATTACCAGGAGACGGACGTCTTCCTGAGATTTCAACCGCATACTGCGATCGCCAACCCGCCTGCCAAGCGTGGCGATTATGGCAAAACCCTTCATGGTTAGGGAAAACCATGAGGGAGGCCTATATCATGCAGTGGACGTCAAACGGCTGATGATTATGACAGTTCGTAGTGGCCTAAATCAGAGAACTCCATACTGGGCGCACTCTGTTTAGGTCTTTTAAGGTCGTATTAGAAGGAAGGGTTCGTTCGGGTTTCGAGAATATTCAAAATTGGATTACTATTCACATATCTAACCCCGGCTTTCAAACCACCCAGATTTCAGTGTGTGTAGACGGATTGTATGAACGAGAGGCAAACAGTTGTCCAGTCCGTTTCTTTAATTACTTAATAGTTTAATTTAACATCAATATTCGGTTACATTCTTTTTGTTGCACTAATCCGTGCTGAGGACAAATTTCAAAGGAAATCTCGCCGATGCCTGCACTTGCCCATTAGCTCAGTTGGGAGAGCGCTGGCACGGTTAGCCAGAGGTCGCGGGTTGAAGTCCCGGGATGGGTGGAATGTTTTGCCTCAAAATAGGTTTTTATCAATGTTAGGAGAGAAAATAACATTGATTGCTTTCGTCGCAGAAAATCAAAGATTGCTAATTAATAAGTCGACTTATTCGAAACTAATCGATTCGGCACCAAAATGTAATTTGTAGGCCTTGTTTAGGCTGGAGCACTGTTGCAAAATGACCAAAACCGCTACTGTAGTCGCGTTCTCTTCTTTACTTGTGTCGCAGTAAGTAAAACGTACCAGGTATTTGAGACTTTCCCCTCCCAAATAATTGTCGATCTGTCTTGCCCGTTTTCATAAGCAGCCTATATACGTCCCACTGTAGGGCACAGGCCTTCTCTCAGAGAGAGACTATGGGCTTAATCACTACGCGTGCCCACCGCGGATTGGTGATTTCAAGCGCTGAGTTATGTATGAATAGCTCAGACACCCAGGTTTCCTCACGATGTTTTCCTTCACCGTTAGTGAGTGGTATTGCTACTATAACTTCACAAATGTACATAACTTAGAAAGAAAAGTCATTGGTACATGCCCGTGTTGAGTTATGGAGTGAGTAGCGCAATATTTAGTGATTAGGTTGCACAATAACAATAATAAATACAAGTAAATTAATACGATTCATGTCATTATATTACCTTTCAGTAAAAGCGTCAATCATAAAGTGAAGTATAAAAAGAACACATCATTCGTTTATATATTAACGTCAGTACAAGAACAGCCAGCAAGAAACTCTGCATTTGATACAAACCTCAACACGCCTCCTCAAAAGCAAAGTTTATTGCCTCAAACAAATTAATAACTCCTATACTATAAAAAGGAGAAATGCACATAAATAAACAAAACAAATGATAACTCATCAGCTAGAGCAATAGCGGTATAGACTAGCAAGGTCTGAGACCTAGGCCGGCTATACAGCTGTCATGCTTGATACTAGGCAGTGGTTTCGTCAACACATCCGCCAGCATTGATTCCGTGGGTACATGTCCCAACAATATGCCTTTGTTGTCTTTTAAAACCCCCCTTATAAAATGGTACTTGATATCAATATGTTTGCTCCTACCATGAAGGACGGGGTCCTGTGCGAGAAAGATGGCAGATTGACTATCAGTATTAAGAGAAATAGTGGCATACCCTGTTAGATTCATCTCGGTCAGCAGACTTTGAAGATATAAACCTTCCTTCAATGCCTCCGAAAGGCTAACATACTCGGCTTCACAGCTAGAGGTTGCTACTGTCCTCTGTTTCCTAGATGACCAAGAAATACTAGCGCCTCCTAAAATAAAAGAGTAACCTGAATAAGATTTTCGATCTATTGGGCAACTGCCCCAATCTGCATCACAGTAGCCTTGAACAGACTTGCCAGTCTTGTTATACATAAGGCCATAGTTTGCTGTGCCTTTAAGATACCGTAAGACCCTTTTTGCGGCCTTCCAATGGCTCTGATTGGGATTACTTACGAATTGAGCAAGTTTGATCACAGTATTCGTAATATCCGGCCTTGTTGCTACGGATAAGTACATTAGGGAGCCTATTAGCTCACGGTATGGCCATTTTTCATTAGTTTCGCCGTTCACGGTTTCATTTGAAAATGAGTATGATAATTCACTCGGAGTTTTGCAAGGATTACAAATATTTAAGTTAAATTTTTCCAAAATAGTTTTGACGTAACCTTCCTGTGACAACGTAATGCCATTTTCATTTTTCCGTATGTCAATTCCCAAAAAGTATTTAGCCATTCCATAATCTTTGAGATCAAACTCCATTCTTAGCTCGTCTTTAAATCTGTTTATACGATCTTCACACTTCGAGGCAATCAATATATCGTCAACAAAGACAAGAACAAATAAATGCTCGTCTTCTTGATTTCTCATATAGAGATATGGCTCGTTAATGCTCTGTATTAGTCCCAAGTCTTTTAACTTCTTATCTAATCGTATGTTCCACTGCCGTCCTGCCTGTTTTAACCCGTATAAAGATTTCTTTAATAGACATGTGTCACCACCAATCTCCAAACTCTGCAGCATTTCTTTCGCATTTTTAACTACCAAGGGATCTTCTTCACTATTATGCGCCAGCTTAAACACACATTCCTTCAGCAGGCGAGGTATACGCATATAAATATCCTCATCGAGGTATCCATTTAAGTATGCAGTATTAATATCCACTTGATGTATCTCCAGGTCCATCTCTACAGCAACTGCCATCATCAGTCGTACCGTTTCTAATCTAGCAACGGGCGCAAACGTTTTATCATAATCCACTCCAAAACGTTGACTGAATCCTTGTGCCACTAATCTAGCCTTCTTCTTAGTCGTCTTATCTACGTTAAGTTTAGTGGTCAGTACGTACCTACAGCCAACGACGTTCGTGTTTGGTGGCGTTTTAACTATAATCCAAGTGCCCTTTTGCACTAGGCTCCTTATTTCGGACAATATTGCGTCCTCCCATTCAGGCCTTTCTTCCCCACGTAAGGCTTCATCCAATGATATCTCCGGAGCTATACCTGCAAACTCAATACAATCCCTGAAATCATCCGTTATATCTTCTTCGTCATGTTCCCTATTACATTCTCTCACATCCGTGTATTTGTAGACCTTTTTAGGTCTTCCTGGTTGACCAGTGCGTAGAATTTTTGGCCTTCCAGGTCCTCTCTTTAAAACTACCTCTCGTGCTTGGTCAGAATCTAGCTCCACAATATCTTGAGTTAAGATTTCAAGGTCTCGTTCTTCTTCTACAGTTTCAATTGTAATTGGCAATTGTTCAGTGTCACTATCTTCTGGAAATTCTATAGTATCATCGATTCTCTGGATATCATCTCCTCCTTCTTTGGTTTCTTTAGCAAGAACAATCTCCACCGATGATTGGTTTTGACCGATTCTTTTATCATCATGACTATTGGCAACATTCCCAGAATGAATAATCTCTATAAAATCCTTTTCTTCGTACAGTGGGTTTGTTACTAACTCTGTGGATATATTTTCACTAAATTTGATATCCCTAGAGATTATGAATTTTCTTTTCTCAGGTATCCAAACCCTAAATCCTTTAGATGTCTTTGGATATCCGGTGAATACTCCTGCCATTCCACGGGCCTCAAATTTATCTATATTTGGAGTTTTATCCAAAATGTGTACCTTTTCCCCAAATTTACGCAAATAATGCAGTCTCACTGGTTTTTCACACCATTTCTCATAAGGAATATCACCTTTCAAACTAGAAGTTGGGCAGCGGTTCCTAACATAACATGCCGTATCTATAGCTTCGGCCCAAAAACCTATACACAACTCACTGTTTAAAAGCATGCATCTAGCCATCTCAACTAATGTGCGGTTCATTCTTTCTGCAATTCCGTTTTGTTGTGGGGTACGGGGTACAGTCAGTCTTCGCTGTATTCCCTCCTTACGTAAGAATTCATCGAATTCTGCATTGCAATATTCACCGCCATTATCCGACTGAAAAAATTTAATGCTTGACCCTGTGTAGTTCTCAGCATAATTTTTGTAAAGTTTAAATGCTTCTAAAGCCTTATTTTTAGTCTTCAAAAAGAAAACTTCGCACCAACGTGTACAGTCGTCAATAAAAGTAATAAAATATTTAGCACCGGATTTTGACTCGCATCGCATTGGCCCTACTATATCGGAATAAACAATATGCAGTTTTTCTTTACATGGACCGTTTGACTCTGGAAACGGCATCACAGACATTTTACCTCTAGCACAAACATCACAGTCTCGTAACATGCTAGTACTAATCTCATTTCCATTAAGATCACGGCCTGCCTTCCTTAACAGTTTGACGACATCTTTTGCATTAAGATGCCCCAAACGCTCATGCCAAAGACGCAAGTCTGCGTTGCAATCTGTAACTGCACTTGCAGATTCGCATTCTTGTAGACAGTATAGATTGCCTGTTCGGTGTGCAATCAGCCTAACCTTACCATTTGTATCAACTACCTCGGCCACATTACGCGAAAAGTTCACATCGTAGCCATTATCTGTAACTTTTGCCACCGATATTAAGTTAGTTCTTAAGTCTGGTACATAAAGCGTGTCTTTAAACTCAAGAGGTTGTACCGAGCCATCTGTTAATCCCGACAGTCTAACCGACCCCTTACCCTGGACCTCGGCGCTCATGTTAGTAGCCAACCTCAGTTTACCTTTATACTCTTCAATTGTACCTCCAAATAAATTAACATCGTTGCATAAGTGGGATATACACCCAGAATCAAGCACCCAATTTCGTTTCAAATTATCAACAACATTACATTCCTGTAAACCTGAAACATTTAAACATATTAAACCTTCATCTACATTATTGCTATGATGTTTTGGCTTCGGATTAGCTTCCCTACAATCTGCGGCTTTGTGTCCGACACGATTACAACGAAAACATGTCAATACTCTCCTTTCAACTGTATCAGTTCCTTCGTTGTTAGAAAATCTATTAAATTGTGACTGCCCTGATGTTCCTCTAACTATCATATTAGCTCGCCAGTTGTTTGAAAATTTCTTCTTTCCACGTACAAACATTACATCGTTCTCAGTATCATTTACATTTCTAGATTCGTATTCTTCCAAAATTTTGATTTTAAGTATCTCTGGCTTCGGTAAATCATCACGGCATTCAATAGCACATCGAAAATTTGAAAAACTTGCCGGCAAAGTATACAATAACATTATTGACAGAAGATCATTATGAATCTTTATGTCCATGGACTCTAGTTTATCCACTGCATCAAAGAATGTACCAATTTCTTCACGAATGTCCCCAGAATCACTCATCTTGTGTATCAGGAGACGTTTCAATAGCATGGCCTTTCTAGCGGGTCCACGAGAAGCATAAATTGACTCCAGTCGTAACCATACTTCTCTCGAAGTCTTACAATCGCGTATATGACGGAGTTCCGTCGGGCTAATGCATAGTATCAAATCAGCTCTCGCTTTAGCGTCTTCAGACTCCCATTTATCTAAATTAGTCGTATCAGTCCCAGCAGGCTTAGGTGCCTTACCATTTATATATTTCCAGAGGTCATTTTTAATTAGAATAGCTTCCGCTTGTAATTTCCAACTTTCATAATTTTCCTTAGTCAAGGAATCAATCCGTACAGTGCTCATTCTGATTAAATTGAAGTAAGTGTACTCACAGAATAATCTCTAAGGTCTCCTCAAGTTTATTTGAGCACTTGTGCAACCTACCCTGGGCCCATAACCATTGTTGAGTTATGGAGTGAGTAGCGCAATATTTAGTGATTAGGTTGCACAATAACAATAATAAATACAAGTAAATTAATACGATTCTATTGTTGAGTTATGGAGTGAGTAGCGCAATATTTAGTGATTAGGTTGCACAATAACAATAATAAATACAAGTAAATTAATACGATTCATGTCATTATATTACCTTTCAGTAAAAGCGTCAATCATAAAGTGAAGTATAAAAAGAACACATCATTCGTTTATATATTAACGTCAGTACAAGAACAGCCAGCAAGAAACTCTGCATTTGATACAAACCTCAACAGCCCGCACTGGGAATCGAACCGAAATCTCCCGCTTCAGAGTCCAATGTTCTACCCACTAGGCTACCACCGCTTGCCCGTTTTATTAAAGTTTTATGTGAATTTATTGAATTTAACAACGTTAAACTATAGATATGGCCGTTAAAGAATATGAATTTCCTGTTTTATTACATTTATTTACAATTATGTTACTAGTCACTTGACTACCTGGGGCCAGTTTCATAGAACTACAATTGATGGTTTACTATGATTTGTACATTGCGGAGTCGATTAACCCACCGAGCAAGATAGTTAGATAGTTACGCAATGTACATCGTGTATTATGGAAGCATAAGTAAATGACTAGTTATAAGCTTGTTCAACATAAGCGCATAACGCTGAGTAAGCAACTATCCGAATTGCATAAAATCACATGCATCTCTGATAAACCGGTCAGACTCTACTAGTCCTACAACAGATTTACTAGCCTTTTTAGGGTTCCGTACTCAAATTACTAAGACCCCGCTGTCCGTCCGTGCGTTCTGTCACCAGATTGTATCTCATGAACCGCGATAGTTAGATAGTTGAAATTTTCACAGATGATGTATTTCTATTGCCGCTATAACAAAAAATACGAAAAACAGAATAAAATAATTATTTAACGGTTCTCCCATACAACAAACGTGATTTTTTAGTTCGATATTAATCACGACAGACGCTTGAAATATTTAAATGTTGTATAGCCCTTTCACGACGCTCTTATACGATCGTGCGTTAAACTTTAAAAAAATATTTTCGCGCGCTCAAGCCGATATCGCACTATCGTGACATGGGGTTTTTCTCAGGGGGGGAGGGGGAGGGATTTTTTTAATGATTTTTGTAGGATAACTTAAGATTTACATATTTAGAATCTATCATCGAAAATCAACTACGCAGATTTTTTTTTTCCCGGCCTGTGGCCTAATTACGCTCACCAAATCCTGAGCGATTCCAATCGTCTAACTGTCAAATTCCATACTAATTTGACAGTTAAACGATTGGAATCGCTCAGGATTTGGTGAGCGTAATATAGGGGCTGAAAGGGATAGATAATGGTACGAAACCCCTCGTGCGTGAGTCCGACTCGCACTTGAACGGTTTTTTGCCTTTGCATTCCGTCTCCCGTCGCCTTTGCCCGTGCACCACTCGCACCCCTTCAACCGCTTCATCATATTACAATCGAATTGTAACAAAAAACTATGAATTGTACCTAGTTATATGAAACGCGGCCCTGCAGTGTGAAAAAGCACTTGCCATCTTCTCAAACCTGACAATGGCAGAATTTTGTCCTTCTTTCTTTCTCTTTTCTTCTCTCCTTAGGGGTGCCAAAGAAAACAAGGAAGAATTAAATAGGCATCTCCTTCGCGAGTAACATTGGAACCATTGAGTTACTATTATACCATTGGAACTACATTAGGTATAATGCTATTGCTTAATAGACTACGAAATAGCCTCGAACAACAATGCGTTAATTACACTCTATGCACAGACTTGGCCCTACTTTAGAAAGCTACAACTCATGGTTTACTATGACTATTCAATGCACATTGCAGTCGTTCACGTCGGAAGACGATGGTATCACTGCTTGCTCCTTTTCAGAACTGCTACTCAACGCTAGATGGCGCCACTGGTTTTAACTCTGGGCTGTTATAATTCATGATTTATTTTATTTCAGTTTGGATCTTTAAAGTATCCGTATCCGTTGGACAACGCTGAGGTTTGATATTTTTTACTTAGTTCCTTAATAATTTTTAACTAAATATCTCAGCGAAAGCTTTTGACTATTCGCGAAAAGATAAATTTGTAAGCCCATCAAGCGAAATAAATGAATAATGCTTTAGGTATTGTCAAAGAAACAAGATTTTTATCATGATTTAAAACAATAAGGCTGACTTTAACCACGTGTGTTAAATCAGTTAAGTAGCCATTTAAATAGATTTTTGTATGATTTTTACATTTTTATATTCCCCGAACCAGTGGGCTAGCGCCAATAAAACATAATAATAACTTCTTTTACAGATCGTATTTGCAAAAAGTGTGTGTACAATCTCTCAACCACGTTCATAGTGATTTTTAGGACTCATGGCCGAGAACCTGGCGCAAAAAACCTAGGGCTAGATAGCATTAACGCCCAAAACGGCCGTTTTTTTGCAGACCTAGGTCCGCGATCCTAGGTTCTCGGTCGTGGGTCCTAAAAACTATTCATTATTGAGAGAATAGTCAGACAGACAGTAGCACCAAGACACGATATACATATATATGAGATATCTGTGTATCTCTCTCTCTTAATGATAGCCGGTTATTTGTTGCAGTGGCCCGTAACATATATATTAGGGGTTAAAGTATGAAATTGCCGTTTTATTGCAATAGGTTCTTTGAATTGACATAGAATCTTCATGGTTTGAGGTTTTCGAATGAAACTTTTTTCAAATGGTTTCTATGATGTTCTTTTTTTAAAAAATGTGAAACATTTGAATATCGACTTTCAATTGTTTTTGTTATTCAATTTAGACAAGAAAGATGGATACCTACCTACTGCGAAAATTCGAGTGATTATGAGGCACCCATTTTTCGTATTTTTTTATTTTATTGATTTGACGCAAGTGAGTCAATATTGTGGGTAAGGTAACATTAAACCATGCCGCTAATTCCTGGGTAGTTTGACTAGGGTCGGCTTCCACTATCTCTCTTAATTCATCGTTATTCACCTGTGTGGGCTCGTTCTTTAAGTCGAAATTTCCATCACGAAAGCGTTTAAACCAAAATCGCACGGTGCGTTCATTAGTAGACCCCTCTCCAAACGCAGCATTGATATTGCGGGCTGTTTCTGCCGCGTTAGTTCCGCGTCGGAACTCGTATTAAAAAATCACTCGAATTTTCGCAGTATCCATCTTTCTTGTCTAAATTGAATAACAAAAACAATTGAAAGTCGATATTCAAATGTTTCACATTTTTTAAAAAAAGAACATCATGGAAACCATTTGAAAAAAGTTTCATTCGAAAACCCCAAACCATGAAGATTCTATGTCAATTCAAAGAACCTATTGCAATAAAACGGCAATTTCATCGTTTAACCCCTATTATATCTTTTCCATCTTGTTCTCGGTTTTATTGGGTTCTATTTACAGCCTACAATTTAGGGGTCCGTATCCAAAGGGTTCAAGCGAGACCCTACTACTATGCCTACGACGCATGTCTGACCTAGAAATGGTCTCTTGAACCGTAGTTAAGTGTGAGTGAGTGTTTAGAGTTGAACGGAATGAAGCAAAACACATTTTTACCAAGCAAATCTGTAATCCGTAAACGCTTGGGCTGGGATGGGAAGACCTCGTAGTCGCCGCTCAAGACCGCAGCAAGTGTAAAGGCCCCATGTCCCTGATAAGCGACAAAAGTAAGTAATAAATCCGTAATATTATAATATTCCTATTTGCACTGACTGCCCGTCTCCCTTTTCCTTTATCAATTTTCCATCATGGGGTTGTCTGGGTGAAATTGCTATTAGCAATAAGGCCGCCAATTGAACTTCACAATTTTTTATGTCATTGTGTCTTGGTTTATTGTAATAAAGAATATTCTTATTCACACGGGCGAATTCGAGGGAACAGCTAGTTTTTAGATAAATAAAACAAAATCTTGTCCGATAATACACCGTTATTTTATTAAAATTCAAAAGATCTTGAAAACCTTAACGCTAGCAGGCTAGGCTAAAATTAATCTTTATTCAGTCACCATTCTACCTCACAAAAGAATATCTAAAAAACGCTACGTATTGCTAAAGCTATTACAGAAGATGCTTATTTTCAATAACATGGATGGAGTGACCCCCAAAGAGACATACTTTCAACTAAATAGTAGAAAAATAATTCTACAAGCAGGTACAATACTGTACCAAATAAAAATTCCTTGGATGTACACAAAACAATACGCTCGATGATTTAATTTTAATATTTAATATAATGAAACAGGGTCATTAAAAACTGGAGGCTTCTATGTATAAGTTTAAGATGATTTGAGAAAAGATGGTCAGAGTGGAGTTTTTTTTCCCCACTACAAATACGGCCCGAAGGCAGCGGCTAACATAGTAACATAGTACATTGACATTCAGCAAACAGAATGTAAATTCTTTACGTTGAAATAAATTATTGATTTCTGATTTCTGAGGTTTTTTGTCACCGATTTCCTACCTTACAACAATAGCGGTGACAAAATAAAAACCTTGTTCCACTTTTTGTCCATATTCGTACTACAGTTTCTAATCACCCCGTTTCAAGGTATTTAAGGGGGTCCAGGTCACTAGCGCCACAGAGGAAAAAAGAGTCCTCTTTGTTTACAGATCAAATTTGCAAAAAGTGTCAGTACAAATATCCGCATATCTTTAAAAAGAACCACGAAATATACAACGCAAGAGGCAGAAATGGAGATAAATTACATGTACCGTCGCAAACACTAGCTTTACACTCGCGCAACTCTTACTGTATGGCTATAAAGATTTATAATCACTTGCCTCAAAACATCTCATTCCTGCCTCTTACTAAATTTAAAACACAGTTACATAAATTCTTATTAGATAATATGTATTACAGTGTAAGAGAATTTCTTGACGACCGTCTCATTAATTAACAACTTGGGTACCTTTAAAAAAAAACAATGTTCCTAATAGATTAATACAACTTCATTTTTTTTCCTCCGGGATACCACTAATTAATATGCTAACTTTCAGTTATATAGGTACCTACTGATAGTTAGTGTTCAATATTCATTCTAAGATTCTAAATTTGTTATTTACATTATTCTCAAAGTATAATATTTGCACACCTTAACTGGTAGAGCATGCATGTTCTTTTCATTTACTTTACCAGCTACTTTAATGTATTTACCATGATTTAGCAAATAAAATGTTTTATCTTATCTTTATCAATCATGTTAACAGTGATTTTTAGGACCGACGACGAAGAACCTAGGATCACGAACCTGCGACTAGATAGCATTTATGCGAAAAATGGCAGTTTCTGGCGTTAATGCTATCTAGTCATAGGTTTTTTGCCTTAGGTTCGGGGCCATGGGTCCTAAAAATCACTATTTACATGATTGAGAGATTGTACTGACACTTTTTGCAAATTTGATCTGTAAAAAAAGATATGATTGTTTTTCCTCGGTGGGGCGCCAGTGTTACTCCCTGGACCCCCTTAAGACCTATTTAATAAAGTTGAGCGGCGCATTCTGTAAAATAAGTCAAGGAAGACAAAATTTCTAGAATCAGTGAGATGGATGACTTAGACCAAGATTTATGATACGCTCATCCGGAGCACCTATGTCGAAATCACATTTTTGTAAAATAATCCTAATGGGTAAAAATTGAATTTCTATTAATCTCATTGTAGTTTATATAAAAACACCGACGAAAGGTTGTCCTGTAAAATTGCAATTTCGTTGTTATTCCGGATGAGCGGTATGTTTACATTGAAGGAACTCTCTAACAGAAAAGAGAATAGTTTACTTGCGTCTCTCGAGATGTTCGATGCAAATATACGACGCACCTTATATTCTATTCTAGGGAGATTTTTTCTCCATTTTATTTCATTATTTTGTTGTAAAATTCTTAAGAGTATGTATTTTTTTTAATCAATATTTAAAGTATAAAATAGCTACATACATAAGTACGGGCATTTATGAAACTTACATTCAGGAAATTGACATAGTAAACATTTCAATACAAAAAAACTACAATTACGTTATTCTAAAGTACGTCCAGTGAACGGCCATAAACGTCCCCAGTCATTGGGAGACACTTTAATGTTATTTAATTTACAATAAAAGCTAAAATTCAGTTTTCAACTGATTCCCACATAATGCCCTAAGTCCTTAGATAATTTAATTACTTCCACACAACACAATCAGTTGTTCTGGTCCCAAACTAGGATTCCTTTTGCTATGGTAACCAGGCAAGGACATCACAAACGTGATATCAGGAAATGCACCCAGTCTCAGGCCATGTACGGCGCCCCCCAGTGAGAAACGAATCTACGACCTCCGGAATGGTAATCAGACGTGACACCGCGAAACCAACGAGGCAGCAAAAACAATAAGGCTAACAGTCCTATGTTCAATGCCTAAGTTTCACAACTTAAACGTAGCGAATTTAATGAAAAAAAAAAAAGATCAAAAGGGGTAGTGGGTTCGATTCCCACCGGAGGCCGTCGTATTTGATTCGTACAAAGGGCCTCAGTCTGGGAGTATTTCCATATTTGCGTATTTTTATTGTAAAACTCGCCTGATTCGGAAGTAGCCTGAGTATCTATAGTAGTTTGAGTACCAGTAACCTCTTTTTTTGGAACCGTTTTACAACAATGTTTTTTTTTTTCATTTCATTTCACTTTCGACGATGGTTGTTAAAGTCACCTACTCTAACTTAGATATAAGTTTAACTGCACGTTTCGACCAGCGGTTTATAGTTGATTACCTACATTAAAAAAAGAACCGCCCCAGGGAGGAACTACACATTTACCATTTCGTTTTATTGACTAATTGAATAAATGCAAAATAAAGCATACGAAAAAATAGTAGCTCATACACAGCTATCAATTAAACGACTCCAATCGCGATTATTTATCACGTGAAATTTAATTACCCTAATTACCGAAGTTTCGGCAAAGTCGCAGTTGCCGTGGTCACGGATACCTTATCCGGACCCTAATTGGACCCGTTTAACCTCTGAACTGCCCTCGCGGAATGGAACGTATAGGTGGCCCATACTAAGTTGGACACAGATCTGTGTCGCGGCAGACGAGTGGTTAATTTATATCTACGTATAAGCATCATACATACATACATAAGCAGCCCATATACGTCCCACTATAGGGCACAGGCCTTCTCTCAGGGAGAGAGTATGGGCTTAATCACCACGCGTGTCCAACGCGGATTGCTGATTTCAAGCGCTGAGGTATGACAATAGCCCAGACACTCAGGTATAAGTATCGCGAGTCATTAAAAAATACTACAGAAACAGTAAAATTTAAAGATAAACCGTGTTATTTACGAAAAACGATTTCTCTAAAAAAAAAAACTCCTCAGAGGCAGTTCAAATAATCTGTGGTTACGTTTTTCCCTTAACTGTCAAGGCCGCCAATTGTATCTTTTCTTTTGTCATTGCTGTTTCTGTAACATTTTTTTCCGGTATACAATAAAGAATATTCTTATCTTATCTTACACTACAATTAACAATACTTAAACTGCCTCTGAGCAGTGTTCTGAAGAATCGTATTTTTTTTATACATAAGTCCGTTAGATTTTACTAAGACTTTTTAAGTACAAATAATTTACTTGTACTTACAGTTATTAAAACAAAAACAATGTGAAATTTGTGAGTTCGACATAACGGAAAACGACAAAATATACATGGGGCCTACCCTACCCTTGTCGATGAAAAAAATTATTAATGAAACCGGTGAACATAATAATATACTGGCTTAAGTCTGGGTGGTTTGAAAGCCGCTGGTATGCAATTAGTTTTTGAAAATGGCATCTAAATAGATGCCTGGGCCTTAATAGGCCAACTTACACCACTTCTTAAATATTACTTAAGGCGCCATTTAAATCGACTTTTGTACGAAGAACTTTAGTTCATTGCTGCTAAGCCACATTTAAGAAAATGGTTCAAGTCGGCCTGATTACTTTTAAGGATAGACGTAAGTAAAAATTAAAAATAGTTGATCAAATCTTGTTTCGAGTTGAGAAATATTTTATAAGAACATATTTCTTTCTGTTGTTGTGCATCTCATCATCAACCCATTATGTCCCCACCGAGGGGCACGGGTCTCTTCCCTGAGGAAGGTATAGGCCATACTCCACCACGGGGGCCAAGTCCGGATTGGTGGAGGCTTGTAGACTAGTGGCTCGTCTACTGTCAGTAGTTGTCAAGCCGCCCTAAGGCCTCTGACTTGGCTTAACGACTGCCATCTATCGACGGCAGCCGGCACCAACAGCTTAACGTGCCTTGCGAAGCACGGAACCGCTCGGAAAAATGCCACTAGCGTTAGGCATAGACGGCGACCCATCCATGCACTGAACGCGCCCTGTGTTGCTTAACCTTCGTGATCGTTTAAGATCACTCAGGCAGCCGGGGCTACGAGCGATTGTGTGCATATTATGTTACTTATCTGCTTATTTTGTTTCTGTGATGTATCTTGTTGGTATAATAAATGTCTTTCTTCTTTTTCTTCTTCAAATCTTGTTTAAGAAAATGCGCTTTAGGGTTCCGTTTGCGAAATATTAAGGTTTAAAGCGAAATTTTTGTGAGAGTAGGGCGTCCCCCCCGCCCCCCCTAACCCCTCTCCAGGTTAAAAGTTTTGAAATAACGTGAAAAATTACAGGGCAGTAGCACATATCGCACCTTCGGTAGTACAAGTGAGTTAAAGGCTCTCGTCTATGTGGTGGGATAAAGACTCCCATAAGATCGAGTTAAAAAGTAGCATTTTAACTAAATCTAATGGGAGTCTTTATCCCACCAGATAGAGGAGTGTTTTTAAGGCATTTCTGTGTACTTAACTAATTTTGCCATTTTTTTAAGTTGTGCCCTTGTACTACCTAAGGTGCGATATAAAGAACTTAAGCGGAAAACTATCACGGCTAAGTAGGATTTACAATTTAACGAGTATTAGGCGACCAACTTATAAAAGGAAAACGTCGTACAAAATCCATTGAAAATTACTTTGACAAAGTTGTTATTTCTGTTAAGCAGATAAGAAAACCCACTTTCTACGGAACCCTACACTGCGCGTGGCCCGATACGCACTTGGCCGGTTTTCAAAAAAGAAACTATCGTATTCGATAGCTATTGTCAGGCACGATAATTTTGCTATGTCTTTCAAACCACCCAAAAATTTATGGTGTATAAAAAAAAATACGAGCGAATTGAGAACGTCCCGGAGTTTTAAGTTGTTTAAAAACGAAACAGTATACTTAAATGTTACTTAAAAATGCAGTTTTTTTTTTATTTAACAAGCATGGCAGTATTTCTTACTGCGTCATATAGCCCCTTTGGATTAAATAGTTGTCAAACTTTTGGAGCTGTGATCATTACAGGGTGACTCCAAACTCGTTAGCAAAATTTTAAGTGGACATTATAACCATGATTGAAACACACAATATGGGATTGCTAACGATTTCAAATTCACGCCAAAAAGTCAGAAAGGATAAACTCCTCATACAAAATACTTATCTAGACTACTGAGAATCTTTAATTCACAAGTTTATCACCCACTCGTTCCAACAAGGGGTGATGTATTTATAAGACTAAGAAATGCATCGACTGGTATCACAAGAAATCAAATATTACAGCAAAAATATTTGTACAAAACTTAATGCGTACTTACCCTACAACACACAGATTATTACAAAATATTTGCGAGGGGGAAGATAATTTTATGGCACCTTTTTTATTAAAAAAAAAAAATACTGTAAATAAGTCTGTAGGTTACATAAGCAGCCTATATACGTCCCACTTTAGGGCACAGGCCTTCTCTCAGAGAGTATGGGCTTAACCACCACGCTTGCCCGCCACGGATTGGCGATTTCTGGCGCTGAGGTATATGAATAGCTCAGACACTCAGGTTTCCTCGCGTTGATTTCCTTCACCGTTAGCGAGTGGTATTGCTACTATAACGTCACAAATGTACATAACTTCGAAAACAAAGTCATAGGTACATGCCCGTACTGGGAATCGAGCCTGGGTCTCTCGCTTCCGAGTCCAATGTTCTACCCACTAGGCTACCACCGCTGTTTGTCTGTAGGTTGTCTGAAGATAATTTATCCAAGTTACTTAATTTATTTCCTAAAGCCCTTAGTTTGTATCGGCCCGTTGTCACGTGGATAGTATTTTATTCAAAGTCTTAAAACTATTTAGGACGTGCAAAATTACTTGAGATCGGACGATTATTTTCGTGGCTAAACGTGGACTCCACACTAATTCGTTTTCCCCCCCATATTTCTTTTAAATTCACTAAAATACACTTACAACGAATATTCAGTCTTAAAATCTAGATTTTATTTACAGGATGGCAGTTTCATTTTAGCTTTCCGTCTTTGCACTTAAAAAACTAACCTAAAATACATAGTTACGTAAACTATTTTTAACTACTATCTTTTTCATTCGGTTAAATGTCTAACCAAATGACCTATAGATAAATTTAAGAGATAAAGTCTACCGATGTAGCAGATTAAATGCTTGAATAATTCTAAAAATGATCTTAAATATAATTAATTTACACTTCTCCACGGTCTGGAAAATCATGCCTTCAATTTTTGCCTACGAAATTTAAGCCGGGGTTTGACGGTCTTAGTGCGCTCGGACCGTGTGCGCACAGTTTTAGTTGATTATGACCGAGCGCACTGACCGTCGTCATAATCAACTAAACCTGAACGCATACGGTCCGAGCGTACTGAGACCGTCAAAACCCGGCCTTAAACTTACTACTAGGACGTTCAAACTATTTTTAACGTCTGCGTCGTATAAAACCAGTTAGCCTTTAAATTACACTAACTTTACAATTAAAAATGCATAAAACGAGCAATAGCACACAGTTTCACAATAGAATGATACAAGCACGACAACCGTTGTTATTTGTCCCTATTTGGTAGTCTACAAAGCAAGCAGTGGAATGTCATGGTAAATTAAATAGGCATCTCTCGCGAAGAAGATCGGATCGCGCGGGGCCCGAGTTAAGTTACACAGGCTGTACCATTGGAATGCGATTGGTTACTAGACTACCGATAGTGTCAATGAAACAACCATTGCCGTACTGATAGGACTCTTTTGAACAATTATGCACTTTAGAGACTCGCCCCTCAGATCGACGTTTTTGAAAACGTACAGTTTTATTGGTCTTCAGAGCTACATTAAGTTTTCAATACAATGGAAGGTTATATATAATAAATAATATTAATGTTTAAAGTCTCAACTATCAGCGTTCAACGCTGGAATAACCTCGTTGTTGCAACTTTTACCTAAGGTGAAGTGACCATTCCGACTCTGCTGCCGTCCACTAACAAAAACGCAGCTAACCTCACACTTGGCCGTTTTTAAATTTACAATGTAACACTAATAAAATTTACATTCCCTACAAATTCGCAGATGTACGTAACTTTGAAAAGATATTTTTCGATACGAGATATATTTCGGTTGACGATATATTACATAATAAAACTGAATTTTAACGGATATTTAGTCGTTATACATACTTTGAGAGATAAATTCCCACCTTTTCGCAGGTTTCTCAACAATTACTTTTTTGGGCGTAGCTGCTTTTTAGTTAGTGGACGGCTGGCTAGTGCCTGGGACATAATTATTTTCGTTCACTCCCAAACCGGTGTGTAAATGCATCGAAAGCTGATACAAATAAGTGTGTGTTGAAATTCACTCTCTCTACACGACATTAACGTCGGTCTCCTCACCGATGCGACCCTCTGAGGCCAGAGAGACGTCCTCAGATGCGAGATCCTGCAGTACCGACTTGAGTTCCTCGCAGATGACGTCGAATAGGGGCCGGTCGGTTGGTGATTTGCTCCAACACTTTTTCTGTCGATACAGATTGATAACATGTAGAGCGCATAAGCGAAGCAGCAAACATTATAAGTGTCTCCGATGCCGGCCCCGGCTTCTATAATGGGAGCTGGCACTGAGTTTTATTTGTGTGGGAACTGGAAACGCAGAACTTGATACCATTATGGGGCTGACGTCAACCGGCAATTAAAAAAAAGGCGTTTCGTGCGTAAAATAAAAGATAGTAAAATAATAATGACGACCTCGTGGCGCAGCGGTAGTGCATCTGCATACCATGCGAGAGGTCCCGGGTTCGAATCCCGGCTGGGGACACAAAAAAACCCCAGGTCTTGGATGTTTACATGTTTGTAATGTCGTTGTTTCTGGTACCCACAACACAGGGCATCCTAGTGTGGGGCCAGACGCAATGTATGTGCCTGTATGTAAATGTTTATGTTTATTTACAAAGGCTGGTGGGCTGGCGATTTATTCCAGCGCTTTAACTGTAAATACACATAGATAGGATGCAGAGGTGAGGGATAGAATAGATACATCATTTATTAAATTGCCACAACACACAAAAAAGTAGAGCAGTTCATACAGGATATTTTGCAAGTTCCTTTGCTGCCGGCGCCGGTTTAAATAATGGGAACCAGAAACGCAAGATTTGATATCTGTATCGATCACGCCTCGATTTGTCTCCCCTTAACATATTGGTCCCCTTGACATACGGTGCCGAAACGCGGACACTCACGGTGGGGCTGGTCCACAAATTTAAAGTCGCTCAGCGTGCTATGGAAAGGGCTATGCTCGGGGTTTCTCTTAAAGATCGAATTCGAAACGAGGTGATCCGACAGAGAACCAAAGTCACCGACATAGCCCACCGAATTAGCATGCTGACGTGGCAGTGGGCCGGCCATATCATCCGAAGAACTGATAACCGATGGGGTAGACGAGTTCTTGAGTGGAGACCGCGGATCGGTAAACGTAGTGTGGGACGTCCTCAGACTAGGTGGAGCGATGATCTTCGCAGGGCGGCTGGCAAGAGCTGGATGAGAGTAGCCGAGGACCGTGCTCAGTGGCGTGCTATAGGAGAGGCCTATGTGCAGCAGTGGACAAGCATAGGCTGATGATGATGAACATATTGGTAAAGATTCAGTCGTGTGTAAATTAATTCCAAAAGACGTTTTATGGCAATCGCCTAGTGAGGCGCCGGACCTTTCTGTAATATTTCTCTGTAGAGAATATGAGAATATTTATCTTATAGGATGCGACAGATGGATGTCTTACTGGCGGCTGGATGAGTATGGCCGGGGACAGAAAGAAATGGAGTGCCTTGGGGAGGCCTGTGTCCAGCAGTGGACGAATGCAGGCTGATTGATTGATTGATCTTATAGATAGGTACTTACAAGAAGCACAGCCAACTTCTCAGGCACGGAGTCGGGCATCGTCCACTCCAAAGTGCCGTTCTTTATCCGATCCAGCACCGAGTTGTCATTCAGCTTGGCGAAGGGCAGCTCGGCTTTTGTGTAGATCTGTGAAGGTATAGGTTAATTGCAATTGCAAAACAGTTGCAAAAAAAAAACTTACAGGCTCCCAAATAAAATTCCCTGCGCTGCGGGTACCTCATATGGATATCTCATGTTTTATGGACGTTCAAAATAAAACAGAGGAACATTTGCACAACTGACAAGCCGCTGGAAAGGCTTCTGCATATCGAGAACCACGGTGATTCCCATATTTACTTCCAAAGTGAAAACGGTCCTACTGTACCGGGGGAAACAAGACCACACACACAAACGCGGGCGCGCGCGCGCGAATTAAGTTAGACGGACCGTAGGAGTTTATAAAAATACTTTATTTATCCAACAGAGTGACCACTAGGGTCTTTACTAATACAATATTGCTTATTCTAAGATGCTATCGATATTTATAGTAACTATAATGAATGGTTAGCAATAAATCATTGACGTATGTAGCCTAGTTAGGAGAAGTGCTGACAAAGGACATTTGGAGTGGTTGGTCCACCTTAACTCCTCCCCCCTTAAGAGAGAAATTATCTGAAGACAAAGAAGTGGGTTTCGGAGAATTTCGATTTATACAGTATGTATATGTCCTGAATTTAATACATAGTAAGAATACTAGGATTATTATTATAAAATACAGTAAAATGGTCCATACACTAATGTTTTTCACTATGTAGATAAAATCGTCCGAACTGTTTTCACTCACTTTAAACTTAGCACTGTTGATAACGTCTTTTATGTCGCTGAAATCCACGTTTTGCAGGTCCAGTTGTGTCCCTTCTTGCCTGATGGCATGTCGTAGTTCTGGTAACTGCACGAACGGTAGTTGTAGGCTGATAGCAGAAGCGTTGGTCGGTGTGGTTATGAAAACGTCTCCTACTTGGGTTTTGCACTGCTGACTCGGTCGTAGAAAGGATGTTCCTTGTACAGTGTTCTTGTACACTTCTTCGTCGCAGTGTTCCGTTATGATCAGTCCTTTTTCGGAGTATATCAGCCAGTAGTTTCCGGCAACCTTCTGTACTTTCTCCTTTTCCAAGTGTATGAAGTGTTGGTGGCACCTGGTGCAGTTGTCTTTCAGCATCATGATCTGTTCTATGCAGGTTTCAGATGGGTATTGTACGAGGTCATCTCTCGAACACAGGAACTTGTTGTCTTCAATCTCGCTGCATAGGTTTACCACGGGTCTGTATTTCAACCTATTCACCATAAGGTAAGGGTATTCGGGAATAATTGTAGTTGTTTTTTGTGTTATAGGGTTGTAGATAGGGATAGGAATTACTTTATAATATGTATACGTGTTTGATTCTATCAGAGGAATTTCTAATACAAAAACTAATCTATTCTTATCAATATATGATTTTAAGATAATGCTACTCTCTATTTTAACTAAGTTTGCCCTTTTAACTGGATAAATTAAATGAGCATGTTTCTCTATTTCTATAAGAATGTGAATAAGTTCTGTAGAGTTAATTATAGACTGATGTAGAACATGAAGCTTGCTGAAGGCAATAGCCGTTTCCGTTTCCTGAATAAAATCATAAATAGTACGAAAGTTATTCAGAACTTGGTACAGGTTATTCATTAGTGAGAGAATGTTATCTCGTTTAGATTCTTTTTCCAAAAAGGATTCAATTTCTACTGTTTTATTACCTAAAAACTTGATATTTGAATTCATGCTTTCTGATGCGTTTGCGAATTTATCCAGGGTATTAACCATTAAGGATACTTTTCGTTCCACTGAATGTTCCTCACTTTTAAGTTGGCTTATTTCAAAGTTATAACGTATCGCGTCTTCCTCATCTAAGTTTCCTGAGATGACTTTAACTAACGAACCTAAGGGACTGAATATTGCCCGTTTAGCTCTAGAGAAAGGTAAAAGCTGGTTAATTCTATTTTTAATCTGGGATTGCAACGATTCTATTTGCCCACACAGACTTCCTAGTTCCTTTTTATATTCACTATTATTAGATATAATTATGCTAAACTTACTAAATTGTTGAAAATTATTATCTACTTGGCTGACTAAGGTCTCTAAGTCTAATGTCTTAAAAATAGTCCACAAATTACTCTTCATCGCTGCCGTTCCAAGTTTGATCGGTGCTATTCCCGGATTCATGT
The DNA here is from genome assembly GCA_947308005.1 of Yponomeuta malinellus. NCBI lineage: Eukaryota > Metazoa > Arthropoda > Insecta > Lepidoptera > Yponomeutidae > Yponomeuta > Yponomeuta malinellus. Next base: position 3,708,604 of record OX371020.1, on the reverse strand, counting down.
TCAGATTTTGAAGTTCCAGGCTGCGGATCGGGCCTATTAGTACTAGAAGTACTAGGCTTAACCTGTGGAGGACGTTTAATGTTCTTAATAGCTACTCTTGTCTTTCTTTTCTTTAATTCTACTGGGATAATATTCCTATTCGGTTTACCTATCACTTTAGCCTTTTCAAAGCGAGGTAGGTCTTTCGCTTTTCTTGTCCTAGTATTTTTCATGAAGATGTCGTCACCTATTCTAAGCTCAGGAGGTTCCTCACCTCCTCTCTTTTCTCTTACTTTAGCTTTCCCTTCCTGAAGTTTTTCCGCAACGTATTCGTACAAAACCTTTAGTCGTTTTCTATGATCTTGTAGCAATTTTTGTGTGAGATTTCGTTCCCTCTCGATATCAAAGACGTTACCGGAGTCTGTGTTACCAAAAAACATTTCAAACGGTGTGAAACCAGTAGCAGAATGGATAGAATTATTGTATGCCATTATCGCGTAAGTCATAACGGAGGCAGCATCCATGTCGTTATTCTGGTACTTTGCTAAACGATAAATTTCGATAACGGTTGAGTGGAATCGCTCTACCATTGCCATTGAATTAGGGTTATTTGGAGTGCCAATGTGTAACTCGATCTTATACAAGCTTAAAAGTTCTTTAACTAAATCATTGTTAAATTCGGTTCCAGAATCGCAGTTGATTTTTTTGGGTAGACCGTACATGCTAAAATATTTTATTAAGGCTTGGACTACTTCCGGTGTACTACGATTTGGGATGTTAATAGCCTGACCTAATTTGCTAAAGGCATCGATTATTGTCAAGTAGTATTTACTTTCGATGTACAGTAAGTCCATGAAAACTTCCTGAAAGGGTGAGTTTGGGCTCTGAGTTAACTGTATACAAGGTTTAATTGGTTTCCTTTCGTACTTCATTTTTCTACACTGTTCGCAAGCATTTATAATTGCCGTAACTGTTTCTTTCATATTTTGCCACCAATAGTGACGTTTAATTTTCATCATGGTTTCATTTATTCCCCTATGGCAAGTTTTCCCCTCGTGATATTTTAAAACTACATCGCGTTGATCTTCTTCTGACTCAGTGAGATTCACAGTGCGTTCCGTACATTCAGTCAGGTTCAAAGTTCCCTTTTTGAACAACTTTGTTATGACCTTAACAAAAGTTTTCCTAAAAGCTTTGTGCTCGAAATAAATGAAATATTTGTGTTTTGTATCAATGCACTCCTTGAGGAAATCCTTCGCTAGCTTTTCATTGTGAATCGGTAGGAATACTTCAAGAATTCGCTGTTTTGTGTTTGAGATGTCATTAACGTAAAGCTTATCTTTGTACCAAGTCTGAACTAAAATCTGTTTGGGTTTCGAGTCTATCGCTTCATTTAATATGGGGATTCCTTCGTGTTCTCTGTTAGATATTGAGTTAGCTGTGGCAGCGTCATCTGAATCTGAAATTTCTATCGCTTCAGTTGACTGCTCACCTTGGGAATCGGAGATTTCTATTACTTCCGGTGGTGGTTTTGGCTTTTGTTTTAATTTGCAGTTTAATGTTTCTAACTCCTTCCTGACCTCAAGGAAGCGGTCCTCATTCTCATCTACATTAGCTAGAATAGAGTCCAAATCATCATCAACGGCATTAATCCTGATGCGAGAAAGGGCATCAGCGTTGGTATTTTGCTGTCCTTTCTTGTATTTTATTTCAAAATCGTACTCTTTTAACCTCAAACGCCAACGTGTAAGTTTGCTATTTGTTTCTTTTAGTGAGTACAGCCACGCTAAAGGCCTGTGGTCTGTGTAGATCACAAACTTTTTTCCGTAGAGGTAAGGCCTGAAGTGTTTTACGGCCCATATTACAGCCAAAAGCTCCTTCTCGATTGTGCTGTACCTACTCTCAGTGTCGCTTAGGGTCCTACTAGCGTATGCGATAGGTTTATCCGAACCAATAGTTCCCTGTGACAAAACAGCGCCGATAGCAAAATTGGATGCATCGGTGGTCAAAACAAATGGTTTTTCAAAGTTCGGAAACTGAAGAAGAGGTGCATTGGTTAGCAGCTTCTTGCAAGTTTCAAAGCTATTCACGTATTCGTCATTCAATACTATCTTTTTCCCTTTTTTCAGACATGCTGTGAGTGGTCTCGTGACTCTGGCGAAATCTTTAATAAATTTCCTATAGTATCCTATAAGTCCTAGGAAGCTTTTTATTTCAGTCGTCGTCTTAGGTAATGGGTACTTCAAAACTGCTTCTATCTTATCATTGTTTGGCTTAAGGCCTTCGCTTGTGATTGTATGCCCTAAATATAAGACTTCCTTCCTCAGGAAATGGGACTTGTCCAATTGAATTTTCAAATTAGTCTGTCTGAATCTTTCAAAGACAGCTTTTAATTTTTCTATATGTTCTGGTAAGCTTTTTGAAAAAATTATTACATCATCAAGATAAACGAGGCAGTGCAATCCTTGCAACCCTCGGAGCACATTATCCATGGCTCTTTGGAAGGTTGCGGGTGCTGTTTTCAATCCAAATGGCATACGGTGGAATTCATAGTGCCCAAATGGTGTACTAAATGCTGTCTTTGGTTTATCTTCTTCTTCTACTTCTATTTGGTGGTATCCACTCGCGAGATCGAGCGTAGTGAAATACATACTCTTGCCAAGCGTATCCAAAAGGTCATTGATGTTTGGCAAAGGGTATTTATCGTCGGTTGTTATGTCATTCAACCGCCTATAGTCGACGACCATTCTCCACTTTTGTTCACCTGAGGCATCCAATTTTTTTGGCACTAGGTGGACAGGAGCACTCCAGGGAGAGTGTGACTACTGGATAATGTTGTCTTGTATCATTTTCTCTACTTGTTTCTTAATTTCTTGGGTCTGAACTGGGGGTAATCTGTGAGCTTTTAAGTTAATGGGGTCTTCGTTTTTTGTCCTGATTTTATGTTTCACTTGATTGCTGAAGGATAATGGAATATCTTCGCAATAAAATATATCTTTGTACGCCCTACATACATTTTCTACCTGCATTCGTTCCTCCTCATTCATATGGTCCAGTCTAAGCTTCTTTAAATTCCTTTCTAATAATTTTTTAACATCTTCTTGCAGCTCTGAATAATTCAGATTGGTTGAATTTACATTTGGTGATTGTTGATGAAACAACTCCACAAGGAAGGGTGACGTAACCGTGATTCTATGATTCAACTCCGTTGTATTTTGGATGACAGTAGTCGCGTAGCCGTTTGTGCAGTTTACAATAGCGGCTGGCATTCGGACTCCGTCGCTAAATTGAGTGAACTCCAAAATAGCTTCCCCATGTAATAAATTAACGGGCAGTTTTACTCTTATCTCGCATCGAGGAGGTAGGTTGTACGTCTCTCTCATGGGAAGTGAATAAATTATTGGGATCTTACTGAAATCTGTAAACAAAGTTTGGGACTTCATGTCAATGTTTGCGTTGAGTTGTTTCAGCAAATCGCTGCCTATTAGACCATCGTACCTTTCATCCACAGAATAAATGTAGAATTTGTGTTTTTGGTTGCTGTTAAAAATTCGGGGCAGATTTATGTAAACTACCTCACTGTGTCTACTTGAAGCATGTGTGCTAATGACCTCAAACGGTTCGCTTTGCTTTGAACTTGCGTAATATTTGTTAGCCACCCTTGGGCTAAGAAATGATCGGGTACTGCCTGTGTCTATCATGAACACAGCGTTAAGTTCCGGTACGCGAATATAGGGCAAGTTCAAGCGTTTACTACAATTTAATTTTATCTGTTCCCTATCGACGAGGCGACTACGTGAAAATTTTCCACCGGTTCACCGTACGGGACAGAATTTAGACCGTCCACGCATTGTTGTGAGTTACATGGTTGGAAATGGTTATCATTTTCAGTAAAGTTAATGCGCCTAGAACTAGCTGTACGCATTGTAACATCGGTATTCGAACCCGATGGCACAGGTTGTGCGTGATTTTGCTGCATGTGCATAGGTGCATTGTCCGCAGGGTGCTGACGCTGCGCTTGCACCTGCGCTGGCGGTGACCTACTTACGCGCGGCCATTGTTGACCGTTGTTATTATTAAATCTGTTAATCGATTGCTGCTGTCTATTGTTTCTATATTGAAATGAGCTGTTTTGCGATGCGTTGGGTGTTGAGTTAAATGCGTTGTTCGGTGTATTTGCACTTGGTAGCCTTTGAAAATTGTCCTGCCTTAGAGCGTTAGAGTTATTTTGATTCTGGTTGAAAGGTGGGTTACTTGTCCAATTACGATTGAAATTAGATCGCGGGTTTTTTGTATCGTATACAATTTGGAAGTTTTGTTCCTCCAACACCGTTTTCAAGGCGTCCTCCAAAGTGGTGACATTTCTCAAACGCACCAGCCTAACTAAGTAAGCCGGCAGATTAAAGAGAAAAACGTTTAATGCGGTATTGTCATAAATATGATGTTTCGCCTGACGTAAATTAGCGTCATCAATGGTTTCACTGATTTTTGAAAACAAAATACTCCTCAAATGTTGAACCCTATGACAAAATTCTGAATAACTTTCATTCCTATTTCTTTTTATTGACTCTAATTCCATTGCCAGACATTCTTCGGACCTTGGGTCACCAAAGTGTTGGGTCAGGAGCTGTTTCAGTTCAACCCATGTTTGGATTAGTTCCCGTTCCCCCACTAGATTAGCGGCTTCCCCAGAAAGTCTACTGGTTATAACGTGGAACAAATATACGTTCTGTACATTACCCCCTTGGAAAGTTTGCAGAATGTATTCACATTTCTTTATAAAAAGTGGTAATAACCTTGTGTCCCCGTCAAATTCTGGAATAATTTTTACCATTTCCATGGGAACTCGCACAATATTCTCCATTGTGGCTAAGGTTTTTTTTTTTTTTTTTTTTAAAAAAAATTTGCTGAAAATTTAAGAGTTTACCTATGAACTAAAAAAAACGGTATTCAAGAAAATTGTATTCTCGAATAACGTACTATCTATACGAAATTTTCAAGGCGTTTTCTAATCCCTACAACACGTATAAATATTATGGGATAACGGCGGGAAAGAGCAAAGGGATGGTGAAAAGGTTTACTCACAGCCCCGTAGCTCCCATGTCCTTCCGGAATATTGTAAATCCTCTCTGGTTCGGTCCTGGTCCTGGTCCTAGTCCTGGTGGCGTCGCTGCTTGGCTGCTCAAGAACTTCGGCTCGGTTTCCACTTAATAGATTTATTTGTTCGGTGATCTCAACTTAACCGTAGAAACGGACGATGGATGTACGTACGGAAACGACAACCCAACTTATGAGATCCTACCGGCTGCGCCAATTAAGTTAGACGGACCGTAGGAGTTTATAAAAATACTTTATTTATCCAACAGAGTGACCACTAGGGTCTTTACTAATACAATATTGCTTATTCTAAGATGCTATCGATATTTATAGTAACTATAATGAATGGTTAGCAATAAATCATTGACGTATGTAGCCTAGTTAGGAGAAGTGCTGACAAAGGACATTTGGAGTGGTTGGTCCACCTTAACTCGCGCGCACACACACACAAACACACACACACGCACGCACACACACACAGAAACACACTCGCACACACGCACGCACGCACGCACACACACAAACACACACACACACACACACGCACGCATGCACGCACACACACACACACACACACACACACACACACACACACACACACACACACACACGCGCGCACGCGCGCGCACTGTAGTCGCGGTGTTGGTTGCACGTGTCGCATAATATCCTAAACAGGGAATCCTAGTTTTGGAGCCAGGACACAATTTGTAACACTTATATGTAATCAAATTTTCTTATTGTTATAATATTTACCTCCCAAACGGTAGCTGCGAACATGTAGACGTCAGATTTTGTGGAGTAGTCCCCTTCGGTCACAGCCTCTCCCGGCAACCAGCGCAGCGGGATCACCTGCCGGGAGACATCATCATCGTCATTACGTCTGTCTGTCGAGATTGAAATGGAATGGGCAGTCTCATGAAAAAAAAGTTCTGTTATTATAGTCCGCACAGATCCGTTTGTCGGTAACGTGAACATAGTCACAGATCGTCTGCATATCGCTTATTGTCTTAACAGTGTATGTGTGGGTAATTGACGTAATTGTGTTTCTGTGACAATTTAAATAAATATCCTTTTTTTCTTTCTAGTGTAAGTCCGTCTGCGCATAAGGTACATCGGTTTTAAAGAGGCGCGTGGATAGAGTGGCGGCCGAGAACAGGGGCTCGAGTCTCTTAAATGCATAGTTTTTCAATAGAGAATTATTAGAACGGCAATGGTTGTTTTATTGACGCTATTGGCAGTCTACTAACCCACCGCATTCCAATGATACAACCCGTGCAACGTAACTCGGCGCCTCGCGCGATTCGATCTTCTTCGCAAGAGATGCCTACTAGGTGTAAACAAAACCGATCTGACTCGCCCACCGAGGGTTCCGTACAAATTTGTAGTCTGGAATTTTTCCGAGTTTTTCCCGAACTTCAAGGACTATTTTTTAATGATTTAATTACAAATGTATAGTTTCAGATTTTTCCCTGTACTTGTAGTATCATCATCAACCCATTATGTCCCCACTTGTAGTATATGACGATATTACTTGCCAAATTTCATACTTCTAGGTCAGCGGAAAGTACCCTATAAATTTTGATTACCTTGAGAGTGGCGAAATATACGTTTTTTTGCGGCATAAACGACCGTAAATTTTATTTACGTGAACTTAAAAGTTGGATTTCTTCACAACTTCACGGGACTGTAGACCTGAGTATACGGTTTTAATTTCAACTTGATGCCTCCACGCGTTCCCAAGTTAAAGGGTCTTGGCAGACAGACAGACATACGGACGGACGGACGGGCAACAAAGTGGTCCTATAAGGGTTCCGTTTTCCTTCTGAGGTACGGAACTCTAAAAAACCAATAAGAATTCAACTCTGAGCACTTCAATTTGCTAATCTTATAGACATCTTTTATTCTTATTACCTATAGCAATTACCTGATCGTGCAGCTTATAATACTCGTGGGAGTGCGGTCCCCGCGTCAGAGCCGGGTAGGACAGTTTCAGATGCAGCTGCGACGTGATCACGCAGTTCCGGGCAGCGATGTCTCTGTTGGAAACATAGATCACGGTGACAGATAAGTAGATAAAACACACGCACGCACGCACACACGCACGTACGCACACACGCACGTACGCACACACGCACGCACGCACGCACGCACGCACGCAAGCTATCAAACACGCACGCTAGCAAGCAAGCAAGCACGCACGCACGCACGCACGCACGCACGCACGCAGCAGAGAGACGGAGCGAGTGGGCCGTCCGCACTGAATAAACTGACCCAAACCCACATTTTGTGTCTGAGACATTTTATTTTATACGAATCCTCAAGAAACTTCACTTGCGCGATCTAGGATTTTTTTTTCCTAATTTTTCTGAGGTATAGACTCACCTATGAGCCCGTCTCGTATGAGCCAGCGCCGCGTTGGCCCTGGCTAGATGTGCGGCCAACAAAGCCCGATGCTGCGGCCGCAGCGGAGGGACGGAGCGAGTGGGCCGTCCACACTGCGCTGCGGCGGAAGCGCCCACGCGGGTTTCGTACTCCGCTTGCTCTTCAGCTGATCGGGTGGCTAGGAGGAACTGTTTGAGGTCGCCCTGTGAACGTGAGGTCGGGTTAAGCTGTTAACCTCCTTAGTCCTGAACTTGTAAATGAGCGATTTTCTCTTTATTTTTTTTAGGTAACTTGGTAAGTTACTGCAGTGAACGGAAACTCACGTTATTTTTTTATTACCTCACTTGGATGTAATTTTTAGATCACAAAACGAAACTTATGTCACTGTCGCGTCACAAATAATTATCGTTCCGAATTTATCCACTCAGGTTATCGCAATATCCATTGACGTCCATTTCGGAACGGCTATCATAGACGCGAATACGTGAGCAATCTGTAGTGCGTTCCGATTTGCCCATGCTCGCTCACGGTCGCAAATCGGAACGCACGGCTAGCAACGTAGTCAGTTCAGCGCCATCTACAGAGTTCTTGGGAACTACTTTCTTTTCTTAATAGTCAAAAAGAAAACCTATTAGAATAGTTTTCGATTGTTATTTTCAAGGCCAGGACTTTAACAACTGAAACTGAGCCTCGATTCTGTCAGCGCAAGTACGAAGACAGATTCATGGTCGGGTCACGTGACATGTTTTTTTTTGACACGTGTGTGCGCGTAGACTTGACGCGGCACTGAAATGCAATCGATGTGTTCATACCATTATGTATTACACAAAGCATTACAAATAATTGTAACGACAAATACAAGTTACTTTATACAGAATAATATTAATACGGTAACACATGGACGTGACTTGTTGCGAATCGATCTGCTAATCCGGTATTAAAATGTATTTAAAAGGCGATATTTTGTCCCTAAAAGTTACAATTGTTTGGGTTTGAATGTTGCAACGCCAAAAGCATCAGCCCCTATATTACGCTCACCAAATCCTGAGCGATTCCAATCGTTTAACTGTCAAATTAGTATGGAGTTTGACAGTTAGATCAAAATTTGAGACAAGTCGCTCAGAAAATGAAAAAAAAAACCGGTCGGAGACGCGCACGAAGGGTTCCGTACCATTATCTATACAACATTTGAATGTTTCAAACGTCTACCTGTTGCCGTTATAAATATCGAGCAAAAAAGGGCATTAAATGAAATAAATTACCTAAGAAAATAAATTACCAGGAGACGGGCAGCAGCGTCTTCCCGAGATTCCAACAGCACACTGCGATCGTCAACCCGCCTGCCGAGCGTGGCGATTATGGCAAAACCCTTCCCGGTTAGAAAACCATGATTGAGGCCTATGTCCTGCAGTGGGCGTCAAATGGCTGATGATGATGATGAAAAAAGGGCAAAAAATCAAGTTTGTTGCATGGGAGCCCCCCTTAAATGATTTATTTTATTCTGTTTTTAGTATTTGTTGTTATAGCGTCACCAGAAATACCGTACCCAATAGGGTAAGGGACCCCTATTGCTAAGACTCCACTGTCCGTCTGTCTGTCTGTCACCAGGCTGTATCTCATGAACCGTGATAGCTAGGCAGTTGACATTTTCACAGATGATGTATTTCTGTTGCCGCTATAACAACAAATACTAAAAACAGAATAAAAAAAATATTCAAGGGTGGCTCTCCCACAACAAACGTTGTCTAAAGACAGCGCTCGCCATCTAGCGGTCATCTATGTAACCTTCATAGCGCCGATGTCATGTCGTTAAATGTCAATGTTAAATGCTTCCTGTTGGTTTCTATAGATGGCGCTGTTCTCGATGTACCAAATCTATCTTGTCTCGATCATTGTCTAATGTTGTATAGATAATGGTACGTAACCCTTCGTGCGCGAGGCTGACCCGCATTTGGCCCGTTTTTTTGTCATAACTTAGGCCTTTGGATCTACGTAATGAGATGATTTATAAAGCGTAAAGTGGCAACTTCACTGAACCTACTCGTAGATGGGTGAAGGGACCACTTGCCTGGGACATTGTATTTTAGATGGACTAGGTTGGCCCAGCACCTATACCATCTTTTTCATGTACCAATTTTTTTCATACACCGTCACTAACCCAGTCAGTGTGCTCCAGAAGCATATAGTGGGGCTCAGCCTCGTTGCAGAGGCCGATGAGGCGCGCGATGTTCTCGTGGCGAACCCGGGAGAACAGATCGAGCTGGCGACGGAACTCAGCCAGCTGACTCTGCAGATCAAATTAAATCATTCAAAAAGATGATGATGATGTGATATACATTACTCCAGCCAGATGTCGCTGCCTGTACGTAATACAGAGAAGTTTGTAAAGAGGTTCGAAATCTCACCGATGCCTGAGAGAATAAGAATCGTAAGCAGCCTATATACGTCCCACTGTAGGGTACAGGCCTTCTCTCAGAGAGAGAGTATGGGCTTAATCACCACGCGTGCCCACCGCGGATTGGCGATTTCAAGCGCTGAGGTATGTAAATAGCTCAGAAACTCAGGTTTCCTTCACGGTTAGTGAGTGGTATTCCTAATATAACTTCACAAATAACTTAGAAAACAAAGTCACAGGGTACATGCCCGCACTGGGAATCGAACCTGTGGCTCCCGCTTCCGAGTCCAATGTTCTACCCACTAGGCTACCACCGCTTGAGCGGTGGCTACTCGGTTAACCGGTCGTGGCAAGGAACCGGTTTAATTCCTTGCCATCAGTGTCGAAGCGTATTAAGTAATCATATATGGAATAAGAAAAAGAATATTTAATTGCTAAAGCATGGCAATTGCTAATTATGTAGGTGGTAAGTTAAAATTATGGCACAAGAATGCTCTACCCGTCAGGGTGCGCAAATATAATTTTTGTTTAAAAAAAAAAAGAGAGACATAAGATCATTCTTTACACATAACATACATAATTTACAAAGATTGGCAATCTCTTTCCACACACACCTACGATGGAACCTTGCCGAAGGAAAAGAGACGGGTATACGTGCAATTATGAATACGACAAATATGACATACCTCGTCTTTAGTAGTCAAAGCTTTGACCAGCACCGGTCTGACGTCGCTGTCAACTCCTGGCTCCTTGTTCCTGTGCTTCTTAACTTGACTGATGTCGATCTTGGCCAGGAGTACGTCGCCGAATTCACCGCGACCTGGACACGAGAAATTAAAAAACATACCAAAAAGATTCAAAAGATTCCGGTATACAAGCAGCCTATATACGTCCCACTGTAGGGCACAGGCCTTCTCTCAGAGAGAGAGTATGGGCTTAATCACCACGCGTGTCCACCGCGGATTGGCGATTTCAAGCGCTGAGGTATGTGAATAGCTCAGACACCCAGGTTTCCTCACGATGTTTTCCTTCACCGTTAGCGAGTGGTATTGCTACTATGACTTCACAAATGTACATAACTTAGAAAGAAAAGTCATAGGTACATGCCCGCACTGGGAATTAATGAAATATTGTTTTATCGCAAAGCCAAACGTGTACTATCACTTATGTTAACACCAACCAAACTTGGTTGAGCTATGTTACTCGCGTAATTACTACAATGTATGGGTCAGAATATCTGGTTGCATCCGATGATGATTCCTACTCTGCCGTAACAGTCTTTTGACTAGCGCTGAGGGTATTTGTTGTTTTAGGCTGTTACCGTTTGCTGCATTCTCTAAATAAACGAAAAATAACAATGTTTAGTATGTTTAGAAACTAAATATAATTATTGGTAATTATTTGATTGATTGATTGATTGAATGAACATACACGGAGTATAACAAAATTTCCATAAACATTAAATTTGAATTATTGTTAATATGAACAAATACTTTGGACAGTTTTGAAATCGCGAAAAAATATCAGCTATTTTATTATACTTCAGGGGTGGTAACAAATTATACCGTACTAAATAAAGTATGGATATTTTTTTTCGCGATTTTGAACATGTCCTCGCAGTAAAAGTTAACACTCCATTTTTTTTAGGGTTCCGGAGTCCGACAAGGAACCCTTATAGTTTCGCCATGTCCGTCGGTCAGTCTGTCTGTCTGTCCGTCCGCGGCTTAGCGCAAAGACCGGTGGTAAAACAAAACAAAAACCATTGAAAATTACTAGTTTTGTAAAGCAGATAAAAAACCCTCTTTATACGGAACCTTACATTGCGCGTGGCCTTACACGCACTTCATCATTCATCATCATTCAGCCACAAGAAGTCCACTGCTGGACATAGGCCTCCTCCATGGATTTCCAAAAAGACCGGTTGGAAGCGGCCTGCATCCAGCATCTTCCTGCCACTTGGATGAGGTCATCTGTCCATCTTGTGGCTGGTCGTCCTACGCTGCGCTTGCCGATATGTGGTCTCCATTCGAGAACTTTTCGGTCCCATCGGCCATCAGTTCTGCGTGCTATGTGCCCCGCCCACTGCCACTTCAACTTACTAATCCGCTGGGCTATGTCGATATTCGTTCGTCTACGGATCTCATCATTTCTGATTCGATCTCGTAGCGAAATTCCGACCATAGCTCGTTGCGTGACCTTGAGCCTTCTTATGAGGCCCATAGTGAGAGACCACGTTTCAGTGCCATAAGTCATCACTGGTAACAAACACTGGTTGTATAATTTTGTCTTGAGCGATTGAGGTATATTAGACGAAAAGACTTTTCTAAGTTTCCCGAATGCTGCCCGGCCGAGTTGGATTCGACGATTGACCTCTTTCACGAAGTTGGACCGGCCTAGTTGGACTGTTTGTCCTAAGTAGACGTATTGGTATTTAATAAGTGTATGTTCTCACCCAAAGGAATCTGATCAGTCAACATAGTTCGCGGCAGGCTGAGGCTGTCGTACTGGCCGGATTTCTTCGAGGTGCGCGACTGACAAGATTCCGAGTTATCAGCGCCTGAAAAATAAATGTTAGTCATATTCTTTTCGTTGCACTAACCCGTGCTGAGGATAATTTTAAAAACCTATTGAACCCGCGACCTCTGGCTAACCGTGCCAGCGCTCTCCCAACTGAGCTAACGGGCAAGTGCAGGCATCGGCGAAATTTCAAGCCTCTTTACAAACTTCTCCGTATAACGTACAGGCAGCGACATCTGGCTGATGCAATTTACATCACTTGCAGCCCCGAGCAACCCACTTTGCAGTTAGTTTTTTACATCGGAATGATATCGCTGTACCTACATGATTATATTCTTTTTGTTGCACCAACCCGTGCTGAGGACAATTGTTTATAAATGTTAGTGTCAAAGAACAGTCATTGCCGTGATGATGTTAGTGTATTGAACAACTATGCGTTTGGTAAGGCCCCATGTAGATACGCAATACTAGGGCAGGGGCCCATATTTACGACTTAAGAATACGGTGTACCAACATCGCTATCGCTGAGCTTATCAGTTTAGACCGGATTTTTCAATAGTCAGATAAAACATAAATGGAGAATAAAACGGATGTTGTCACTATCTTGTCGTATGATTTAGACAGTGATAGCATGTAATTTATTCTCCAGTTAAATTTTATCTGACTGTTGAAAAATTGGCTCTCAGGCTACTAGTTATTAGAAAGAAACTGACATAGGTATATGAGAAAATCTCACCCTCCTTCTTGAGACAAATAAATAAATAAATAGTAAAAACCACATTGTAGACAGCCTGTTATTTTATTACACCAAAAAAGTAAAAAATCACCCAAGTGCGATTCGGACTCGCGCACGAAGGGTTCTGTACCAGTATCTATACAACACTAAGTTATTTCAAGCGACGCCGTCGAGAAAAAAACGGCAAAAAAATCACGTTTGGTGTATAGGAGCCCCTTACCCTTTGGGTACGGAACCCTAAAAAAAGGTTATATTTTGTGTTAAGACAAATCAAATGAGCCCAGACACGACGGGCTTATCTTGTTTGTACATTTCAGAGTACTTATGCCCATTTCCAGACTGCATCATAAAACCAGCTCCTTGATGCCATGTTACTGTATTGTCGTCGAAGTTACGTAGGTATACCAAATTTGAGCTGAATCGGTCCCCGGGGAGTGGTTCAAATCTTCCTTGCAAGACTTGTAACATAGCGGCTAACATAGTACGTTGACATTCAGCAAACAGAATGTAAATTGTTGACGTTGAAATAAATTATTGATTTCTGATTTCTGCTACATACAAATGCGAAGTTGAATAAAAAAAAAAACTTGTAAAAGCTTAAATACACATACCACTGTCCTTGTCATGCGCCAACAGCCGTCCGTTCCTCATCGGTGCGCCGTTTGGCACCTTCTGTTTATCCTCTTCGCCTTCTTCTACCAACTTCTCTCTTCCTTCGGCCATCTCCAGCTCCATTTTCTCACCTGGTGGTTTGGTGGAAATGAGGCGAATCTCGAAAACGTGTATGGGATAGATTTGTGAAGATATTTTGTTTTGTTGCAATGTGCATCTATCAAGATAGAAAAACGTAGATCCATCCTACATTACGTACTTGGTACCGTGAGATAAGTATTATTGTCCGTTCAAATGGCACTGATATCATTGACATATCCCGACATAACCAACGATTTTTCGTGCGGAGACATATTCAAGAGTCATATTCTCTTGGAGAGAGAGTATGGGCTTAATCACCACGCGTGCCCAACGCGGATTAGCAATTTCAAGCGCAGGGGTATGGTAACACCTCAGATTTCCTCCCTTCACTCAGGTTTCCTCACGATGTTTTCCTTCACCGTTAGCGAGTGGTATTGCTACTATAACTTTACAAAATAACTTAGAAAACAAAGTCATTGGTACATGCCGGGATTGGAACCCACGACCTCCCGAAAGAGAAGCCGGCGCATTCTACCACTCCGCTGTTTTTTTGGGTATGTCTCTAAAGTCAGAAACATATTCATGCAATATAATGGCATATACATTATATTTCCACATATTCAACTATGTATATTCCAACACATCGAGAAGCATATCCGACTATATTCCGACACATCCAGCTACATCCATGACGATATTTTACCACAATTTATTCTTATTGATTTCTTAAACTTCTGTTCTGCAAATTTAGTGTGAACCTACCTCTCTGCCGCCGCTGCAGCCTACGTCTTCGACAGTACAGCATCAGCGCTAGCACCAGTATCATGTAGGCGCCAGCCACCGATATGGAGACGAGGACAGCTTTGCCGGCCACCCCTGTGGACTCCGGTGGCGGTAGTTCGCCTTCTGTTGACCAACAAAATTATTATATTAATATTATTTAGAGGCCAAAAATTCCACCCATGCCGGGAATTGAACCCGCGACCTCTGACTAGCCATGCCAGAGCTCTCCCATCTGAGCTAATGGGCAAGTGCAGGCATCAGCGAAATTTCGAGCCTCTACTTTTTTTTATTTTATTGTTTTTCCCAACTGACAGCTGTTAACAGTAGATTAGCAGATGGTTAGTGTACGAGAAACCGGAGGTTAGACTCTTGTGGGTGTAGCATCTTCCACGTAAGAACGCTGTTTCAGTGATTTGACATTGTTATGCTAAATTTGGGGATGCGAAGCTCGAGTAGAGAACACTTTTTAGGCATTTGGATTTTATTGAAACATGTTTGCAGTTAAAAAATAACATGACATGTAAACAACTAATAACAAAGTTCTAGTTATGGTGTCACTAGAAATTGACAAGCTGCCACAGAGCTTGTAAGTTTTTGCGATCTTAGTCAATGACGTACTTCCGGTTTAGCAGATTAATTTTTCTTACTTCATAAATTAACGCAAGCAGCCTAAGTCGAGCTTTTTGGGCAACATTCTTTAAATTACCTATTTCTCGAACAAAAGATAAAAACAGAACTTTTTTATACATTTAATAAGACAATAATGCTCATTAGGGAGGTCAGAATACCAACCTGGATGAACGATCAAGGTTAGCTCGTGCCGCGCCAAGCCAGCGACGCTTCCCGCCGTGCATCCGTAACGATCAGAATCTTCCAGACGCACGGATTGCAGGTGCAACGTCCCATTATCCAGGAGGACCACTCTGGAAGGCACAGGTACAGGTCAGAAATGTGAAATATCTATTGACGTGTTAAGACAAAGGATCAAGGCTGAAGCCAGACGCACGGATTGCAGGTGCAACGTCCCATTATCCAGGAGGACCTCTCTGGAAGGCACGGATACAGGTTAGGAATGAACTATCTATTGTGAGTTAAGACAAAGTGTCAAGGCCCAAACCAGATGTACGGATGGCAGGTGCAACGCCGCTTTGTCCAGAAGGATCACTCTGGAAGGCACGGTTAGAATTTAGAAGACAAAACAAGCTAAGAATATTCCTTATTGTGCTCCGGAAAAAAACATTAAATATTTACAAAGGTACATAGCACAATTAGCGGTCGTTTTGACGAGTCAAAGTTCTTTTTAAATATGTATTGTGATCTTTTCTGATTGTATTCTATTATGCAGGATGTAACGAAATCCCCAATATTATATAAATGGGGGTTACTTACCCAGGTGGGGCATTTTGCGTACGGGAAACTTTGATAAAGGTAAATTTTGTGAATTCTGAGAACGGGCCGTTTCCGAGCATGACTTTTTGTGAACAAAACGACTCGTGAATGGAACATTTCGAGAGCAGGAAATTTTGGGAACGGGACGTTTCACGAACGGAAAGTGTCGGGAACGAAACGTTTTGCGAATGGAGTCGCGAACGGGATATGTTGCGAACGGGGAGATTCGTGAACGCGACATTTTGCGAACGGGGAGATTCGCGAACGGGACATTTTGCGGACGGGGAGTTTCGCGAACGGGACATTTTGCGAACGTGGAGATTCGCGAACAAGTCGATTGGATGATAAACCTTGATGAGTTTGTTTTATTTACCTGGTGGAGTTAGCACCGGCATTAGAGTTTGCCGCCTCAACTGTGAAAGAAAAAGTCAGTCACTTTAAAATGTAGCATACAAAGTAACGTGTACAGTACAGTTCATCGACCTTTACATTTTAGTTGCAAAATCGTCCGTAACATATCGTCGCTTAAATTCTAAAACCACGTAAGTCATTATTTGGCAGTTTGGACATTCTGATGCCATTTGCTAGTAAATCGAAAGACGCCTCAGTGACATTTATGAGCTCAAATCAAAATCAAATTTTTTTATTCAAAGTAGCACAGAAACTGCGACTTAATGAACGTTACAAGTTAAACGAGGTGTCCATTTCAAAATCTAAATCATTTTGGAGAAAAAATGGACAAAAAATCTCCAAACTTAGTCTTTTCAAGTCCTTAATTTACAGGATTTATATAAATGTTCTAAAACTCATGCATTGAACTGGCTTTAATTCCAGACATCATTGTCATCAAAATAATCTTTAATGTTGTAGTAGCTTTTAAGGCTGGTTATAACAGGTGACTGAAATAGCCTATATAGGCGACCACAGTCGCTGCACTTTAGCACCTGAGTTAGCGTACAAAACGGAAGACTTGCCGGAGGTCGTGGGTTCGATTGCCGCTGGGGACCGCCTTACATTTGTACAAATGGCCTCAGTCTGGGTGCATTTCTATGTTTGTGATGTTACCATAGCAGACAGTATCCTAGTTTGGGACCAGGGCAAGTGTTTGTGTTGTATGGAAGTTATTGTTATTTCTTTAGTAACTCATTCACCATTCTTGGCCGTCAGTATGGTCAGGTTCCTGTCCCAGTGGGTGGTCGGCGTGGGGTCGCCGGCGGCGCGGCAGTGCAGCCAGACGTCCTGACCCGCCGTCACGTGGAGCTCTTGATCGGCCGAGGGCTCGACCACTTTGGGCGACACTGCGGGGTGTTAGGCGGGTTAAACGGAAAACGGTATTTGATGCAGAAAAAAGGTCTTGAAAAGAATATTTTAATTATTTATGTTAGTCGAAAAACCACTATTTCGATTCTTTTAGTATGTGTACGACGGTATGATTTGTACAGTTTTTAATGTCTCGTGTAAAATTTTATAAAAGTCACGTTCGCGGTTTTGGATGCCGAACGACGATATGTAAATGTACACGGGCCTGTTTTAATGCAAGAAGCATTCTCTTGCAGCAAACCTTTGGTATTGAAGAGACCGGCACTAGAATAGGTTTGCGGATCTTCACAATAACCTTTAAACTACGACTACGAGTGCGGCAATTTCAAACAAAAACACCGTGACGTCTTTCTCTATTTATTCTATGTCGTCATTTTTTCTGTCTAAATACAGTACAGCACCCTCTCTCTCTCTAGTGAAAGAATGGCGGAAGCGATAACGTCCGCTGTCAGTGGCACGGCGCATATACTGGCCCCCTTGATGGCGCTATGCGGCGACCGCGAGTGAAGTACAGTAGGAAGAGGTCACGCCGTCCGGTAGCGGGTCTTGCTCGTTCTGTGAGTAGTGACATTCTAACGCCAAAAGCTAAAGGACTCTTTCTTTCTCTAGTAACATTCTAGAGCCGCATGCCGACTCGTTCTTTCTCTAGTGACGTTCTAGCACCGCAGGCTGAATCTTTCTTTCTATAGTGACATTCTAAGGAAGCAGGCCTACTCTCTCCTTCTCTAGTGACATTTTAGGGAAGCAGGCCTACTCTCTCTTTCTCTAGTGACATTTTAGGGAAGCAGGCCTACTCTCTCTTTCTCTAGTGACATTTCAGGGAAGCAGGCCTACTCTCTCTTTCTCTAGTGACATTTTAGGGAAGCAGGCCTACTCTCTCTTTTTCTAGTGACATTCTAGGGAAGCAGGCCTACTCTCTCTTTCTCTAATGACATTCTAGGGAAGCAGGCCTTCTCGTTCTTTCTCTAGTGACCTTCTAGCACCGCAGGCTGAATCTTTCTCTCTCTAGTGACATTCTAGGGAAGCAGGCCTACTCTCTCTTTCTCTAGTGAAATTTTAGGGAAGCAGGCCTACTCTCTCTTGCTCTAGTGACATTCTAGGGAAGCAGGCCTACTCTCTCTTTCTGTAGTGACATTCTAGCACCGCAGGCTGACTCGTTCTTTCTCTAGTGACATTCTAACGCCGCAGGCTGCCTCTTTGGATTAGATTAGATTGATACCCTTTATTGCACACCATACATTATAAAGATACATGAAAAATCTTGAATATCTAAGTTACATAGTTACTCTTTATCCAGTGAAATTCAAGCAGCGTCTACTCTCTTACCTACGACGTCAAGTTGAATGGTGGAGGCGATCACGTCCGCCCCGTCAGTGGCGCGGCAGGTGTACTGGCCGGCTTGCTGGCGCGATGCGGCGGCCACCAGCAGGGTGCCGTTGGACGAGGTTACGCCTTCTGGTAGCGGGTCTTGCTCGTTCTGCGTGAATATTAGGGCGGTGAATATTGGTGGTTATTAAGATAATAACGAGTTAAACCGCGGAAGAGCTGTTCCGAATTGCACTGAACCGAGGGCGTTGTAAAGAGTCAGCTCTTTACCAACCTCCAGTGATGAAGAGTAACTTAAAGAAGAGGAATAACGTGTCTTACTTTCCATCTCCAGTGTTCTTTTATATTAAGAACGGCAAAGATGTGGCGGTAAAAACGTGGAACGCGTTGCCACCGTCTGTTTTTCCAGAGACATATAACCTGGGTGTCTTTAAAACTAGAGTCAATCGGCATTAAACAGGTAATTAACAGGTCTTAGACTCTGTCTTCGTTTACCATCAGGCGTGACTGGGGTCAAGCGTCAATCTGTCCTAACAAAAAAAAAAACTCACCAGAAACCACTGGACAGTGGGTGCGACGCCACCAGCTACCTTGCAGTGTATCTTACCGGAGCTGTTGAGCTCCAACTTCTTACTGTACGGTTCAGGCTCGAAGCGGAGCGCGCCATCTGGAATAAGTAATCGAGAACTTGCAAAAATGCTCTAATTGGAGAGGCCATATTAAACATAAATAACGTTGATAAAGATTTTTCTTTCCGACTACTATCACAGAGGGGTAGACAGAGACCAGGGACCGCCACTTGCCACGATGCTGACAGATCACTTTCGCTTTCTCAACATTCATTAGTCGTTGCATGCACGCACTTGCCCTTTGCCAATACATCCCCTATTTGGTCGATGTACGTCCGCCTGGGTCGTCCCTTACCGGCTAATAATAATATAATCTGTCGAGAAGTGATTCTACATAGTTAAGTGGTACAAAAAGGTGCCGTACAAATCGGGCGTAGGCTATGATGTCACAACACAAGGCGACTGGACGCCTTACTATAATGTATAATGAAGTATTTATCAATACTTGACTTATCTCTAGATTATCTCTACCAACAACCTATGACAGAATTATTGCTAAAACGGCGTTTTTAGCGGAAATGATGTCCAGCTAGCTAGTCCTAAGTTCTCTTGGCTCTTGATTTTAGACTTTCGGTTCTAGAACTAGGTACCTATTACTATTATTAACATTTCTGTTTGACACTATTGACGGATTATGGGCCCGTACACAAAACTGCGACGCGACGCCGCATCGTAAAAATCTGCGGGCTCGCGCGGCGCTTCGCAAGAACTTGCGAATTGATTCGCATCGGCGTTCATAATAGTAATAAATGGATGAACCCAAAAACTTCTTTGTTTCTTTTTCCTGTATCGTCTTAGCAATAACAGAAAGTGAGCACTTCTTTTTACGATCCATATCACGACCTAGTTTACAAAATACGTTCAGTACGGTTGACGGTCGTCGAAGGAATGGTCACCGGAATCCTGGAAGAGAGATGCCTTGCCGCACGAAATCGCATCGCCCCGATTCGCAGTTTTGTGTACGGAGCCTATAAAAGAACATACGAATTTTTCGTTGGTGGAGCAAGAACCTTAAGGTGGGACGATTCCAATACAAATTATTATTTCCAATTTTGTTAAAAAAATTACATAATTATACACTGGAATTATGTCTGTCTGCATTAATTAAGATTTTTATTTGCGGCAATACATATTTCTTTGAATAAAACAGTAGTTTAATAGGTTAAATAAGATCGATAATGTTTTTATGGACTAAATTTCGAACTCATTTAAGCTATTAAACCAGTGCTTTTTTAAAAACTGTACATTGGCGCAAATAAAAATCGAAATTAATGCAAACAGATTTAATTTCACTGTATAATTGTGTGAAATTTTCAACAAATTTCAAAAAGTTCATTTGTCTAGGAATCGTCGCACCTTAATGATAAAATTAATCAAAGAGTAAGGTCCAATTAATTCCTAATAATTTAGCATTGGTAAAGTTTCTTACCATTAGGCAATGCTCGAAGGCGTCTGCTGGTCTTGTGTTGATGGATTCTGCGAGCGTCATATTGTTCAAGGCCTGGAAAGACAGAGAACAACTTGAATAACATGTTAAAAATATATATTATAGTACTTTGATCGTGAAAGTTGGTAGGGGGTAAATGCTATACTCTCCTTCTGAGAGAAGGTTTGTGCCCTGCAGAGGGCAAGACAATAATAGGCCTATGTAGACAGGGGTTGGGATGAAGGTGGTATAAAATGTCCTTTTCCTCCTGGTCTCCACCTACCATTCCGGGATACAGGCGTGAGTTTATGTATGTAGTTTCCAACCGTTCATATTAGTGGGACGGAACTACACAACCACAGGAAATGTAAATACGACATACATATTCCTTTGATACAAATTTAGAGCAAACATTCCTGGCGCCGGAAACACTAAATATTACCGTCCGTCTGTTTGTCACGACCAATTAGCCGTACATATTAAAACAAAATACAAAT
The DNA here is from genome assembly GCA_947308005.1 of Yponomeuta malinellus. Lineage (NCBI taxonomy): Eukaryota > Metazoa > Arthropoda > Insecta > Lepidoptera > Yponomeutidae > Yponomeuta > Yponomeuta malinellus. The sequence continues at coordinate 3,687,435 of OX371020.1, read as the reverse complement.
AATTTTCACTCAATATGCTGCCTACCACATCCTTTGATGTACACTACACACCAACTCCCCTTATAGTAATGTGTTGAAGTGAAAATAAAAGGCCGTTTAAGTAAAACAAATCGAGCCAGTCCACGTCTTACAAACAAGTGTAAACAATTTGAGGACAGAATCGCCCTCGGTTTCTCGTACAATAACAATTTATTAATCTACCGTTAACAGGTGACAGTTTTTATTTTCATTTTCTTAGGGTCATCAAACAGAAGTACCTACTTGAACGGATAAAATAAACGTAAAAAATAATAATAATAATAAATTGTGCATCTAGCGTCGTTATCCACATTTCTCACGCTTAGTCCAAGGATTGGACAATTAAGAATCCCTAGAAAGAAAATTGAAAAATATATATATTCAAGGATTCCATAACCAAACTTTTACCGTTAATTTTTAAGCGAAATATAATTTATAATTTTAAGAGCCAGTGCCCTAAATGACACAGTTGTTTTTTGTATGCATTTTAGGCAACTGATTATCATGGAGGTCAGTGAGAGTTAGTTTTTATTATTGTATTTATTAAAAAAAAATCGGAGAAAATTGGTTTTTTTTTTTGTGTTTACTATTTCGGCCATAACTTTTTTCGTTTTTGACTTTATCGAATAATTCTTCTTGCACCTCACAGGTTTCGTGAATGTGCCTGAGCCTTTTTTGAATATCATATCTTCACAACTCTCCGATATATAAGGAGATCGTACTTTTTCGTGAAAACGGAGCCTACACTGAAGCGAACGAAAAGACATTCCCAATGTCAAAACAGAATTGACAAACTTATGAGATACAAAAATAACGGTACCAATAAAGGTACATTTTACACGAATCAAGAAACTTAAGTAGAGACGGGCGGGACATCTGGTTAGACGAGAGGACGGACGGTGGACGAAGGCAGTCACAGAGTGGTGGCCAAGAACAGGCCGTCGTTCGGTGGTTAGGCCGCCTACCCGATGGGTCGATGACATTAAAAAGGCGGCAGGAGAACAACGGACGATGCATTTGCCTGAAATAAATTTATTCAATGCAATTACAAAAAATACATTTTCCTGCTCGTTCTCCATTACAGTACAGTTGAAAACAGGTCAACCTTTGCATTTTTGTTAGTTTGTGGCACAGTCGCCCTTAAAGTAATTGATTAGAGTGCTCAATTGCACATATCCAAAGATCACTGCGCTGTTGACAGCAGTGGCGTAACTATGCCATCTGAGGCCCGCGGCAAATTCATTGGATTGGGCCCTCCCAGTAAAGATAAGTTGTAGTTTATATGGCCCAACTTTAATTGATTTAAAATATTCATAGCCACTAGTCTACAAGCCTCCACCAATCCGGACTTGGCCCCCGTGGTGGAGTATGGCCTATGCCTTCCTCAGGGAAGGGATCCGTGCCCCTCGGTGGGGACATAATGGGTTGATCATGATTCATATATTTCCGTGTGGCGCCGGATTAAGAATAGCGTCACTACATATCCTTCCGTCGTAGAAGGCGACTAAGGAAATACACTACCAGGAGACGGGCAGCAGCGTCTTCCTGAGATTCCAACAGCATACTGCGATCGCCAACCCGCCTGCCAAGCGTGGCGGTTATGGCAAAACCCTTCATGGTTAGGAAAACCATGAGGGAGGCCTGTGTCCTACAGTGGGCGTCAAATGGCTGATGATGATGATGATTCATATATAAACATTATAATTGTTAAATTTTTTTGTAAAAAATGTTGAGTTACTTCTTCACGGGCCCCCTCAGGTGGGGGGCCTGTGGCATTTTGCCAGCCCTGTCACGCCACTGGTAGACTGTACCTACCTATCTACGTAACAAATAAAGTCGTAAACGCTCAACCGAAGTTCGGGATCGAGTGGCGAGTAATGCGAAGGTGTTAATTGAGCGGCTCGCCGGCCGCGGGGCGCTGGTTCGACGCCGAGTGATGCACAGCAGTCCGCGTTGTCGGTTCCGGTTTGTTTTGCTTCGCTTAGTGCAGGTTGGGGTGGCCATGTTGGTTTGTGTTTTGTGGGAATTCGAGATAGAGCACAGCCAAACTTTTATTGAAATAACGCAAACACTGAAAACCTTTTTCAGTATCGACAATTGAATCAATTGTAGGTAATGGAGAACTTGCTCTGAAATATGTTTTAATATAATCGGAAAGGCCATGTTAAAAATAGACGTGGTTTTTTTTCTCTAGGTCTAATAGGTACTTTTCATAATGACCTGTTGAAGAGTCAATATAGTCACGTGCTACAAAAACGCGCCACACAAATCGGGCTCAAACTATTACTCACAGCCTGCACGTAACGCCTTATAATGTATGAAGCGTTAATCAACATTTTAGTTATCTTGTAAAAATATGTTTTTTACACCTTTTTAGACCACATTTAGAATTCAATGAAAAGATAAAATGTAATAAGTTTTTTATTATTACAGTAACTTGATTTTTCGTAATTTTTGAGACCCGGAAAACCCCAAAAAATATATTATTATGCATTTGAAAAAAAAAACTGAGTTTTTCATCTTACGATCTCGAAACTTAATGAAGGCAATTCGTAAGAAAAAGAAAAAAACATATAATTGATATTAATATTAAACATAAGCACCCGAAACCGCGTCCATGCAACGACTAATGAATGTTGATAAAGCGAAAGAGATCTGTCAGGAATTTAGGATCGTGACAAGTGGTAAACCCTGGTCTCTGCCAACCCCTCCGGAATACAGGGGTGAGTTTATGTTGTTGTTGTTATACTAATATGTAACTAGATTCCAAAATTCAGGAAGTTTATTTACGCTTTATGTTTACATGGGTATTTTCTCAAACTAGGATTTCCTGTGGTTTGGGTAGCCAGGAACTTTCGGGTTGGGTTAGGGTACCAATTAATTGAATCCTTCTGCCTAATATAAAATAAGTACACAATAAAGTAATTTACCTAGATCTTTTTTAAGCACAATTGAAAAATCAACAAAAATCATTTTGGGTAATAAATATCCAGTAATGTATCACGCGTTAGCATTTAGATAAGGACCACTATTAGCTAGCATAAAACTGAGAAAGTGTCGTATAAAACCACAAAACCACGGCCACCCTCCCAACTATAAATATAAACTCGCGAAGACTGGCCATGTCGCTTTGATGTGCGCCGCTGTCATAAACAGACGGGTAAATGTTTACAGCTCGTCTATACATGGTGCTAAAGATGTCCTGTCACTCTTGGGTTGGTCGTTCTACCTGTAAAAAGTTTTTCTTGGCACGATTACTAAATTATGCCATGCATGAGAAGCACAAATAATCCCTATTAAGGGGCTCAAGTGAGATTAACGCCACCAATAAAAAAAACCGGCCAAGTGCGAGTCGGACTCGCGCACGAAGGGTTCCGTACCATTATCTATACAACAATAGACAAAGATCGATTTTGAGAACAGCGCTATCTATGGAAATCAACAAGAGGCGTTAAATATTGACGTTATTTAAAGACATGACGTCGGCGCTGTGAAGGTCGCTAGATGACGAGCGCTGTCTTTAGACAATTGTTTGTTGTATGGGAGCCCCCTTTAAATATTTATTTTATACTGTTTTTAGTATATCGCACCTTCGGTAGTACAAGGGCACAACTTACAAAAAATGGTAAAATGAGTTAAGTACGCAGAAATGAGTTAAAGGTACTCCTCTATCTGGTGGGATAAAGACTCCCATTAGATTGAGCTAAAAAGTCGCTTTTTAACTAAATCTAATAGGAGTCTTTATCCCACCAGATAGAGGAGTGTTTTTAAGGCAATTCTGCATGCTTAACTCATTTTACCATTTTTGTGAGTTGTACCCTTGTACTGCCTAAGGTGCGATATGTTGTTATAGCGGCAACAGAAATACATCTGTGAAAATTTCAACTGCCTAGCTATAACGGTTCACGAGATACAGCCTGGTGACAGACAGACAGACAGACGGACAGTGAAGTCTTAGTAATAGGGTCCCGTTTGGCACCCTTCGATACGGAACCCTAAAAATACTTGCAACAAAACTTTTTTTTTTTATTGGTGGCGTAAATCTCACGGAGCCCCTTAATAGGGATTAGAATCTTTGTGCTAGACTTATGATAGACTCGCGTAGTGTGAATAATTCCAACTCTTGTCCTCAGCATGGATAGTAAGATGGCAAGAGTCACGCGTTTTGTGGCGCTAAAATGTCAGAAATTGACAAGTGATGTGATGGAAAGTCGTGACTTTTGACATTTAAAACGCGCGACTGGCGTCTTCGTACTACGCGGGCTGCAATGGGACGTATAAAGGCTACTTACTTATATCATAAAGCGCGTGACAGCTAAATTTGGTTCCCCACACACCACTATGGTCAATTTTACGGGCGAATAGTCTTGCGGTCGATAGCCAAGCAACCTTTACATTTAGTTGAACAGTGGCTCGCCACGTAACTAAAGTTCTACGTTAAGTTTCGATTACATCAGTAGTCTGATATAAACTCTATGCCTTTGCGATGAGAATGCGATCGGTCCAAATTCAAACAAGGCCAATCGGGTTTCGTGTGTACAGAAAATAAAAAAACTTGTCAAGTGCGAGTTGTACTCGCCGACTAAGGGTTCCGTACGAATTCGTAGGTACATATTATAAATAGTTCAGGAATCGAGTCTCGCAGTTTTTTCCCGAACTTCAAAGAGTATTTTTTTATGATATAATTACAAATGTACAGTTTTCAGATTTTTCCCCATACTTGTAGTATAAGACGATATTACTTGCCAAATTTCATAGTTCTAGGTCAACGGAAAGTGCCCTATAAATTTCGATTTCCTTGAACGTCGAATGTCATTTTTTGCGGCGTAAACGGCCATAATCTTTTTTTCAGGTTAAGTTATAAGTTTGACTTTGTCACAACTTTAAGGGTCTGTAGACCTGAGTAAAATTATGATTTTAATTTCAACTTGATACCTTGACGCGTTCTCGAGATAAAGGGTTTTGACTGACAGACAGACGAACGGACGGAAGGACAACAAAGTGATTCGTAAGGGTTCCGTTTTTCTTTTTGAGGTACGGAACCCTAAAAAATAGCGCAAACATAAAAATAACGCAGCGAAAACTTCCGACTAGTCACATCAGCGCCCCTAGCGCGGTTTTCCGGAACCGCCGCGGGCCGCAGCAATGGCGGCGTTGCCATGGCAACCAGTCGTAAAATTTTACGACTGCCAACCCCCGGGAGAATGCGCGATGCACGCCCGCTCGAGTGTTTAGCTCGGATTAGATTTCGGCTAGAGGTGAAGCGAGGCGTATTTAATGGAACAGTTATTTGTACTTCATAAGCAGCCTATATACGTCCCACTATAGGGCACAGGCCTTCTCTCAGAGAGAGAGTATGGGCTTAATCACCACGCGTGCCCACCGCGGATTGGCGATTTCAAGCGCTGAGGTATGTGAATAGCTCAGACACCCAGGTTTCCTCACGATGTTTTCCTTCACCGTTAGCGAGTGGTATTGCTACTATAACTTTACAAATGTAAATAACTTAGAAAACAAAGTCATAGGTTCGATCATAACATAACATACATGACCGCACTGGGATCGAACCTGGGTCTCCCGTTTCCGAGTCCAATGTTCTACCCACTAGTCTACCACCGCTTTTATATTTGTACTTAGTATGAAACTTCACTATTCGTACTTAGTATGAAACAATAACAGCACGTGTCAGCTATCAGCAGTGAGTAATTTCGCATCTCGCATGACGGAAAGTTAAATTCGAGCTTGAATTGTCATAAATATATTAACTCATAATTTAGTGTAAATAACTTTCATAAATTATTTACAGAAAACTCGGTAATTTGTGCACTGTAATTAAACTGTAACTTGTGTTATGAATAAAGGCCGATTTATTTTATTTATTTCATTACAGTGATTAGTGCAGCGGAATTAATTGAACGAAGACGCGAGTGCGTTCCGAAATTAATTTACGCGTGCGTATCAGTAGTGTTGCCATTACTTAGACGTTATCAGAAAGAAGTTACTTTCGCAGCAGATACGAAAATAACTACCCGTTATTTTTTAACAGGTAGAATAGAATAGAATAAGTTTTATTCACAAATTAAATTCAAAAGGTATTGAGAAGGACTATTTTCAGATAACAAGAACAGCTCTACCTAGTATCACTATTCGCCCATCTCTAATTTCGGTTTGGCTCATTGAGTTTTAAGCTTATTTCGAACCCGTTACACGGATACATTATGGTACTTACAAAACAGTACCCTCTATCCGTTCTTTATTTTATTTTATTACTACACCTTTGATAAATACAACTAAAATATGATCCTGCTACTCTTTCGAATGAAAGAAGAATCCCACCAAACCATAAATATGAAATAAAAACATTTGATTTTTAAGTTTAAATAAAAATACCCTAATACTATCTAGTAAAGCTCGCGTTGGACCAATTTGTTTTAATGCAATATACCTAGAATTTTTCAATTAATCAATAATATTCGAAGTGAATACTTGTCAACTTGAAAGAATCGCTATCATAATGACGCTAAGTACATCCTGCATACTTGTCTTCATATTAATAAATGATGATATTATTTGATTGTTATGTATTTGTTTTGTTGGCGTACGTGCATGCAATGCTAATGAAAGTTGATGAAGCGAAAGTAATACATCATGATATCATGTCGAGTGACAGTCCCTGGTCTCTGCCTACCCCTCTGGGATATAGGCGTGAGTTATGTTATAGTTAGTTTTATTTCCAATGCGTTAAATAGACGCTGATAGGGATTTTCAAACAAAAAAAAATGAGGCAGTTGTCTTGTGTGGAAGTTATATTATCATTATCATCATCAGCCTATGCTTGTCCACTGCTGGACATAGGCCTCTCCTATTGCACGCCACTAAGCACGATCCTCGGCTACACTCATCCAGCTCTTGCCAGCCCCCCTGCGGAGATCATCGCTCCACCGAGTCTGAGGACGTCCTACACTACGTTTACCGATCCGCGGTCTCCACTCAAGAACTCGTCTACCCTATCGGTTATCAGTTCTTCGGACGATATGGCCGGCCCACTGCCACTTCAGCATGCTAATTCGGTGGGCTATGCCGGTGACTTTGGTTCTCTGTCGGATCACCTCGTTTCGAATTCGATCTTTTAGAGAAACCCCGAGCATAGCCCTTTCCATAGCACGCTGAGCGACTATTAATTTGTGAACGAGCCCCACCGTAAGTGTCCACGTTTCGGCACCGTATGTCATGTCATGGAAGTTATATTATAATTATTACTTATTTTAGAAGCAAGGCTGTTAGTTTGCTGAAATTAGTAAACCAGATAAGTTACGAATTCAATCAGCAGAGAAAGTACCCGACAGCTCTAAACATAGCTTCTTTACAGGGACACAATGTGAATTCAACTCTGCATTTACAACATTACATGATATTTAATGTTGTAAATAAATAAATAAAAAAAAAACAGATAGATTCTAATATATAAAGGTTTTTATTCATCGTTTTTCTTCCTCGCTAATGTTGAAGGCGTGTCGCGAATCCGCGTGGCGCCGGATTAAGAATAGCGTCACTCCATTTCCTTCCGTGGATGTCGTAGAAGGCGACTAAGGAAATCAATTACCAGGAGACGGGCAGCAGCGACTTCCTGAGATTTCAACCGAATACTGCGATCGCCAACCCGCCTGCCAAGCGTGGTGATCTGCCATAACCAAAATCTGTCCTTAACCGAACGAAGGATTATGGCAATACGCCTCATGGTTTTGAAAACCACGAAGAAGGCCTATTGTCCTGCAGTGGGCGTCAAATGGCTGATGATGATGATGATGAACGTTAAAGGAAAACGTCGTGAGGAAACCTGAGTGTCTGATGTGTTCACGAACCTCAGAGCTTGAAAATGCTAATCCGCGTGGTAATTAGGTTCATACTCACTCTTTTTGCTCCTATATTACGCACACTAAATCCTGAACGATTCCAATCGTCTAACTGTCAAATTCCATACTAATTTGACAGTTAGACGAATGGAACCGCTCAGGATTTGGTGTGCATAATTTGTCTTTCGAGAGAAGGCCTGTGCCCTGCAGTGGGACGAATACAGAATGGTTATATCAGATAGAAGCGGTGGTAGCCTAGTGGGTAGAACATTGGACTCGGAAGAGGGAGACCCAGGTTCGATTCCCAGTGCGGGCATGTACCTATGACTTTGTTTTCTAAGTTATGTACATTTGTGAAATTATAGTAGCAATACCACTCGCTAACCGTGAAGGAAAACATCGTGAGGAAACCTGAGCGCCTGAGCTATTCACATACCTCAGCGCTTGAAATCCCCAATCCGCGGTGGGCACGCGTGGTGATTAAGCCCTCTCTGAGAGAAGGCCTGTGCCCTACTGTGGGACTTATAAAGGTTGCTTATAAAATATCAGATAGACAGATAAAACTATTGCACAGCCAGGAAAAAAAATCACATGTTTATATCTAAGTAATGGTGTGCGTGCATGCATGGTAAAAATCTACAGGGTAACTATTATTATTATTATTATACTTTATTGCACACAAGACTGAATTCGTTCACCGTACTTTAAGGGGACATTCCAACCATGATTTAGAAACATGAAAATAGTTTTGAAAATAATTAAGCGTCAAAAAAAAAATTTCTTTGTGACCCAAAATGACTTCACTTATGCTCATGCATAAACAATATCAGGACGAAAAGTAAAAAAAAACTATGTTTTGAGCGTCTTAAGGTCGGCGCCGGCCAACTCAATGGTTTTTTTTTAATTGTCTATCCATATTGGACATCAAACGCTTTAGCATTTAAAATATTAGAAATAAAATTTCAACGTTACGGTACTTCCTACCACTTCGAATTTGGATTCACAGTTTGGAGCCAAACGTCGGAAATCACGAATATTTACAAATAAATGTTTTACCACCACTGATAAATCTGAATTAATTTAAAGCCACACTGTAATATGCGGACAAAGTAAAAGGCAACAACTAGAACCGCGCTTACACTGTCCAAAATACCAACCCACGCGCCGTAAAATAAAAATATTTATTAAAGCCCACCTTTTTTACGACTCCATTTCCTCGACGAATGGAAATATTTTAAGGGCGACATAGCACAGGGCGCCCGTGGCGGTGGCGGTAAAGCCGCGGTTTACGACCGCCACTTCATGGGGTGGGGCCTTAATTATAGTTGAAAGTATTTGAAGCACTTAGTCGCGTTCAAATTGCGTCCCCGGGAGAGGACTGTTGCCGTATTGCTGTGCAGGAGGTGGGAACTTGGTTAGTTTGGAGCCGAGAGGTAAAAAATCAAATCAGTGTTTTTATTCAAAATAACACAGTAACTGCGACTTTCGCAGTGACTGTCAGTGAACCTCTCGGAGCTCCGTAACTGGTTTTTTAACTAGTTCTAGTTAGACCTAAGTTCCACACTAAGCCTCATAGTTGGGCCCTTGTACGTAGCAAGCGCTGAGGTATGTAAATACCTCAGACACTAGGGATTCCTCACGATGTCCTCCTTCACAGTTGGCGAGTGTTATTGCTACAACTTCACAAATGTACGTAGCTTAGAAAACAAACTTGTCGGTACAACATGCCGGGATTCGGACCCACGGCCTCCCGAATGTGAGGCGTACTACCGTTGCGATACCACCACTCTAACTAGTTGACGTTGAAAAAACCGACGGGAAAATCGACAACGAACCTAAGAAATAATCTAGGCATCTACCCGTGTCCTACGGGTATCCTCACGATGAAACGATATCACCTCTCCAGTCGTATTCTTCTCACGTGCCGTCTCGTCTGACGGCGGCGGCGCCGGGCACCGCCGCGTATTGTTTCGTGGTTAGCGCGAAGGAAAACCTCGTGAGGAAATACAAGAGTCTGAGAGGGGACCTTTGAAATCATCGAGCTGAGTGACAACATAGGCACCGCCGCTTCAATGCCGCACCGACAGGAGTCATGATGAAATAATGATAAAGGAAGTTTACATGTGAACGAATACTTGTAAGAAATTAAATTTTATGAATAAGTGACATTTCCCATTTCATGAATTGTAGTTTAAATTTTGTTTTTTTTTAAATTAAATATAAAGTAAATTGTACAATGTACATATGTATATAATTTTAACGTTCTAATTTTTATAATTTTTAAATGTGATAATGTATAATGTAAATAATGTTTAATGTTTAATGCAATTAATTACGCAATAGTTTTAACTGTAATGTAATTACTTTTCTTGCAATAATAAATAATAAAATAATTTGTACTTACAAGGGTACAAGGGAGTCACTACAAAGAATTTAAAACCTCAGCAGGTGGGACTTCTTTTTCTAATGTTTTTTTTTTAAATTGAAGCTTTTTCCTAACAATATGACAGTTGACGTCCGACCGGTACTTGGCCGCCACTCCGTTACTGCCGGTCCACCTAACAAACATACGTGCGAAAAGACATTGCATTCGGGGCCGAGTAAATACCTAGCAAATTCTTTTAAAATGCACCACGGCACGCACTCCGTAGTACAGTCATAGGTTACCGTAGGCACTGACTGAAAATCAGCGCTGAGGGATCCCTTCCTCAGAACAACGAAAGAAAGAAGAAAGAAAGAAAGAGGATATTTATTTAAATTGTCACAGAAACACAAAGTAAACAAAAGGTACACAAACAAAAGACACAAACGTCAACAAAACAGAGATAAAACAAAACAATCGCGAAGAGAACATGTGAGGCATATAGAGTCAAAGGCAGCCGGGTACCATACGGTACCAACGCTGAGTCAGCTGCCTTTTGTGTGCAACTTTGATACACTACAGGCTACATCTATGGTCCTGTTTTATTTATTTGTTTTGTCTGTTGTGTATTTAGTTTTCTTTCTGATGTGTTGCATATTATGTTACTTATCTGCTTATTTTGTTTCTGTGATTGTCTTTTTGGTATAATAAATGTCTTTTTTCTTCTTCTTCAAATGACGGCGTCCCAACCTACAGAAGCCCTGCATTGATATCAGGCTGGAGTAACCTCACAGTTCGTTTCTGCTTTCCTTATCCTTTCCCCGCTGTCTGTTTAATATTAGTACCTGGATGACCGAGCTTTGTTATTTGCTTAATTTTTTTTGTTAATCGTGTTTTTCGGAAATTATATTTGAATACGATGAAAAAAAGGGGGCTTTCCCACCTGAGCTATAACAACCTTGTAGGCGGTGGCGAAATTTACCTTCGTGTTCTGATGATATTTTAGCAGTTTTTCAATTCCTAAAAACACGGACAAAACGAAGTTTTCGAAAAATGAAACTTGGCTAGATCAATTTATTGCCCCCGAAATCCTCTGTGTACTAAATTTCATGAAAATAGTTCGAGTCGTTTCCGAGAATATATACACCAGAAGATAGATTAGATAGATAAACGTCAAGGCTGACTGGTAGAAATTTCTCAGGAAATAAGTCCGCCTATGCTCATAATCACAATCCCGTTTTAAAGTGCTAAATGTTGTACATTTTGCAATAAACTGTAAATAAAAACAAACAGCTTTGCTACCTACCTCGGTCCAAAGGGCTATCCAGATTACAACGGGTCGGCGACGTGCGGGCACAAAGTTACAAACCAAAATAAACCTTAATTACTCTCAGGGTTAGCGACTACTATACCAGCGCAAAAAGCGGCCACGTGCCGCCGAACGGACACGATACGGCAACGGGCTTTCCTTGCACTTGTATTGTAGTCTCCAAATTTGTACTTTTTTTTTTGTTTTCTTCTCGGTAGTTTGTTTTCTCGTGTTGCTGTGGCAGTTAGAGTTTATGCCTTTTTGTTCTTTATTTAAGGATAATTTTAGATTGAAATCGTGCCGCCGTAACTAACAAACGAGGACTTCAGCCAGCGACGTTTTTCGTTAAGAAAGCACAAAATGAAATGAGGCAAACGCCGACAATTGCGTCCTAACCATGCGGGTTTCCTCGCGGTAGCATTCCGCTCACGTTCCGTCCTGTCTGATGCGATGCCGCCGAGGACCAAAAGTACGGGACAGCTGTACAGCTTCTATGTCAAAGACGGACAGTTCAATTCAGACTGTCAGTGCAAAGATCGGTTTGTTGTCGTGTGTACGTATTGTTTTGCAATTAATGCCGAGACAGACCGCCTCTTGTCTACGTGTCGACGTTCGGTTGAGGTCCTAACTGCCATCGGTTAGAGCACTAACTGGCCGATAGCAAGGAAATAAGAGTAACGACTGAAAGTACGATCGTCCAGGTAGCTAAAGGGCACCGTATAAAATAGAACATTCGCGTAAAGTTTGAAAAAAAGACAACAAAGTACATAACATAACATAACATAACATAACATAAACTCACGCCTGTATCCCAGAGGGGTAGGCAGAGACCAGGGACTGCCACTTGCTACGATCCTGACAGATCACTTTCGCTTCCTCAACACTCATTAGTCGTTGCATGCACGCACGCCGGTTTCGGGTACTTTTTATCTTGCCCTTTGTTAATACATCCTCTATTTGGTCAAAGTATGTCCGTCTGGGTCGTCCCTTACCGGCCCTTCCATCCACATTCGCTCGATATATTTGTTTTGTCAATCTTTCTTCCTTCATCCTCTCCACATGTCCAAACCAACGCAACATTCCTTTCTCAATTCTTGTCACTACATCCTCTTTCAGTCCACAACGTTCTCTAATCACACTATTGCGTATCCTGTCATTCAAAGTAACGCCAGAAGTACATAACAGTAGAAATTTAAGAGTCTTAAGAATTTTAAGAAGAAGAAAGACATTTATTATACCAACAAGATACATCACAGAAACAAAATAAGCAGATAAGTAACATAATATGCACAACAACAGAAAGAAAACTAAATACACAACAGACAAAGCGAATAAATAAATCAGGACCATATATGTAGCCTGTGGTGTATCTAAGTTGCCACTTAACTCCGTCTTAAGAGTGTTTTAGTGGAGTCGACTTTTTTTTATATATAAATAAGACTAAGATTTTACGGAGTCTTCGTCTTTCTTTGTTATTTTCTTCTGGAGTTTTGTTTCTCCAAAAATATCTAGTTATTCAATTGGACACCCAGTTTAACTCGTAACGTTCAAGAAGTCGCAGTTTGTATGTTACTTTGAACAAAAACAATTTGATTTTGAATAACACAAGATATGAAACCAAGAATCTAAACTAAAGCCATTCCGGTTAAATTTTTGCCAATGAAGGTGTTTAACTGAAAGAATTTTCGGTAAAATTATTAGTCGGGTTCCACTTCCGATTTAGTTAATTTTTGCAAATATCTGCACGGTCTTGGGTCCTAAAAATCACTATTAACATGACTGAGATTGCTCTGACACTTTTTGCAAAAACGATATGTAAAAAAACCGGCCAAGTGCGTGTCGGGCCACGCGCAATGTAGGGTTCCGTAGAAAGAGGGTGTTTTTATCTACAGAAATAACAACTTCATTGAAGTCATTTTCAATGGATTTTGTACGAAATTTTACTTTTATAAGTTAGTTGCCTATAACTCGTTAACTAGTAAAGCCTACTTATATGTACTACTACCCTGAATTTCTTCACGTTTCTACAATCAAACCTTTAGCCAGGAGAGAGGGGGGACACCCTACTCGGACAAAAAAAATTATTGCGCTTTAAAGCTTAATATTTCGCAAACGGAACCCTAAATCGAAAAATGGTCTTCCTACACCCACAAAATTTTTCAACGACCAATCTAACGATACCCCACATGATGGGATGGACGAGAAAAAAAATCATCCCCACTTTTCATGTTCAGTAAAAAAAAAAATTCGACATTTTATTGTGTAACTTTGTCGGCGTGATAAATATGTATACACACACTAAATTACAGCTTTCTAGTACCACCGGTCTTTGCGCTAGGCCGCGGACGGACAGACAGACAGACAGACGTCTGGCGTCGGACGGACATGGCGAAACTATAAGGGTTTCTTGTCGGACTACGGAACGCTAAAAAGATATGATTTTTTTCCCTTACTGGCGCAAGTGTTACTGCATGGAGCAAAAAACGGCAGAAACAAATGAAACTTTGAAAAGTAAGGCAAGAACAACGCTCAAAATGGCCTAAACTGCCCGACGAAGAGAGGGTCGTAGTCTAAACTCGTAATTTTCACCAAACAACAGGGCCATACCATTACCGGCTATCGTCAGGATAAGCTATAAGAAATAACGGGGGTAGTTGGAAGAAAATCCTGCCTTACACAGAAAAGGTATTTCCCTCCGAGAGTGACACTTCACAATTTATTTACACACTCCTCGTGCGAGTCGGACTCGCGCACCGTGGGTTCTGTCCATACAAAAAATGTAAATGTGTGTTCTTCCATTCAGTTTGGCTACCTATTACAATTCAAATTCAAAATTCAGATTAAAAAAATATTTATTCAAAGCAGCACAGAAACTGCGACTTAGTGAACGTTCCAAGTCAAACTAGGTGTCTATTTCAAAATGTAGATCATTTTGGAGAAAAAAATGAAAAAGAAAAACTCCAAACTTCAAGAGATAAAGCCCTTCAAATGTAAGACAGATGGACGGGCGGCCGGAAGGACACACGGATGGACGAACGGTGAGACAGACAGCGCAGGCATAGGGCACCGTTGGCACCATTCGGGTATTTGCCGAAGATTTATAAACCTTACAGGTTTTACAAAATAGTGATAAAGATTCTTCTAAAAACCAAGCAATGGATGGTAAATATTTGCCAAATACGCAAATACAAGTGGCTAAGCGAGCCGCCGCAAAGTGTGCATAAGGAGTACAGTTTCTTTAAGTCTATCTATAAAGATAGTTAAAATAGATGGCCTTTTTAGTCACTAACTACATCACCTCGGCTTTCAAACCACCCAGAGTTCAGCGTGTATAAGTATATAATAACAACAATAATAATAATAATAACTTCCTCACAATACAATGACTTGACCTGGTCCCAATCTAGGATACCCTGTGCTATGGTAACCAGGCAAGGAATATATACATATATAAAGGATTCTGTCATCGATTTGGTCAGCTAGCTCCTTTCTGATTGGTCGAATGAAAACGCGTGAACTATTTTCATCCGATAGCATTATTAAACATAAACATGGACATTAACATACAGGCACATACATCGCTTCTGGCCCACTCTTGGATACCCTGTGTCGTGGGAACCAGAAACAACGACATCACAAACATGTAAACATCCAAGATCTTGGGTTTTTTTTGTCTCCAGCCGGGATTCGAACCCGGGACCTCTCGCATGGTATGCAGATTCACTACCGCTGGGCCACGAGGTCGTATCTATCTCGTATTATCTCGGAGGAGAGTACCTTCTTCTACCACATCCCGAAGAAAATAACTTAGGAGTCGGATCACGCGCGTGACCCAAATATGTCCTCCTGCGCAGGGGCTTTTGTCCCTTTGCACAGGAAAAAAGATAAGATTTCTGTTCCGTCTTTTCAATGGGTGCAGTCTACAACTTCAGAGAGGAACGCAACGGTGAATGGTGCCTCGATACCGGAGAAATCAAGTGACGAATGTCACTTACGGTACTACGGTTACTCTTGAATCTCATTCGCCATTTAAGACTGTTCTTACGTGGAGCAAGCTGTCCCGACCGCATCATTTAACATTTTTAGTTTACTTTTAACGCATGTGGCCTGAGGGTTGGATGGATAATTAAATTGCGGATATTCAATGCAAATTTTTGTTATCCTGTACTAAGTTTTCGATTGAGAAAATTTGACTTCAAAATTAATAATTTTGGAAGCAACTTTTCTTTATTAAAACTACGTATAGGAAAATAAAAATATGTTTATTTAAAATGTCCGTAATCTAATTATACATCAAACTCTCAGAACACATTTATCAAAAGTTTACTCATATTATTACAATATAAAAAAAATGTTAAATTATGCGAGCGAGAGAGCATGCTCCACGTAAGAGCAGCCTTAAATTGAATTGTGCATATTATGTTACTTATCTGCTTATTTTGTTTCTGTGATGTATCTTTTTGGTATAATAAATGTCTTTCTTCTTCTTCAATTTTGAAGGGAGAATTTTAGTGGGGCGCTTCTTGTGCCACATCTAGGAAAGTGGTTGCAAGTTGGCCCTACTTTTATTTTTTTTTATCTCAAAAATGCCTCGTATCACAACAGTATAATCTGAGAAACTGTTGTTTTGCATTGGCTCCGCCTAGTGTAGGGATCATTTGCAATGAGGATCATACACGTTTTGAACCAAGTATGCAGAAAACTGCATATCTCTATAAAAATAGAGACATTCTGCAAAAAAAATATCGAAATAGGATAAGAAATGACGAAAGAAGTTACAGCGATTTTGGTGCACAGGTTAAAAAAACGGGCACGAGCTGGCTGACGCCATACCATACGCTTGATACCTACGTCACAAGTTCCGATGAACCGTGTGGTACATAATTATTGTACCTCAGCAGAGCTAAGTAAACATTCCACTTTTGCACACTTTCGCTTAAAAGTTGGTTGACATGCGGATTTGGCTGACAACAATGTCAACCGACCTATAATAAGGTTTCGGGTCATAGAGCAATACTCTGAAAGGCGATCAGAACTCCATTACCCAGGGTTCCCTGGAGAAATTACCATAATGTCGCACTGCCAGTGATCTACAGAACCCCGCGCCGAATTTGTAGGCCATGAATATAAAACAAAGGAGGTTCTGGGATTCATGGCATGTTTTTTACTTAACTGCGGGGACCCTCAGAGGGCATGTTTTATTTCATTCAGTTATGGTCTACATGAAAACCAACCGTTGATAGAAATCGTTAAAATACGGGAAGCAATAATGTTGATCAAGTTGTTTGGCCATTCAGTCATCTTATTAATTCAAGAAATCATCATCATCATCATCATCAGCCATTTGATGCCCACTGCAGGACATAGGCTCCCCTCATGATTTTTAACCATGAAGGGTTTTGCCATAATCGCCACGCTTGGCAGGCGGGTTGGCGATCGCAGTATGCGATTGCAATCTCAGGAAAACGCTGCTGCCCGTGTCCTGGTAATTTATTTCCCCAAGAAATGTCAACCCCTTTATTAATTTCTTGACTAAGAATGAAACGAAGTATAAATTATTTAAACCGGTATGCAAGATTTGCAAAAAAAAAAAATACGAACGAGAAAATTCACTGATTGTTTTACCGCAAATTCATAAATATTTTTTATGAAATCGCTTTACATTTTTAGTACCGCTTAAGTCTCACATTCGGGATGACTTTGTTTTGTGAACTTGTAGTAACAATACCATTCGCTAACTTGAATTGAATTGACAGATACCTTGGCGGTTGAAATCGACAATCCGCAGTGGGCACGCTTGATAATTAAGCCCACGCTCTCTATCTGAGAGAAGGCCTGTGCCCTGCAGTGCGAAGTATATAGGCTACATAAAAAAGCCGGCCAAGTGCGATTCGGACTCGCGCACCGAGGATTCCGTACTCGCGCTTGGCTGTTTTTTAATTATTTGTCGTTAGAATAACAGTAAGTCCCAGAATCACGCCAACTTTGATGCCTGTATGTATTACCGTTTTTACGATAGACCATAAACGAAAAAACACGTTTGTTGTACGGCGACCCCCCCCCCCCCCCCCCTATTTACGCCGTAATAACACATTCAGTGTATTATCATGTTTTTTGTTATTCTGTAAAAATTTCAACTGGCTACCTATTACGGTCCCAAAGACCCTTTAAAGGTCGGACAGACGGACAGACGGATGGACGGATGGTCAGACAGGTCAGACAGACAGCGGAGGCAGAGTAATAGGGTCCCGTTTGGCACCCTTCGGGTACGGAACCCTAAAATAGTCTTATAAGAATTCATCAGACTGCTTTTTTCCTTCGGCGTCCCATTTCCGCTGTGTAAAACAACGAGTGACTGACACGAAACAAAGGCAAGAAAACCCCCACAATCATCGCAACACTGAGCCATCGAGACGTCACCGGCCGCCATATTGTCAGCGGATCCGGAAATCATTGTTTGCCGTCCGCCATTGTCGGCTGCGGCACAGAACTGCGATAGACAGAAGAAAATCACATCGATAGATGGAGAACACTTTATTGCACAGCCAGAAAAACGAACTACAACTTATAAAGATTGATTTCGTGTGACGAAAACTGCGAATATCGACAGAAGAAAAGCTGCGAAAATCGTACGAAAAGAACTACACTGGAGTATTACAATTTTCTGCGTAAATTCGCCACAAGAAAAACCGCGAATATCGTCAGAAAAAACCTGCCAATATCGTCAGAAGCAAAACTGTGTAATTTCGTCATAAGAAAAATTGCGAATAACGTCAGAAAAAAGCTGCGTAATTTCGTCAGACGAGAAAAGAACCAGAAAAAATAATTACAAAATATGACTTCTTACACGCAATGATGCTAAGCGCAATAAGAATTACACTGAAGTATTACCGTTTTCGCCGACTGTACTGGGGTTGCGGATGAATATTGAAATGCGCCATCAATAGTGTTCGACTTTGTGGATGGATGCAAATGAGGACGTGTGTCGTCTAGTTTATGTATCTGATGCTTAAATATGCCTGATGATTTAGAAAGGCTAGTATTCAACTGTCTCCTGTCCCTGTTTTTTGCTCTCCTGAATTATATACTAAATGCTGTATTTAAAATGCACCTCGAAATATTAAACCAAATTCTGCGTGACAAAACAATTTTATAGGTTAATTGATATGCAACTCACATCTTTTAACAGTTTTGATAAGCAACCAGTATGTTTTACATGCAAAATGTCTTACTGAGGTAAAAATAGTATTTTCAGATTTCTGCAGTGAAGTGGGTAAAATAAATAAGGCATGTATTTAACGCGGCGACAAATTGATACCATTCCGGATCTTAAAAAAACTGAAAATGGATCTTAAATAAACTACTTTGGCGACTAATTTGAGGTAGCATCTTAACTAGAAAGCGGCGGCTTTTTAATGAGTTTTGAGGTTTTATTTAAATTTTATCTGGCAGTGATTTTCTTTTGTGGCAATTGAATTTCTTCTAAGGCGACAAATTATTGGCGGATAAAAAAGTTAAAATAGGCTTTCATAAATTCTAAAATGGGGTTGTCTATAAACTATAAATACAAACAAGATCTTAAAAAAATACTTTTGGCTACATTTTCATAATGTAGGCCCCATGACTTTTCCATGCACCAACCTGATTTAAGTTTGACTCAAAACTAAGTTTTTTAGTGAAATATTTTTTTTCGCTTTTATATAAAAAAAAGAACTAACACCCGAAGTTTCAGGATGGAGCGTCGCTGCGCTCCGCTCCATCCTGGAACTTCGAACCTATTTTTGCTTATGTGTACTGACCTAACAACCAACCCAAAATTTAGATTGCCAGTAGTTGCCAATGAAGAATGTTTGATATCCCCTCGGGATAATTAGTCGCCACATTAGGTTTTATAATACCTTAACCAGTTTTACACTGATCCCGCTTGATATATTTGACACCTTACAGTAGCCGCCGTTTTTTAGTTTTTTTGATCCTAGCCTTTTGTTGCTTGTATAGTTTAATAGTTGCTAAGATATTTAATCACTGAAAAGTTAGTTTTTTTGTGACTTAATAGAAAGTCGCCTAAAAAGGATTTCAGTTGCCGTGTTAAATATTTGCCAATAAATAATGGCAGGTTTTGATGTGTTTTTAATTTATGGTTGTACAATACAATGTTTTATAGGTAATGTGTTTATTTGTAGCGTAGTCATATAATTTATGAGTCATTTGACGTGCGTTACTTTTTTCGATCTGTAACTAAATAATTCCCGTGTAGAAATACCTAGCTAGTAGTACTCTTGATTGAAATTGTCACTATTTCACGGCTTGACGCAAAAAAAAAAGCTTTCTATACAGATAGCCACCCATAATGTTTCATCATCATCATCATCAGCTATCTGACGCTCACTGCAGGACATAGGCCTCCCTCATGGTTTTCCATGGACATGGACAAGACTAAAATAATGTTAAACTCCCTTGTAGCACCCACTCCTATGAACCTAACCTAACCATGAAGGGTTTTGCCATAATCGCCACGCTTGGCAGGCGGGTTGACGATCGTAGTATGCGGTTGGAATATCAGGAAGACGCTGCTGCCCGTCTCCTGGTAATGTATTTCCTTAGTCGCCTTCTACGACATCCACGGAAGAAAATGGAGTGACGCTTTTCTTAATCCGGCGCCACACGGAACATCCGGCGCCATACGGAACCATAATGTTTACCTACCTGCAAATGTATGGACGTTCTAACTTACGTTGAAAGTCTATCATAAATTAAGTAATAGTTGTATGCATGAAATGTGTTACTGCTCAAAGTAGCCATAGTATTATTTTATTCTAAATGTAAAGTTAGTATTGAAATGAAGTGGTAAGTTATTATTTTTAAAAGGCGTGTAGCCTGAAAACAATTAACTATGGTTTTTATTGTATGTTGTTTACCTACCGTACCTTGTAATGGAGTGTACCATATTGTAAACTACTCTTATGTTAATAAAGACTATTGGAAAAAAAACTATTTCACAAGTTGACAAGAATCGATATTAGTAGTTAGACCTGAGATTTCCGCACTAAGGGCCGGTTTCTGAATTGAGAATTTCGCTAAGTAAATGGTTAACTGTAGTGCTGTCTCTGGGAATTTCCTAGAAAAGAGCGTGACAGAACGTTATTTAAGTATTTACTTAGTGAAATTCCCAATACAGAAACCGGCCCTTAGACTTACAGCTGGACCATTGAATATAGCAAGCGCTGAGGCACGAGAACACATCTTTTGTTCAGGAAGTTTTCTAATTAATTTGTAGGTAACTTGTTAGCATACAGTCAAGAAACGCCTGCCCCAAAGGATTCGTGCGACTCTTCTCTGGGACTTTTTTAGGGATCCGTACTCGAAGGGGCTAACGTGACCCTAATGTATATGTCTATAACTTATGTCTGACCTATGAAGGGCTTTTTCTCTTGAACCGTAATAGGTATCTGGCTTAAGATTACCAGGGGCCTGTTTCATAGAACTACAATTCATGGTTTACTATGACAATTCGATATACAATGCAAAGTCGATCAATCCACAGATCAACAAGTAGGAGGACTCGGCCACGCAATGTACATCGAATTTTCATAAGAAACTATGAATTGTAGTTTTATGAAACAGGCTCCAGGTGGAAGCCGCAACAAGAGACCAAGAGGCAGGCCCGAAGCTTTAGATTGACTGTATTGAAGATCTGAGATAGATTGGTATATATGTTACAGTCATAGTGATTAAATAGCTATTATACATAATGACTGGTCATTATATATAAAAGCCAAATTCACTAGACAAAGTAATAAATTATTCGCATTTTGTTTGTTAGGTCAGTACACATAAGCAAAAATACGTTCGAAGTTCCACGCTCCATCCTGAAACTTCGGGTGTTAGTTCTTTTTTTTTATATAAAAGCGAAAAAAAAATATTTCACTAAAAAACTTAGTTTTGTGTCAAACTTAAACAAGGTTGGTGCATGGAAAAGTCATAGGTACCCTACATTATGATATGACAAAACGTGGGATACCGCCGTTTTTGCCAAACGATACTTTTGACTGAATAATGCTTGGTAAAATGAATTTTGAATATAAAATTGCTAGTAAATGTGATTAATTTTGTGTTAATTATCACTTTATCTAAACTGAGTAGACATTATATATAATGACTAGACAATATATATAATATCCAGATTTATTACTTTGGCTGTAACATATACACAAACTGGAAGAGAGTCGAAGGTCCAAGACACGTGGAGGAGGCCAAGATCCACAAAGGGTTGTAGCACATAGGAAGTAAGAAATAAGTAACGCAGAAGGTAGGCAATTGAAATCTAGAAAATATTCTGAGCTGGAAAACCTGGAAACCTGAAATCCAGAACTCTGATCTGGTTTAGGCTCCAGTCTTTCCACAAATTCTGCTATCGCATCACCATTTGTACCTGTATAAACTGCACTCGATGTGTGGATTGAGAAAATAAACATCATACATTTACTTAACGTCACAATACTGAAAACGCAGTCATAAATTTACAGCAAATGTTAAGAAAACACAAAAAACCAGAAAAAAACCAACCAAATGCGAGCCGGAGTCGCGCACGAAGGGTTCCGTACTATTATCTATACGTCTAACTATCACGGTTCGTGAGATACAGCCCGGTGACAGACGGACAGACTGACGGACGGACACCGGAGTCTTAGTAATAGGGTCCTTTACCCTTTGGTGCCCTAAAGATAAGAAAGATCTGCATACAAGAAACTTTAATTATGTGCTCTATCGTAAAAACGGTAATACATACAAGTGAAATGCGTACAAACTTAGTGTGATTGTAGTGCAATCCGTATAGTATAGTTGGTATACAACAATTACTAAATACCGGCCAAGTGTGAGCTAAGGGTCCCGAAATGAATGAAAAACATATTATCAAGAAATAAACAAGGAAAGAAAGAAAGATTTTTTTTTGCTAAATACGTCTAATCTTACATCTATGGCGGTACGAAACCCTTGGTGCACGAGTTCAACACGCGCTTGGCCGGTTTTTTACACAAAAGCCTATGCTCGCGTATTCATAAGTAGGCTCCATCCCTATTAGTATGGATGAATACGCGTTGGGGCGCCAGCACTAGAGCTAGACTCCACTCGATGAAGAGGCAGTGATGGGCTGAAAATGTAAACTTTGGGAATATTGCGTTGCAGGAATGGAGAACTTGCACAAAAAATGTTTAAATCTCATTGGAGAGTCCATGTTAAAAGATGAGTAACCGTGGTTTTTTTTTCTCTACGACTGTTACATAGCATAACCTTATTATATTCATCATCATCATCATCATCAGCCATTTGACGCCCACTGCAGGGCATAGGCCTCCCTCGTAGTTTTCCTAACCATGAAGGGTTTTGCCGTAATCGCCACGCTTGGCGTGTTATATTCATAATATTTTATAACCTGTCGAAAAGTAATTCTAGTCACGTGGTACAAAAATACGGCTTACAAATCGAGCTCAAATTACGGTCTCACAAGGTGCTCGTAACGCCATAATTATGCCGTATGTTATGAGTATTGGAGTTATCCCGAAGTCTGAAAAATACGTTTCTTAATTGTTCAGAAATACGTTAAGAAACTACCCTTCTATGCAGGTCTTTATTGATTTCCAAGCAATGCATGTTTACAAAGAAAGCTGCATAGCTTTCACGAAACTGCAACAGTCATGCATTGCATGAGTCACCGGGTGACAAGTAAGATACCCCTAGCGCGTAAAAGTTGCCCTTTGTGGCAACTTTGACACACCACAGAATGCGCTCTGACGCTGTGACTTTGCCTTGTCCGATCTTGTATTTATGTTACTTGTTATGCCTTTTCTTTTTTGTGATGTGTTAAATTGTCCCAATAAATGTCTTTCTTTCTTTCTTAAAATTACAGTGCCACTTATTTACGGCCTCGCCAGTCGCGAACTCTGAATGTGATGTGCTCCTTGAGTATGATTTCAAATGAAAAATTATGATGACGTCCTCATGGTAGTTCGATGACGGCGACCTCAATAGTTGGTAGAACTTCTGCGGCGGTGGGCTCGGATGTGACTCGCGAAGCCCAGCAGCTTATTTTGGAATGTTCGGTTACATTGGCCGCTGTGGGTTACATTTAAGTACCTAATTGTCGTAGGAATCATCCTTTCGACGTTTTGACGACTCAAACAAGCGGGAGTCTATCGGAAGCCATCAATGTAGATATTGATTTCGGAGCAATACGTCACGTTTCCGTAGAAAATTTCATAGCTTTTTGTCTAGATTTCGATGAGGTTTTGCGGTTGACGACCAATTCCGTAATCCTGCGCTTCGTTCAGGGATTTTGTAAGAATTTTAGTTAAGCCTTACAAAAAAATACATAAGCAAGTTAGCGAATCACTCGAAGACAATACGTCATTCAGCTCATAACCATACTGGACAGTGGACATCTCACCAAAAAACCAGTGGTTATTACGCTACAGTCCCGCTGAAACAAAGTAATAATGCACAGGCTAAAGTTAGATCTCGACTTTGTTGCTGTTGCAGAAGCTACTATGGATTCTATTAATGAAATGACTCTATTAATCATAATATGACTGCTGACTGACGTGGTCGGAGAACTTCTCGCAAACGGAAAAAAGTACAACAAATCTGCATAAAGATGAGACTGTTAACTCCCGTTAGGATCAAGGAATAAATTACCAAAAACTAAAAGAAAACTTAAAATTCAAGATGGCCGCTCTGCGCATTTTCGTTCGGCGCGCTTTTTCCCTCCATTGTCATTTCGTCCGCTACTGGCCAGTGTTGCTAGTTTTTGTTACGGACGGATTGATGGACCATTGTGTTGCCATCCGCGAAATTCCAGCGCGAGAATAATTGATAAGTCCGGCGGGATTTTATTGTTTCCAATTTGAATCGTTCCAATTTGAAGCGGATCCCGTTGGTTCTTTTTTTAGGGACGGGTTTTGTTTTAGGGATGCTACGTCAATCCGTCAGCCAGTTCTTCCAACCTATACTTAAAATGGAAATCACGAATAAAAATAATTCATCACCTGTATTAACACCGATAGACCGCATGTAAAAAGTAAAATGTACAGGGCGTATTATGTCCTCTGTACGTAAAGTACATTAAGTTGTATGCTTTGAAGCAGAACCCGTTTGTGTGTTATGTTAGAAGCAAAACATTAAATTTTGTTGCAAAACTGCCCACAATGCAGATCTGTGTACAATTCAAGTATATCCTACCCCTTTAAACGAGTTCGATACGCGATTGACCAGTTTTTATTTTTTATCCGACTGCAAAAGCAAAGGAGGCTTATGTGTTTCGCGCGCATGTATGTGTGTTTGTTTATTTATGACCGCGTACGATTCATTAGACATAAATAAATAAATCATTTATCTTGGTCCCAAACTAAGATACCCTGTGCGATGGTAACCAGGCGACATCACAAACATGGAAATACATACAGACTGTACAAATCAAGTACGACGGCCTGTAGTGAGAATCGAACCCACGACCTCTGTTTGAAATCGAGCGTCAAATTAAATGGCGGACGTCAGCTGTCATTCTGTTTGTTAAGCCGGGTCTCCTGATCGTGTTTTATCATGAAACATTACACAAAACAATCGGTTTTCAATGGTCTAACTAAATGAACTTTTTCTTGCGCGAAGAAAACAGAATGTTTTGTGTAATGTTTCATGATAAAATACGAGCAGGAGACACGCCTTTAGGAAAACCAAACCATTTCGTGACATTTTCCAAATAAAAAACAAAACGCTCTTAATAAAAAAAAACTGCTGAATATACTGAATATAATACCAGACTGCTAAGAATCTTAAGAAATATTAATATTACTTGTAAGAAATTTAACGAGAGGTCTCGCTTTTCAAAATTCAAAGGACGCCTTAACAACAGTCGGGTTTTTCTGTTTTTGTAGTAACTTTTTATTCGAACACATTTTTTTTCTTCTGCTATCGCTCTGCTGGTCGGCTGTAATATCTAAGCCTAAACCGTTTGCGAGCGAATTCCGTCGCTTGTTTTTGTTAGACTCAATGGGGATTCGTTTCATTCATTTTGTTGCGAATCTCGTCGCGAACAGAGGCGCGTGGTTCAATCGCTGTGTAAACTTGTTTTTGTTTTTCGTTCCAATAGCTATTTCCGCGACTCCGTTCGCCTGGTGTTCAGGGCCTAGGGGCTAATGCACACATAGTCCATCAATAGAGTGATATAAAAGCACGACAACGGCTGTTATTTGACGTTATTTCGTAGTCTACTAAGCCATGGCAGTACAATGGCATTCCAATGGTATAACTCTCGCAAATTAAATAGGAATCTCTGGAGAAGGTGATCGAGGAGCCGAGGTAAGCTGCACGGGTTATACCATTGGTATGCCATTGGTTAGTATACTACCAATAGTGTCAATGAAACAACTAACTATTGCCGCACTAATAACACTCTATTGAACAACTATACATTTAAGAGACTCGACCCTCAGATCAAAATGTGTTTAGTGATATAAACATACAAACATTAATTCTCATATAACATATTAGAAGTAATGGGATAGGTAATACCTAGGATAGTCAGGATAGAGTCCTCATGAGGACTCTATCCTGTTTACCACCTACAACGTTTAGTAGCAGTAGAACTTTGCAAGCTAAACATGTCTTTTTCCGTATTTAGTTCGATGAGATTGGCGTTGTACATAATTTTACCATTTTTACTGCATCAACGACTAAATTTTTTTAACCATACATTACATTGCATAAACTCACGCCTGGGTCCCGGAGGGGTAGGCAGACGTTTGACGGTTTGCCATGATGCTGGCAAACTTCTTTCGCTTCATCAACATTAATTTGTCGTTGCATGCACGCATGCCGGGTTTCGGATACTTTTATTACAATATTTTTTTATATTATTATTATTATTATTTATTTGCTACTCAAACAGTATTTTTACATTTCATTTAAAAACTACTTGTTCTAATGTATAATTCTGTGTGAAACACCTTCACAGGAGTATTCAACTTTGAAAATTGTGTGTTCGGTAAAAATTAAATTAGTTCATCATGGTTCTAATTAAATTAATTTTTTAAGAATTTTGATTAAAATAAATTAATATTTTAGTATAAATTAGAATTCACCATAAAATTTAATCACATTATCTTACATTTCATAACATTGCTGATTTTTTTTAAACTAATACTTTTTTATGCGGGCTCGATTCTGTCACACTTAGTTATCCACTCCTCACCTTCTGCCAACCCGGTATAAAGGTCGCGAAGACTTAAAAACACACAAATATTATTATCCGTTATCGAATTTATTTATTTATGCAATATCTTACAGGACAGGGCTAATACGACAGATGCGCTAATTTACATTGTAATCTTAATTCTATTCAGATCTACTTTAATACATACTAATATCTATTTACTTAAACTAGAACCCAAAATGCATATCGAGGCTTTTATAGGCGAGAATTGTGGTCCTCTCGACCGTAAACCACCCCGTCTACCCAATACCCTCAGCTATTTCCACTCTACCCAGAATAGCTCAGCAAACTAATGCAGTTCGATGTCAAAGTTCGCCGACGGTCAAAAACATTATCGTGCGATGAACATGGAAACACACGAGCGAAATGTGCTTGGCTGTATAAAAGGTCGATGATAATTGTGTTTTTGAAGCTCTAACCGTTGGAGCTCATGGCCTCGTATAAAGCTAACTTCAAACAACTAATTTACTTAATGAATAAATTGTATTTAAACATAAAAATTTACGTACAGGCACATACATTGCTTCTGGCTCCACACTAGGATACCCTGTGTCGTGGGAACCAGAAACAACGACATCACAAACACGTAAACATCCAAGACCTGGGTTTTTTTTGTCCTCAGCCGGGATTCGAACCCGGGACCTCTCGCATGGCAGGCAGATGCGCTACCGCTGCGCCACGGAGGTCGTCAACACACATTATTTACACATTATTTTTTATTATTACCATCTTTATACAATACATTAATTACCTTGACCAATAATCTTAACAAAATTTATATGATAAAAAATTATATTGGCGAGAAATCTATCTCAGAAAAAATTACGCAATAACCTAAGGATAAAAAAACAAAGTTAACCAAATTTTGAAGATTTATCAAGTTTTCGATACCTACCTAAATGGTTATTACTGGAATCATACTATCCAAAAATGTGTACAAATCAATGAGTCGCGTAAGTGGATCTAACAATTTTCATGTTTTATTCAGAAAAATAAGTAATTTCATGCTGAAAAAACTGTTGTCAGGTTTTGCGTTATTTATATATCACGTTGTAAACGGGCTAAAATAAACTGGCCAAGGTGGTTTCACTCAAATTACGACCCTGTATAGCACGGTTAAGAAATCCATGGAGGAGGCCAATGTTCAGCAGCGGACTTCTTGTGGCTGAATTATGATGATGATGATAGCACGGTCACCCTGTATATTTTTCATGATTTTCCTATTTTTTCCGTTACTTACTCAACAAACAGAGGAATATAGACAATATTCCAAATTTCAAATCTCTAGTTCAATTAGATAGAACTACCCTAAAGCCGTACTCTCTCTCTCTGAGAGAAGGCCTGTGCCCTACAGTGGGACGTATATAGGCTGCTTATGACCCCATAGTTTTGATGATCCATCAGTGAGTGAGTCAGTGAGTGCCGAAAATTGCAATTCTTTCACCCCCACATCTTCTAAACTACAGTAGCTGGAAGCAGAAAATTTAGATTGAACTTTGAATTTGGCAACCTTAACCCCTTCACGAGTTTTCAGTAATGTGACATACTGTCTTCAAATATAGAGGGGCTCGAAAAGAGCTTGAATGGATTCGTGTAATATATGTAGGCTTGCCATAACTTTTAGGAACCAACACGGCACGTTTTTTCTTCCGACGCGCGACGCCCAAAACTTCAAAAAAAAAAGAGTTTTTATTTCAGATGTAACATGTGTGTTTATAATTTTAACTTAAATGAACATCAAATTGAGTGCTTAGTAATTTTTTCGCCCAGTC
Organism: Yponomeuta malinellus; assembly: GCA_947308005.1. NCBI lineage: Eukaryota > Metazoa > Arthropoda > Insecta > Lepidoptera > Yponomeutidae > Yponomeuta > Yponomeuta malinellus. The sequence continues at coordinate 3,658,856 of OX371020.1, read as the reverse complement.
ATATTTTGAAGTAGATTTTACTTTTGCCGCCCTCTCAGCTCTCGTGCGCGCGCGCCCCACACCGCCGCCGCCAGCCGGACGGGCGCCCGCGCTACTCACCTCTATTTCCGTTGTAGGTATTTTGTCGAAATACGGGATATGTAGCCATAAGTGACGGGATGGTCAAATAAGGTGATAGTCCCGTATATACAGGACGTATGGCAGCCCTAAATATATGCACAGCGCGGGCCGACCAAGAACTTGGCCTGGCGCACCTTGAATGACGGTACAATCGACAGCTAATCAATCTTAAAATTATCGTTGTAGCACACTGCTTAACTTAACTGAAAAGAACATCAGAACATCGTTGTATCCACAACGAAGTTATGGGGGGTCGAAAATGGCCTGAACTGCTTCGTGCAAACGATGGTACGGCCGGGCCGCTTTTTTGATCGACTTGGCGGGGCACCGTGCCCCCAGATTTCGAACTTTTTCCCGCAGTAAAAGTTGTTCGTATATTGTATATGAGGATTTTGTACAAACATCGACGTGCTTGACTTTTTGGCAGTGTTTATCACAGATAGTACTTGAAGCAGCAATTTTAAGCAACGAAAATTGCCGACGAACTCTTTGATAAAGGTAAAAAAATAGATTAAAAGAAAGAAAATATAAGAGTACAGTAGCTACTACCATCACATCAGTTGTCGGCTCAGCAATTTTACGATTGTTAAAAACGCAACCGTAAACCGACGAAAACGGCCCTTCACACCACCTGATTAAAATCCGTTTTCCCTCGCCGTCCAATCCTCTGGAGTTAACGAGATAAGCAACCGAAAATCAACTCTAACAAAACCAGACAGAAATACACTTGGTCCGCTGCAAATGATATTATACCAGAGTTCAGTAACATTTGGTTGTCCCCACGTAGGTTTAAGGTCGTTTTCGCATCGCAAGTGCTCCTCAGAAGGCAGGGGTTGAAAAACTCGTAAATATGTCGGTTTTTATAGTTGCGCGCCCCTGACTCTCGCCCCTACGGGGGTGGCAAACAGTGGGGAAAACTGTTCAGACTGGGGACTTGTCAGAAATTCGATTAACTAATCAGGGCAGGGTTGTTTATTTATTATCTAAGACTATTACTGACTAACTGACCACTTTGACGTTCATTACAAATTATTTTTTGTTTTTTCGTAATAAAAACAAAAAACTTTACAGAATGAGATTATCCTTACAACTGCCCTCGCTATTGGAATGTATAGGTGGTCTACACAAACTTGGGCACATATCTGTGATACGGCAGACGAGCGGTTGATTTTGAACACACTCTTATTTACGTTATTTCATTTCGGTGGCAAACAAAGATGGTGGAACGTTAATAAAAATATTAAAAGTTAATAATGCTGAGAAAACTTTTACAAAATACTCAGAAGTACCAACTAAAAAAAAGGAAAATTTTGGGGTGTATAATATTTTAAACGTCCGTTTTACTTAAAACTAGACCTAACCCCATCCTAACCAGCATATTTCAACTGATTTGTAATTTTCTGGCCTAGAGTCACATTCTTAAATAGTTAGTGAATAGTTTGACACAAGTCCGTACGCTACTAAGTCCCGGGGTAAGGAAGGGGTGGGTTTTGCATCACTTTTTTCCATTCTTCTCCTATTTGGACATTGTTAGCGCTGATTTCTTGATTTCCACTGAGTCACACTAAATGCTAAAGTAAGTGCTGGTGTTATTTCTTATTCGGTTCATTAGATCAATTTTACGGTTTGCCCTGCAGAAAATACAACTCATTTTGCATTGTAACAAACATAAATACACTCATCATACACACATCAACCTTCACATCCGTGCACTCCTATTCAGTTACGTTACGGGCGAGTTTGCAACAAAACTGTAAAGGTTGATATGCTGCCAACTGTAGATACATACACAAACTCACGCCTGCATGCTAGAAGAGTAGGCAGAGACCAGGGTTTGCCAAGTTGTTTGGTGAATTGTCTCCCTCCTGGTATTGATATTGTTTTTAGCAACACCTGTCATGCGGATAACCAATAGAGAAAAAATACTGTCACTTTCATACAACCTTCAGTGGCCGACAAATAACTTGAACAATATGTCTTTGACTTCACATTCACGAACATAATATTTCTGGTCTCATTGGCGGTCGACACGGGGTTTGACATAGAATTCTTCGAACTTTAGACAAATTACTTAACAAAAATTATAATTAAAAACCGGCCAAGTGCGAGTCGGACTCGCGCACGAAGGGTTCCGTACCATTATCTATACAACATTAGACACAAAGATAAAAAAACAGCAAAAAAATCACGTTTGTTGTATGGGAGCCCCCCTTAAATAATTATTTTATTTTGTTTTTAGTATTTGTTGTTATAGCGGCAACAGAAATACATAATCTGTGAAAATTTCAACTCTATTACGGTTCTTGAGATACAGCCTGGTGACAGACAGACGGCTGGACGGACGGACAGACAGACAGCGAACTCTTAGTAATAGGGTCCCGTTTTTACCCTTCGGGTACGGAACCCTAAAAACAACGCAAACAAATCCCGATTGCGCGGTTTTTTGTTCAAGTTGTCTGTTGGGCATTGTACCTTAATTGTGTCTAGTAATCAGTAGCTCTTAACACAGTAGGCGAAAATGCGATTATCGAACGAAACCAGAGTAAACTCACGAGGGGGGTGACTCAACCCAAGCCAGGCGAGCCATGAAAGGAGATATCACACTAATTTAGTTGAAGTTTGCCTTTTAAGTGGATTAGCTATTATGGAGATTTATTAGTCTAGGTAGCTCCCAGTTTCTGATTTAGTTTATTTGCAATTTTTGTGATTACATTACATTATTAAATTATTACGTAATTAATTGCATGCTCTAAAACTAATACGAATAACTGTTTAGTAAGTGTACATATTTAGAAGAAAAGAGAAATATAATTATTTCTTTTTGTTGCACTAACCCGTGCTGAGGACAATTTTTTTTTAAAAAACCTGTTCAGAGGGTAAAAATTCCACCCATGCCGGGACATGAACCCGCGACCTCTGACTAACCATGGCTTGCCCATTAGCTCAGTTGGGTGAGCGCTGGCATGGTTAGCCAGAGGTCGCGGGTTCAAGTCCGGAATGGGTGAAATTTTTAGCCTCTAAATAGGTTTTTAAAAAAAGAGAAATATAGCTCAAATCAAAATTTGGCATACAAATTGATAAGTTCGTTAATGAACTACTTAGGGCAAGATTCTCAACAAGTGTTTAAAAAGGCATTTTACATTCGTATTCACATTAGTATTAGAAAAGATTATGATTACAATTAATATTTAAAATCTGAAAAATAAACTTTTCTACGTCTTTTCTAGGACCGGTCATTATTTTTATGATTTTTTTAAATGAGCTATAAACTATTTGAGCTAGGTATCATGAGTTTTGGATAAAAAATATAATACCGAAATGGTTATCATTGTTTGAGTAAGTGACGTCGTTAAAATTGTAGTAGGTAATTAGAGGTGCATTTCTGTGATTTAAAAAATGCCAAAGATCCCTTCACATATTCGCTCGTGCAGCGCAATAAGTCCAATAGAAAGCGTACGCTCTTCTGCAAGAGTTACCCCCGATTTCTCGTACAAGCTGTTAATCTACTGTTAACAGCTGCCAGTGGTTTCTTTTGTATGCACTTTGGTCAATTGACAGCTGTTAACAGTAGATTATCAGCGTGTTAGTGTACAAGAAACTGGGGGTTAGTAGTTTAAGTTAATTTTAAGTCATGTGTTGCGTTTGTAGTTATAACATCTAAATTAATGTGCTGATTTTTGTCATTATCAATAAGGGTGAGATTGTAATTTTTGTACAAAACCCTTTCAAATAAAAATTATAAAAAAAGTCGTACACTCGCAGAACCTGGCTTTAAGGAGATTCGCTTTGTAGGTAGGTTTCGCATTACATACCTAGGTTTGTCGAGTTTTGAATATGAGAAATAGAATAAATTAATATTGACTGCTAAATAAATGAGAAATATATTACCAATAGTAGTCCAGCCTTCGCGAGTACAAGCTTAGGCTGAGTGGGAAATGAAAAATAATAATTTGCACACTACACAATCACTTGTCTGAAACTAGGACGCCCTGTGCTATTTTAACCGGGCAAGGAAATTACAAACATGAAAATACACCCAGACTAAGGTCATTTGTTGCGTTGGTAGCCTAGTGGGTAGAACATCGGACTCGGAAGCGAGAGACCCAGGTTCGATCCCCAGTGCGGACATGTACCCATGACTTGGTTTTCTAAGTTATGTACATTTGTGAAGTTATAGTAACAATACCACAAGCTAACGGTGAAGGAAAACATTGTGAGGAAACCTGAGTGTCTGAGCTATTCACATACCTCGGCGCTTGAAATCGCCAATCCGCGGTGGGCACGCGTGGTGATTAAGCCCATACTCTCTCCCTGAGAGAAGGCCTGTGCCCTACAGTGGGACGCATACAGGCTGATTATTCTAAGGTCATTTGTACAAATCAGAGGGGAACCGACCACTGCCTGGTTACCCATATACTTCTGTGGCGCATGCAACGACTAATGCATGTTTATGAAGCGAAAGAGATCCGTCAGAATTGTGGCACGTAGCAGACTCTGCCTACCCTTCGGGGATATAGGCGTGAGCTTATGATATGTTTTATTCAGGGGCGTTGTCTTATGTTTTCTGGAAATACAGACTGCTCTTGCCCACGAAACGTATTGAGGTTGAGATAATATTAAACTCCTAATAAGATATTGTGCCAAACACAAAAACCCTCATCAAAAACCGCCCAGTGCCGTTGTTGGCAAAAAAAAAAACAGGCCAAGCGCGAGTCGAACAATCGGAGGTCGCGTCTTTGTCATATAAATAATATTGTGTAAGGGATGGATGAATGTACTTACGTACTTACTGTACGAATGAATTAAACTTTAAATAGCAAATGGTACTGCAAAATGTGTAGCCCACGTCCAAGCTCATTAAAATATTCTTCATTCATACCTCGTCGGAAAACCAGCTAAGTGCGAGTCAGGCTTACGCACCAAGGGTGATACGTCCATAGGAAATACGATATTGGACCCTTTTTTTAAAAAATATTCAATTTTTCTGAGGCTTGGAAAACTACAAAACTTCAATTAAAAATTCAACTTTTCATGAACAGGGAACAGCCTAATTATGCGCACCAAGTCCTGTCGGAATCCTGACGTTTGCAATAGGAATTAGTATGAAGTCTGATAGTTAGACGATTGGAATCGTTCACGATTACCTGTTAAGCGATTCTTCTCTCTCAGGGACGAGAACATACCTCGTGTGGGAGTCAGCAGTTGTTTTCATCATCAACCCATTACGTATGTCCCCACCGAGGGGCACGGGTCTCTTCCCTGAGGAAGGTATAGGCCATACTCCACCACGGGGGCCAAGTCCGGATTGGTGGAGCAGTTGTTTAGATGATGGAAACAAAGTTAATGGCAACTAAATACCTATTCTTTTCTCTTTGAATAATAAAGGGGCAAATCAAACACGTCGACACAGTAAGGGCGCTAATACACGGGCGGCTCGTTGCGAACGAACCGTGCCAAATGCAGCCGTCGTCGCGGATATTCGACCCTGACATGTCGAGGACTGCCGTCGACGTGTGGACGGCTGCCGTCGGCGCGTCGATGCCTGCCGTCGACGAGTGGCGACGGCTGCAGTTGGCACGGTTGTTAGCAACGTGCTGCCCGTGTATAAGCGTTCTAAGAAGGTTTAATTGTTGGTCTACGGAACCCTAAAAAGGGGACTCTGGAGTCATAAATCAAAGTTTTATTAGTTTCTCTAATTATCTGTTTCTTTCTTGGGATCCCGCGGAGCTACGCCCCTTGCAATTTGGGCATTGGGCAGGGTAGGGCTATTGAATGGCTTTGGGATCCGCAGCAAAAACATGGGTAAACATTCTTGTGTTTTTGTCTTCGAACAAACAATTAATAATTTCTAGCACAGAGAAAAGGTATATTTGTGAATTTAATAATAATAACAGCAATAACTTCCAAACAACACAATCACTTGACCTGGTCCCAAACTGGGATACCGTGGGCTATGGTAACAAGGCAATATTTGTAGTAGCAAATACCTCTAATTCTGAATGGAAACATCGTGAGGAAACCTGAGTGTCTGAGATATTTACGTACCTCCGTTTTACAGCGGGTTGTGACGGGCTTGTAGTAGGTAATTATCTTCTCTTATATTCAACAGGAATGTTAGTATAATGCCCGGCAAATAACTTGAATAAAAATCCCCGCAGTCAGTTCTGAGTTTCATTGGCAAGTAAAAAAGCAATTTTTTTAGAATTATTTGTTAATCTGTCTAAATCTAAACTAAACTAAAGCCCGAAGAATTTGAAGCCATCCGCATCATCCGTCCCCTGCCAACGAGTCCTGCTCCGATTGGAATTGCTCAGGATTTGGTAATTAGGCCCGTGTAATACGTCCTTGCAAAGTCAAAGTCGTTTACGCAATTTATTTGTCGGGAATTATAGCAAAACATATCACAGACAGATCTTTCAATTTAGGGAGGTTTCGAATACAAGCATAGCTCGCCTAACAAATAAAATATGTAACATAAAGTCACATCAAGTGCACATAGTAAAAAAACTATGTAAATGTCGGTACAATAAATATCATTTCGTTTTTCGTAACGTAATTCGTCTAGTGATTCTTTGTTGTATGCAGCCTAGCAGCCTATATACGTCCCACTGAAGGGCACAGACCTTCTCTGAGAGAGAGAGAGAGATTCTTTATTTTTTCTAACTACTTGCATTTAAAGACTTTCAGTGTTATTTATGAAAACACAATTTATTAATCGCAGAGGAAAAAATATACCACGTTTATTTATCTTTTAACGTAGAGGATATGTTCTATTAAAACATTTTTTAGTGCAAGCTCTCCATTAGTACCGCTCTCAGTCTATCAGAACATATTGTACTTTATTCATTTATTTGCTTCCTACTACATAGGTTACAGAGTAAGCCTAAAAATAACAGGTGATAGGAAAAGGATATTCTTTTATTTTATAAATTAGTGGCCTACTGAGTTCAACCCGAGGCCCCGCGGCACACACGCACCTCTCTGGCTCTCCACTAATGGTTCTCATAGATTCGAGTTTGTGTCGAGATATTTTTGTAAAGTGCCTTTTTAAGAAAACTGACTAGCATATTCGATAGCTGTTGTTAAGGGACATTCATTTTGCTATGGCTTTCAAACCACCCATAATTTATGGTGTATAATTCTTATGTAGCTGATTGTACAAAACGTAACATCTTTGTTGCTTTTTAGCAAGGAGCGCAGTGTCTTGAAATCAGAGAACAGTGTTTATGCTGTGTATGTGTGCATTCAAACAATGTTACTTGACACTGGAATGAAATTACGATTCAAACTGGCTTATTCATTACATAGATAGAAAAAAATCATATCTTTTATAGATCATATTTGCAAAAAGTATCTGTACAATCTCTCAATCATGTTGACAGTGATTTTTAGGACCCACGACAACGAACCTAGGATAGCGAACCTGGCACTAGATAGCATTTATGCCAAAAACTGGTTTTTGGAGTTAATGCTATCTAGTCCTTGGTTTTTTGCCTTACGTTCACGGCCATGGGTCCTAAAAATCACTGTTAACATGATTGAGAGATTGTACGTACACACTTTTTGCCAATTCGATCTGTAAAAAAAGATATGATTTTTTTTCTTCGGTGGCGCGTTATGTTACTCTATGGACCCCCGTAATCATCACTTGTTGGTAGTGGAGTTTTCACTCAGTTTTTGGAATCTCTTGACTCAGTATTACACGTGTGCACGTAGGTAACTAAGGTCACTCATAGTATATCTTACTACTATTATAAAAAGTTTGGATGGATGTCTGTAGCTCAATCACTCCAGAACGGCTGAATGGATCTGAATGAAATTTGGCAATGAGATAGATTATGGCGTGGAATAGCACATAGGCTACTTTTTATCCCAGAAAAATACACATCAAAATTTTCACGCAATCAAAGTTGTGGAATAACAATAAGTAAGGCTACTTTTTCCAGTAAAAAAACTCTAAACATCAAGGTACAGGTACAGAACACTAAAAAGCTACCCATCAGTCAACTCGAGTTGGAAATTCCGTCAACCGAGTTTACTCGGAGGGTGTGCGCGAGCGAGCTGACTCGCGAGTGTGGCTGAGTGAATTAGCACTATGCGACCGAGCTGTATGTCAGGAGCTGTGTGTCAGTACTAATTTATATGGACGTTTGCATGGACAAACACCGCCACCATGTTAGTGTGTCAGGTCCGACCGACTCGCGCAACTTGACGGCGATGTGCGCGCTGAGACAACGCTGACTCGAGCTGACTTGAGTTGCAGCTTGAGTCAGCCCTTATTTAAACTTGAGCTACTCGAGTTGAAAAAAATGTGACAGCCCATCGCTACTTACTAATGTAGGTATGTCTACTCTATAACTTTGCTAAAGTTATAGAGTAAACATACTTAATAAGTTAGTCCATTTCGGCACAAAGTTACTTGAAATTTTGTTGTAACAGTCTCGTTTCGCTCCAATCCAGTATATTGCTTTACGATAGTTTCTCGTTCGGACGTTCGGAAAGTCCACCAAATTAAATTTCAAGCAAATTCTAAGAGGAAACTGCATGTCTAAGCTCGTTTATTACCTTACAACATCCGCAGACCGCACTTAATACATCAAAGACATTAACGAGAATACAATGTGCCCATAGATTCACTATTCGCTGAATGAGCTGGATTATTGTCAACATCAAAGGAAAACGCTTCTTGGAAAGCCGGTACAGTGCATTTCCATTATCCCGGAGTCTTATTGGCTTGCCCAGTCATAAAGGATGCCGAGAAACACCTATAAATAGCAACAGAAAACCCAACTTACCGGTCAGGATGAGTGAAACGCACAGGACAGCAGACAAACTGCACATTTTCGACACTATATTGCGGTTGTAGCACTTTGATAGAGTATAGTTCACACCGGACACATGTATGGAAGCATCTTGGTGAGGTTTTAATCTATTTTTTGCAAGCACTTCGTTGTAAACAAGAACGGTATTATTTTTCGGCCGGTACAAAAACGAAGCGTCTGTTTTGAGCGGTGACCGAACGAGAATGACAGCTATGAACTTTGAATGAGCTTTTGGAGGAATGAACGAACGACGCACGTATGGCACACATGCGAAGAATCAACCCTGTTTCGATGCACACATTGGCAGAAATGACCTCCAGACAGCGCCTAACTTCACGCTGCATTTTTGCGTTCATTGACACGGGACGTTCGGAACATTCGGTTTTTATTTAGTTACTAGATGACCCCGTGAACTTCGTATCACCTACATCATTTTTTTTTCTTCTCATCGTTTAAACCTTCCCTGTACTTCCACAAATATAAAAAAAGAAAATTTGCCAAATCGGCCGAGCCGTTCTCGAGTTTTAGCGAGACAAACGAACAGCAATTGATTTTTATATATATAGATGGTTATCACCATAATCATTATCGTTATCAGTTTTCACAACTTTAATGAGTAGTTATTTATCCCACAAGTTACTATCATAAAGGCGATCTGTTCTTGATATTTTTCAACGATGGATTATATAAATTTTTTTGAAAAATCAGTATTCGAACGATTTTCTAAAATATAAACTGGTTCCGCCACTCGCCACTAGATGGTGTTGTTGAAAAAAATAAAATATATAATTAATAAATTTAATTGTCATTCCAAAAAGTCGTATGTTAAATGAGTGTTTTTTTTCTTAGCTGTATGCGTAGCACGAAACGTGATCTTTCATGTGTCAAAATGTCCTAGTAAGTTAGACGATATAGACTTTATGTAGGTATTTAACACAAAGACCTAGTAAACATTTATACATGTATTTCATTCCTCATTGATTTAACACTATGACATTTTGACACATGAAAGATCACGTTTCGTACTACGCATACAGCTAAGAAATAAAACACACATTAACATAAGACTCTGACGATATCTGATCCGACACGTCCTTGACCTGAGAAATCCCACAAATCAAGCACTTTTATCTGTTTCTAGTAGCTTTTTAATTTTTCTTTTCCTTAAAAACCTTGTTCAAAAACTGTTACAAACCGTAATTGGTCCACCAATTCAAGTTCATCAACAATAATTTATAATGTTCGATTAGCTAGCTGCTAGGACCACCATCTACCCTCTAACACAATAGACATTGAGTTATTATTATACAGTTATAAAAAAACACAATTTTTTCTATAATCAAACATTCTTTTTATTGCTAAAATAATATTTTGCAAATGTCTGTGCAACAAGCAATGGTAAAACCAGTGTAGCATCAGAGTACAATTTAACTGGAGTAGCATGAGGTCTAATTTTACCCCAAGAAACCGCCTCATCTGGCCTAGCCCCTGCATCACTACCATCATATTCACTTGCTGTGTTAACATACACAGCAAAATCAGCTCCATTACGCATCATATTAGCATTACAAATATGATGCTTGATCACACCACCGCCTAAAATAATCATCCCTGTGTTATTTGCCTTCACAGCCATAGTGTTTAGTCTCCGAAGATCGCTTAAAATATCTATTATAAGACCAGGCTTTTTGAAGGAGTGAAAATACATCATGTCACCGAGAGAACCGTCAGTTAGTGCTGGGCTGTATATTGGAATGTTATTCTTCCATGCCCAGTAGCACACTGAGCTTTCATCAGCGATTCTCTCACCCAAACGGGCAATAATCTTTGATGGAGACCAAACAATGCCATCTCTAGTCTGTTCTGCCCACATTTCATCAAGTAAAGGTGTCACCCACTCTTCGAAACGGCAGTAGTTCTCATTAGGCACTAAAAGATTGCCGATTCGGTTGATACCGCGAGTTCTTAGCGTCTTTCCACTCAGATTAAAGTCTCCAACGTAAGTAGGCGCAAGACATTTGATGAAATCCTCTTCAACTCCTCCGGCAGTGGTTACGATGCAATCAACCAGTTTATTCTTGACTAGAAACCTTATAGTGTCGCGGAGACCAGAGGAAATCATGTTCGAAGTGTATCCTAAGAAGATGGTACAGTTGGTTTTTTTCTTTATGAAGATATCTTCCTCATACGGATCGCTGGTCTCTTCGGTCAAGGGAACTGAGCGCGTTTTTAGCATTTTGTTAATTTCATCGACGGCGCGGCCAAAGCTCGTCGCCTGGAAGCCAGATCTGGTGTAGGACTCGAGGATTTTGTTGTAATCAGTGCCGTCTTCCCAGTCGTAGCCGGAGACTGTTGGAGTTTCTCGTGGTAGCTCTTGGCTAGGCATTAGAACGGCGTGCAGCGCCATCTCGGGCGCCAGGGCTTTGGTTTTCTCGATGTGCGCATCCATTGTGGCGGAACGGTAGACCGAGTTGCGTGGTTTATTTTTACGTGAACAACAAGAAAAAATAGAAAATGTTTTTCGCGTGGATATAAAATTTTGACGTTTTCGTTCTAATACCATATAAATAAAATATAGGTACATGAGCTTAGAGAAGTGTCTCTAGCATTACTGTTATTTTATTTTGTAATTGTAAATACAAGGAAATATAAAAAGTGATAATTAAAAATGTAAGACTATATTGTATAGTGATTTATTTAAATAGCAAAAGATAGAACACGAAAGTAAAATTAAATTAAGTTTCAGAACGTGCATTAATTGCATCGCCATCTTTTGTTCGATAGCTAGAACTATATAGTCGCATCTCCCACTAACAGAATTGATGTAAGTAGCAGCCGAAAATAAACCAACGTGATGCTACTCACCACTAGATGTCACTAGTAGTAGACAAGACCACCAAAACGAGCTTTTGGTTAAAATCAAATTCTGCTGCAACTAATTTCCTTTGACTCAAATAATTACATAACACGCATTCCATTCATGTGTGTTGAAAATAAAAAAGAACCTTTTGCACAATGCTTGAAGAATAGGTAGATAGTAAAAGTCTACAATAGACGTATACTATTACTGGAACTTTTACTTTTGGCTAAATCACCATCAATTTGAGATTACGCAACATATGATTTGAGAACAATGCGTAATTAGTTTGATTCGCTTCGAATAAGTGATCTCATAACCGCAATAACCGAGATAGTTTTGAAAGCATCGTTAAAACGCAGTGAAGAACTAGCCAGAGAAACACAGGTAGGTACTGTCTTTCTTATCTTATCCTACTGTCGACAGTATATCAACCTTTACATATGTGCATTCAGCTACATTAAGGACGACTTGACGGCAAAAATGAAAAAGTTGATGGGACTTGGGTACCGTAGGGTCAGTCCTGTAGTCCCGGGCTTAGAATAGGGCTACGGTATCTCCTGCCTGTCACCGGGGTCACGGGTGGTGTGAGTGGGGCCTCGAACCACCGTTACAAGCGCCCCCATGGAGGCGGCGGTGTGTGGTGGCCGCACACTGCCGTTCAATGAGGTTCTTCAGGTGCGAGCCTGTAGAGAGGACGCTTCAGTACACAGCGCGCGGGGGTTCCGGAGTGTTCAGCGAGATCCCGGCGCAACTACCTGCTGGGTTATGTGGGATTTGTACCCACTAAGACCCCCCCCCCCTTCAAACGCACGGAGAGGGCCACCGGGGGGGGGGGGGGGGGGGGGGCTTAGTGGGTACAAATCCCACATTACCCAGCTTTGGAAGATTTCCCCCTCGACAAAAAAAGGTACCGGAGAGATAGTCTGTGGGACCGTCCACAAAAATATCAACCATTACATCTGTGCACTTTACCACATTTTACCCAGTTGTGTTCGGGCGACATTGCAACAAAATTGCCAATAAAGGTACAGCCGACTAATTGAGTTTCGCTCAGCTGACTAATCATGAGGCTAGTAGATTGGGCAAAAATGGCTGACAATTTATATGTAAGTTTAACAATAATTTATTTATTAGTTCAATTGCAGCTTTATGAATCAGGGTCGTGGCTATAGTAATCAGCATTCAGGGCTATAATACATACTACAATTCATAGTTTATTATGACAATACGATGTACATAGCGTCTTCCTCACGCAAGCCGAGTCTTTTTCTGTGGGTCAATCGACCTATTGAACATAGAAATACAATTTCGTGATTTTCTATAACAATTTGATGTACATTACAGGGTGTGTTATGCAACGCGGCGAACTACAATTTCATGATTTACTATGACAATTTGATGTACATTGCAGTGTTATGCAACACGGCCCTTTATGCGGGTGGCAAGGGACCGTAATAGCATTTGGGGGAAATTGTATACCCAGCAGGGCAGCGGTAGGCTCATGATGATGATTCTTAGATCCTAAACCCTAGAAATAATGGCATAGAACTGAGAACGTACGGCCTGTAAGACCAGCAACTTACTATCCCTTAACTAGGCCAGAATGTGTAACATAGTTATTTCATCATCATCAGCCATTTCACGCCCACTGCAGGACATAAGCCTCCCTCATGGTTTTCCAAGCTTCCCGGTGTTGTGCCGCCCGCATCCAGCGACTCTCTTCCACCATCTGGTGGGGGGGCCTTCCCACATAGTTATTTACCACAGCATTATTTCAAGCGAATGCATTCGTAATGGTACGACAGGTCACCCGTTAGCCTACTTTCTACCTGCATTAGTTTAGCAGTTTAGCCAGGGTATCTGCCTGCATTGCGTAACTGACTCTCAAGACTGTCCGCGTGCCTGCCGGGAACCGAACTCGTAACCGGCAATTAACCAGCGATGTAGTACTTAACTAAAGAGCTACGATGTTGCTAGAACTGTCTCTCTTCTCGCAACACGCATAGTTTTGTTCGGTTCTTACCTGTCGGTTTTGTAAACAGGGTGAAATAAATTATATTCTTTTTGTTGCACTAACCCGTACCTAAAATGGTAGATTATGCATTAAGGGGATAAAGCAGTGTATTATGTCTCGGGCGATATTTTGAACCCCAAGGACGAGGGATCCTAGGGTTAACTCACGAGCGAAGCGAGGGAGTTACAGAGTTAACTCCCGAGCGAAGCAAGGGAGTTAAAGCTAGAATCCCGAGGCCGAGGGGTTCAAAAACGCCCGAGACAAATACAATGCTTTATCCCCAAAATGCATACTCTACTTTATATAAACACTGCAAGGCAATAAAACATAATACAATTAAAAAGAAAGTACTTACTTTATTAATTTTACAATAATGAAAGAAGACAAATACAAAATAACACAAAGATTTGCAGTTTAGCGCCTTTTCATTCTATTTGTTTTTTTTTGTAGTGGCAAATTCTTCTTCATGCAGGTTTCTATGAAAAGTTTCATTCTAATTTTGAATACATTCTCCTTGATTTAGGGCTCTATGAAAAGTTTTCATTCTAATTTTGAATAAATTCTTCTTGGTGTAGGGCTCTATGAAAAGTTTATATTCTAATTTTGACGTTTGGTCATGGATTGCAAGGAGCTCGTATATTCAATGTTGATTGCATTCCAAATTCAAATGTCATAATTCCCTAGGGGATTATGAAATTCAGTACATTTATAATGACCCGGCTAGACCATAGGACACAAATGACTTGCTTTAAGTTGAGTTTGCATGACACATAATGTTTCGTACTGTAATACGAGTTTAAATTATATTTTTATTTGTTTTCTTACAAACAACACATTCTGGAATGGTTCGTGTATTTTAGATAATAAAAGTTTTTTTGTACTGGTGACGATCCGTGATCCAATCTATATACTCGCATTGGTGCCTTCCGGGTGATCGTCGCGCCTCTATCGGCGACGTGGCACACTCTTCACATTGGTGAAAATAAAAACGTGAGAGGAGTTGCGTTCTATGTGTTGTTTCGTGATTTACACGTAATCATTTCAAAGTCGAAGATCTTAAATGTGCCAACGAGCTTCATTATGCCCTATGGACGTTAAAGAATAATTTGTGGTGCCTGGAAAACGCCCAACAAGGACTGACGCAGAGCAGCGAGCGCGATGGCGCTAGAGTTAAGGTGCGGAGACCGGTGAGTTGCCAGGCCTATACAAATTCTCTTTAACATAAAATTTGGTCCTTCGAGCCGGATTCTATATCATTCCAGAGTGTGTTTTCATGTTCATTCTATTTCATTGTCTAAAAGAAATTTTTGTCATCCATTTTTCGTCTGTGATAGAGCATTCACTTGTTTTTTTATCGTGTTCCAATTTTCAAATAAGTTTTTCAACTTACAAACTTTTTCGTGAGAATGGCGGACGAACAGGATTTATTCGAAAGAGATATTATTCTAAATGAGGTTGAAAAAGTATTGTCTTTGGTTGATACTGATGAGTTGCAATTTAAATCTCGCTCTACCGATTTAGTTGCCTTACAACGCAAATTTTCAAAATTACAAACAAAAATAGAGAAGGCTTTGATCAAAACCAAAGATTTTAACAAAGAGGAACAACTAAAGATTCGTAGTGATTTCAATGACAGTTACTACGAGATTCAGACGCATGTTACTAGATTGAAGAGAGACGATGAGGAGAGCCGCCGCGTTAATCGTAGTATGATGAATAGTTCATTAAAAAATACATAATATGCCATTGACGAGCAGGTGTTATATAAAATCATTTTAAAACCTTAGAGGCTAAAAATTCCACCAATGCCACGGCACGGTTAGCCAGAGGTCGAGGGTTCAAGCCCCGGCTTAGTACAGGGCTCTGACACAATGTTTGTAATTTTATTGTTTAATGAATAAACAAATCTATTCTTATTATTATGTTCTAAATAGAGAATAATATTTAAGTAACACAATGAACAAAACTAGCCTATAATAGCATGAAAATGGGGAGACATACTTTTCTATACGGGAAAATTTAGCTGTTCACATTTTAGCGTAGCAGGATTTTAAAATTTTCCCATTTCCAAACTTTAGTATGAAACATGCATACATTTTTTACATAGCATGAAACTCGTATGTAAAAAAATACGCATCATAATTTCCACGCTAGTGAAGTCGCGGGCAATAGCTAGGTTTCCAGTAAAACTAACCTGCATATACCTAGTCTTTGGGCAATTTGTAATAAGGAAGTTAAGTAGAAATAATGATAATAATAATACTTACCCATTTGCGTGAGCATTATTATTCTTATTATTATCTCATAATTCTATATTGCACAACAAAAAGTGTGGGTTCAAAACGAAGACTTTATCCTCATGGCGTTTTCTACCAGTCTACCCGCAGTATATACCAGAGAGTCAATAATTGAGAAAAAGGAAGTGGCAAAAGTACTTATACCTAAATATGTTAAAAGGGGGGTAATCAAGAGGGTTATAGACAATATAAGTCTTATTTACAAAAACACGATTCCTTAAAACACTCCTCAGAGGCAATTTAAATAGTCTGTGCTAAAGAGAAAGACGTAACAATAGATTATTCAAACTGCCTCTGATGAGTGCCATAGAAGAATCGAGTGTCTATAGATAATACCGGATGGCGGTAGAGACAAGTCTATGAACTTTTCAATGCTATATCATAGCCAAGACGCGCAAAACATTTCATATCTTCAATCCATCTTGTTTAATAATAATAATCCGCTGATATACATAGGTACTTTCGCCGCAGGCTGTCGTCCGCTTTGGCGAATTTAATCAACACGGTTGGACTGTGCTCATTCCAGAATGGTTAAGGCTTCGCTTAACCAAGTTGGCTTACTGCGCACTGGGTTGAGTATGGCAGGCCGTAAGGTTTCAGAGCTAGGCCCTCATGGAACCCCTGGTTTCCCGTACACGAATAATCTGTTAATCTACTGTTAACAACCTGTTAGTTGGACAAAGTGCGGATGACTAGCCGCGTGACCTAGTGCATACAAAAAATAAAAACAATTGACAGCTACTGACATTAGATTAAGATTTTGTTAGCGTACGAGAAACCGGGGGTTAGATGAGCGACACAGCGTTGCTGTGAACACTATGGAGGTGCTTTTTAGGGTTCCGTACCCAAAGGGTAAGGGTCCCTTTTACGAAGACTCCGCTGTCCGTCCGTCCGTCCGCTCGCCTGTTACCAGGCTGCATCTCATGAACCATGGTAGTTTATTATCTTCAGCCATTTGACGCCCACTGCAGGACATAGGCCTCCTTCATGGTTTTCCTAACCATGAAGGGTTTTGCCATAATCGCCACGCGGTAGTGGCAGTTAGACAGTTGAAATTTTGACAGATGATGTATTTCTGTTGCTGCTATGACAAAAAAAAATACAAAAAACAGAATAAAATAAATATTTAAGGGGGGCTCCCATACAACAAACGTGATTTTTTTGCCGTTTTTTGCTCGATGTTAATAACGCCAACATGTAGACGCTTGAAATATTCAAATGTTTTACAGATCTTCGTGCGCGAGACCGACTCGCACTTGGCCGGCCCTGTTCCCAAACCACGTGGTGCTATGGTAACCACGCAAGGACATCACAAACGTGGAAAAACACTGAGGCCATTTGCACAAATCAGGTACGGCGGCTTCCCACTGGGAATCAAACCCAGGACTTCTATGCCGTTATGCCTTTTTTTCTTCTTTATTTCTTTCATTCTATTTTGGTAGTCAAGCATATTAACCGCTAGACGAGCGAAGCAGTTATTTAGCCATGGTCGACAATCCTCCAACTTTATAACATTGTACGACTAAACTACAATTTATGTCAAACATCTCAAACGCTCGACGCGCTTGCATATGTTCCTGTGAATTTGTGACTAGGGGAGATTGCTTCAAACACGCAGTCGGCCCTGCGAGCTAATGCGTATGTGTGTATCGTACCAATTTACTGCTCATTACGAAACCCAAGTTACATGACATTTCATTTAATAAACGTTACCTCTGTATTCGACTCTGTATGTTTTAAAAAGGTTCTAAAGTAATTTATCATTTTTATTTTAAAGCAAGAAACACTTACATATGTACATAAACACACACCTGTATCACGAAGAGTAGGCAGAGACCAGAGTTTGCCACTTGTAGACCGGCGTGCGTCTTGCAGCGACTCATGAATGTTGATGAAGCGAAAGAATTCTGTCAGCATCGTGGCAAGTGGCACACCCTGGGCCCCGATTCTCTAAGTGCATTGTAGTATAATGACAGGTACACTGTCGGGTCACGTGACGTGTTTTTTCGTACCATTGACGCCTAGAAGGTTTGATAGGTGTGCCCGCGGAGACTTAAAGCAGCCATGAAATGAAAACCGCCATGTTCATGCAGTTGTCATGTTACTACAATGAATTAAGGCCGATATTCAGAAACGATTTTGAGCGTGAGCTCAATGTGAGTCCGGGTCTTCCAACTGTCAAAATGAAAGTCTCAGGGATATTTTGTATTCACAGTTGAGTTTGAGATAACAAAAATTGAGCGCAAGCTAAGCTGAGACTGAGTAGTGAATTTCGGCGACTTAGCTCAGACTCAAGGTGGCAATGACGAAGAAAGTAGCGACACCTGTAGGCAATTCGAGAACTCTAAATAACCTGTGGCTGTGGTGAAGTAACCTTTTTTTTATTCACAATTTGACATTTTGCATGCTCATTTTCCTTCGAAAAGTTAAATTGTGTTTTTAGAGTAATGAGAAGTCAAAATAAAGTATAACCGCGCGTAAAAAGTTTCCACATTTGTTGCCATCTCATTCACTCCTGTGGATTATTGTATGCCTTTCATGTAGCTTTAACAGATAATATAAACCGGTAACGTCAAAAACTGTACCACAGATGACACGCTCACGTAAGTTTAGCTTGAGCTGTGGCTTAGCTGAGTTCGAGTCGAGATATTGACTGTGAATACAAAATTCTTGAGTCTTTGTTGAGATTGCTCAGCCGATGCTCAGCTTAGTGCTCGTTAAGTGTAGCTCAACGCTGTGTTTCTGAATATCGGCCTAAGAGAATCTAGGCCCTGGTCTCGGCCTACCCCTTCGGGATACAGGCGTGAGTTTTCGCTCCACTGGCTAATCATAAGGATATGGATTGGACGAAACTTTTTAACTTTTTCCTCTGCCAACCAAAACTAATCGGCAACCTACTCATAAGGTATATTTCTATAACATAATAAAACATTCCTAAAGTAGGGTAAAATGGCCGCAGGCGACTACCACAGATCAGATACCTTTAAATAGAGCATCATCGCGTGTTGCTCTAAAGCAAGTACAAGTATAGTTTGTACCATTTGAAATATCTGTGGATATAAACAAACAAAACAAAACAATATTTATCGCGGACTCGCGATGCTCATTAAAATGTTTAACCAGACTAATCGCGATTCGACTTGATCTATTATTTTTCAAGTAGTTACATATTAATCGCGTATCGATAATCGCGATTAAACCCGTTAAGGGGGTCCAGGGAGTAACACTCGCGCCACCGATGAAAAAAATGATATCTTTTTTACAGATCAAATTTGAAAAAGTATCAGTACAATCTCTCAATCATGTTAATCGTGTTTTTAGGTCCCATAGCTCTGAACCTAAAGCAAAAAAACCTAGGACTAGATAGCATTGACGCTAGAAACGGCCGCTTTTGGCATAAATGCTATCTAGTCATGGGACCTGGGTTCGTGATCCTAGGTTCTTTGTCGTGGGTCCTAAAATTACTGTTAACATGATTGAGAGATTTTACTGACACTTTTTCAAATTTGATCTGTAAAAAAGATATAATTATTTTTCCTCGGTCGCGCTAGTATTACTTCCTGGACACCCTTAAATGTACAGCTAATGTAATTTAATATTTTTTTACACACTGTAAATAATAGGACAATATTAACAACTGGACATATTAAAAAAGGTTCAATAGTATAGTATACGATCAAAACTAAAAGGAGATAAAAACTACGTACCTACTATTTGAACTAAAGAAATCATTGAACACACATTTAAGAAAGAGAGAGCAAACTGTTTGCTTCTTGGTCACACAGTATGGACGGCAATACTGTATGAGCGAGAGTCAAATATTTCTCCAGTCCAGCCCGTTTCTTTAATGAACAGTTTTCTAAATTAATGAACTAATAAACGGTAAAGTTTTTACGTACTAAACTAAAGCTACCATCTACGTTTTATTATATACATTAAATGATTACTAGCTGACCTGGAAAACGTTGTTTTGCCATATTAATTAGCCTCCGACCTATTCTCAGACCCACCAAATATACACCAACGTTTTCATAAGAATCAGTTAAACCATTTCGGAGGAGTTCGATAACATATACTGTGACACGAGATTTATTAGGTAAGATAAGATAAGACAAGAATATTCTTTACTGTATACCGGAAAAAATTATAATGAATAATAGATAATGTATGAAACGGCCGATATTTTTCTCGTAATTTTGATAAGCAATAGAATCCCCCATTTTTGGGTAGGGAATTTGTTTTACCCTTTATTAATGATATAGATTATGTAATAAACAAGTTAAATAACTAAAATAAGGAAATAATTTATTTTTCGAACTAGTCCAGATAACAAATTAATAAAAACTGGAACAAATAACGTGACCAACCAAAAATTTTATAATACCTCTACTATAACAATTTTACGAACCTAGAGCCTAGAATTTAGTGCTAAGAAAATTGAGATTTAATTAATGGCCCGCTAAAACAGACATCACTTACAAAATACCAAAATTTAAAAATTACAGTAACTGGCATAAAGCTTAAATAATACTAAAACTAAAAATTATTACTAAAAGTAAAAACAATACAATGTAAACATCAACGGAAGTTGTTTGTGTTATTTACATTTCGGGAACTGTCATTGCTACGGAGTACACTGAGCCGTGAGAAAATACCAAGCCGGAAATTCGTCGTTCCAACAGCCATTTCCTGTCTTGGAGGTTCAAGCGAACCAGTTTTGTTGTTATTTTTTCGTACGTAACACGACTAGCACACACACACGGTGATGGAAAGTGGTGTTGTTGCAAAACAAGCGTTGGCTGGAAGAAATCTGTTTTCGAAAGACGAGCTCGCCTTTGTACACACATATGTTTACAGGGTGTAATGCTCATATCTATCGGAAAATGGGGGTTCTACCGGCGAATAGAAAAACCACTGGGTTCTACTAGCCTTTGTACTACTTAGTCTTTGTGGTAGGTAAGTTGTTTCTTTTTCCTGATAAAGAATATCTTATCTTATCTTTTACACCTCAATATGAACAATTTCTACTTCGAAATCGCAAAAAACAGCCAATGCCGAATAGAAATATAGAAAATATATAGAAACTCGTATTCATAGTAACCTTCAACAGTTTTTTTAATGTAGCCTTTAAACTTCCCACTGCAGGGCACATACCTTCTCTCAGATAGAGACATTTATTTATTTTTTATTATATTTATTATGAGGAAAAACTGCATCCCCTTACAACGGACAATTTAAACTACATAAGAGGAGTGTTTCTGAGGAATACCTCAGAAACACTCCATTATGCATTAAGATATACTTAGTTGGTGCAATAAAAAGTTCCTAAAAGGGATGAGTTGAAAAGTTTGTAAACGAGCAGAACAACCAAACATGCACTTTTTTGCGAGAAAGAGAGAGTATAAAGGTCGACACCGACCCTTCCAAACCCGGATTTTGCTCGCCTCAGTGAAACCGGGCCCTTAAGCCAAGCTTAGATCTGGTTTTCACTTAATCAGTGCAAGTGAATGACTTTCCCTTATAGTGGCACGCCCATATGTAATCACGCGTGTTATGAAACTTGATGAGAAGAGACAGAAAGGGCCTTCATAAATCAAGCTGTATTTGAGTCAAGAAATTTTTGACACTGGAAACGTCTTTTCGTTTGCTCCAGTGTAGGGTCCGTGCGATGCCCTTATATCTCGGAGAGTTGTGAAGTTATGATATAAACATGGCTCAAAAGACGCGTATTCACGAGAGATGTATGGTGCAAAAAGAATTATTCGAGAAAATCAAAAACAAAAAAGTTATAGCCGAAATAGTGAAAAAAAAATCCGAATTTTTTATTTAAGCGCTCGATTTTTGAAAACGAACAATGATATCAAAAATTTGAGAAAAACTCCTCTGGACAATTTAGTCGGCTTCAATTTGAGCCGAAAACAAAAGACGATCGGGTTAAGGGTTTACCTTGTAGCCTAAGCTTTTTGAAAAAAGTCACAAAGTCACAACGAAATTTTTCACATGACATTTATGACTCGATTCATTTACAATGTGCTCGATAGTCGTGTGAGGCACGAAATGTGTGAATTTTTTACTTAAAGCTGCATAATAAGTCTTATTGCATAAGCTGCTGTAGAAGCGCTTATACAGACCTTTTAAGTATAAAAAGGGCCCACATTATACAGCTTTTGCGTTAGTATAGTAATGTAGAACCAATTCAAAAGTTGTATAGTAGCTGAAGCGGTGGTAGCCTAGTGGGGAAGCGGTGGTAGCCTAGTGGGTAGAACATTGGACTCGGAAGCAGGAGACCCAGGTTCGATTCCCAGTGCGGGCATGTACTTTGTTTTCTAAGTTATGTACATTTGTGAAGTTATAGTAGCAATACCACTCGCTAACGGTGAAGGAAAACATCGTGAGGAAACCTGAGTGTCTGAGCTATTTACATACCTCAGCGTTTGAAATCGCCAATCCGCGGTGGGCACGCGTGGTGATTAAGCCCATACTCTCTCTCTGAGAGAAGGCCTGTGCTCTACAGTGGGACGTATATAGGCTGCTTATAATATAGTAGGTGTATAAGAGCTGTCATTCGGTGTAAGAAGAAACTATACCCGGAATGATTATCTTATACAGTTAAAAGTTTTAAATAGGAGTTGAATAGAAGAGAATTAGAGAATTATGAAAATAAACGAGAAACATGTTCGTACAAGGTAACGAATAATGGCGATGCATTATTTCTGTTTCAAAGTGAAATTACAAGTAAGTACAAATCTTTCAAATCTGATGGTTTAAATTGGCAATTGCTAGGCATTTCACTCAACTATCGTGTGCTCATCGTAATAATTCGGGACCATACCGAGGTTGAAGACGTTGGCACTCAAACAACCTTGATCGGGAGATCGTGTTCTTCCACTATAATAACAATAATACAGCCTATATAAGACCCACTGTAGGGTAAAGACCTTCTCTGAGAAAGAGAGAGCACGGGCTTAATCACCATGCGTGTCCACCGCAGTACCGAGGTGATAACATA
Organism: Yponomeuta malinellus; assembly: GCA_947308005.1. Classification (NCBI taxonomy): domain Eukaryota; kingdom Metazoa; phylum Arthropoda; class Insecta; order Lepidoptera; family Yponomeutidae; genus Yponomeuta; species Yponomeuta malinellus. The sequence continues at coordinate 3,635,734 of OX371020.1, read as the reverse complement.
CCTCAGCGCTTAAATCGCTCTTCCCCTATAAAAGGCAAATTCCCGCCAGGCAGATCTTAGCCGACTGTTGTCATTCGGACATTATTTATGGTTGTCAAGTGAAACACTTTGCTTGCACGATGCAGGAATGTAGGAGTTGTAGTGCGCGCGCAGAGTTCACGTAGGCTCGCCACAAACAAATTAAAGTGGAGATGGCAGTGTTCAGACGGTAAGACGGTCGTCGGTAGACTAAAGACAGTCAAAGAAAGGTGGCCGAGGTTGGATTAACGATTGTAGTCGGACCAGCGACCTGATATTGAATTCCTATACCGCCTAAACGTGACGAGACTAGCTCAGATTCCGCCAGCAGCCTACCAGTGAGATTTTTGTAGGTCGTGGTTAACTGCAAAATGTGACTCGGGGCCCTGATGGCTCGATCGATGATATTGCTCGATGAGTTTATAAAGCCGATGCAGGACGAGACTGGCAGGAGACCGAGCTGGTAGGCGGTTGGGCCACGTAAAATGTTTTTAGTTCCATTAATAGTTTGATAAGTCTGCGGGCGAAAAGTTTAAGTGACACTGAAAGATAATTGACGGGTTTATGCAATTATCTTTAAACCACAATGCATTAAAAGAATTTCGGCCCTCAATATGGTCTGCTTACAATTTCATCAACGTCGGTTTAGATGTTTAAACTTGCTACTTTCTGGTGTGTTTTCAGACATTTTAATTACCTACTGTATCATTATTGCTTAAATCCGGATTCACTTGCTTGATTGTTCGTTTGTCTTGATATTTTTTTACGTGTAAAGTCGTCAAAATATAAGAAGCCCGTTTTGACAGCTACAAAAACCATAGAATCTAAGCTAGTTTGAGATCAAAAACATTAAAAATCTAAACTACGAGTAACTTTTCGGGTTACAAAATCTGTTTTTTCTTTCGAGCGTTAAATAATATGCCAGAGTATGTGTCTTTTTATGTCTTGGTTCGAGTAAATCCAAAGTAAAATGCATTTTTGTTTAGCTGTCAAAACGGGCTTCTTACATTTCGACAACTAACATTTAAAAGTAATGTAATTAAAGTAATAAATTGCAGCAATAACCAAGTTTCACGATCGGGAAAGCATTCTAAATATTTAACGCCAATTTAACTCTAAAGTTCATCATCATTAGATGCTTCAAAATCATTTTGGGGCCACGCACGTCAAAACTTAATTGTTTTTCGCTCACTCAAGAGAATGGCGCGAAAAGGGAGCACAAATTCAAATTTAGAACGCCCGTTCAGTCCATACTAGGCGGGAACCGGCCGCGCACGCTTCAACGGCGCTGGCTGGAAAGACTCTCTATCGTCTTTGGAAAAGAAGAGAATGAAAAAAATATTTTGAAAATAGAACATAGAAGTGAAAGATTTTTTGTTGTTGCAGTGTTTGGATTGGCGTAAAGTGTTGTGATTTTTTTGGCGGTTTTGAGTGAGTTGTTTGAATTATTCCTTAGCTTATTAGATTTAAATAAGCTACTGATGTAGGTACTGATTAGAACTCCTTTACCTAATATCATCTAAGCTAACGTTCAGGTTTTGGTAATTTAGAGCGCGTATAAAAATCGCAGGCTCCGCTAAGCATGATTGTAGCTTACAAAGACCGCCCAAGTGCGAGTTGGACTCGCGCGAATTCTCATTCTGAAGTTATTGATGTTAAAAATTGGTTGTTTCGTGATAACAAACGAATAATAGATACTTTATTCGTAACAAAACAAAAATACGGTGAAGCTAGAGTAAGTAAGCATCTAAATGCAAACAAATTTTAAATTTATGAACTACAAGCTGACTCCACAAAGTTTTTTACTTATTAAAACTTGATTTGCCATATTTATTAGCTTATATTACACAAAAAAAAATCGTAGATTTTTATATATTAGATTTTATAACTCAATAACCTACGATTCGTCGCACTATTCACTTAAAGAATCGCTTCGTTCGCAACTCTGAAAGAAAACCTTTTTTTTCTGCTCTTTGTTAGTTAACGTTAATTAATCGAATGGAATCACTAAGTAGGCCTTATAGGTCAAGTGGAAAATGTTCCCGTACCGGTATGTAGGGGCCCTCATAGGTTTCGGGGCCCTGGGACCTTATCTAAAGCAGCGAATGGAAAATGGGGATAAGCTCAGTATTAATTTAATAAACTGTAATTTCGATCCACAAGGAAGCCAATGGCAGTAGTGATTAGCGAAATAAAATGCTTAACTAATTTTTACTGAAATAAATGCGCAAATACTGAATTTAAAACGTGAGCGTCGCCGTATTTTACTTCGACGGAAGTATTGTCGCCTGTCCATTGTAACTGGACGCGCTCTACCGCTGTTTTTTAAAACAAAAGCGGTGAAATTGTGTAAAAACTTAGGTGTCAATTTACACTAGATGGGGGCAAAGTGTTTTTCTTTTCAATTTTCCAGCCAATACTGTAATTAGACATAAGAAATTACTTGTAATTCTTTCACCTGGTCGTGCTCTAGTGTGTTTTACACTAGATTAAGTGTTTACACTAGATGGGGACAAAGTGTTTTTCTTTTCAATTTTCCAGCCAATACTGTAATTAGACATAAGAAATTACTTGTAATTCTTCACCTGGTTGTGCAATTAAGTGTTCTCTATAACGAATTTGAGTGCCTAAAGAATACCGTCCGGACTCAGGGCAGAACTTTTAGTCAGGAGCTGGGCCGCCGACTGAGGGACCGTGGCATGGACATTCGCTCCAAGGATTTCCCTCGCTGTGCAGTGCGGCGATGCGGCCAGTATCATTTATTTATTGATTTTATTTTACTTTATTAGGAACAACAACAGCGTAATCTGATTATTACTTTTCGGCCGGATGGGGCTCGGAGCGATTTATTTGGTTAGGCTATATAAAAACCTATTTAGAGGTTATTCAAGTCAGAGATAGGTGGAATTTTTAGCCTCTAAATAGGTTTTTAGAATTGTCCTCAGCACGGGTTGGTGCAACAAAAAGAATATAGGCTAATTTATTATTATTTGTTTTCAATAATGTTTTGACATCGTATTATATTTTTGTAACTATTTTGACTGACGAAACCTGCGGGTGTATTTTGTATTGATTATTATTATTTCTTTGTTGGCATTGTGTTTAGCCTAACATGTAACTGAACAATTGAATCATTTACTGAATTATATTTAGTTTATTAGCTAGATAGATTTGAGGAAACCATGTTTGTTTTATTCATGTGATTTTACACACTTTTATAAACCAACATATTCCCACTATTGATTACTTGTTAATTCCAGTAACCAATTGTGGTAATATCTCGGTTTTGAAAAAAAGTCCTTTACTGTGTTTATTTTTCGGACAGCCGAGCTATCAGTGGTTTATTAGGGTTCCTTACCCAAAGGGTACTGTCCGTCCGTCCGTCTGTCTGTCACCAGGCTGTGTTTCATGAACCGTGATAGCTAGGCAGTTGAAATTTTCACAGGTGATGTATTTCTGTTGCCGCTATAACAATAAATACTAAAAACAGAATAAAATAAATATTTAAGGGGGGTCTCCTATACAACAGACGTGGTTTTTTGGCGTTTTTTGCTCGATTTAATGACGGCATCAGGTAGACGCTTGAAAGATTCAAATTTTGTATAGATTACATTTATTTTATTTTATTTTGTGTACAAAACAGATCTCAACCATTACACGATATAAAATTAATAATATGACATGAGTACTAAGTTGTGGTCTAAAGCATGCACACACAACATTGCCACATGTAAATTTGAGTATCTGAATAAAGTGAAGTATCTGAATAAGTATTTCCACCCTTGTCCCATGTTTCTAGTAGGTACATGGCCAAAATGCATAAAAAACCAGCCAAGTGCGAGTCAGACTCGCACACCGAGCGTTCCGTACAAATTTGTAGGTACACATTATAAATAGTTCAGGAATCGAGTCTCGCAAATTTTCCCGAACTTCAAAAACCAATTTTTTTATGTATTTATTAGTTTTCAGATTTTTGCATGTATTTGTAGTATAAGACGATATTACTCGCCAAATGTCATAGTTCTAGGTCAACTCAAAGTACCTTATAAATTTTGTTTCCCTTGAGTGTCTTTTTTGTGGTATAAACATAAATATTTTTTTACGTTAACTTGGAAGTTTGATTATATATTCTTTTTGTTGCACTAACCCGTGCTGAGGACAATTTTTAAAAACCTATTTAGAGGCTAAAAATTCCACCCACGCCGGGACTTGAACCCGCGACCTCTGGCTAGCCGTGCCAGCGCTCTCCCAACTGTGCTAATAGGCAAGTGCAGGCATCAGCGAAATTTCAAGCCTCTTTACAAACTTCTCTGTTTACTTACGTACAGGCAGCGACATCTGGCCGAAGTGAATTTCATCACTTGCAGCCCCGAGCAACCCACTTTGGAAGTTTGATTTTTTCACAGCTTCAAAGGACTATAAATTTAAGTATAAGATTTTAATTTCAACTTAATACCTCCACGCGTTTCCGAGATAAAGGGTCTTGACAGACAGACGGATGGGAGGACGGACAACAAAGTGATCCTATAAGGGTTCCGTTTTTCCTTTTGAGGTACGGAACCTTAAAAAGGTATGTACTTATACTATTTCATGTAGTGAGTGTTATAACATTTATAGATGTCAGCATTCATCACTCTAATTAAGTATAGCTAATTGAATGTTCAGTCAAAGAAGTCACACGCAATGTAGTGTCAGGTTTAAGCTATAAGATAGCATTATAGCTCATGTCGTAAGCGTAGTAAGTACGAATATGGAACAAAAATCTGCCTTTGGATATCTTAGACGAATTTTATGTAGTTACAAAGAATTTTATGTTGTGACTACAGGAAGTTATGAATTGGAAGTCAGACGTATTTTTGTGTAAAGTTGTTTAGGGATTTAATGATATCCTTAAAATATGTTACATTTACATTACATTACATTTTATACACGTGCACTTTATATTTCTTCTTGAAGTGTACAGTTCTATTGCGTTCATAAGTTCTGTTGCGCGCGTTGATGTCTTTTGTATGAGGCAATATTACCTATTCTCGCGAACCAAGCAGCACTCGCATGCTTTGTTAACTGACAAGGAATAGACCGTAAGGAAACCTGCTTACTTAAAAATATTACTTAATTCGTGTGAAGGCCCGAAAGTCCACCTACGCTATGAGATAGGTTGAAGCACAAATATTTGTAACTATCTGTTGCCCGCGACTTCGACGTATTTTTCCGGGATAAAAGATAGCATATGTGCAAATCCAATCTACTTTTGTGCAAAATTTAATCCGGATCCGTTCAGCCGTTTTTGCGTGAAAGAGTAACAAACGTGCATCCATATATACAAACTTTCGCGTTTATAATTATATTAGTAAGGATTATCACGGGCGTCCTAGCCCAAAGAATATTAAACCACGTACGCTTGAATTGCTTAAGGCCTGAATCTCTGACCGCACAAATTTGTATGGGACTTGTTGGGCTGCGCGAACTAATAATTGGGGAAAAAGCAGACATTTTTGAAATAAAAATATTATTAATAGAATTTTGACGACCGACGTCACTAACACATTCAGTGATATTCATTTTGGTATATTTTTTAGTAACCAAAACTCAGTGCAGTTCAAATAAAACCATATAGTGATAATTCAGACTCCTATTCGCGATTTGTTTTATTCTATAAAGTTTAAAAAATTACAAAAAATTATAACCGACGGCCCTAAATAGGGCATTGAAAAGTAATATAATATACTCTTTTCAGTTTTTAAATACTAACCATTTGAGATTAACCCCCGGTTTCTCGTACACTAACAAGCTGTTAATCTGCTGTTAACAGCTGTCAGTGGTTTTTTTTGTATGCACCTTGGTCAATTGACAGCTGTTAACAGTAGATTAACAGCGTGTGTACGGCAAACTGGGGGTAAATGTTATTTACAACACCTGATTTATAGGTATCCAGCCTTAAAGTCCAATTTGTAACTTTTTTACTCCCAAGTAACTACTAAATTACAACGTGTCAAATAGATCTAAATTAAGTGGTCACCACGATCAGCAACGCGTGAAAATGCCGGATCACTCTCGGTTTCTTCCATGCGCGCGCGCCTATTGTCTCGCTGTTACGAGATCACGCGTAATCGCTTAAAAGGCGCACGCGCACGCGAGCGGTGTGGTGCGCTCAGACGGAGACGCTTGATAGTGGAGCGCATGGAGGTAGGATTCGGTTGGAACTAATTGTACTGTATCTTTGTAAATATTTTGTTTGTGTTTTTCCTGGTGTACAATTATATCGTAATAACAATTGGTGTTAAATTTTTTCCGGTATACAATAAACAATATTCTTATCTTATCTAGGTAAAAAACAACCGACCGTTGTTAGCAGAAGAATAAGAGATTGATTACTTATGTGCTAAATGTATAGAATATTTTTATGGAAAAAATTCCGTGAAGGAAAACATCGTACGTATCGCTCGTAGCCCCGGCTGCCTGAGTGATCTTAAACGATCACGAAGGTTAAGCAACACTGGGCGCGTTCAGTGCATGGATGGGTCGCCGTCTATGCCTAACGCTAGTGGCATTTTTCCGAGCGGTTCCGTGCTTCGCAAGGCACGTTAAGCTGTTGGTGCCGGCTGCCGTCGATAGATGGCAGTCGTTAAGCCAAGTCAGAGGCCTTAGGGCGGCTTGACAACTTCTGACTGTAGACGAGCCACTAGTCTACAAGCCTCCACCAATCCGGACTTGGCCCCCGTGGTGGAGTATGGCCTATACCTTCCTCAGGGAAGAGACCCGTGCCCCTCGGTGGGGACATAATGGGTTGATGATGATGATGAAACATCGTGAGGAAACCTGAGTCTCTGAAGTGTTGAATTGTGGTTTTGAGCGCTTGAGATTGCCAATCTGCAGTAGGCACGTGTGTAGATTAAGCCCGCATTCTCTCTGAGAGAAGTTCTGTGCTCGTGGGACGTAAATGAGCTACATTAAAAAGTCTTTATTGTACTAGAAAAATATAATAATGAACATTTTGGTACGCAAATAGTGCATACATATAAATATAAAAGAATATTTACAAAAAGACTAAAATTTTATCGTGGAATTACATATATACATTGTAATAAGTACAGGCTATGCTATGATTTAGATAAAAGAATCTTATATAAAATTTCATAAAAACCATACTAGTTGCTTTAGTGTGTTAACATGACAAACATATTAAAAAGATAATACAAGAATATTCTCAAATGCACGCAAGAAACAAAAAATACAGAAACAAAAGATAGTAGATAGAAATAAAATAGGCGGCCTTATTGCTAATAGCAAGTTCTTACCGACAACCTTGTGACAATTTTTTATATTTATTATAATCGTGGTATTTTACACTCTAATACAAAAATAAAGTAATACGTGTAACGAAATCTGCGGTGTAAATCAATCAATGGACTAACCACCAACCATTTAAACCAAATGACCACTCATTGCTAACCGCCTCGGTGCTAACACTACTATAATCCCACCTCCCTGCACACCCCGTTACAGTTATTAGCGTAATGACAGAGCGAGTGATCGCTCGACAGGTCGAGATTGGAAAATTACTCCCTAGTACTTGTAGTTGTCGAGAAATATAACATTCAGAAGGTTTGTGCGACTATCTCGATTTCCTTTTTTGTATGCAAAACATTAATGGCTTATGGCACTGTAACGTGGTCTTTCACTATGGCCCTTATAAGAAATCTCAAGGTCACGCAACGAGCTATGGAAAGGGCCATGCTCGGAATTTCTCTACGAAATCCAATCAGAAATGATGAGATCCGTAGACGAACGAAAGTCGTCGACATAGCCCAGCGGATTAGTAAGTTGGAGTGGCAGTGGGCGAGGCACATAGCACGCAGAACTGATGGCCGATGGGGCCGAAATGTTCTCGAATGGAGACCACATATCGGCAAGCGCAGCGTAGGACGACCGGCAGTTGACCTGTAGGTAACAGGTTCATAGTCATGTTTGACGCAGCTTCCAGAATATCTGGTGGCGCACAATTACCACTATCATCGCTTTCAGACATGTTTTTACACAAAAACTACCTATGTAATTTATTTTACAAAAAGAACCACTTTGTTTAAATATTGAAATTTTTTTTTAAATGTAAAATGTTGGCGCCAAGGCGCAATCATCGATTGCGCATGCGTGTTGCGTCGCCGACTCGTTCATTAAAACCTTTTTTTTTAAAGTAGAGGTTCAACCTTCTTGGTCCAGCTGGAGGTTGTATAGGTGTATCGTTATGATTAAAAAGTTATATTATGATACAGGTGTCCATACAAGACCTGTATCGTAATACAACTTTTTTATTTTTATTTTTGGCCTATGCGTAATGTTTGTCATAAGAGTTTTGTTTTCAGTTTTATAATCTTTGTATTATAGTAACAGAGTAGATAAACCTATTTAGAGTATATGGGGACCCGTAACGCTGTGGCAGCCCTGCTCCGGCCGCACAGCTGCGCGCAGCGGAGTTCGGAATGAAAGCTTTACTCTAACAAAAATCTATACAAGTTACAAGGGCCAGCGAAGCGGACGGCGTTCAGTTTCAATTCAATTTCAATTTCAACCGCGTACTGCGATCACCAACCCGCCTGCGAAGCGTGGCGATTATGGCAAAACCCTTCAGGGTTACAAAACCATGAGGGAGGCCTATGTCCTGCAGTGGGCCTCAAATGGCTGATTGATGATGATGACTTATGAAGTAAAGTTTTCTTATGTATGGTAAATTATATGTATTCCCTTTCCCTCTTATAGTGTGTAGATACAATATGCATTTTATACTGATATAAGGCTTATAGTTTTAGTATGTAATATGTGTATAATATTAAAAATCAGCAGTCGTGTTGATGTTTATTTTTTATTTCAGTTCTTTATTTTTGGGCATTTAGTGATTTTTTTTGTTATATTTGTGCTAATTTTATATAGCTTATGATACTAGAGCAAATATGACGAATCGATTGAGACCTTATTTGTTAAAATCTGACCATTGGTTAACTAGTTATGAGGGAACATAGAAACGGACATACACATACATACATACGAGCCACACATGCTACCCTCTCTTTGGGCTCCACCGCAGTCAATTAAAAATAACCCTGCATATGTATTTGAGATAAACCTATCGTTGAAAAAGGTTCGCTTCAATATAATCTATTTTTAATAATTTTATTAAAATCGATGGAACGTTCCTAGAAAACTGCCATTGTCACGAACTTAAATACAAAAAAATTGTACAGCACGAAGAACAATGCAGTTCTTCTGTACTCTCCTCCGAATTACCTCTCAGAAGTAATTGTTTCTAATAGCTCCAATTTACACTTGTTATCGTTGCTTAGTCTAGGTTCTTGACCTGACAGACGTAATAGAGATTTGAGTGATCAATTAAAGCTTAAAGACTTTCGTCGATCTGAGGATGAAGCTCTCAGTCTCTGATGAGTTTTTAGAAAAAATATGGCCCGTTTTCGCGGACTCCAGAATCAGTATAATAAGATTATTACAGAATCTGCGACTTAGTGATATACATACATAAACTCATGCCTGTATCGCAGAGGGGTAGGCAGGATTGAACTTAGTGAAAGTTGCATATTAAACATAGGTAAGAAGATTCCGTGTGGCGCCGGATTAAGAATAACGTCACTCCATTACCTTCCGTGGATGTCGTAGAAGGTGACTAAGGAATTAAATTACCAGGAGACGGGCAGCAGCGTCTTCCTGAGATTCCAACCGCATACTGCAATCGCCAACCCGCCTGCCAAGCGTGGCGATTATGGCAAAACCCCTCATGGTTATGTTCGAAGCTTGGAAAACCATGTCTTTCATGTTATTATTATGAAAAATAAAAACACAAAGAATAATAATAAACTATAGCCAGCTAACTTCCAACTACAACATAGTTCTTTGAGTTACTAAACTTGCAAAGACTGTTTCTCGAAAGTACATTATTTCAATTAATATTTTCAAAAAATAATATCTCCGTAACTACTCATCTAATGAGGTTGATTTTTTCTGATAACGATTGCTTATCCGTTGCACATTACAGGGATATAAGTTGCAATTATCTATAGCGGCCATAAGGTATTTCTTTCGTCAATATTCACACTCTCCATATGTCCAAACCAACGTAACATTCCTTACACAAATACCTTATAAATTGCACTATCAAATTCACTTAAGTCGTAAAGTGGTCAATAAATCACTTTTCACGTTTGATTGGTCATCGGTACGAACTAAATCAATAACTCTGACAATGTGTGCCGGTTTAAGTATTTCTGATATATTATGTATTGTATGAGTGAGCAATAAACCAGAGCTATGTTAAAGGTTTACCTCCACTGGAAGCTAATAAAAGTTGGAGCGAATCTAACCTTCATTGTCATAAAGTAACGTCCATACAACAGAATCATTTTACAATAATTAAAATTGGTTCAAACTTGATTTCTATGCTATAGAGAAAATAATAATAATAACCTCATAAATAGCTATTAATTATGAGATACAATTATTGTATGGCTTTTTATGGTATTATATGGCTTTGGCTGGAATGAAATATTAATAACTAGATATTAATATGAATTCAATATTTTATATTAATTATTTATGATATCCAGAGGCGAGGTCACAACAAACATGAAAAATAAACCTATGATCCAAAGTACGGTATTAGGTACATACCTTTTTGGAAATCGAATCTACCACGACCACCGTGTCAGTGACACAACTAGTAGGATATAAATCCTCTTTAACACGTAACAATAAATGGGTATTGAAATGAGAGCGAGCTATGTCCAACCTTTTTTTACTTATGAGTCTGTTTCCCCCTCCCGCAGCACCAACCCCTGGGACTTCTGGCGGGCGGGAGTGGCAGCCATGTTTTTTTTTTGCGACTGACAATTTTTGCATTTAACAGGACGCTCTGTTTTTTTTCGCCCTTATTTTTCCACCCGCGACCCAAAACTCTGTCCCTTCATGTCGCCGCCCTGCGTCCACTGCACAGGACATTCGTAGATCTAAAGCGCACTTACACATTACAAAAGTTATTATAAAAACTCGAACGTAGGGACAAAACCCTCAGGGAAGCGCATAGAAGAGTTACGTAATACAATAAGCATAGCTTGTAGTACGAAGCTAGCTCAAAGCATTAAAAAAAGAGTTAAATGGTTTCAACTGCCTATCGTGTTCAGCAGCAGTGTGTTGTGGATAGACAAAACTTAGTGCATGTTCGTGATAAGATCGTTAGATATCACCTCATGGATATTATAATGCTTTGTCAATTATAGCATGTTACTTAGCCCATTAAACTCTTCTTTAAGCCGTCAGATTATGTCAGAAATAAAACTGTTATTTTAATAATTATTAGGACCTCATAGTTAGTAAGACTTTCCGCACTTAGCCTCATACATAGTATAAGCAGCCTATATACGTCGACTGTAGGGCACAGGCCTTCTCTCAGAGAGAGAGAGTATGGGCTTTAGGGTAGTTCTATCTAATTGAACTAGAGATTTGACTCTTACTTAGCCTCATACCCGGGCCATTATACGTAGCAAGCGCTGAGATATGTGGACACATCGGACCCTCACGTTTCCTCACGATGTTTTCCTTCACAATAACTTAGAAAATCAAGTCGTTGGTACTTGCCGGGCTTCGAACCCAGAAGCTCTGGATTGTGAGTCCAGCGATTTACCGATGCGCTACCACCGCTCTTAATAATAATAATAATTCATCATCACCATGATCATCTGCCATTTGGCGCCCACTGCAGGACATAGGCCTCCCTCATAGTTTTCCAAGCTTCCCGGTCTTATCTCACCCGCATCTAGCGACTCCCCGCCACCGTAACCGGGTCTGGTGAGGGGCCTTCCCACGCTGCGTTGTCCGGTCCGCGGTCGCCAGGTCAGAACTTTTTCGCCGCAACGTTCATCAGTTCTCAGAGCCATGTGCCCCGCCCCCTGCCACTTCAACTGAGCAATTCTTCGAGCTCTATCAGTAACTCGGGTTCTTCTGCGGATCTCCTCATTCCTGATTCGATCACGCAGTGAAACTCCTGACATAGCTCTCTCCATTGCTCGTTGGGCGACCTTGAGCCTTCTTATGAGGCCCATAGTCAGCGTCGCCGTCCAGGTCTCACATCCATAAGTCATCACTGGCAACACACTAATAATAATTAAACCTTTTTATTCCAAAACTCATACACCACGTATGCATGGAAAATGTTGAACTGTTAGTATTGTAAGTTGGTTTGCTTATTCTATGTTGTGTTAGCGTTGTTAGGATCTTCAGAGTTTTGGACCCCTCTTTGGGTGAAGACCTCCTCCATCTTCATCCAGGCCTCTCTGTTTTTTGCCAGGATCATCCAATCCCTCCCAGCAATTTGGACGATATCAACAGCCGATCGTTTGATTGGTCTTCCAACTTTCCTTTTCCCTGATGCCGGTCCCTTCCATTCTGTTACCTGTACCGTGCATATTTTGTCTGTGTAGCGAGAGAGATGTCCTGCCCATCTCCAATTTAATTACAGCGCTTGCGTTAGAGCGTCTGTTAGTTGCGTTTGTCGTCTGATGTTTTCGCTTCTTAGCTTATCTGATTTCCTGGTGAGCAAAATGCTTCTTTCCATAGCTTTTTGTGTACATCTAATTCTTTGCTTCGGTTTGTCTGTGAAAATCCAGGTCTTACATCCATATAGCAAACAAGGCAGGAGACAAGTATTGAAAACTATTTCTCTCCATAAGCTTGGTCGGACTCTTCCGACAAAAAACCGAGTAAGTGAATCCGGAATTAAGTTAATAATAGCTTTAACTATACATACCACCGCTCTTATTATAATCCTACTTAATCCTACTATATTCATATTAACATTGTAAATGTCAAAGTTAGTGAAGATGTTTGGATGTTTGTTACTCAATCACGCAATAACGGCTGAACGGATTTTTATGAAACTTGGCGTACAGGCAAAGACCTGAATTGAGACATAGCATACTTGATATCCCGGTAATGCGTTCCTGTGGGATAAAATTTATTTTAAGCTTATAATAGATGGCGTTGTGCGAGCGAACGTTGTGTTTTAAAAATAGATGGCGTTGTGCAAGAATCGTATTAACGGATTCTGTGACGGTACGAAGTTCGCCGGAACAGCTAGTAATAATAAAAATAACTTCCACACAATACAATCACTTGACCTGGTCCTAAACTAGGATACCCAGTGCTATGGCTACCAGGCAAGGACGTCAAATGTACGAAAATGTATTATGTTGTATAATACAACAACTATGCAACTTAAATAGATTTCCAGTTACATTCTAGCTACTCGAACTGGATACATTTCACTTTCACTCCATCGGTTTTGTGCATAGTAGGGCAGCAATATACAGTTAGGCATTTTATTTCTGCCCCTATATTACGCTCACCAAATCCTGAGCGATTCCAATCGTCTAACTGTCAAATTAGTATGGAATTTGACAGTTAGACGATTGGAATCGCTCAGGATTTGGTGAGCGTAATTAGGCCACTGATCTAAGTACCTATGTTAGATGTTATGGTACACCCTGTAAGTAGCTTAGAAAAGTAATCAAATTAATTAAGTGCAATTGGATTTGAAAGGGTTTGCTAAAACTTAATTTGCACTTAGTGGTTAAAGCTTCGCGATTAAAATTCTACTTCAGAGTCAAAGGTTGAACATAAAGACGTGCACGAACGTTCTGAGAGAAAGAAACAGAAGAATTAAGATTATTCAATCCTTAGCGCATGTAGGTTCATTACCTACTTGTTAGTCCTACCGCGATATCCTAATAACGGCTGAACGGATTTACATGAAATTTGGCGTACAGATAGACAAAGACCTGAATTGAGACATAGCAAACTTGATATCCCGGTAATGCGTTCCCGTGGGATAATATTTAATTTAAGTTCGAAATAGATGGCGTTGTGCGAGCGAACGTTGTGTTTTAAAAATAGATGGCGTTGTGCGAGCGAACGTTGTGTTTCAAAAATAGATGGCGTTGTGCGAGAATCGTGTAAACGGATTCTGTGGCGGTACGAAGTTGGTCGGGACAGCTAGTAGGTTATAAGCAGTGATCGGAGTAGGTAGAGTAGGTAGGTTTCGTTAGTGTGATTCTAGTTGTAAGAGGATATATACATATCGAGCGAATATTACGTACCATGTATTGTATACGTTAGTACGGACTTGCCTCCAGGTTTCCGAATTTCAAAATTGTTTAAAATGAACGAACGATTGAATGAATGAATGATGAATGAACGATTCAATTAAAGATGAATTAGGTACATTATAAGATTTATTAGTATGTCTCTTCTTCTTCATCGGTGCGCTCTTGATAGAGCCGTCGTGATCCTGTTGATAAAATATATAAACATGTATTATTTTCTGTAATTGTACATCTAATTCCTTTTCCGATGTATCAGTAAAATCCATCCTAAGATAAGATAGAAAGAAAGAAAAAACATTTATTAAGCGCAACAAAGACATACACAATAAGTAGAAATAGTTCTAGCCAGATAAACCTCTGTGGTAATTAAGCACCGCCTTTTATTCATTTTTTTTTTTTCATTTCCACAGATAACTTCAGCAAGGAGGGGATCTCTCAACGGCTTTTGATATCGCCTCGAAACATGGTGAGTACCTATATGAATATTCATCGGTACTTAAATGATTAAGTATTCAGCTTTTCCCGTGTTGTTAAAGTAATTTATTAAGACAAATTATATTAATAAACAATGAATTTGAATTAACCTAGAATTTACCTAAATGAGTATAACTGTTAACGCACTCCATGTAGTGCAGCGCACACACACACTAAGGCGCACGGCTACGCGGCCGCGCGCTTCATTCGGACCTTTACCTTGGACTAATATCACCGTGTCGTGTTACAATATAACATGTTTTCTGTAATTAAAACTACATAAGATTGTTCAAAGTCTCGCCGTCATTTCCACTCAATGCTGAACTCCTCTCTCGAATCATCATCATTGTTTCGAGCCGGATACGACTTTGGAAGAAGCCACGCACATAGCGAAGCGACTACCCACAAAGGACGTAGCGGTGAGGTCGAACGGAGGACACGCCATCGGTTCGTGGACGACGAAATATCGAGAAATATCAGCAATCGCAACGAGTTTCGTACAATCCAGTCAATATCTATCAACTATCTACAGTTTCCTCCAATTTAAGATCACAAAATACCAAGAAAAGGGAAGTGTACAAGTGTGACCTGGTTGCATAACGGTGTGGTCGGGCTATTACGTAATACCTACGTGATAATACCCATCTGAGCGCAGGCGCACGGCTATCGGTCATTAGATTCGGGCGATGATTTGGATTCTCGCTTTGTTCTGACCACTAAATCAATTAGCATAGTAGCACGAAACTGCAAGCTTAACTACTTCACCTTCAGCTTCACATTAAAATTTAAGTATTGCTCCAATTTTCATTTTTTACTTCACTTGAAAGTGGTTTTAATTTCAGCACGCTCATTCAAGCTATAGGTAGTTCAAACAATTGATTTAATTTACAGCTGATTATTCAATATGGATTTATCATCTCTAAAGCGCAGTAGAGCTTCAATAAAATGCAAACTCACAAATTTCAAAACATTTCTAAAAATGCTATCCCCCAGCAAGGTTCTAAGTACTTTGCAAATTAATGAACTAAATGCTCGATTTAGCAAAATACAAGATTTATACAATGATTTTGATACCATCCAAACTCAAATCGAACAATTATGTGAAATTCCAGATGACGAGCATAAAGAGCGAGAGAATTTTGAGTCCGGCTACTTCGCTGCTATCGCAGTGGCGCAGGAGCTGATGGACTCGAATGCTGTCGATGCTGGTTCTGCCGCTGCGGTGCGGGGTGACGTTTCAGTGACAGGTTCAGGTACTGCAATACACACAGGTGGGCCTAGTGTTAAATTACCTACAATCCAAATACCTACCTTCTCTGGGCGCTATCAGGACTGGCTGGAATATCACGACACTTACAAGTCACTCGTTCACACAAACACATCAATTTCAAACATACACAAATTTCACTACTTGCGTGCATCACTCAAAGACAGCGCATCATTAATCATACAATCGTTAGAATTTTCTGCCGATAATTACGAAGTTGCATGGCAACTTTTATGCGAAAGATACAATAACAATAGAATTTTAATAAACAATCACATACAAGCTTTATTCGGCATTGATTCTATCACTAAAGAATCATCACGGGCATTACGCAACACAATTGACACTATAAACAAAAACCTAAGAGCACTCAAAACATTAAATTTACCTACAGAACACTGGGACATTCTGATAATACATTTGGTTTCAACCAAATTGGATGCAATTACATTCCGTGAGTGGGAAACACAACGGAATTCTATCAAGCATGTACCTAAACTAGACGATTTCAATGCATTTCTAAAGAACCGTGCAGATTTACTGGAAACTATGGAGGAAACACAATCAAACCTAGTACGAAAACCTAACGACACACACAAACATTCTAAAGCATTCATAGCCAATCAAACAACACCAAAACAATATACATGTCCTGTATGCAAACACTTTCATTCAATATACCAATGTTATCAATTTAAGGCAATGCCAATCGAAGCAAGAATACAAAAAACAAAACAATTGAATTTGTGTACAAACTGTTTGCGTGCGGGTCATGACGAAAAACGTTGCAGAATGGGCCCTTGCAAGTTATGCTTCCAAAGACATAATAGTATGTTACACATCGATCAAAAATCTAAATTTGAACCCAAAGCAACTACATCACGTGACTGTGTAGTGTTACCTACTTTACAAAATCAAGAAAAGGCTGAATCACAATCGCACTGCACTCGCACGTCACGCACAGAACAAAACAACGACAATATCACTCTATCTGCTACACATACGAGTCAAGTGCTGCTATCTACAGCTTTAATCAATATTCAAGACCGTAATGGTCGTTTACACAAAATCCGTGCACTGTTAGACAACGGGAGCACATCAAGCTTCCTAACAGAAAGCACACAAAAACAATTACAAATTCCAAGCTATTCTACTTCTGTATCCGTCCAAGGATTAAACAAACAATCATCTAAAATTACAAAAAGATGCGATGTGTCTATATCATCACTCACAAGCAGTGGTTACACCGCAAACGTCAATTGTTTCGTTGTACCACAAATTACTCAATTTATACCAACAACAAAAATCAATTGTGAGCCTCTCAACATTCCTCACAACATATCGCTGGCGGACCCAACATTCAATGTACCGTCAGACGTTCAAATGCTGTTAGGAGCCGATCTATTCTGGGAGGTTTTGCTAAATAACAAAATAATCCTAGGCAGCAATAAGCCTACTCTAGTTGAAACAACACTAGGATGGTTAGTCTCAGGATCCATACAAACAAATTCAAACAAAACCAAACATACAAAAAATACCTATACTACAGTCCACTGTCATTTTCAAAACAATATTGAGCTCGAAGAAAAACTCAATAAATTCTTTGAGTTAGAATCAATCCCCACATCTCAACCGAGCCGCAATAAAGGTGACATTGAGTGTGAGGACATTTTCACGGCAACTACCGTTCGTCAATCAGACGGTAAGTTCGTGGTAACCATACCCCTCAAAGAGTCTCCTGAATGCTTAGGTGATTCTAAACAACAAGCGTTGATCAGATTTCAATCTCTTGAAAGGAAATTCAAGCACAATCCTATATTTAAACAAAAGTATACACAGTTCATGGATGAATACCAATCATTACATCACATGTCTGAAAGTTCAGGCACAGACAAAAATGAAATTTCTTATTTTTTACCACATCACGGCGTCCTACGCGAGGATAGCCTAACAACAAAGCTACGAACAGTATTCGATGCTTCAGCAGTCACGAGTTCGGGCAAGTCACTCAACGACATACAACACATAGGTCCTACTGTACAAGACGATTTACTCAGCATACTCATACGATTTCGTCAACACAAATTCGTAGTCACTTCCGATATAGAGAAAATGTACAGACAAATACTAATAGATGAAAAACAGCAAAATTTACAACAAATATTCTGGCGGTCAGATTCAGAGAAAGAAATCAAACAATATAAGTTGCACACAGTCACTTATGGGACAGCTTCGGCCCCATACTTGGCTACAAGGTGTATTTACGAATTAGGCCAAAATTCAACAGATAAAAACGTAAGTGAAACAATCTTACACGACTTTTATGTCGATGACCTCATAACCGGAAGTGACCACGAACAAACCTTAATACAAACATGCAAGGGAATCATACGAGAACTAGAAAGTGCTCAATTTCATCTACGCAAATGGAGAACTAACGAACCTTCGTTACTAAATAAAATCGTAGATGAAAATAGCAGCGACGATTTACTCAATTTAGGTAGGGAAGAGTACTCAAAAACACTTGGCTTGCTGTGGGCTTGCAAGAAAGACACTTTGCTATTTTCACCACAAAATATTTCCTCAGAAAACATTGACAAACAAAAACAAAGTCTAAGCAAGCGCACTATATTATCCACTATTGCACAAGTTTTTGATCCGTTAGGATTAATAAATCCTTGCATGCTACAAGCTAAACAAATTTTACAAACTCTTTGGTCCAAAAATATTTCATGGGACGATTCACTACCCCCAGAAATTGAATCACAATGGGATAATTTTGTAAAAAATATTCCTGATTTATCCACTTTACAAATTCCACGACGAGTTTTATGTAACTCATTCATTGAAGTCGAACTTCACGCCTTCAGCGATGCTTCAATGAAAGCTTATTCAGCTTGCGTATACGCACGGTCAACGGACAGTAACGGCAATGTCACCGTACGTTTGTTACTGGCCAAGAGTAAGGTTGCGCCACTAAAACAAAGACTAACCATACCTAGGCTAGAGCTGTGTGGTGCTTTGCTTGCCACACAGCTAGCAAAAAAGGTTTTAGAATCTATGCGAATCGAATTTTCATCGATTTTTTTTTGGTGCGATTCAACAATTGTACTTGGTTGGATTAAAACCTGTACAAAGCAAAACTTAAAACAATTTGTTTACAATAGAATAAACGAAATAACAAATAACTCAGATTTAAGTTCATGGCACTATGTTCCCACAGATATGAACCCCGCAGACATTGGATCCCGAGGACTGTCGATAAGTCTACTCAAAAACTCAAGCTTGTGGTGGGCAGGACCACACTTTCTTCATCACACCGACATGCAGTGGCCTACTCAACCACAAGAAACCGATATTAAAAATTTACCTGAAGTCAAGCTGCAATGTCATAATTTCACGTTAAATGAAGACAACTTCATAAATAACTTTTCTAACTTTGGAAAATTACTTCGAGTTGTTATTTATATAAAAAGGTTTATACATAATTCTCGTAATCCACGTAACAAATTACTTGGTTCACTAAAGACATTGGAATTTGACTCAGCCACAAAAACACTTAGCAAAATTGTACAAATCGATTTATTTACAAAACAATACAAACTTTTAGCTAAGGGGCAGCTACTTTCATCAAAGGACAAACTAATAAACTTAAATCCCTTCGTTGACAACACAGGAATAATGCGAGTGGGAGGCAGACTATCAAACTCTAATTACAACTACAACACAAAATATCCAATCTTATTACACTCAACACATCACATAACTAAATTACTTGTACAATATTATCACAATACACTTTTGCATCCCGGACCACAATCACTAATAGCAACTTTGCGTCACAAATTTTGGATCATTGGAGGGAGAAATCTTGCGAGAAAGGTGACTCATAACTGTATCACGTGCTGTAGGTTTTCAGGAAAAACTTTCCAACCTATAATGGGAAATTTGCCTTCACATAGACTACATGCAGAATACCCATTTTCAAATACAGCAGTCGATTACGCAGGGCCAGTCCTGATAGCGGATCGCAAAGGTAGGGGATGCAGACTAAAGAAAGCCTACATTTGTGTATTCGTCTGTATGGCAGTTCGTGCAGTACATATCGAGCTTGTCACTGAACTAACCACACAAGCATACCTAGCTGCATTAAATCGGTTTATTGCCCGTCGCGGCAGACCAGCAAATATATTTTCAGATAACGGGACGAATTTTGTTGGGGCATCAAATGAATTAGCTAAATTTCTAAAAAATAATTGTAATAATATCAGCTCCAGCTCAGCTGAAATTGAGATCAATTTTAAATTTTATCCAGCCTATAGTCCACATTTTAATGGGTTAGCTGAAGGATCAGTCAAGTCAATCAAACACCACCTAAAGCGAGTTTTGTCTTTAGCTCATTTAGATTACGAGGAGATGAACACTGTGTTAATACAGATTGAGAGTATTCTGAACTCCAGACCTTTAACTCCCCTTTCTACTGATCCATCCGACCTAGTCCCGTTGACCCCTTCACACTTCCTGATTGGGCGACTACTCACTATGTTACCAGCTCCCCAGGTTACTGATGCCTACCAGGTGGACGCGACAAAGATAAACACGCTCGCAAGATATCAGCGGGTTCAAGCCTTGAAGACACACTTTTGGAACCGTTACTATATGGAGTATATCTCAGAATTACAAAGGCGAAACAAGTGGCACAAGGACAAAGGACAGCCACACCCAGGAGACCTAGTTCTCATCAAAGATGATCGGCTGCCACCTAACAAATGGCTACTCGGACGAGTATCTTCAGTTTACCCGGGTACAGACGGCGTCAACCGCGTTGCGGATATCCAGACTTCGTCGGGGACCCTCAGGCGGGCTTTCAACAGGCTTTGCCCACTTCCAACGTTGGAACAGGACGTTCCAAGGGTGGCAGAATGTTAACGCACTCCATGTAGTGCAGCGCACACACACACTAAGGCGCACGGCTACGCGGCCGCGCGCTTCATTCGGACCTTTACCTTGGACTAATATCACCGTGTCGTGTTACAATATAACATGTTTTCTGTAATTAAAACTACATAAGATTGTTCAAAGTCTCGCCGTCATTTCCACTCAATGCTGAACTCCTCTCTCGAATCATCATCAATAACTAACATAACCTACAATTGAAATTATTCAACAAGATACTTAAATATAAAATGCCTCTGGGAAGGGTCCCCAGCATGCTGGCTACGTTACCTCGTTGGATGGCAAGACTTTTCCTCTGCCCGAGGTAAGAGCCAGCCAGAGGGTCTCTGGTCGTGACAGTTAGCGTGTGGTATTGCTACTACAAATTCGCAGATGTTTATAAATTTGAAAATAAACAAAGTCATAGGTACATGTTCGCACTGGGAATGGGTCTCTTACTTCAGAGTCCATTGTTCTACCCACTGGGCTATCACCGCTTCGCATCTATATCGCTTCTATATCGTCATGTACGTTATTATCTACATGCTATGTAATAGTACGCTTACCACAACTGTCATACGATGTAATATTAGTTATGAATGAGTTATTATTGAATTGGCTACTGTATTGGCTGATCAGTGCTTATCCTTATTAAGTATGTTGATTCGACTCGACGGTGCGTAAAATTGGTCAATGCTAATGCAATACATACTTAAAATGTGGACCTGTTATTTTTTATTTATAAATAAAATAATACTTAGATCCAGTTGCATTGTCGTGTCGTAAATAACGAGTACTAATTATAACCGTGTTCTCGAGAAAATTTTAGGCAGAAGTTATCAAATGAAAATTGATAAAATTATTTAGGGCCGTTTTCTCCATTAGCTGCGCAAAACTGGATTTCATATTCTGGATCATGCTTGAACGAAGTTTAAAAAATAGATTACTGTCCATCCGATTTCTCCGGTAACTTTTCATAAGGGTTCACGAAATCTAGTTCACGTCACAGATTAGACAAAAAACGCTTAGATTTGTGGCTGGTAACACAATTTTTTTTATTTATTTTGAAACGCAGCTGTCAAAAATGTCGAGATTCTGTGGTTATTTTTTCCTGTTATTCTGTGTAATTTGAAAACTTTCTTTTCGAAAAAAGCGCGGGAACCTTGGATGAGTAAAGGCGGCGAAATTTGAACAATTTTCAATAAATTGACTTTCTTTTCTTCAACTTTGTTGCTTGTGTGTTTTGTGTGTGATTATTTTCGAACGGCTCTGGAATTTATGATGTTAAAACGTAAGAGAGAACCAGTATTCACAACGAGTGAAAAACATGCTATAATAGATTTGGTGGAGGAACACTATCATATAGTGGAAAATAAAATATCCGACGCCACGACCATCCGGTCGAAGAACGAAGAGTGGGAAAAAATTGCAATAAAGTTTAATGCTAATTCCAGCATTCACGCAAGGGATTCGTCCACACTAAAAACGTGCTGGGAAAACTTAAAGAAAATTCCAAAGCTCTTCTCATATTGAAAATTTACCTTTATTTCTCAATACCTACTCGATATAAAACCAGTAGTTGGGTAATTTTCTTCTACCTACCTACTTTTGATGTCTTTTTGACAGCTTATGACTGACTGTTAATCTGGTTTTAGAAGCTAATCCTCCAATATCGGCCGTTCAGAGACTAGTTTAAACTTTCGTTTCCGTTGTTGGAGAAATCCAATTTGGGATTATAATCTCGATTTAGAGCCCAAAACCGGATTTAGCTTGCTGTAATCTAGATTTGGTTCTGTGGAGAAAACGGCCCTTAGAGATTAGCAGAGAACCGGCGAGGCTCGCCGTGTGGCGCCGGGTTAAGAATAGTGTCACTCCATTTCCTTCCCTGGACGTCGTAGAAGGCGACTAAGGAAATCAATTACCAGGAGACGGGCAACAGCGTCTTTCTGAGATTCCAACCGCATACTGCGATCGCCAACCCGCCTGCCAAGCGTGGCGATTAAGGCAAAACCCCTCATGGTTAGGAAAACCATGAGGGAGGCCTATGTCCTGCAGTGGGCGTCAAATGGCTGATGATGATGAGGTTTTGGCGTGATATCACATATGTTATTCTCTAACAGTCAAGTGAAACCGTGGAAAAAAAACATTTGTTATTTTTAAAAGTAACAGAGTTTTGAAAGATTAAGAAAGAGGAAATTGACTGCTGGAGAATAACATGAGGCGGCGATATGGCGCCTTGTACCTCCTCGCGGCCAAAGATATCAACTCAAGCCCCCAGCTTAAGCGGTTTAACTAGGCAATTTATCCAACTAATCTGCAATCACTGTGTTTATCTATAACGTGTAATTTTCGTTACAGTGGGCGTGTCTCGTGGTGCTGGTAGCGGTCTCGGCTAGGGGATGGGCTCAGCTCACACCGGTTAGTAATAACAGTTTTTTTTTTATATAGCCTATGAACGTTCCACTGCAGGGCACAAGCCTTCGCTCAGACAGAGAGAGTATGGGCTTATTTACCACGCGTCCCCGCGGATTGTCAATTTCAAGCGCTGAGATGTGTGAACACCTCGGACACTCAGGTTTCCTCACGATGTTTGCCTTTGCCGTTAGTGAGCGGTAACACATCTAACATTAAACAGTTTATATACGTCCCTGGGATGGGAGAGGATCGGGCGGTGAAGAGGGCATACCTGGGGCTGCCAAGTGGTCAAAGACCGGTTGGCTGCCCCAGATATCGCCGGAAGGAGGAAGCCAAGGAGCTGCGTGAGCTCCAGGCCGGCGACTGGCAAGAGACCGCGCTGGACAGAGAGAAGTAGCGACTTCTTGTGTCGGAGGCCAAGACCCACTTCGGGTCGCTGAGCCAGCGGAGTAAGTAAGTAAGTATATACGTCCGGGGTACAGACCTTCTCTCAAAAAATAGAGAGTATGGACAATCATTACGGATACGCACAGGCCTGGCCATATATCGTATGGAATAATAATGTGGGGTATCAGTACAGATGCACTGCAACTCTTCACCCAACAAAAAAACGGTTAGAATAATGGCAAATATAGTACCTACCGACAGTTGTAAACCATACTTTACAACATATAATCTACTTACCTTACAATCTATTTCTAAATTCGTCCGAAGAACTTTCACAAAAAAAGAAGACGTTACTATAAGACCCATTAAGACACAAAAATAAATACACTCTTCCAGTACATTAGTAATGGCTATAAAAATTTATAACAAACTCCCAAAGCACCTTAAAGACCTGAATGACGACTATAATTTTCACAAAGATTTAAAGAAAATACTAATTTCAAAATGTTATTATACTATAGAGGAATATTTAAAGGATAATATAGATGTAATGAGATAAATCATTATATAAATATAACTTTTTAAATATAATTAACTAAAATTGCATGTATATTAATTCAATGAAATATTTTAATTTTAAGTTTATATAATGCATATTTATATACAGCACTTTATAATGTGACGTGCCCTACAGGGTCCACAAAGGTCTTATCAAATAACTGTTAACCCGAAAGCTTGTGGAATGCAATTGAAACGCATGCACGTAAAAACTGAAGAAAATGCGAGAGTAACCTTTAGGAATCTTTCATTCGTCTTTTTTCCTCCGTTTTTCCCTGACATAGTCACATTTCAATTTTAAAATACTAGACATATAGAAAAAGTATAAAAGAAGTGGCCACGCGGTGGTAGCCTAGTGGGTAGAACATTGGACTCGGAAGCGGGAGACCCAGGATCGACTCTCAGTGCGGACATGTACCTATGACTTTGTTTTCTAACTTATATATATTGTGAAGGTCTAGTAGCAATACCACTCGCTAACGGTGAAGGAAAACATCGCGAGGAAACCTGGGTGTCTGAGCTAATCACATACCTTAGCGCTTGAAATCGCCAATCCGCGGTGGGCACGCGTGGTGATTAAGCCCATACTCTCTCTCTCTGAGAAAAGGCCTGAGCCCTACAGTGGGACGTATATAGGCCGCTTATAATATGATGATGATGAAAGAAGTAAAAACATTAAAAAGGTTGGTTGGTCGCTCGGCAACAGCAATGTATTGAGTATTGGGTATTGAGTATTGAACGTAGTGACAGAGTGATAGTCCTCGCCGAGGCCACATTTTTCGTTGCATGCGGCTTTAGCAAGTGACCCACTGCTACCGAATTGAGCCGACGCTTCACGTCAAATAATATACATATTAATTGACTTTCAACGCACTTAAGGAGCAACAAAACATTATCTAAACAACATTAGACACAAAGATCGAGAAAAAACGTCAAAAAATCACGTTTCTTGTATGGGAGCCGCTCTGAAATATTTATTTTATTCGATTTTTAGTATTTGTTGTTATAGCGGCAATAGAAATACATCATCTGTGAAAATGTCAACTGTCCAGCTATCACGGTTCATAAGATACAGCCTGGTCACAGACAGAAAGACAGACAGACGGACAGTGAAGTCTTAGTAATAGGATCCCGTTTGGCACGGAACCCTAAAAAAAGGTACCAAAATATTGAAAATGGTAGAAAATTGCATGAAAAATACAGTGGCTACTTTCTTTCTGCTTGGCTATGTAAGTTCGCGGTCGTAGTGGGTCCTAAAAGGGGTTGAGAGATTTGAAAATCACTCTTTGCAAAAAAAAATGCCTGTAAAGGAAGATATGATTTTCATTGCTGGCGCTAGACCCCATGGAGCCCTTAGATTATATTTTTTATTCATAATAATAATATTTTCCACTTTTAAACAACAGAATCACTAGTCCTGGTCCCAAACTAGGATACGTTAAATTTCTTTTTATTTTTAACTGATGCCGTTAGCAAAAACGACCGTTGGTTTTTTTTTATTCTATAAGTTAAATTTAATCATAACATTCACACAACACAATTACTAACACAATGGACATACGTATATACATACATAAACAAACTCACGCCTGTAATGTCAAACTGTATGTTGACAAAAAAGGTCACGGAGCCCCTTAACAGATATTGTTGTCCAACACCGCCTTAACAGCAGTGAAAGGTGCAATGGCTGCGAAGCACTGCACTAATGCTTCCTGCATAACTGCATTTAACAGCGTAAATTGTAAATTGCGTCTGTTTTACGACACGTTTTATTGTACGCCGTTAACTGTTTACAGACCACGTTTACAGTCCTAATGATCATAGATATAGTTATCATGATTTGATGGGTTTAGAGGCTTTCCTCACGACATCATTCTGCTAATTTCTGGTATTTAACGCAAATAAAAGTTGGTGGGGCTGTGTCAGGTTACACGGCTGTTGGTTTAACGTGAAACGACTACAAGAAAGCGTTACCATACAATCAGTTTCGGAAATGGTTAAGGCTGCAAACTGAAATCCAGCATGCCGAACTATGGAAAATAGAAACGAAATTAAGACAAGCCAATGAGGCTCTATCAACAATGTCGAACGCCGTGGCACTTATGACGGTCACTGCCCATTGAATAAAAATGTCCCCACCATGGGGCTAACAATTACCAGGAGACGGGCAGCAGCGTCTTCCTGACATTCTAACCGCATACTGCGATCGCCAACCCGCCTGCCAAGCGTGGCGATAATGGCAAAACCCCTCGTGGTTATGAAAACCACGAAGGAGGCCTATGTCCTGCAGTGGGCGTCGAGTGGCTCGTGACTATCCACTGTGAGAGCGTGGAAGTGCAACGGACATCGGGAAGCTGAGATCCCTTCGGGAAGCCCAGCATTAGCGTTGGTACCTGCTGGCTTTCTGGAAAGAGATTGGCTGGCTTGAGTGATCTCACAGCCCTGCTACGTAGAATGGCCCAAACATGAGGCTAAGTGCGGAAACCACAGGACAAACTAAGTAAGCTTTTTTTTACCGCAAACTGCACAATGTGTTACGCGGCACTGGCGCCATCTAGCGGCAAGAGTCAAGAGGATCTGAGTTGTGGCTACTTTGCTCTACTCAACGATATACACCTACCGTAAATGAATTGCACACGATAAGTAGTTAAAACAGCGGTGGTAGCAAAACAGCTGTGGCAGCCTAGTGGGTAGAACCTCGGACTCGGAAGTGGGAGACCCAGGTTCGATCCCCGGTGCGGGCATGTACCTATGACTTGGTTTTCTAAGTTATGTACATTTGTGAAGTTATAGTAGCAATACCACTCGCTAACGGTGAAGGAAAGCATCGTGAGGAAACCTGAGTGTCTGAGCTATGCACATACTCTCTCCCTGAGAGAAGGCCTGTGCCCTACAGTGGGACGTGTATAGGCTGCTTATGCTTATGCTAAGTAGTTACGTAGCCCGGTCAAGCACACGGCCGCCACAGAAGACTGAAGACCATCCCGACCCCCCAGTGAAGACCACCACCCGTTGCCTCATTCGAAATTACCTCTATGTTATAAGTACTTGGAATCGGAAGCCGGCCATAAATTGAATATAATTATGTCACAATCACTTACGACGATACTAAAAACAGATTCTAATGAGAAATAGAAAGGATGGGTCAACGAATAAACCGCTGCTGTCTCGTAAACCTGGTAATTTTATCGGCCCATGTAGTAAATTATACGTAGTTACGTAACTGATACTAAAGGTGCAGTTACTTTTACTTTCGTTATATGAAGACTCGCATCAATCAATAAAACCTATTAACCCTAATCTAATACATAAAAATCTCATGTCACAGTGTTTGTTATCGAACCCCGAAACGGCTTCACCGATTTTTATGTTTTTTTTTTAAAGTTGGTAGGTCGTACGCTAATTAATATGGCAGAACAACAAATGCGATAGCATGACGAAAGAAATATATTAAGCGATTGTGGGTGGAATAGATCGATAAGGGACGTCCTAGGCGGACGCTAATACTTTGATGTATTAGCAAAGGGCGAGATAAAAAGTACCCAAAACCGGCGTGCGTGCATGCAACGACTAATGCATGTTGATGAAGCGAGAGAGGTCTGTCAGGATCGTGGCAAGTGGGAAATCCTGGTCACTGCCAGCCCCTTGCGGGATTCAGGCGTGAGCATGTAATGTTTTTAAATGCGAGAGTTTATTTATCCATCTTTTGCTTAGCAAGCGCACGTAAGCAGTGGTAGCACTTCAAGATGACTTTTTTTAAATTTAAAAACGTCATACCTATTTTTTAAATGTATTAGGAAGTGTAGAACTCACACGGAAAGAAAGAAAGAGAATCAATTATTGCAGCAACAAAGAATACACATTAATTAAAAACGATGCGAAAGGAACTTTACCTACAGCTCTCATTTATTTATGATCTGCTAGACGATGATCTGCTATCTTCACTAACACCAGGGATAGTCCGTATACCTATGTACGGATTTTGTTTTTGGAAAATAGAATTGCCGAAGTGTCTTAAAACAACATTTCTTAAGCTAATTTCAAGCAAAGGGTAACTCACCTCACAGATAAACCTATACAGGTTGGAGTGAGGGTCGGCTGTATTAATATGTACTTCGTGAAATTTCTTGAATAAATAACTATAGATAAAAAAATATGTAATACAAGCCGTCCCTAACTAGGAAACGGAATAACTCCCGAAGACAGGAAAAACTTACCCTTTTTGTACTTCTAATCCTGAAAATGCTTATGGAATTAAGTCCGCCGCATTATACGATCCATGTGGCCCCGGATTAAGAATAGCGTAACTCAATTTGCTTCCGTGGATGTCGTAGAAGACGAATAAGGAAATCAATTACCAGGAGGCGGGCAGCAGCGTCTTCCTGAAATTCCAACCGCATACTGCAATCGCCAACCCGCCTGCCAAGCGTGGCGATTATGGCGAAACCCCTCATGGTTATGAAAACCACGATGGAGGCCATGTCCTGCAGTGGGCGTCAAATGGCTGATGATGATTTTTGTACGATATTTTTTAATTTAAGTGCAATAAAAGTATAAATAATTAAATAAAATATTATCAGCTCTACGATTTAATGCCTTAGACCAGGGCTTCCCAAACTTATTTTGACTCTGACGCCCTTGGGAGTTTCCCATTTCTTTGCGACGCCCCAGGGTGAAAGGCGTGCTTACTTTTCTACGCATAGCTTCTCAAAACGGTGTTCAAGTATGGAAAGTACCACTCTCATCTCTTTCTCTACATTCATTTGCGATCTATACTGTTCTTTATGACCGCAACTGACAATCTGTGTGGATCGCCTTGCGGCGCCCCTGGCATAATGCCGTGACCCCAGGGCGTCGCGACGCACAGTTTGGGAAGCCCTGCCTTAGACGGTAAGAGCATCAATATGTAACAGCTGTCAATGTTCTTACTATTTTCCTGTATTATTTATGATATCTGTGAAAAAAAAAACCACAACAATGTTCAACGTTACACTTTCACGTAAAATTACGATAGATTGCCGGTAATAATTATCATAGGTGACTCGAATATTAATAAAATCGGCGATGCCGTAATTTGCCGTGAAAAATTAACGTAGCTCATCCAAGACACTCGAAGTGTAAAAGCACCTATTAGATACTTTGTCCCATATACACTTTGCCTGGATGTAATCATTCGGTTGAGAAATATAGTTGAATACAGAAAAAAAGGTCTAAGTACCAATTTTTTCCCCAATTTGCACCTGGTTTGATCTGGGGCCTGTTTCGTAGAACTACCATTCATGGTTTACTATCACTAATCGATGTACATTGCGAAGTCGACCAACTCACAGATTAAGGAGTAGGAAGACTCGGAATGTCATCGAATTATCATAATAAATTATGAATTGTAGTTTTATGAAACAGGCACCTAAGGGCGCTACCACGTAACTTCTCCACTTCTTCTTCGTCCGATCTAACCTCAGATTTTGTGTGGATCTAACCATACGTATTTTCGGAAACGTAAAAATTTAGAACCCAATAAAGTGAACAGTTACGTGATAGGAGGGCTGGACGTGCCTTAACGCCATCTGGTTCATCTCATTTATTCAAGAAATAACCATCCTCAGATTGACGGGCTCTCCAGCGAAAAAAGTCTCCTATAATTATAATCTCCTACAGGATCCACAAAGATCCATATTAGGTTTAAATATCATCTGTATATACTTGTGGAATGCAATAAGATATTATGTATTATCATAATTCTTCTTTTCTTTATTTCGGCGGTGAACCTCGTGGAGCCCGTCAAGTGATTAAACCGAGAAGAAAGTCTGTGATTATAGAGTAACGAAACTGGAAATCCATTTAACAAAAACATAACATAAGTGACATAAGGTCACGCATAACATAAGGGTAGGCAGAGACCAGGGTTTGTCACGAAGTAATTTTATTCACTTAAAATTTCCTATTTCTTGACTTTGATCGTATCTTCATTAATGAAACATTCTTTGTTATTTACATCTAAGTAGAGAGAGAGAGAGAGAGTGCAGGCAGTATACCTCTGCAAACGTACAGCGGAGTCGAACCCAAATCTAGTTGTGTCCCCGTCTACTTTCAATTTCCCGGTGGCCGAGGCATTTTTCTAGCCGGACCACTTTTACTTACGCTCGCGGCTGAGACTGGCTCTGTTATAGGTATGTACTGAGAGGGTTTCTACACACATGCGTGCTTCTAGGGCCTTTGTAGAACCAGTTAGAGACGGTTTTGAACCGCAACCACTTCTAAGTAAACGCAATTGAGTTCAAGTAGCATTGTTTGCTGCACTGTATCTTTGTTATTTTATGTTTGCTTTCTCCTGGTGCTCGGTTGATATACTCGACTCTAGTCAGTCGGTGACGCTAAATCGGATATACTCGGCTCCAGTCGGTCGGTGACGGTGAATCGGACCATACTCGGCTCCTCGATTAGTGACGCTGAATCGCGTTTACACGGCTCCTGTCGTCTAAATTAAAAAAATCACATAACTTTTTACTTCTATCGTGTGCTAAATAAGCATACACCTTTTTGTAATCAATAAAAAAAACATACGGTCTCAACTGAAAAACAGTTCTGTTGGAGTTATGCCATCCATAGCACACGTAATGTATACAGAGTTGGAGGCCCTTTTTTTAACCATGAAAGCAAGTGAGGCGTATGGAGTCGGCTGAGTGCCATACATTATTCTATGGTACCCGACTGCCTTTGATTCTATGTAACTCACATGTTCTCTTAGCAAATGTTTTGTTTTTTTTTTCTGTATGTATTTTGTTCACTTGTTTACTTTGTGTTTCTGCTGTAATTTAAATAAATACTGTCTTTTTTCTTTGTTACCCAAACATTCAATTACATTTTTTAGGTAAATCAGAACTCTCAGTTTGGTTGGGGCTGGCGGCTGGAAGCTCCCCCAGGGGAGGACCTGGCCACTTCTGGACAGTACTACGTTCGTCTACCACAGGTGAGCCGAACACGGAAAATAACAATTAAACATAAAAGTCATGTCCCTACGTTCATAATATCGGAGGAAGAATGTAAGAAGGGCCAATAAGGTACGCCCTTGGCGGACATGCAGCAACCAAATAGGGAATATATTAACGAAGATACAGAGTGCGAGATAAGAGGTACCCGAAACCAGCGAGGGTGCATGTAGCGATTAATGACTGTTGATGAAGCGAAAGATGTTGCAGGATCGTGGCAAGTGGCAAATACCCTCAGCACAATGCTGGGCCAGCTGCCTTTTGTAGCAAAATGAACTCATCACAAGTTATCTATGTAACACGTGTTTTATTGTAGGTATTATCGGTCTTATGTCTAAAAACACGAATCCCTAAAACTCGCGCTTGCTCGATTTTGTTTTAAAGTACCACCTTGGTCCCATATCACTCCGTAGGTACTTGAATGCTGCAAAACTCCTGAACAAGGAGGCTCGCTGCCGGCTCCACCGTGCTGTTGTAAATTAATTAAGTTCTCTCTGTGTATGTCATAAGCAGCCTATATACGTCCCACTATAGGGCATAGGCCTTCTTTCAGAGAGAGAGTATGGGCTTAATCACCACGCGTGCCCACCGCGGATTGGCGATTTCAAGCGCTGAGGTATGTGAATAGCTCAGATACCCAGGTTTCCTCACGATGTTTTCCTTCACAGTTAGCGAGTGGTATTGCTACTATAACTTTACAAATGTACATAACTTCGAAAACAAAGTCATAGGTACATGCCCGCACTGGGATTGAACCTGGGTCTCCCGTTTCCGAGTGCAATGTTCTACCCACTAGGCTACCACCGCTCTGTGTATGTATTTAGTTCATAATATTTCAATCTCGGTAAGTGTATGTATTATTCTCGGTAAGTGTGTGTATGTGTTTTTATTTATCATCATCAGCCATTTGACGCCCATTGCAGGACATGGGCCTCTTTCATGGTTTTCCAAGCTGCTCGGTCTCGTGCCGCCCGCATCCAGCGACTCCCCTTCTTATTTATGTATTATATCGCAATGTGGGTACATTATTTATATCAATATACCGCGCCGCGCGTGGGACGCTCATGGGACAGGCGCTGACTGAAAATCAGTGCTGAGGAGTAATATCCTCAGCAGTATGCTGAGTCAGCTGCCTATTACAGCAGCAGAGACACACCGTGACCGTTGTTTGTAAATGTTTTGTTAAGTATTCCGTTTTGTAGTGTCTCAATCAGTGATAGTTAAAAACATAGATGTCTAACTAGCGCTAGAAAAGGCCCACGTTCAATTGTGGGAAGGCGGGCGGGGCGTGCCAATCGGAGCGAGTTCAGTATTACCCCCCAAAATATCTACGCACCTGCCACCGTCAGACCGCCATCTCGCGAGGTACCTAGATATCTCGACGGGTGAATATCATGAAGTCAGTGGTTTGACGTTTTCGTATAAAAACCAATTATAAAACGTTTACGTCGTAACGCATGCCACACGTTACGTTATTTTATTCGGAGGTCTCAATGTATTAAGTTGTCAGTATGTGTAATGTTTTGTGTTACTTTTGCCGTAATAAATGTGTTTTCTTCTTTAAAGCATTCGATAAACGCCGAGTAAATTAGTCTGAGGTGGAGATTTTACAACGAAAAGACGTAACCACAGATTAAATAAACTAACTCGGAGGAATGATTTAGAGGAATCGTGTTTTTATAAATAGGTAAGCCCATTAGTTTATGTTTTAAATTTTTACAGTCTTATTTGTAACAACAAGATTCCTTAAAACTCTCCTCAAATGCAGTTTAGGACTGTTATTGTTATGTTGTAACGTTGCTAAAGTGTATTGTTCTTGTTGAAATGAACAGTTTTCTTCTCCTTTGTCAAAGGCCGATCTCTGCCTAACTGCCTAGTCTGCCTACCCCTCTGGGATACAGGCGTCAGTTTATGTACGTACGTTCAAAGTAAATATGTCCTTCGCAGGCGGAGCACCAAGTCCGGTACTCGGCCGACGGCAGCGGCTACCACAGTGCCACCAGCCTGTCCACCAGCGGCCACCACCACCGCCACGTGGCCACCTTCGCCTTGGGCCACCAGGGGCTGCGACTCGAGGTGGGAAAATTAATTCGTTTATTCATTCATTCTTAAGACAAACGAATTTCTTATATAAGTAACATATTTCTGGCAGATTAATTACCCCCCCCCCCCATCCTTAAATTAAATAAATTAAATTTGTTAGATTTCTCTTCGGATCTCCAAAAACAGTAGTGCAATATACAGGCAGTCTTAAGACTGAGGTCCAACCCGAGAGCTACTTACTCTGGACACCAAAACAATTGAAGTGCTTTTTGAGAAGAAATTTTCAGAACATGACATGTTTCTGCAAAAATGCAAGAAGTGTCATCATGGTTCCCTTGGAAAAAATGAACGTTATGAGATGCAGAGAATACGTGAAATTCTAGAAGGGCATTAGTCTAGTTCCGTGTGGCGCCGGATTAAGAATAGCATCACTCCATTCCCTTCCGTGGATGTCGTAGAAGGCGACTAAGAAAATCAATTACCACGATACGGGCAGCAGCGTCTTCCTGAGATTCCAACTGCATACTGCGTTCGCCAACCCGCCTGCCAAGCGTTGCGATTATGGCAAAACCCCTCATGGTTATGAAAACTACGAAGGAGGCCTCTTTCCTGCAGTGGGCGTCAAATGGCTGATGATGATGATGATGATTAGTCTTATAATATCCGGTCCTAGATTCAGTTAATGCATTGTAGTACAATGACATCTGCCTGAACGCGACGATTTGATTTGATCGCTGCTTTAACGCGGATACGATTGATACCTTCTAGAGATCAACACTATGAGAAAACACGTCACGTGACCCGACCGTGTATCTGTCATTGTTTCATAATGCACTTACAGAATCGAGGCTCAGATAGTACTACAAGATGTGACCATTGATGAACCACGGACCGTTATTTGTACTTAGGTTTACGTCACTTACTTTACGTCAAAACAACTTAGTAAAATAAAACATTTCTTTACATACCTATTCTATTATTTTTTTTCAGGAAGCATCGCAGTTTCCCAGCACCGCTTCTTTTCTAAACTCGACGATCCTTCAGTCTTTCCCCAACGGCGCACAAGGGAATTCCCAATTACCCAACAATGATCAACAACCAATCGAAATTTACTTGCTTCAGCAACAATTTTCGTCGCCTTCGGATCCAAATCAACAGCTCAACTTAGTCCCAAATGATTTGCAAGTTTCTCCATTCCAAGATCAATATACTCAACCTCAAATATATAACAACGGAAACCCTTTGAACCCATCGAGTTATTTCGTCCACCGCGTAGAAAATGGTATCCAAACGAACGATCAAGTCCAGAGGGTTGAAAATCCAACGAACGAAGAACGAAAAAGTAGTGACAATAATGGACCACGCTCGACACATCTTTTCAACAAAGAAGTTACGTCTGAGCAAGACAAGCTTTACAACCCAAAAGAGCCTCTAATACAAGTGTTCAAAGACCACAATTGCACTGAAGATGGCGAGGAAAAAGCTGAAAGCAAAATTGAAAAGCAGGAGGCTAAATCTTTAGATATACCTTCGTTCTTCCAAACTAATCCTGCAAATATTAATTATGAATTTGGGGCGAAACTAACTGATAAACCTTTAGGGTACAAAGGAGCTGTACAATTTAAAGTAGAACAACCAGAAAGTCGAAAAAACTCAAGAAGTGAACGAGTATACTTCGCATTCGATACGTCAACGCCGCCGAGCATAATAAAGAACATAACAGAAAGCTACGGAATATCAAAATTGGTTGCTTCCACGCAAGATCTGATATCAAACGACGATTTGCTTACCATAAATCATGCTCAAGAGAAGTATGGCCAACTATTAAATGAAGATGTCATAACGCCAAATCCTCAATACAATTCTAGGCCAGAACAATCGAATAGATTCGAAGTTCGAGACGAACCACGAACGCATATAATATTCAGAGCCAAACTGGGTAAAATAGTTGATGCAGATTCTGGAAATTCGCGAAACCACTTTGAAACAAAAAAATCTTCACAATATAGTTCCAATGCCTACACATTTCCTGGCCCAATAGTCGTTCAGGATTCAACAGTTAATGATTTCAAGGAACAACTGGTCGATAATATAGTTTCGACCGTGTCACCATACATCGATGAAGGATATGAAGTATCAAGTGTCAGAAACTCATGGGAAAATACGAATTTTGGTGAAATACATGCGCCTCGAACCAATGAACATGAATTGATAAGTGTCACACCAAGATCTTTAGGACCGAAGTACTTAGCACCAATAACTGTAGCTCTAAGATTAATCAATGCAAACGATACCGATTTCAACAATATTGACGAATACGAAGGTTCTGACAGTGAACTTGTATCAGAAACCATCAATCCGGAAAAAGAAAAAACTATTGTTGAAATACAAAAATCGATACCTGTGTCTATCACGCATATCAATGACGTGGAACACCACGAATATATGGAGGACGGAAAGAGTAACAACGATAATATTTATCAAATGCA